>CM061531.1:178688656-179888656 GCA_030545055.2 Neoaliturus tenellus | reverse complement strand
CTAAATAACTAAGTACAGTATATTACCATTGACCTAAGTTTTATCACCACCTACTTTGATAAATGCAGCTCATCGCGCTGCACGGGTCCCCTAGTATATATACATATATATATAAATTTTAATGTCTATTATTTTCGCTCTCTGACCACCTCAAAACGAAAAAGTACATAGTCCTGGTCTTATCATGAGACCTACAGTAATAACTTCTTTCCAATGGAATCTAATAATTTTAGCACATAATACATATTACAAAATAACTATAAAACTATATTATCAAATCATATTCCACCAACAAAATCATATACTCTACCTAATTTTAAGTAAGACCTAGTGGTCTTACAGTAAGTTGCATAAGTAATATGGCAATATTTATTTTTAACCTTCCCTGTAGGTTAATACACTATTAAGGTAACAGTCACTGCATAAACTAAGTTCAAAGTCACTATATTTTTTTCTTTAGGTCAAAATCTACGTTGGTTAAAATTTATATATATATTTAGTAATTACTGATTAAGTGATCAATATGTCCACCCACAACATGATAAGTGTCGAGCGGAACTTACAATTTTGTTCAAATTTTGTACACAGGTGCAGTACTTCTAATAAAGAAAAAAGCAAATTTTTTGGGTCAGTGTATACAAAAACTTTACTAATCTTTAGCATATGTATTTCGTGTTATGTACAAAATTGTATGGTATATTAACATCTTAAAATTAGCTACAAATAGATACGTCAGGCATGCTACTATTAGATGGTGGATATAAAATTTTTAAATTAAAAGTTCATCGTACTCTGTGTCAGTTAAGTCAGGAAGCACTAAATATTTTAATAGTGTTCCCATTTAATTGAAAAGCGGTATTGTTTACTTGGTAAAATCCATCCGACTATGGTGTCATGTTGCGGATGCGATCTACCGGACGTAGATAGAGACCCTACGTACAGCCCGACCGACAGTAATTCGAATGCTAATTTTTACTGATGACCACACCGTACACTAGCATAATTTCAATACAAGCTGGCTTACACCTGTATACCGAAACTTTTTTTGTTATTATTAGTTTTTTAAAGAATATTTCCCATAAACAAGCTATTACCGTAGGTCTCATTGTAAGACCTAAGCCCGGGAGCATGTTATTTTTTAGTACTTTAACTACCATTAGTATATATAAATTGAAATGTGTATATATACTAGCTGATAGCTTCGTAAAAATGACGAGTAATCTTTTAGATTTAGTATGTATTATTTTGTTTAATGCGAGGTATTAATTAGCTAAAATATACGAGCATTACTCTCTTTCTCATTTTTTCTCATTTTGTAAGCATTTTGAAAGAAATCCACACTGTTAGAAAGTTAGATGAGCAGAATTATCATTATAATTCATATAGCTTCAAAAGACTGTGGATTTTAGGTTTTCAAAGTTTTAATGTTAATTTTATGGAAGAATAGTAATTCAATTATTAGACAGCTGTTGTAAAACAAAAGCTAGCAAAACAGGAAGAACAAAGGTTTTATTGACTTTTTTAACTAATTTGATTCAGATCATCTGAAACTTTTGGTAGCATTTAGACCAGTGAGCCCCATCTCTTGTAAGTTTTATTGTTCATCGAGTCCCCTGAAAACACTGACATTTTGTAGAATATACCTTCTATATATACCCTTAAATGCACTCTTTTTTTCAAACAGTATGTAAGTATGTATAGTTAGACACAATAACTCTCGTAAAAACAGTTCAATCAACACTAAATTTAACATAAAAACATGTACACAATTTTGTATTTTGTGGTTCCAATTTTAATCATATAAGGGATAAGAATGTGTTAATATTTCACTTATTAACGAATATCTTTAAATGAAACTTGGTATTTAGCTTCATGTGGTTGAGATTTAACCATTTATGTTTAAAATCTCTGTTTTTGTAGTTATCATGGCAGCAAACCTCCATATTCTTTTCCAATGGTAATCATAGGAAGAGGAAAAAAATCGTCTTTATTATATTGATGGTAGAGCAGCGTAATTCAGGTTAGGTTTCAAAAACAGCCTGATTGAATCATAGCAATGGGGAATCATATAAAAATATTGTTCCAAAGAGGTTAAAAACGAAGATTTTTTTAGGTAGAGATTAAATATTATTTGATAAAAATCCCCATGGCAGTAAATCTACGTGCTACATCCTACATTCTTCTCATTAAAAATAAATGTATAACGGGAGAGAAAAGTTGGCATAATAAAATATATCCTCCTTTTCGACCAATCAGAAGTAGTTTGAATTTGTATTATTTGCAATGTTTGTAAGCGGAATTCACAAACCTCCCTTAAACATTTCTCGTCTCTAACCTTCCTTAAACCGGCCTCCAACCTTCCTTAAACCGGCCTCAATTGATAAACAAAATCTCAAACCTTCCTCTAAACCCTTATTAAACAAGGCAGCCAAGTTGCGCAGAAAGTCACTAGGAATTGTTTTTTATGGAAGCTATTACAGAAGGCAGCCAGGCGCGCAGCCACCCTCTGGATGCTCAGTCTGGTGGCTCTCCTTTGTAGCATACGGTTATTATTACACTGAGCAGCCAATATTTGTTATTGGTGTTAGTTTTGCTTTGCGTATTCTAGTTAACAAAAAAAATTTGATTTGCACATAATAAAAATATTGAGAAACTTGTTTTTGTTTGCATATAAACAAAATGTGTAGGAAGGACCCACATCGTTCAAAATATTTATTTTAAGTAAATAAGTAAAAAATAGCAAACCACGTTGGAACAATTTGTTATTTATTTTATGTTTATTTGATAGGTGTATTACAATATCAATCAAATAAAGTACAATTTTTATATTTATTATACATTGAAATCGTTAAAGTCAAATACAATGTAAATTTTTTACATTGAACAATTAGACTAGTATAATAATATTTTCAACAGTAGAAGTATAAGGGTAATTCATTGAATTAAAAACAAATGGTAACAAAACAGGAAAAACAAATGTTTTGGTTATTCAATATTTTTAACTAATTTGGTTCAGATCAACTAAAAATTTGCTCGAATTTTGACCAGTGGGCCGGATTGCTATACATAAAAAAAATCTCTTAAAAGTTTTATTGTTCATCGAGTTCCCTGGAAAACTGACATTTTGTAAATAAATCTTAAACATAAATTAAACCATTTCCTTAGCAATGGATAGCAGAAAACGATTAAGTTTATTGAAGCATATTAGACGTTGCTATCTTTTGTTGATCATTTAATATAAAATGTGTGATTAGTTTATAAAAATTACTTTGCAAATACACAATGGTGACAAATTTAAGTGAAAAATTTGGATCACCTGAACCAGTAAACAAACTGACAAAATAATGTCTTAGATTGGTCTAAGTAAGGTAATTTTCATTTTGCAGCGTTGTTAGACATTTTTCGACATCAACTATATTTTTTATACCATCTAAAGGCTATAAGAAATCCATAGACACAAAAATGGGGTTGATCTGCTCATTTTTTTATATACCCTTAAATGCATTCTTTTGTAAAATAATATTTACTAGAGATCGCCTCCTGGTTGAAATTCAACCAACATTTTTCTGTTTGACTGGGCTAAATTAGTCAAAACAATATGTTATAATTGAAGCACCTATTCTTCCTGATTTGCTAACATTTGTTATTACAACAACTATCTAATGATTCATTAAATTACCTTCTCTCATAAGATTAACATTGAAACTTTGAAGCCTGTAGGGCGTAGCCCCGTGGGCTGAGGTAAATTTAAATGCGATTCTGCTCATCTACAGCACAATAGTTTTCTAACGGTATGCGCAGATTTATCCTACGATGCACATGAGCTGAGAAAAAAAAAGGAGGAAATGAAACATGCTTGCGTATTAATATATAGATATATACATGTGTCCCCAGACACAATAACCAGCGTATAAACGGTCCGATCAACACCAAATTTGGTAGAGATGTGTAATCCTACCTTTATTCGGACGAGTTCGTAAACCAGACACAATAACCAACGTATAAACGGTCCGATCAACAGCAAATTTGGTAGAGATGTGTAATCCTACCTTTATTCGGACGAGTTCGTAAACCAGATATATCGACTCCGGAAGGCGTAGTTTTGGAGGGTTTTATACATCATAATAGTTTTTTTGCGTATTTCATATGTAACTTTAAAAAAATTAATTTAATTTTTACCGCTGGGATTAGATCGAAAAAACATACACACTTTTTTTATCTTGGGGCTCCAATCTTAATCTTATGGGGGGAATAAGAGTGGGTTAATATTTCACTTATTAACCAATATTTTTAAATGAAACTTGGTATTTAGCTTCATTTGGTTCCATAAAGGTTAAAAACGGAGATTTATTTATTTATTTATTATTTTTTTTTTAGGTGAAGATTAAATATTATTTGATAAAAAACCTGCATGGCGGTAAATCTACGTGCTACATCCCACATGTATAACGGGAGAGAAAAATTGCCTATATCTCCTCCTTATCAACTAATCAGGTGTAGTCTGCATTTGTATGACTTGCAATGTTTATGAGCGGAGTTTACAAACCTTTTCCACATCTAACCTGGCTCCAACCAACCTCAACTGATAAACGAAAATCTCAAACCTTCCTTTAGAGGAAAGTACCATTAAAAAAATATATATGTATATATTCAATTCCTATTAATTATATATTAACAGTATACGCTACTACACCATTTAAGCATTTTTATTTCTACGCGATTTTTAAATTTTATAATAAAACTATGTTTTTTAATACTAATAAACTTTAAAAATAAAATTCAAACATATTTTTGAAGAAATATGAAACAGTTGGTACACATGAAGCGGTAGACTCTGTATGTTTACAAAGTAGCAATTCTTTGCAATATTTGTTTACAAATGAAATGCAGACCAACCAGTACACCGAAAACTGCTATGTAAAAAGTACGAGTAAGATTACACTGTTCATTTTACGAACTTATTATAAGTTATTTAATTTACTGAAGAACTTACAAGAATGTTTATGGAAAATTTATAGGAGCATATCAATTCTTCGGTATCTTTAATTTATAGATTTTTATTTTATTTGTTTTACGTAATATGCATTTATGCTATTCATTTAAGCCAAAGTAATAACAGTATGCAGTAGAATTTTAGCTGTCTTTACATAATTCTTTAGCTGGCTTTACCCTACATAGTCCAAATTATGTTAAATTAAACTTTTTGTATTGAAATGACAATCAGTTAAAAGAGACCATTTAAGGTATAGGCTATGATTGAAAATTGATTTCGTCTATAAAGGATTTCCCATACTTCCAGACGTCCCTCAAATAATAACCGAATCTTCGGCAATCCTTCCCATTGAGTATTCAATAAATGTTTGGGAGTTAACTGAGATTTATTAAGCCATATTTTTTCATAAATTGTTCGAAAATGAACATTTTCCACCAAAATAAAAAACATTTTCAATTTCTTTACAATTACACAAAAAAACATAAATAGTTTTTTGTCGAAAATTCAAGGTTTATAGTTAAAACCTTAACCGTTAACACTATCCAGAGCACTGTAATGCGTTGCGCTGTGCCGGAAAAGCTCCAAGGCTAAATAAAATCAAAACCACAGGTCAACCGTCGCGTCTATGTTGCACGAGTACCGCATTTCCGCACCTGCTTCTGTTATGCTAAGTAAGTGCATAAATTGGTAACGCATGTGCCCCCAAAGCCTTATTTAATTGCAAATATTCAAACAGATAACATAGAAACGTTCCCTTACTATTGTTTAACACCGATTCTCTCACAAAACGGAACAAACACTTTAAAAACACGCGTGTATTTTGTGTATTAGAATTTTCAGAATGAAAATCAACTCGACGTATTATTTAAGTTTTAAGCAACTTACATTCTCTCTTGCGTTATATTTGACTTTAGTTTCCCGCAACAATCTATTTTTATTAATAAAATTTCTGTTTTGTCTGTACATTGGTTAGAATTTTGAAATGTTCGGTTATTTTTTACTTTGTGTGCATAGCAGAATTCAAAATCGGTGTCATCTAAATTTCTTTCCCTCTGTCTGTCTCAATCTCTCTCTCTCTTTCTATCACTGTGTCTGTAACGCTCATGAGTCACATTTTGTTCTCTTTTCATGGGATAACGATTTTACCTAATGGTCTAAATTTTTCTTTTTCATGTCATAGACTAGAGTGGTGTGAATGTTCATTGCTACTTTAATTGCCTTAGCGACCATAGGAGTTCGCCCCATAGGACGTCAAAGTAGCCAAGTTGTGCTACAACCAATCTTTAATCTCTCTTCACACGACAAGGGCTTTAGTAAAATGGTATTGATATTTTCATTACTGTTAAATGGTGCAATTCAAACGATTTTAACCATTCCAAAGCATCGTTCGTCAAAAAGGCTCTGCCTCATAGTAAAACAAATATTCAATGTTAAACTTATGGGAGTATTCAAATCTACCTTTGAGTTCAATTATACGGTTTGTCATTTTCACCACAGATGGCAACACTTAAAGTGTTAAATACGGACTCATTCATATTAAACCCTTTAAACTTTTGTCTAGCCTAAATACAGTGAGTTAAGTCAATTACTTCTGGGTTATAAATATGGATATTAGAATACTTTATGCATATTGTTACACAATTAGTATTGTCACTTAAAACTTAAGCGTTGATTAGTTTTTGAATTTAGATTTAATGTTGTACATGCGTCTGTAGATATCTTTCATGGGTAAAACAAGTTATGCTGGGGGGTTCATTGGATTTGGTATATGGCTGTCGTCACATCCAATCAAGGATTCAATATTCGATTTCATAAGAATCTATAATATTTTTTGACAAATCTGAGTTTTCTTGATATAGTTTATTCTCATATAACTGTAAAGTAAATCACTATACGAATTTAAATGTTAAATCAAACTGCAACAAAAACATTAATGGAAATAACTTCTTACCCAAACGAGAAACGTATGTAACAAGAGTTTGACAAATGTACCTGGGAACTATTAAGCATAAAAACTTGATATCTAAATATGTTGGAATAAACCAACTGAATGTGATCTATTGAATTTGTGAAGCCATTGATATGATTTGTTTTAATAAACTTTACGCACACCCCGTGCTAAGAACGGGTATACATAGCTAGTCAGATTATAAAAATATTTAATAGCGAAGTTATACGAAAGTTTTGTACTAGAAAATATTTTCAGGTTTGTTTAGATGTTTAAGCTAACTTTAAAGCGGAGTTTCTTAAACTTTTAATACTTGTTTCTTATGATAAATACGCAGTTTTTAAACCTAATACTTTTACAAACCAACACGAATTACAAACAGAATCCAAACCTTGGATTTAAGGTCCCATACTTAGTTTTTTCCCTAAAATCATTTTTTTTTTTATTAAAACGAAATATTTTATGTTTTTATAATAACAGAAATAAGATTTTTGTTCGCTATACTCTTAAAACACTAAACCGACCGTGTCATAGTTTAAAAACTACGGGTGAAAGGCTGTCTAAGTGAATAATGTACCTAAACTTAACAAAATTAACGTGCACGGCTCAGCTTATTGGGTAGGATAAATAATATTCCAAAACAAGTTCAATATATTTCTCATTGAATTCTTTGAAAGGTAAATTATTAAATGAAACAGACTTGTGTAACGTGAATGACAAACGTACATCTGCCGCGTCTACTTTGGGAGATTTCCGGAACTATTATATGCAGATTAAGTGCATTAATTAGCGCCGCGCATCTGCCGACACGGCTTTATACACCCTCGTACGCCGTCTATAACCTATCCCGATAGCTGTCCCTATAAAAGCAGCCATCTAACCGTCGTTCTCCATTTGTTCGCCAAATCTCGTACAGTAAACACTGTTTTAGGGAATATTACCTCTGCACACAATTGTACAACTGTACTTGTTTAAACTTACGTTCATTTCCGCTAGTTTCGTTTAACATTTAATATGCTAATTAGTCTCTATATATTCGTAAGACACTTGCGCCCACCGACCATATATACGCTCTGACCTGTTGGACAGTGCACGTTTCCCCTTGAGTATTATCATGGCTCCGCACACGTTACAGCTAAGGCTTTTACGCACAAAACACATACCGGTATTAGAGAGACAGTCTAACTCCACCGTTTCTAGGCCGCGTACTGCATTGCTCGCGCGCCTCCCATATAGGGGGCTGACACCCCAGCGGTAAACAACCAATCCGTGAGTTCATAGCGCATAGTACTATAACATATGATTTATTTTTAACACTTAACATTTTAATTATTTTTACACTATTTCTTAACACTACACCAGTCATTTTATAAATCTCAATTTTATTTTCGCGTCGAGTTTCCATCTTTTTTTTTTTTAACTAAATATGCTACTTAACATTGCGTGCAGGAAACTCACACTGATTAATTGTAGGTTCCATTCTTACACACCTGTTTCCTCCTTACTATGCAAATTACTCTCTTACTTTAACAACACTTAAACTCTAACCGCTACTTCTCGGTCATATTAATATAGTTAGTGCTACACAACAGGATTTACCTGTGCAATGGTGCACGCGATATTTCCTGCACATCTGCAGGTAATACACCTTACACCCGTCTACTATTATACTTATTGCTACATTACACGAGACATTTCTTGCACACCTGCAGATAATACACTTGCTAACCGTCTACTATTATGATTATTGCTACAGTACGAGAGACATTTCTTGCTCACCTGCAGGTTATACACTTTACAACCGGCTACTATTATAGTTATCACTACAGCATAAGATTAACCTGTACAGATGACTATTGTAATCCTACTTGATCGTGCACGGCGCATTTCTTGCACACCCTCAGCTTATACACTTTACAACCGTTTAAATATTACAATTAATGCTATAATACAATAGTTAACTGTTCAATCACAGTTGTGGCCCCACTTGATTGTCCACAGAGCGATACTTGCAATCCTACAACTGAATAATTAATTAATTAACTTCCGCGATTACCGGTACTTTTTTTTAACTATCCGTCTCTTCCTCCGACTCTTGTGACCGTAGCCGCAGCCGACTGACAAATAACCGAGCTCTCGCAAACCTCGCTCTTTTATGCGGTTTTCTCGGGGAGGGGATTGGAGGGGCGTCCCACGTGACTCATCGATCGCATAAAAAGGGGGGTTGCCGCCGCGCGCGTGCCATTTCGGTGGCGGCATCGGTCGGGTGAGGTACTATCCGTAAGTCTCTGGCGCTTTTATAACTAACGCTTGTTACTCTAAAATGTGTTTCAGCTTAATATGCTAATTAGTGTCTATATATTCAGACACAATCGCGGCCGCTGACCATTTACCGGCTTATTCTGAAGCGGTGCACATGTAAAATCATGGCTTCCCACACTTTACAGCTGAAACTTTTACGCACAAAACACATTTTACAACGGCATTCTACACCTGCAGTTTCAAAACCGCGTAGTACGGTGGCTAGACTTAAAAAAAAAAACGGTTCAAGTTTCACCCGTTGTATTTTGCACCACCTCACCTTGGCAACGCTTGTACTATTGATACTATTCTACAGACAGTCTTGACTGACATGGTGAAGTACCAACATTTCCCTCTTGTCACGCCTATTGACGGTCCCGTCCAGTTCTTCTTGTTCACCATCTTACCGGGTCTATATCATCGGACATCCTCCGACTCGTGTCTCATTGCGCTCTATCGCCTCACACGGTAAACACCTAAGACCTCTCGTCTCTCTCTCTGTCTCTCTCTCTCTTGCAACCATGGACACACAACAGGGTTCACCGGTGCAGTCCCCTGAAGTGACTTCCACCACGGATACCACTGCTAACACTGCACGTCCGACAGACGATTCCGCCACGCCTACAACAAACGCCGGCTCCCGCCCGGTACAGAGCGATGCGGTGACCACTACTGCTGCAAACGACGTGGAGGCCATTCTACGATCACTGATGGGATTTGATTAAAATAAATAAAAAGAAAAAAAAAACCTCCCGCGGCCCGGCGCCGCCGCTCCCGCTCCGATCCGACCCGTCCCGAATCCCCGCCCCGACTGAGCCCCTCGGGGCTCCGCTTTTTTAAAACCCCCTCCACATGGCCTTGACCCACTTACAAAACACATCCATCACTGTCATCCACACCTGCCGGTTCGAACCGCTTGGCCTTGAAATGGGCCAGAACCGGCAAAACCCCACTACTGATACATGCGTAGTGTACGGAAGTATGGCCTACGAACCGGCATGTTTTAAAGTTCTTTGTAGAATCAACCAAAGAAAATATAGGAATTTTATTGAACAATTTTTCAATAATAGTTTACTATTTGATTTCTGCTGGTACTATTCGTAATATTTTCCAATGAAGCGGCCAATCAATTGTTTATAAATAGGGAGGTCCATGAAGAAGGGAATTATTTATTTTATTTAGAACTTTTAAATACATAAGTTTTTAACAATTAAAAAGTTTTAATTGTTTATTTGCAGTTTTTAATTTGATTGATCTGTTTAGCATTTTAATTATTAAAACATGAGTGTCAATTTAAGGCCTTTGAGTCAATTTAGGTTTCAAATTGTCACATACATGATTATTTATATTGAATGAAATGATTTAAAAAAAAATCAAGAATTGTTTTATTTTAGTCGCCCTTGATGAAAACTACGAATAATATTATTATGGGTTGGAATAACATTTCGTTTTTAAAGTTGTATGCAACAATTTAATTTGATAAACTAAATAAAATTGTTGTTTTATTTTTTTTAAATAACTTTTGTGATTATTCAATATATGGAAGACCGAAATTTTTTTAAATATAACTGTATTTGGTGCCACTAATATAAGTTTTTTAGTGTTATCTGTATAAGTAATTGTCGGTAGTGTTTTACCGCTTGAGCACACCTCCAGTGCGAGGTGTGGCAGACAGGCCGTGCGAATTTTGCTAGCGTTTGAAAAACAATCGACTCGGCTCGCGGCAGCCAAGAGACGCCAACCACTGAAATTTGTAAAACTTGAGAAAGGCCAGCGCTCGACAAAGAGGGGTGAGAGAGAGAATGAGAGGGAGCGAGTTGTGAGTCCCTTTACGCTTCAGTGGTCATGGGATGCAGAGGGGTTGGTCACGCACATTCATTGGAGCACTCGCACGCGCACGGGCCAACCACTTTCTCTTTTTTGAGTGACAGTGCTGCATTCTACCGGCAGAAGTTTGTCCCTACTAGCCCTTGCACAGCCTTAAGAGTTGCATAGGAGTCTAACATAACACATGCTTGAGAGCAAGTTTCGTGAAATTGTTCGGCATTTAATTTTAATACCCCATACAGCATACGGACTAAACCATATTAACTGGCACCAATGTATGCGGATGCATTTCGCATAATCAACAAAGCTCGGGGACAGATGGACCGAGTAGGAGTAACGGCCTTCAGTCACGAATAGTTGTAAATATCTTTATCACGAGGAAAATAATTCGTGTTAAACTGAACCTGGGTTTGATGGACAACCAACATTGTTTGGAAGGAAGAATTACATTAAGAAGGTTGTTGGTATACAATTAATTATTATTCGGTAGTGTTATTACTCAATAATACCAAAATTATTTCAATTGTTTACAATTTATTCACTGATATATAATTTTGTTACTTGCTAATCAAATAAAATCAATTTGCCTCTAGACTGCATAGTTTAAACACTGCAGAGCTGCACAGGTCCCCTTACACATTATCTTGACGCATGACGATGCTCGCGTCGTAGTGTGCCTGCAGTGTTGGCGTGTCGCCTCGGTGCGGCCGCGCGTGCAGGTTGCCCAATGTCTGGCTGTGGTACACAGTACACAGTATCGCTCGAATGCCAAGGCCTCCACGGTACGGCCGGCCGCGCCCTCGCCCTCACACATTCGGTGTACGGCAAAGGGCAGCCGTCGTCAGGCTGAAAAATACAACAATAGACGCGATTGGCTCGACAACTATCCAGGCTGAGAATCAGTAGGGTATGGGTGTTATTGGAAATACGATTATATTATTAAGAGTCATCTTCACCCCTGGGCCAGTAGCCCATTGTTGCGCAGTCGGCAATGTTAACCATATGGCTTTTAATGCAAAACATTAATTCTTAATGTGTTTAATCTCAGCGAGGTTAAACTAGGTCTTTTGTTTCTTATTTAATAGCCTTTAGGTAGAGAATGCTACAACGATAGGGAAATTTGCCTCCTGATGATTGGTACCATTTTACCCACGATTTACGCTGGTTACCAATCCTTTGTTTACACTTTCCCATCTGGTATCTACCTTTATACTTACACCTGTCCGTCGTTTCTCTGGCAACCAACTTCAATAGCCTGCTCATATACCATAAAATCAAAGTGTTAAAAAACAAACAACAAATTACACTCAGACATTTTTCAAGTATGGTCTGTATTTTTGAAGCTTGTTATGATCAATATGAATAGCTAAAACTGGAAACTAAAAAAACTAAAGTGTGGGATGGTTACCAACAAAACAGCGGGAAATGGCGCAAATCAACAGGAAAAAAATTAACATGTGTTTATCATTCTACAGTACATCTAATTTAACCTCGTTGGTCTAACCCCAAAAGAGTGTAATCATACGTGTGTGATAACGGCGGTTAGGTGTGGCTCTTGTGGCTTCGTTTGGCTGGGTGACCGATCGTAACCTATTAATTTTCAGCATGTTTATTGCAGTGATTTATTTACCAAATTAAGCTTTTCGTAGATAAAGTAGTGAATGTAACGTACATGATACATGTACATGTAACGGTTGTATTCAGCTTCAATAATACAATCGTTGCATTAACTAATATTACCGCCACATAACCATGAACTTTATAAAACATTCGAGGAAACCAATAATCTCTTGTAACATCTTACGTTGGGTCATTTATCTTGGAAGCCAGATAAAATGTAACGAAGGCCAATTACCGGGTAAATATATATGGCGACAGAGACGAAGTGGCCGAGCCCGAGTGGTCCACCGTCCACCGCACAAATCATACCGGTGACACGCGGCTTTCGTTTCAGGGTACCAGTGCCAGGTGTAAGCGATCAATTTGTAGACGACTTCGCTTTGAGGTATTCACAACGAGTTATCTTCAAGATTTTACGCAGTACATGCTATGTTAATCATCTATATTTTAATAGGCACGTGTGTTTCTTTTCCTCCTTGTTTCTCAGCTTGTATGTATCGTAGGAGAAATCCGCGCATACCCTGAGAAAGGTGGTGTGCTGTAGATGAGCAGAATCCCATTTGTTCAGGCTTTCAAAGTTTCAATATTAATCTTATGGAAGAGGTTTAATTTATTGAATCAGTAGACAGCTGAAATATTAAATGCTAGAAAAAGAGGAAGAACATCAGAGATGTTTCAGTTACAAAATATATTTCCGTTCAGATCAACTGAAATTTTTGTCGAATTTCGACCAGTGGCGGTATCTAGTTTAATATAAACTAGTGTAAGTTACTTGTTGCTCGATATCGAGCTAGTTAGTTGGAGTATTTTTTTATGTTTACGCTTTTTAATCAGCTCGTTAACCTGTGCAGCCTCCAAGGTTGACATCATAACCTCTTTGGTATGAATAGGCCTGGAATAGACAGATGTTCTCACTGGTGTAAATATTGTGTTTACTCGTTACAGTTGTTAACTAGAAAATTAAAAAAAAAATCCTCATCAACGTTGAACAAATTGGGAAATTTAGAACTTTAAGGGCTTCTAGGACCCTTCGTTTGGATAGATCTATAATTATGTAAGCGAAATTTCTTGAGCAAAATTGTGAGCGTTATACAAATCGCAGGAAGATGGGAGGGGTCTCAAATTAAAGGCCTCGGTGCCATGCACGAGGGAAAACTATCGGCATGTCCGTAATGTTACCAGGAAATGAGGAATAACGTAAAACGTCCTCCATAAGAATAGCATGGGGATTCACAAAAACGTCTGCTTTGTGTACATTAGAACATATGTTTTGGTATATTTTAAAAAGAAAGCCAGGTGGAATACAATGAGTGAGGATGATCTTATCTATCTACATATATAATTCTGTAAGCGATATTTCTTGAGCAAAATTGTGAGCGTCATACAGATCGTAGAAAGATGGGAGTGGTCTCAAATTAAAGGTCTCGGTCCGATGCACGAGAAAAAACTATCGGCGTGTCCATAATGTTAACAGGAAATGAGGAATCACGTAAAACGCCCTCCATAAGAATAGCATGGGGAGTCTCAAATTAAAGGTTTCGGTCCCATAACGCGTATCCATAAAGTTACAAGAAAATGAGAAATATGAAACGTCCTCCTTAACAATAGCATGGGGATTCAAAAAATGTCTTCTTTGTGTACATTGATACATATGGTTTGGTTTTATTTTACGATTTTATAAAAACGAGAGACAGATGATAAAAAACTAGACATTAAAAAAACGACAGATTAAAACGAGAGACAGATGATAAAATTGAGTAAAGAACTATTCATAGCCAAATGACAAACATTAACCCTAGAGTGGTAAGACTATAATAAGACGTTTTGTGGCTTTGAGCGACTAAAAATTCTACTAGGAGAGTTAACCTTACATACTATTACAAATTGACTGCTGATTTTACTGTTGTTACTATAATTTAAATTGTAAAAAAAACTGAGCGTGTATGCAAATCATAAAATTCTTTCTGATCGTTGATCGCAATGGACGATGAATTGTGGTTTGAGAAACACCTACATTATTTCCATTGTTTTGGTTTTATTTTAAGACGAAAAGTGTCTAATGATCATATTGAATAACGATGACACATTAATTGATACTTAAAGTGTATCAGTCGGTGAAGCTTTGGTATTCTGTTAGCTGAATTTTCCGAGAAACCTTTTAGTCATTTCATAGAGTGTAGGATTATAGAAGACGAGTTCAAATCAAAGACGTTTGTCCTACATACTAGAGGAAAATGCAGCAGGTAAAAAACTTAACAACAAAATGGGAAATATATAAGAATGTCTGAAAAGTATTCCTTAAAGATTCTACATGTAGTGATTTAAAAAAATCTGCTTTGTTTACACAAAATCAAGAGTTTTGATTAGGAGGGATGAATATTCACAGCAAGTGAAGATGCACTTTGAGGTGCTGTGTTTAAGGGGGCCGTTCGGCAAAACGAAATGGGCTCGTCGAAATGTCGGTAATTTTGTAGGAAGATTGCCTGAGTTACCGACGCCCGAGCCAAGATATCGGAAGGCACAAAAAATGGAAAATCAGGAGCGGCCGTTGCGTCCCTGGTCTCCTCCTCCCCCAACCGACCCCGAAAGATTTCCAACGAATGACACTGACCACACGCCAGCACAACAGAGCGGCCGGCGCAGACCCGGTTTTCGGGGTTGTAAAAATTATCTCGCTTCACTGGCACGGTCTGTCCCGCACCGGGGGAGGCTCGACAGCCGTGCGGCGGGTATGAGAAGTTCAACACGCGACTCTGAGTGACGGATTGCACGGTTATGTTTATTTTTGGATCAGTCAGAGTTTCCATAACATCCATATACTGTCGCTAAACAAAAAATTACACTACCATAATCACTTTATTTAGAATAGGGCATTGTCTTTTTTATGTTTTATATAATTTCAATACAAACTTTTATAGTTAATTGTATAGCCTACAAAATTAACACATAGTCAAATACAAAAGTAACATATACAAAATGAGACTAACTTACAAAAATTATTTCAATTTTCAATTGGATAATAAAATAGCAATTTAATGACGTAAAACAATAAATACAAATTTAAAAAAAACTTCCCTGCATAATTATTATACAGAAACGTAAATAGAAACAAATTGTAACTTCTTGATTAGCATTGTACGCGATGGTGCTGTTATTCAGTACTTGATTAAACTAAATTCAAGATTTGATGAGAACAGGATTTGATTGAAATCAACTAAAATAAGCTTCCCTACAAAGTTGTTCAGACAGATAGACTACGCAAATAAAAAAATAAAAACTATACAATACGAAAATAATAAAATACATAAATACAGTGAGGTAAATTCACATAGGCTATACATTTCCAATTTGGAAGATGAATTTGATCTCTGATAAGGAAATTTCTTGAGCAAAATTGTGAGCGTTCTACAAATCGTAGGAAGATAAGAGGGGTCTCAAATTAAAGGTCTCGGTGCCATGCACGAGGGAAAATTATCGTGATGTCCGTAATGTTACCAGGAAATGAGGAATAACGTTAAACGTCCTCCATAAGAATAGCATGGGGAATCGAAATCGTCTGCTTTGTGTACATTGGAACATATGTTTTGGTTTATTTTAAAAAGAAAGCCGGGTGGAATACAATGAGTGAAGATGATCTTATCTATACTTATTTAATACGCTAAGGGTTTTTTGTCTTGAGAACTCCTCCTACAATTTTCAACCGATTTTCAAGTTTTTGGTGTCGTTGGATAGGACTTGGTCTGTAGTTGTTTCCGCCAAAAAATTTATGAGAATCGGACTGAAAATAAAAGCGCTATCCAACATTGAAATCTTAAAATTTTCCATTTAAATAACATTGGGGACTGACTAAAGCATTTGAAACATCTGTTAATAATCAGCTGTAAATACGTGTAGTTATTGGCGATTAAAGATATTTACATTATTGGATTGGTCGGATGTCATTGATAGCTAAAGTAACATTTGTACTGTATTTAAATAAATTGCTCGATTTCGAGCAACACGTATACTAGTATTATACTAATCACCTAAAGTGGCAATACTTTAATAAAATAGTTTTTTTGCGTCGAATGACTACAAAATTCACTAGGAGTGTTACTTTAATCTTACAAACTATTAAAAATTTACAGCTGATTTTTACATCAACATTTAAATGAAAGAAAACTTTATAATCCAGCGTAGGCCTAGATGCAAATAAATGGAAAAATAGAATTTGATCTTGAAACGGGTACAATGAGCGATGAGTTATGGTTCAAGAAAAGGTTTTTTATTTGCATTAAAGTATGTGTTTAGTTTGATTTTAAAAAAGAATAAACTAAACCCATAGAATAAAAATTAAATTATTATTAATTCAAACGTATAGTGTGGCAGCCAACAAAGTGTTGGTGTTCTGAAAAATTACACTATCTATATATATAATACGTGATGCCCTTTTTTTATTAACACTACTCCTCCCTTATTTCTGGACCAATTTTAAAGTTTGAGGTGTCAAAAGAATGGTCTTAGTTCGTAGTTTTGCAATAAGGTTTTAGATTTTTGATATTTTAATTCTGAAGCTCACGGGAAGCCCTCAAAGTTCTTTTTTTGTCCATAAGATTAACATGGGGAATAATTTATATTGAATTGCTAAATAAAACAGCTGTTGATAGTTGACAAACAAACACTTGTGTTAAAAACTGAATAGGGGCCGCTTTCCCCAACTCAGTTTAAGCTAATCCAGAAAACTGACAATGTTAAATCATATGGCAAAAGCTGGTTTAATCTTGAATTTTTGTTTAAACTAGGTTGGGGAAAGCGGCCCTAAGCAAATTGAACTGGTACTGAAATATCAACACAATTTCATACTTTATCAGTGTTTAATCTGAGGTTTCAACCTTTTCTCAAAATGTAGCAGGTAGATTTTGCTTTAAAGTTTTATTTACGAGTATTTGGGGAAAAAAAGTTTTGTAACTTAACCCTGGAAAAATTCATTTTTGTTTACGAAAACAATTTTGGAAATTGAAACTTTTGACATGGGTCTTATTGGTTGTCCGACTGGTATTGAAACAATAATGAAATGTAACAAATATTAAAATAGAACACTAAATTTGTGTGCATGGGTTTTCAAACTGCTGTAAACCATAAGGAAAAGGGATAGTTGGTTGTAAGTGTAATAACCTTTTTATTTACTATTATAGTATAAACATGCTTTATGCAGAACGCTACACATATTAAAAAACCTGTGTAAAAGACAACATTTAAAAGTTTTCTACCTTCAGTATAGAAAACAAGCTTATTACAAAAATAGTTTTTATAAAGAGAAATTTTAACCAAAATAAAAATGCCACTAAAAACAAAATGGACCACACCAACAAAGATGTAGATTCTTTTAATTTTTGTGTTTTCTTTACTTAAATTTTGTAATGTCATGGAAACTTAAGTTAAATAGGATTTAGGCATAAATAGTAGTGTGGACTCATTCACTATGTCATTGACTACCTCATACAGTAATACTACAAAAACAGCCACAGTGAGTGCTGCATAACTCATACAGGATCGGGGAGTAATGAAATGTTGATTTTTATTCTGTTTTCATTTACGTTTTATGTTTGATGAATTATGTGGATCCGACATCTGTGAATTTATTCTAAATTTTATAGGAGGGTTTTAACAAAGGCCCTAAGACATATCGGTAAAAGAACAACTACGTTATTTTAGCTAATTTAGACCTAAAAGAACGAGCACCACATCTCAACACTATCACATTGGGAAGTTGGAGAATTGGTAATGAAGATCGATCGATGAAACACCAATAATGTTCTATCTGATTTTTACTATAATGAATTTTTCAAAGTATTACCATGGAGCAAAGTTTGATCACTAGGTACCCTAATAAATGCAGCGCATTGCGCTGCACAGGCCCCCTAGTATATACTATTTTGTGTTTTACTAATTGTGGAATGATAGGATCGATAGAGTTTCAATTAAAGACGTTTGCTCCAAAGATTAGGGAAAACAAAAACATGCCAAAAATCTTCCAAATAAATGAGAAAGAACGGGGAAATTGCTCCATAAATTTACATGGATTAAAACAATTTTACTTTTTTAGCATCAGTAAACTTTTTTTTAATTTTACTTTTTTGTTGTGACCCTAAAAATTAAAACAGGAGGAAAAATACTATTTAATCTCATGGACAAACAAGGTAATCAAACAGTTGAATGAAGTATGGTGTATGATGAACACTATTAAAAGTGCATTTATCCTGAAATGGGTGCTGAGCATCCGTCACGATTTTTATTCATTGTCCCTTTTCTAAGAATGGGGAAACGCTCTATAAAATTTATAGGGATTAAAAAAAGTTTACTTTGTTTTCACGCAAATAAGTTACTTGTATTTATTAGGAGAGCCGAAAATTGTACAGTGAGTGAAGACAGTCTACTGTAACGGAGTGTGTTAACATTTTATGACCCTAAAAAATAAAACAGGAGGTAAAATACTATTTCAACTAATGGAAAAACAAAATACAGAAATCAAATGGTTGAAAAAAGAATGGTGTATGATGCACACTATTGAAAGTAGGCTACTGTATTTATTCTGAAATGGGTGCTGAGCATCCGCACGGTTTTTAATAATTGCCCCTTTTCTCGTACATTATGTTAATTTTTGTCTTAGCTCAAGGATTATTATTTATTAAAAAGCCCATTTTTAGAATCGATATGGGTTTTAACCATAGACAAAATTAAGCATTCATTCACGGTATCATGACTCTCGAGATTGTAAAGAGTGCTTTGGAAGCGGATGACTGCCTTTGGTCATTGTGCTATTATTTAATGATCCTGAATAATGAAATGGCTGCTATTTGTCAGTAAAAAAGACACCTCATCTGATCCATCACAACCATCACACTCACCCTTCAGTCATACTCACCACAGACTGCGTCGGCGTTTCAAATAAGTATCAAATTCTTTGCAAACAGTATGCTAAAATATTATCGATAAAAACAAATCTTCTGACAGCTTTCTTTGTAAAGCATTTTCTTGGTAATCCACTAAGATCTAAATTATTATAGTTAGGGGCTTCTGCCCCTATAAGCCACTATCATAGTTCTAAAACATAGGCCTATTACCATATTTATGCGATCAAAAATATTACAGTGTAATGGATCAAATATTATAATAATAACCTATGAACTGCTACAGAACGCATTTTCATATTGATTTTACAAACAAAATTAAAATACCAGTTGTAATCATTAAACTCTAAAATAATAAAAACAACCAAACAGTTTTTTTTTCAATTTATTACAATAATGGAAAAAATTCTAATAGAGGGTATTTTACAAACACTTATGTTATTATTTTACTAACGGTTATAATAATATTTTGTTTCTATCATAGTTAATATAATAGATGTGATAATAGAAATATGTTGCATATAGTACTATGGTAGTGTAATACCGGACTTAATCAAATGGGGAAATTGCGAACTTTGAGGGCTTTCAATCAAAGCCGCTTTTTTTGAGGGGTTCAAGGCCCTTCCTTTCGTATTGCTATTTACCAACAACAACTTCACGCTGAGCTATTAAATGCATCGGCCGCACGTATGAGAAGTGAGAACGACTGGCCGGAGCGGCGCGGCGGTGTGCTGTGCGTGGCCGCCAGCCACAATGGCTAGGAGATCGACGACAGATCAATGGCGTGGACGGTTGGGTTTGTTTATAACTTGAAAACTACTTTTGCTTGAAGATATTTGTAAGATGGATAGTATAAAGGAAACAGAAAAATTAAACAGGACTGGTAGTAGTTTCCTTCACGTAGTTCGTTGCCGCGCCGCTAGGTTCACCCGAAACAGTGGCCTTTTTCCCGCGCGGGGGCAAAACAAGCAATCGTATTTCCCGTCTTCGGGTAGTGTTTACCGACCAAAATATTTTATTTTACGATTTATTTGAAGTTAAAGAGTGGTTCTAGTGGAAGGCTACCTGCTTTTTCAATAATTTGTGATATTATTACGTGAAAATCTATGTCAAAGTTAGTGAATTTCAGCATCAAATAAAAGTTATTATAAAATTTTTTTTAGAAAAAAACAGGTATACTTCCACTAGAACCACTCTTTGACTACCATATAAAACAAACAGCATAAGTCTACGATGAACAGTTCGAACCGAAGGCTGGAAATACGATTGTATGTTTTCGGGTAGATTTTCGGTGCCGAACGGCCCCCTTAAATGTTGTGACTAAAACATAAAAATAAATTGACAGGAGCTAAAAAATCAATGTTTTTTTCATTGCCGCTTTTCTATGTTAGCCTATATTAAAAAGCCGCCACAGCTCAATTAAGGGACCACGATTTCTTTCAAAACTTATTTTCCATATATCGATATGAGTTTAACAACATACAAAATAGAACATTTACAAACGGGTGACCTAATAGTACAGGATTGATAAGAGTACTTGGGGGCGAATGGTCTATTCAAACGGTATTGTTAAAATATTATACACCGCAAATTAAAATTAAATTTTCTGGAAACCTTCGTTGTGGAAGAAATTTTAATACGCTATGGTTCATGCTATTTTAATTTTATGATTAGGGGCTTTTGCCCCTATGAGCCACTAGTATTATACTAATCACCGAAAGTGGCAATACTATAGTAAAATTGTTTTTGTTTTTTTTTTTTTTTTTTGCGTCGAATGCCTACAAAATTCACTAGGAGTGTTTCTTTAATCTTACAAATAATTAAAAATTTACAGCTGATTTTTACATCAACATTAAAATGAAAGAAAACTTTATAATCCAGCGTATGTATGCAAGTAAAGGGTAAAATAATATTTGATCTTGAGACGGGTACAATGAGAAATGAGTTATGGTTCAAGAAAAGGTTTTTTGCTTACATTAAATTATGTGTTTAGTTTGATTTTAAAAAGAGAATAAACTAAACCCACTGAATTCAAATTAAATTAATATTAATTCAAACGTATAGTGTGGCAGCCAACAAAGTGTTCATTTATTTTTTTGTGTTTTACAAATTGTAGAATGATAGGATTGATAGAGTTTCAATTAAAGACGTTTGTTCCAAAGACTAGGGGAAACAGCAACATGCCCAAAATCTTTCAAATAAATTAGAAAGAACGGGGAAATTGCTCCATAAAATTTACATGGATTAAAACAGGCTTACTTTTTTACGAAAATAAGTTACGTGTAACTATTAGGGGAGCCAAATTTTGTACAGTGAGTGAAGACACTGTACTTTAAGGGAGAGTGTTCAAATTTTGTGACTCTAAAAATTAAAACAGGAGGGAAAATACTATTTCAGCTCATGGACAAACAAGGTAATCAAATGGTTGTATAAAGTATGGTGTATGATGAACACCATTGAAAGTTTATCTATCCTGAAATGGGTGCTGAGCATCCGTCACGGTTTTTCACGTTCGCGGAGGCATGGGAGCGATCGCTCCCACGCGGAACCCTAATGCCATCCTGATGGGTGCGATCGCTCCCAAGCTGCACTGCTTTACAATATGATTTATTTTTAAGCCAGGATCTGAGCTAGAAATCTGAAGCTTTGCACAGCACTGCTCAATAGTACAATGTATTTCGGGACCACGTGGGTTTTTACTGGGCAGTGCTGCTGCTACGGTGGGTTTTACAATTTTTACATTCAGGATGGTGATGAGGTTCGTGCAAAAACCTCGCCGCCGCGACGTGTTAATCATTGCCCCTTTTCTAAGAATGGGGAAATACTCCATAAAATTTATAGGAATTAATAAAAGTTTACTTTGTTTTTACGAAAATAAGTTACGTGTATTTATTAGGAGGGCCACAAATTGTACAGTGAGTGAAGACAGTCTACTATAACGGAGTGTGTTAACATTTTGTGACAATAAAAAAATAAAACAGAAGATAAAATACTATTTCAACTATGGAAAAACAAGATACAGTAATAAAATGATTGAAAAAAGGATGGTGTATGATGTACACTATTAATTGAAAGTGTATTTATCCTGAAATGGGTGCTGAGCATTTTTAATCATTGCCCATTTAATACATTATGTTAATCTTTTTCTTAGCTCAAGGATTATGATTTATTTAAAAACCCCATTTTAAAAATAGATATAGGTTTCAACCAAAGACAAAATTAAGCATTCATTCATTACGGGTATCTCAAGATTGTAAAGAGTGCTTTGGAAGCGGATGACTGCCTTTGGTCATTGGGCTATTAATTAATGATCCTGAATAATGAAACAGCTGCTATTTGTCAGTAACAAAAAGGTACACCTCATCTGATCCATCACAATCATCACACTCACCCTTCATACTCACCTTAAAATACGCACCACAGAGTGCGTCGGTGTTTCAAAAAAAGTATCAAAGTCTTTGCAAACAATATTGCAAAAATACTATCGATAAAAAACTAATCTTCTGACAGCTTTCTTTTGAAAATATTTTCTTGGTAATCCACTAAGATCTACATTATTATAGTTAGGGGCTTTTGCCCCTTTAAGCCACTAGTATTTACTAATTTACTTTAGAAACAACTTCTCGCCGTGCCCTACCCAATAACACTAAAATCATTAAAATTGATTGAAAACTGTAGGAGGAGTTCCTTGTAAAAAAAACCGTGTCGCGTATTAAATATGTATAGAATATTACCATTAATTTAAGATGAAACCACCGTAAGCTTTTAACAACCATCAAAGTGTGCATTGTTTAATTGAAGCTGTGTAATTTGTATGTGTTCTTTACATTGTTCCATTTTACGTTTACGTAGCCAGCACCTGAAACATACAATTATTGTGATGTAAGAAGAGCGTGGAGTCAATCCTGATGCAGTGAGCAATGTTAAACGGGAATCGCAATAACATATGTATTCAATATGGTTTATTATATCTCTAATAAATAAAAGGTTCGACGGAGTTTTTATAATTAGTATATTTTTTACAAAATGGAAAGAATAGCAAAATGGTATAAGATATTTACTGTACTTAAAAAGTTTTTACAGAATTGTATAAAATCGTTACAAAGAATCGATCTTGCAAGAGGAATGGGGAATTTAATTGAGATTTCAAACATACGACTTCAAACAATTTCCTTGAAATAATTGTAGGAAAATAAAGAAACTACGACAAGTTGCGAGGAAAAGTTTAACGTAGTCTCTCTTATGGGAAATCAATCGAATATTATGACACTCCGACGCCCTCTTAAATATCAACATCGATACCGTTGCCTGTGCAAGTCTTGACTGTTCTTCTAACCTATATCACGAAGAGAAAAAATGTAAGTCACATCAAACTATGATCAATTTCAACATTCGAACTAGAATCATCTAACTAATTCAAATTCACGCTTACTAACTGAATAACTAAGAGCATCCAGAGTAGATAACCCCTTTATATTATAAGGAAAACAAAATTTAATTATTATTTTAATGGATCTAACATTGCAAATAGTATAATTTCTGCAACTGAGTTCATCTAAGTCAACCAGATGAGAGTATATTTTTTTATATGCGCACTCAGAGTACAAACTCAAACACTTAATATTGTTAGACATTCAACTTTCAAACAGCCGCAAGAATGATAAATGACCGAAAACAATTTTCCGGTGTGGATTTAACCTTCAAGGAGCAAATCGACGCAGATTGGGAAACGTCGTGATCAAGAAAATAGCAGGTGTTTCGGAAGCCCGTCGCCAGCTCGGTTGGTCAATTGGGCGGTTTCGCCAGAATCAGAATGGGCTAGTATTCTGAGCTAACAATTATCACGGTTAGTAGAGCCTATCTGGGGACCGGAGGGGTCACGGTCGTCATCGTCATGACTCGTCATCCGACTCCAGCTCTAGTTTCCTTTCTTTACTTTTCCAAATCACAGTTCTCCGTCCTTGAGACAATTTCCAACTAGAAAATTATAATCGTTTGAAAGCTTGGGTTTAACGGAGATTTAGAACGTCGATAAAATTTGACAACTACAAATAGCTAGAAAATTATAATCGCTTCAAAGCTCGGGTTCAACTGTGATTTCAGACAATGCGTTGAGTTGTGATATCTACCTAGAAAATCATTGGAACTTTTAACTTGGGTGATCAATTAAAATCGTTTTAAGAGGTTGGCCGACTCACCCACATATTGATATACCTTCAGTCGCAGTGTTAACTAACTTAAAGTACGAAACTTATCCTAAGTAAGTTCCATCACTACAGTATTGATCATAAAAAGACAATAATTAAAATTAAAGTAACAAAATTAAAGGTTAGCCAACCAAATAACATTAGGCATTCAACAATGAGTTAAACGATAAGTTACCTAAAATAGATAATGATATTAAAGTAAAGCAATAGGCTTTTTATAAAAAAGGAAATAAATAACAATAAAATATTCCACATTGATATAGTGAAGAAGGATGACTAAAATGCCAACTAAGAAATCATAGCAATATGATAAATATGAATCACTTACTACATGGAACATGACACAATCCTATAAAATGACAATTCCCAAAGACAAAGTTGCACGACAAACTTATATTGCCGACATTATTTTGTCGGCAATAAAAGTTTGTCGTTATTTATTTGTGTTTTAAGAGATAAGCCTTTAATAGACTTGTTAAAACACCGTGATTTTAATTGGCATCTTAACGTGAATACCAAGACAGTTATTAGAAAGTGTCTAAGATAACTTAAAGTTTAACGAAAACCTAATCTAACTGTATTTTATGGCAAATAGGCCTACTAGTGACATGTGCAGAACATCTGATACTGTAGCTGAGACCAAACCTATTAACACATAATTACCTATTTCTACGTATATTGATAATATTGATAATTTTCATTGCGAACACAAAATTGTCAGATGCGCCTTTTATAGATTCTGATACGCTATCCATTTACGTTTTTTTAAGTGGGGCCGATTTACATTTTTAACCACTCATTAACCTCCTCAAACCTTAAAGAAAAATAACATCATCATGTAAACTACAACAGCATCAATTGATTAAAGTCATCTTCACTCCTGGGCCAGTAGCCCACTGTTGTGAAGTCGGCAATGTTAACCATACGGCTTTTATGCTAAAACATGGTATTTTATTCCCCTGTTTCGGACGCCGTTTTTCAACAGATTTCCTTTAAACTTGGTAAGTGTTTAGTTGAACAGTTATATTAGGCCCCTCATATCTCGAAATTTTGAAAATTTAACAAAGATTACTCTCGGTGACATTGCAAAATAACTCAAATTTCTTTAGTAATATTTGTTAAATTTTCAAAATTTCGAGGTATGAGGGGCCTAACATAACTATGAAACTAAACACTTACCAAGTTTAAAGTGAAATCGGTTGAAAAACGGCTTCCGAAACGGGAATAAAATACCATGTTTTGCATTAAAAGCCGTTGGGCTACTGGCCCAAAGTTGAAGATGACTCCTAATAACACATACCTTACATTTAGTAACGACAGCGCATGATTGGCAATGAACGAGAAGGACCTTTGAACCCGTCGATCAGACTCAATGATGTCAAACAAGCGATAACAAACACAAGATTGACTTGTGACCCGACCTACCTTAAAAAGGACGTACATCATCTGCGCGGTATTCAAAGAGCCGGATAGAAGAGCTACATGTTCTGCGCGGTAGGGGGCTCTCAGGTATACGCATCGTCTACGCGGTGAGCTCCAGGGGGCTCTCAGGTATACGCATCGTCTGCGCGGTGAGCTCCAGGGGGCTCTCAGGTATACGCATCGTCTGCGCGGTGAGCTCCAGGGGGCTCTCAGGTATACGCATCGTCTGCGCGGTGAGCTCCAGGGGACTCTCAGGTATACGCATCGTCTGCGCGGTGAGCTCCGGGGGCTCTCAGGTATACGCATCGTCTGCGCGGTGAGCTCCAGGGGGCTCTCAGGTATACGCATCGTCTTCGCGGTGAGCTCCAGGGGGCTCTCAGGTATACGCATCGTCTGCGCGGTGAGCTCCAGGGGGCTCTCAGGTATACGCATCGTCTGCGCGGTGAGCTCCGGGGGCTCTCAGGTATACGCATCGTCTTCGCGGTGAGCTCCAGGGGGCTCTCAGGTATACGCATCGTCTGCGCGGTGAGCTCCAGGGGGCTCTCAGGTATACGCATCGTCTTCGCGGTGAGCTCCAGGGGACTCTCAGGTATACGCATCGTCTTCGCGGTGAGCTCCAGGGGACTGGGGCTCTTCGGAGTACGCATCGTCTGCGCATTGCGGCGTGGCTGGTCAAATACATCTCGGTGTTATGATATTTCAGCGTAGAGTCTCTTTGCCGGTCGCTCTTCAAGATTCTCCTGTGCTCTCTTCTTCACTCCAGTTTCAACGCAGAACGCACTGACTGTTAAGAGTTCTCCATCAGCGATCAGTCCAGGACTGCGGAGAACATTTAACAAAAGAAGGGCTGTTTCATTCCTTTGATGTTGGAAAATGCCGCTTTTGAGTCAGGCCGGTGACGTAATCCATCTGATGTCCATAAGAATAACATGTACCAGCTGATCAGGCTAGTGACGTTTTGGGTACTAATTTTTACATCGTTTTTCCCGCTAATGAAACAGCCCTTGTCTATTACATTCCAGCAGTTTTCCCCAGTCCTGGATCAGTCGATGATTGTGTTCACCTATAATATGTCATATTATAGGTGTATAATATGATAATATGTGCATATTGATTGTGTATAATATGTCTATATGATGTTGATATTTTATGTCGTAAATAGCTTCGCCTTACAGAATTTATTTGTACACCGCTAACGCTCCTCATCTGTACTTTTATTATTTTCATCTAATCTAGGCTAGATTTCAATTTCTTATATATTACGAGTGGTTTACCTCTGATTACTTTCCCAATTCCTACTTAACAAACAGAAAAAGCACTATTTTGCTCTTTACTTGTAATGTTTAAAATTCCAGGTTTAATACACCTGTGTATTCAGAATGTATGAATGGGGGGGCTGCTGTTTCCGAACTGTTTTCAGCAGGCTGAGGCTACCTGGACGGGACATCGCGCAGACGATGTAAGGGCATTAGGCGACCCTTCAGAATATTTTACAGAAGGCTTGCATTTGCATTCCGCGCAAATGATGATCAACCTCTACTTCGATCAACAAGTACCCTTATTGTAACTTAATTCAGCAATGATGTACTATTTAATCATGGCGAACTCGAAGATATGCCAGGGTTACACGACGTAATCTCCTGACTACCAATTAATCCTCAACCAGATCTACATAGAGATGAGGGAGAGCGCCACAACCACAACAGAGCGCCACAATGAACGCAAGGTCAATCACCATTTGCCCGCTAGATGGCATCCATCGCCATTGTCCTATGACCTCAAGCCCTGTCGTTAGTCCCGCGGTATGTGCTCTGTCCCTGCTCCATTGCCACTTGCTCTTTGTTCTTCATCCTTTGTCAGTGAAAGGTATGACCGCTGTCATGAGAAAGCTTCTTGGCTTTCACTATTTTAATAATACATCACTAACTAATTAACTGCCTACTTTCATATCCGATGGCACAATTTTTAATGACACAAACATTAGAATCGCGCTAACAGAATGCACTAACGCCAGAAACAGTGTAGCCAACCCTATCTACCTTTAAATTTGTCTAGATTTTTGACGGTTTACAGATGCTAGACCGGATGTGTAACTGATAATTTGCGACCTTTGACCATGGGTTTGATTTAGAGAGGCCTATCGATAAAATTTCGAGATATACAGTAACCGTTAACGTGTACTTTGAAGGTAGAGGGCCATACTTTACAATAAGGCAAAACAGAATAAAATACTCGTCATTGACTAATCATTAAACATATTTGTTCGAAATTCATCATTTCAAGCACTTTAAAATTAATTTGCAAATCGTGCAAATTGAATTCAACCTATTTACTGAATGTAAGTTATAGAGGTGGTTTTTGTATCTCTTCGTCATTACAAAAATAAAACCCGTAAAATTAGTTATGTATGTTTTTCGACAGGGTTTTCCTGGGTATTGAACATGATTCGAGAGGCAGAAGATTTCGAGTTAAAGATTCTAGTTGGGGAGAGTCGACTGAACGTTTTCAAGACTCAATACTTGTGTTAGACACCATTTGAATCCGCCAAAAACTTGACAAAATTGTCAGGGAATGTGTGTTAATTCAGCTCACGTGTACACGGTGGCCGAGGACGGTTGCGGTAAGCTCGGCCACGATTTGGCTCACAGTCACAGTGTCCAAGCCAGTGTTATCAGCGTCCACATCGCTAGCGTTGCGACACCGGCCCCGCACTGTCCGCCGGACTTTATAGACCCGCCGCGCGAAATCTGTATCAGCGGGGAGAAGCCGGGATAAAATCTTAGGTATCTTGTGATAAAAACCTGTAAATTAACATGGAAATTGCGATAAGGAACCGCTATCCTGTGATAAAGGAGAATACCGAAGGATGAAATAACGTTGATGAAAGTAGAGGTACACGTTGTACTACCTGAAAGATTAAAATTTTGTTGAAAACGTGCTAAAGCAGACAAATATAACTTCCTTTATGAAAAAAATCCGTAATTTTGAGTTTTAATCTGTGCCGTACATTTTCTATGAATATTACAAACTTTTAGGGGGGGGGGGGGGGTCCAAATAAACAAGCCTGAGATTTTTATAGGTACTACTATAATATTACTGTATGTATCCTACTTAAATAAGAAAAAAATAATAATAAATAATAAAATATACGTCACTGACTAGGTATTAAAACAAGTTGTTCGAAATTCATGGTTTGAAGCATTCTACGATTTATTTGGCCTATACATAATAACTTATTTCGCACAAACTATAGAATATCACTAATTACGAAATCCATCGAGATGGATCATATCATATCCTGGCTATGGTTTGAAACTTCATCAAGTGACCTCCACTCTAGCTAGTTGTTTCGTACTCTATTCTTGTCTAAACCCAATGCTCTTCGGTCGTGCGACAAGACGACCAAACCACGCCTATGCGATGAAGAAAGACCGACGGATCTAAGGTACGATTCCGCATAATTTGATCAAGAGCTTTTAACAACGCTCTCGAGTAGAAAGTGGAAATCGGAGCTTCCCTTCAGTCACTGAATATTTACCCGGCCCGTCCATCCGGGGGGAAATGAAAGCTCTTCCGTCGACGTCGACGACAACGGCGACGGCGCGAGCAGGAAGCGGCGAGAGGGTTGGTCGGATCCTAGAGTCGTTTACAAACGACTGACGATAAACGACCGCCTTTGAAAGGCAGAACCGCCCAACTATTGCTTTGCCATTAACGGCTTCATTATAGAGGAAACAGGAACGAAGACCGCTATGTTTCCCGAACGGCAATAATATTAGCGATTGGGCAATCAACTGCTGGAAAGCTGATAAATTGTGGTTGTAAAACGGAAAATGGCAGTTCTAATGAATGCAATACTTTTTCTGTCTTTGAAAGCATTGTCTTAAGTAGAGCAATTTGTGAATCGCCGGATTAAGGAAGTCAAGAACGCTGGAACAAAGCTTTAGTAAAAACTTCTTATCATTATCCAGTGATCATAGCAATGACACTACTTTGAATGACACAGCTAATAAAGTCCACTATTAGAGGAGACTTTTCTCAAAAACCAGGTCCTTGATAGACCTACCAAAAGTATTTATAATCATATTTTTAGCCCAAGTTTGACCAAGCTATAGCAAAAAAACTGACTGCGAAATATGCATTGTTTTTACTTCTAGAACTTTAACTTTTATTTACATGTACTCTTGACATTTATGTTTATTTTGGACATTGTATGTTGCACAAGACCTTTTTGTTAATTGTTCACAACTTTGAGGTATTTAACACCTAGATCAATAGAGCTCAGCTTTATTCTATTAGAAGTCATGAAAAGGTTCGTCCATATCAGACGCGTTATATGGTCTTGCGTGACTTTGTAAATAAACATACTAAACGTGAGAGGGTGTAAGTTAGTTGGTAACCGGTGGGGGGTCAGTCTGCTCGCAATTCCCCCACGTATTCGTTTACAAGTGAATTAACTCTCAAATAAACTAAATAGTAAACTAATCAAACAATATATTATGATGAGCTTTAAGCTAATTATGCCAACAAAAATATCCACAATATCCACTTAAACACACCGCGCTCTTTCTCTATTGTTTTACAAAATTCAATCAGTGCTTGGAGAGGCGTGGACAACAATGGTGTGAACTTAACATAAAGATAAGTGAACTTGAGAGTGGCTCGTATTAACATATAACGGACGAAAGCGCGGTGAGAAGTAGGCTTGTAGTTTACCCAAGCCGTGTGTGAGTGACCTTAACACGACAATGCAACCCGCTTCACAGGCTTCACACTGCTAGTGCCGAGTGAGAGAAGTGGGCACGCCGCGCCGCACCTGGCTGGTATAATACCAGTAATACGTGCGAGCCACGGACAAGTTCAACACCGGTTTATATAAGTTACGACGTTGACTTTGGGACAACCAAGGAAGTCGTAACAAGTCAAGAGTTTCCTTCGACCTTGGGCTAGACGCGCAGTTGACTATATTTTTAATCCATGCGGCTACGGGCAAAAAATGATTGAGCTCATTCCCATGTTTCGAACGCCACTTTTCAACAGATTTTCTTGAAAATTGTTAAACATATAGTTAGAAAATTAGAAATCTCTTACCTCAAAAGTTTTAACATGCGATAATACAACTGTCAGTGCCGTTGAAAAATAACTCAATTTTCTTTACTTTCACAATTTATGTTTGATACAATTTATTTTAATGATATATCAGGTGTGAGGGCACTGCCTCTAATAATATATCTGCAAGAAAACATTTTTTGTAATTTCATGATAAGTATTAATAAATGACGCCAAAAACAGGGGAATGCTGAGGTATGACTTACAGGGGCGAAGAAGACTCTGTAGGACGAATGAAGCATGCAAAAAAGTAAACATAAGATGTGGTAAATCTTTTTTCAGTCCCCTATGACGAACTTATATTCTATTATCATCCATTCGGTTCTTTACCGCAGGGGATTGATGTCATCCTGAGAGCAAAACCACAGTTGAGTCTCAGTTTGTTCGCCGGTTAGAGGGCAAAGCCTGTTTGAGACTGAAAATCAGTTGTCACAGGAACACAAGAGTTTGCCCTTTTAGTGATAAATTTCCATCTGCTGACCCGATTCTCACCCTTTTTCTGAATCCCATCCTTCCGGGAGCCTGTGCAAAATGCCCATTAGAGGAAGACGTGCTTAGCGGTAAGGCTGGAATCTGATTAATCACCAGTGGAAGACTTAAGCCGATACTCTATTTATATAAAGTACTATCGAAAAGTGCTACGAAGAAAGATACAGTATTTGAGTGTTACATTCCTGATTGTTGGTTAACAACAGTCGCACCAAGGCTCCGGGGAAAGTACGGTATATCCAACGACCTTGCGAACAAGCCGTAAAATATATCGTCAGTCATCAGCTCCCAACACCGGCCGGATTTCCCTTAAATGTTAATGAGCCTCATTCGGCACCTGACGCGAATCAATTGGGACTCGTAAACCCGAGGTCGAGGCGATTCCAACGAAATTGGCTCAGCTGAACGGCTACGTCATCTGCTACACAACAGACTGCATCTTGCGTTGATGGTAGGTTAGACAAGAGAAAGAAATTTTATAACTGAATACGACTCTGATGCGCTGTTTACAAAGTGATGCTGTCAAAGACTTCGGTAAGCACGGCCGTCAATGTCTCCAACATCAACATATAATGTTGTAGTAGCCTATTACAATATGAATATGAGCCTCGTATACATAGTGACTATAAATAAAATAAATAGTGTAACTATTTAACCAAAAGTTGTAAACCGGGGAATTTGTTTATGTAAAGAAATAAAAATACTGCCCCAGAATATGCAAAACAATCTTTACAAATTTTCTATAAGTACATATAAATAACATATTCATAAGTCACAAGGATATGCATATTACTGTATTATAATGAGGCCATTATCTCGGATAGCATAAATAAAACCACGCATAGTGTCACTGGGTACCAAATCAACTAGGCCCTGAGGTCGCAACGTCAGTAAAACCGACCGTTGATGTCACTAGCTACAGTCAGCTGCCTTCGCAACAATAATAACGTGAACCCAGTTGGGAGCTTTTCATGCAAAAGCATCAAAGTCCTATGCCAGAGGGGTTTATTTCTTCTGCGATTCTGCTTCTTTGCAGCGATCACACAACTGGAAACAACCATTCTCGTATTCCATTAAAACCACTTGTACACCTGCATGATTCAATGAATTAGACGATACTGGCGTTTTTGCCTGAGTAACTTTTATTGTACGTAATAATTTATATTTCAATACCGTATAACTGCATCATGCTCTGATGCTCAATGTTTACGACATATTAATCCGCCATTGATAACTATTGTACTCGATTTTCAAGTTTTTGGTGGCGTTGGATACGGCTTGGTTTGTAGTTTTTTCCGCCAAAACCAGATGACAATCGGACTACAAATAAAGGCGCTAATCACCTCAATAATTTCCCATTAAAATAACATTGGGATTGAATAAATCATTTTAAACATCTGTTAAGTCCATCTGTAAGTACGTGTAGTTTTTGGCGATTAAATAGATATTCACAATATTGGATTGGTTAGATGTCATTGATTTAGAACTAAAAGTAACATTTGTATTGTATGAAAATAAATTGCTCGATTTCGAGCAACACGTGTGCTAGTATTTTTTTAAATCGTGCTTCATACTGCTGATTATAGATTTGGTTAGTCAACACGTGTTTCAACATATACACCAGAGTACAGTACCCTTAGGCCTACATTGAAACAGAATGGAAGGTGAGTGAGCGGAGCGAACGAGATCGAACAAGAAATAGCCTTTTTCCTCAGGGAATTTTAGCGCAATATCTGTAACTGATAACCCTATAAAGAATATTACTGTTTGAGTTTACCTAGCAAATGTTCGACCTCCAGGTAAGATGAAATGTAATGTAACTGTCGAAACAACAAATTTTGTTAGGTAATGTAGGTAACGGTTTTTTATTGTTTGTAGGCCAGGGCAATTTTCAACATTTTGGTGAAGAATCGTGTAGACACTGTTTATGTTATTCTCTAACGTCGACATGTACAGAAGAACTGTATATATGTTTTAACATGGGCAAGTGGTTAATCAGTTATGTGGAGAAATGAAAATTTTACAAACTCACTGGTTAAAACACGATGTCATATATAAATTAGTAGATTTGTTTGCAAAATAATACATTAATTGATCATAATAAAACAATCAAGCGACGATTTTTTTTAATATCTGATTTTTCAAATCACTAACGTACACTGTGAGGTAGGGTAGAGCAGGTCCGCGATGGCAGTGAAAGTGGTATCGGTTTACGTGGTCGGTGGCGATGTGGCGGTGCGGCTGCGGTGTACTGACCTTGCACGGCGATGCGTCACCGTCATCGCCGCGCCGCCGGTTTCACTTCCCTGACACTGACCGCTCACAACACACTCACCGCTAACTCTCATCCTCATCCTCATCCCAGTCACAGTGCTGTCGCTGTCCTGCTCCACCAGCGCCGGTGTGGCTAGTAAAACTACCATGTGTCCGACAACTCGAGTTTCCATTGTGGAGAAACTCGCCGAGCATCTCCAGGATAAACCGGCGCAGGAGACAACTAGTGATAGTTTTGCAGTTTAGATAGTGAAACAGCGTTGTTGTAAGAAAATCATATTTTTAAAATATAGTTCAGAAAATATTAGTAAACTAGTACTAATCTGTCAACCTGATGGGAAAATGTGATAACAAAGATTTACTAACCTAGACAGTACCACTTGAATCATCGTTCATTCCTATTCATTCAATTGCTAGTAAATTTCTTTTTGGTAAAAATTTTTTTAATTTATGTTAGGAGCACCATATTAGTTAACTCAAGTTAAAATTTTATAGAAAATTAATTATATTGCCACAGCGTTTGGTTCGTAGATAACAAACACATTACAATATCTGATGAATCTTCAAATATTAGCATGACCCACGACCCTCAAACTAATCTAGGCTGTGTTACCGATAATCGTGTTTTGTCAACAGCGAGATTTCCAAAGACTGTATGTTTTTTGATAATTGTTCACGACCGTTTTTATCTATCTAGAGCAACATCTTAAAAACACATATTTAAGAGTTGTATCAAAGAGGGGTCAGTCCAACGTCGGATTTTGAGTTAAGAACAACTAGTGCTTTTTGCGGTTGGTAAGAGTGAAGTTTTCATTACTAAGTGTCATATTTTCATCTCCAAAATGAGTTCCTCCAGTTCGAGGTCGTCCGGCCCCGGTTCCAACTCAAGTTCTACAGCTGCTGGCGGCGCCGGCGGCGCCCCATGTGTGAAGTGCGGTTTGAGCGACGACAGACAATGTCTCAAGTGCGATAGGTGTGATAATTACCAGCACGAAGAGTGTGCCAAAAGTTTATCACAGATGGTACGAATCACTTTACATCAGTTAACATTTCCACTCGCTCCATTCGTATGCGACATTTGTGATGCAAAATATATTGAACAAGCACAGGAATTATTCCGTTACAGGCCATAATCTAAATAATGTTTTGAAGAATCTTCACAACAAAAAGGTAAATGTGTGTTGTTGGTAATGATTCTCACTGTTATGAAAGACTTTCTTACTCTGTAAACTGTGAACGTGATTTTTCTATATACAAATGATGCTCGATTATTGTCTTAATAAAACATGTTTGTTGTAGTATTCTCCGGAATTTATTATTAAAAAAGGCCCTATCTTAAACATTGGTATGTTATTAAAGGATTTGATAATTTTTACATTATTTAACAAGTGGCATGAAGTGTTATAAAATGTGTTTTTTCCACTTCCGCAAGTAAAAAAAAAAATTCAATCAACTAATTAAATCTTGAACTGAAATTTAAACTACCTATTTACGATAAATAACTGCAATAATCACACTTTTCAAAACTGCTATATATTGTTGGCTATGTTTAATTAAACTTGAACCAGTGCTTAAAGAGTTCGCAAAAATGAGCTAACAGCTCAGCGAAAAAACAGCTTTTATTTATACACCTATTCAGTTTTTATTTATTTTCATGGTGTATCTGGTAAGATGGAGTAATTAAACTGACTAATACAATAATAATGAATGTGTCAAAAGGGTTTAAATTAGAATAAATTAATTGTTGTTTATTCTTATAAGTAATGGTTGTGTGTTGTAAGTCTAAAAAGGAAACAAAAAGTACGGAGTATTGTTTCAATGATTTACGTTCTTCGTTTGCCAAATAAATAAATCTCCATTTTGAAGATGAGGCATAGGTAGCAGGCTTTCTAGTGAATAACTTAATGAAACAAAAAAACAAAACAGATTGGATATAAAGACACCATGCTATTCTATAAAAATTTTGATTCAGTTTTTTTTATTAATAGAATAAAATTTCAATAACTTTTTTTTATTTAATACAGCATGGGCCTATAAACTACAAAACACAATAAATTTCGATACGTAATCTAATAAATATCTAAGATACATAGCTCAATATGGACATTAACACTGTCGTGTGATATGCCATCTTGCATTGAAGGGTTAGGAAGATCTCTTCTACATTTCGAGAGATTGGAAGTACTCTAAAAATTATTGATCCGGCCTTCAAAACAGTTTGACCATCCTAAGATCTTCCCGTCTCGGGCCGTGACCGTGAAAATGCGATTTCATCGATATTATCTGTCAATCTTAATGCCTCCCTTTATATCCGATTTTAATGACCCGATTAGAGAAGTTATGAGCGATCTCTGTACCCAAGGCTGAGACCGCTTAAGATGCGGCGTAACAATATTTCTCCCGGTTAACAGAAATCTTTGACATTATGCTAAGATCGTGGGACGTTAAAAATAAGACATATAGCAAGAAATAAATCATATTAAATTGATTAGTATTACCTATCAACTTTTTAATAAAAATTCCACACACGTCCTCAGATAGGAGGTTCCGTTACCTCCTGGTGACGTCAACCCCTTCATAGTATTGAACATGAATGGATGATGAGGGAAAGGAAGTTCTTCAGTGAACAACCAAAAGACTTATTACATTTTCTGAAATTTCTATGCTGTACTCAATGTCAACTTCGCAGCTGAAAAAACTAGTTTGAAGTTTTCCTGGGACGAACGACTTCTATTTTAATCTTAAATCCAACTCCATCCTGTGACAAGCAAACAAGTTGATCCCATCAAAATTGGTTGAGCTCGTGTTGCATGGCAGAATATTCAATTGTGATTGTGAGTGTGATATTTTTTCGTGTCTTTAGTTTTTTACTATACAACACATATGGGTTATTTTTGTCCTCGGACAAGTCTTTTGATTGTCCACTATGACGAACTACACTTCCCTCAACATATACCAACATATTAGACAGCAGGGGGTTGATGTAATCCAGAGGCATGGAAATCCCCATCTGACGAACATGATTAACGGTTGGTTGGTCAGTTAAAGGGCAGAGATGTGATTCTGTTTTGCATGTAAATCAGTTGCCCTATGAACACATTAGTTGGCTTTCTGAGTGGAAAGTCAGTCAATTTGCCAAGTGCTGTCCCGTTTCTCACCCTTTACTCCCCTTCAATATCCCGTCCTTACGGAGGGCTTGTGCAAAATTCCCGTTAGAGAGAGACGCTTTGATGTTGTACCGATGTTTTCGTTTCCACCGATTCTCACCTCGGCGGCGCGGCGGTCCACAGGTGTGTCGGTCCATATGAGCCGCTCGCCGGTGAATGTCCACAACCACTGAGGGGTCCGCACGTAACCGCACATAACACTCGACCACTCCACTCTCAGCTCGCTGAAGCCCGCCATTATTTCCGGCGTGTCGAATGCGACTGCGACGTCGGCGTTTCACATTCCGCCGGATACGCGATCTAATTGCCGCGTCCCCGTGGTCATTAACATATCCCGATCCGGCCGTATCAATGGCGGGTAACGAGCGCCCAATGTCGAGCGCTTTCACCGCACTACGACTACAACCGCAGCGTTGTTATGTCACGCTCTAACTGGAGCACGTGACTCGCTCGGACCGCACAATACAACCGCGCTCACAAAGGTTCGGTCGCGATCACAGCAGTTAATTTCATCAACGTATCTGAAGAAGTGTAATTCTAGATCCGGCTATGCCTGTACAGATTACGAAAGCAGGAGGCCTATTGTCAGATAAAAAAATTAGTAACAATGCAGTAATGATTTCCTATTTAATAACCTTTATACGATCGCAAAAATAACAATGTAAACTGTATTTATATGTATCGAGGTGAATAAACTTTGCCACTATACATCATACGTGGGGTTGAACATCACAAGCTGTAGTCTACGAATAAGATTTACCAAGGGGACTTCTGTTGATTGGAAGTGGTTTATTCAAAAGTTATCTCAACTGATACGTTGATTGTTAAGACGATATTTATAGTTTTTAGTTGAATTTTATTAACTATCCATAATTTTAACAGGTATTAGTGTTGGTGTAATGCTACTTTGGAAGCGAAAACCGAGCCTAAGAAAATGGTAAGGTTCAAGTGAAGTCCATCAGTCTGCTTGTACTTCACAACACGGTGTTGAGCATGACGTGATGCCGCTTCATCGCCTCGTCAGCTGCTGGCTGATCCATTGTATTGTAATGGATCCGCGAGCGTGACCGAGCAATCTACACTGACTGACGATCCAACGCAACGCAACTATGTACGCTGCTATACTCTTCACCGACACTCTACACTCATTGCTGCCGAATTGCCGATAACATAGTCGGCGCTGTTGGAATTCAATAGATAACTGCACACACCAGCTACAATTAAATACAGGAAGACGCACTACACGACATTCGTGATCTGGAATCTGATCCGTGTGTTCACCACGGTGCAGCAGAGACTGACATAGTTGGTGGCAACGGTGCATGTGATCCTCTGAGACCGTGGCGGCCAGGGGCCAAATAACATTTGGGGTATGCTCATTGGCTATACACTTGCATTACATTCCCAATAAATTGAGGAAACATGCTAACGAGAAATTGCATGGTACCGTTTAACAGGACATTCAAATTTTTTGTATGTGATAAGTAGACATAATCTCCTTCATGATTAAATTAATTGCTGTAGTTAAATTAATAACATTTCTAACATATGCTATGTAAACATATTTTAGCATTTGATTGGCACACTAAGAAGTATGTTTCATCTATGATAAGTTATACCTAAAAGTTTAAAATAGTAGTTTTTTATGGTAGTCGAAATTTAAAGTTTTTGATGTTATGAAATCCACATCAGGCATTTCTGTTTTACACCAACAATAACACAATTACTCGACATATGTTGTGCGTGGCGATGTAGGGACTTTATGTTCCTTGAGTGACAAGAGTGCTTACGGAGTTGCGCCATTGTCATATACTACTGTAGAATAGTCGTTGACAATGGCGAAATGCTACGAAGATGTCAAACACTAGAGTAACTAACAGTGCAGAACGACTCGCACCATCTTCTACGTGGTTAATTAATGGCACCCAGACCTCAACACCAATCCTTATTTGAGGAAAAGAGTAAAAATGAATTAATCATAATACAGATTCCATCATTTGTTTTATATTGCAGACTACTGCAGCACATTTCACAATACCACAACAACAGATGGAGATTATAAAGCAATCAGACGACCATTAATGGCAGAAAAAATCAACGATGCTGCATCGGATTGTGATCAATCTAGGGACTAATGGTGGTCGAGACACGGTGTTTGTACGGAGGCCAAGTTCAAGGTCAAGGCGCAGAACAGATGATCGGTGTGGAACATCCGGGACTGACCGTGACGGGCGAACCATCGGTGAACTCATCCCGGCCGACCGTCCCATCACGACGAGAAGCAGTCACGTCGCGGATCACACGTTTGTTCACATGTACATTAGCATAAATGACAATGTGTCGATCAACCAAGATAGGGACAAAAAAATCATAACTGCTTTCTAAAGGCCTGCTACAGGCTATAACCTTTGTTGTGTTTCGACCACTACAAAGCTGATTCAATGTCCCGTTACTCTATTTAACTTTGGGATATTAACATTTAGACAATCATCAAATCAACAATCGAGGTAAATAAATATGCTACCATAAATTATACCCTTGTGGACCTGTAACTTCCTTAATGCAGTGACGGTTAAGGCGAACAATCTTCAACAAAAATTAGAACGATCATTGTTCCGGCGTCGTTAGCAACAATTGCAGCTGGGCAGACAAATAGTAAAATGTAGATTTTTAACCTTGATTTATTCCTTACCAACTACAGTATCATGGTAGTCGATGGATTGGCACCATTGTTCTTATTTGATCTTGCTCACCTGTCCCAAGACTACATTCATCAGCTTGTGAATTTATCACTAGCTAATTCCTAGTTAGCATTCTGAAGAGACTAATGTCGTCGTTGGGAACATTAGAATGTGGCTGCCACAGTACATTGACTGTTCGCGGGTCCTCCCTTTGTCTCCGAGGCCTCAAACCTTTAAGAGTCATCTTCACCCCTAGGCCAGTTGCCCATTGTTGCGCAGTCGGCAATGTTAACCATACGGCTTTTAATGCAAAACATGTTATTGCATTCCCCTGTTTCGGACGCCGTTTTTCAACCGATTTTATTTAAACTTTGTGAATGTTTAGTTTAATAGTTATTTTATGTCGCTCATACCTCGGAATTTTGAAAATTTAACAAATAATACTCATCGAGACATCGCAAAGTAACTCGATTTTCCTTAGTAATACGAGTATTTGTTAAATTTTCAAAATTCCGAGGTATGAGCGACATAGTATAACTATTCAACTAAACACTTACCAAGTTCAAAGAAAATCGGTTGAAAAACGGCGTCCGAAACAGGGGAATACAATACCATGTTTTAGCATAAAAGCCGTATGATTAACATAGCCTACTGCGCAACAATGGGCTACTGGCACAGGGGTGAAGATGACTCTTAATAGCTCTTGAGGGAGAGACACTATGGTTTTCCACCCAGAAAAAATCCCTAGACAAACCACCAGCTACAGACATAGATGTTAATACTAACCTGGCAATTAATTATACTCAATATTATAGTAATGTTTACCAATGTTAGTAGTGTAGAAAAGCCACTCCTGGCCCGGAAGTGACGTCACCGGAAGCCACATGCCACGGCACGTGGCTTCCGGTGGGCCAGAAGTGGGGACAATAGATGTCGGGTTGGAGATGGCGAGAGCGTCGGCGGTCGGTTGAGCGAAGAGTGCGCATAAAATAGAAGTTAGTTGAAAATTGAAATTCGTCGGTGTTAGTAAAAACTCTAATAGTTGAACGAAACGAAAAGTTAGTGTAAAACTGAAATTCAACAATCGGGGTGTTAAACTAAATTTGCGCACAAATTAAAAGTTGGTTCAAAACTGAAATTCAACAACTGGGAGTTGAACTAATTTTGCGCATAAATTAACCGGGGTTGAATTAAAACTTCGCATAAATTAAAAGTTAGTTCAAAATTGTAATTCGACGGTGTTAATAAAAACTCTAATAGTTGGACGAAAATAAAAGTCAGTTCAAACATAGCGCAGTCATAACAAGAGAGAGAAGGTAAATAGAAGTGTTAAGTTCCGCGGATAGAACAATAATGAAGAATGAAACATGACGCGTCGAAATATATGCGTGACTGTAGATGTCAGATGGTGAATTAATCAATGGGGGGAGTGGAGATGGCGCTCGGTTGAACTAAAATTGCGCATAAATTAAAAGTTGGTTCAAAACTGAAATTCAACAATTGGGAGTTGAACTAAAATTGCGCATAAATTAACCGGGGTTGAAGTAAAACTTCGCATAAATTAAAAGTTAGTTCATGTTAGCTGAAGAGTGTACAAAACAATGAAACAGGAATTGTCGTGAGCGCGCTTATATAAGGAAGGGTGGGGGTAAAATATGAAAACCTGCTGAACACAGTCGATAGGTGTAACAAGTTCGAAGTTGTGGAAACGTAACATTGAACGCAAAATGTTGTGAATAACACTATCGTCAACGCTAACTTGCGAAGTTCTAGCAGAGTATAACGGGTTAAAACTTAATTTCTTCCTTACTTTTGTTAAATTAGTTTTAATCTTTGAAACAGAAGGTTTGGAATTACTTCGTAATATATGTTGTGTCCGCAAAAGTTTCAATTTTAAACATTGCGTATCCATCACAAGAAGTATATCAGACGTGTAGAAGTCAGAACAAGACAGATGAATGAGATATAACGTCGAGCACGCGAAGGTGATTCAAACAGGACGACACGTGCTAATGTAAATGAAACTCCAATGTATTTACATCTTTTTATCATATGTGTACAAAAATCATCTTGATGAGACTTGGTGCGTTGACAATAAGCTAGATCGAGAGGATGAAATTTGAAACATCTTTGAGGACAGCATGTATGAAAATATCTTGATTTGTAAAATTTGAAAGTTCGCAATTCCGGTGGCGGTAGTTGTTTTGTTTTGCACTTGCAGTAACAAGATCCGAAAAATTCACACTTAGTGCAAGCTAACCCGTCCACCATCATTGGTCCTAAATCTGTACACTGTTGTTCACAACAGTAACGAGGTTCGTACTTGTAATTTTGTTTTTCCATGTTGACGCTGCTGAGTCCAGTGAAAGAATAAGAGTGTACAGTGTTGAATAGTCAGTTTTATGTACTACAAAAAGTGGTGGGGATAATTTCAAGGTCATCCAAACGAAGTTTTAAAAAATTATACCTTACTAATGTAAGGAAAATTGATACTTAAGAAGTTTGTTTCTGTTTGTTTTCTTCAGACTTTTTCTCTCCCTCCTGTTTGTTTTCTTCAGACTTTTTCTCTCTCTCCGCTTTAGCCATAGCGATAAGTTCTTCAGTCGATAGCGGATGTACTTCAGGAAATTTTAAAATTAATTTAGCCTGATATCCTTCTCGGGTTAATATTTCTAAATCTTCTGTCATTTGTTCAACGGTGTTGTAATCTTTTCCATAGATCTTTCCATCAAGTTCAATCATCATTCTGTATAACATCTTTAAAAATAGGTGTTGACGCAGCGAGAGTTGGGAAGCGAATGATTAGTTATCCAAGTATCACACCCTTTTTATCAACTTGACATTGATCACGTGATTCCTTAGTTTTATTTGATAAAAGCTATTTAACATTGGTAGTACTTGTGGAACTTGATGTTATGTTGACCAGTTGGCGATGAAGATGTTGTAGGTTGTGTAGAAAGAAATACTTCATCATCGCAGTATTTTGTTTTAGTAAACATCCTTACATTAGTAGCACTAACATCAACAGTTAAGTGATAACCACCGGTAAGTAAAACTCGCATTTCGTTGGTTAAATCTTCAAGTTGTTCAAAACTCGTAATGGTGTTGGTATCGTAAGATGCACACTTGACCTTTAAGGACATGTTGAAGTTTTGTATTTAGTTATAGAGAGTGAGATGTGTACGGTACGAAAGGTAGTCGTAGACTGATGAATTTCACAAGTTGATTTTCACTTTTATTATCACACAAAAGTGGGTCAAGGTCATCCCGTGGAATTTTTAAAAAAAGCAACATATTGCTATGTACAAAGACATAACAATATGTTGCTTCTTTTATTTTTCTTTTTTGTTTTATATCATCTTTATTGAGAAACCATTACAAACACATATATTTACAATGTTATGTACAAACTAGTTAGTAGTAGGTGTTACATGAATAGTTAGTTCAGTTGAGTTGTTTCCACTCGGTCCGTGTGAAACTAAATAGAGTGCGCCAGGTTGAATAACTCGAAGATCTTCATTTTGTAGAAGTTGTACAAACCGTTTCGGTAGGAAGATTTGAAACTTCGGTTCGTCACCAACTGTATACGGCGCCTCGCTCAATGTGCAATTAATAGCATCACCAATTGAAGTGTCCATCTTCTTGATTGTATGTATGATGTAATGTTTTTCTTCTTTTAGTTCAGAACATTTCTTCGTCGGTAAGATTGTTGATTTAGAATGAGCGTTGAATTGATCAACCAAATTTTGAAGAAAGTTCTGTGATGCCATCTTGATGTTATTGTTAATCTTCTTGTTAATAATAATGTCCGTCGGAGATGTTGTCTCTTCGGAGGTTCGAGTAATACTCATGCTGCGTCATGGTAGCGCTCTCACTTTTATTACCGACATTACCCCCACCATTCTGTTGAAGGAAATTATTTAAGCGGTAAGCATTCTTCAAAGCGCACTGTGACCTTCGATGTTTAAAACTCTTTGATGAAATACAAAGTTCATTGAAGTAGCATTGGAAATCTCTATCTATTATTGCATTTATCACTTCGTTGCTTGTAAATGATTGTATCCAATTAGCTTTTTCCAATCCTCTTGTGTAGATAGTTTTGAACTCTTTGCAGTAATGATTCATAATGTGCGGCATCATGTTATAATTAATAAAACCTTCATCCCATCTTAAGTTGTGAAAATGTTTGTACAACCATTTGTTTGTAACTTTCGCTTTAGTTGTTAGTCTATTGAATGGTAATGGAGGTTTGAATAAGTAATGATAAACTACAGATGTGTTCATATCCAAAATTACTAATTCTTTTATAATAAAATTTCCATCATTTCCTCGAAAAGCTTGAAATTCAATTATACCTTTTTTAACTTCCATTATATGTGGCGCATTAGAAAACGAAACCCGTTTGTTCATGATGAAGTCTCGTCAGCAACTGACTTGTATTACAAACACGATTGTTCTTCTTTAACTTCTTGCGCTTCTTCGTCGATATTAAAGTTGGTGTGATAGTTGTTCAATTGTCTCCACATATCCACTTCTTGAGGTATTCGATTAAAGATTGAAGTATCCACGGGACCGTATAAAATTGGAACGAAAGGTTGTCTGTCCAATGTATCGATTAGATAGTCTTTGATTATTGCACTTGAAAATATTAGTTGTTTCAAATATCTGGTGACGGGACCGGTAGTACAACTTAAAGTGTAAAATTCTTCTTTAGTCAAATGTAATTTTACATCATGTCTAGTTAAATCTCTGAAGCGAACCATTTGTCCTCCACGATGTTTCACTATATCAACTTCAATATTTGATTCCAATAAACTTAATCTTGTTCTTCTTCCAAATGTGTTGTTACTCAAATAGCATTCCAAAAGATGTAAATGTTTCATAAATGATTCCCAAGAAGTTTCAGTGAATGTAACCATTTTATTTCCATGATTTAAAATAACAATCGGTGAATAATCCAATGATTTTAAAATTCCAACTGAAATACTTTTCGTCATGCATGAAGAAATGGGGTAGAAAATTCGAAGAAATACTTCTGTTAAAATATTTGTTGTAATGTTAACTTCAACTTTTTTTCTTTTTACTTCTTTTTCAGCTTCTCCTTCTTCTTTTTCTTCTTCTCTCTTCTTATGTTTGTTAAACTTGAGGAACTCGTCCATTTCTCGTTCAACTTGTTTTTCTATATCTGAACTATTCTCATCCATTAGAGGTGTATTTTCTTCTCCGTTAGTAGAACTCATCTTGCGAACGATGTTTCCCATACGACGGTCGAAGATAAAATGAACTTTCAACTCATGATTTTCTCGCTTTTATGTTTTTCGTGAAATCCTTGAAATTTATACAATCACATAAATGTTTGTTTTCAACTTGTTTTTCACAAACGAAATTCTAACCTCAAAAATTGAAGCAGATAATTCTAACCTCAAAAAATCTGCAGTCGTTGTACTAATTCTTTTTAAAGTACATTCTTCACAATTCCGGTCAGCGGTGTGTAAGTAACTATTTTATCATGTAGAATTAGACAGTATGCTGAAGTTCCATCCGCTACTGGTTGTTCAAATTCCATTTCAATTTTTATATCCACACTTGATGATTTTACCGATTCATTTTGTTTTGAACAATCGATTACAATTATCGGAGCCTTGGAATAATACTGGTCAGGTGATAATAGTGGTGTATTAGTCTTTCCATAATATGACGATTGAAATCTTGCATACATATCGTATAAAATGGAAAAACGTTTTTTGCTGAACATGACATTCAAATTGTCATACGGAAAGAATTGAGAGTTTAGAAAAACTTTACAATTCTTTATTTTACAGTGATCAAATTGCCCGGCATTTGCAGTGATAACATCTTTTCGCTTAGTTTGAAAACCGAGTATTATGTACCTTGCTCGTTCCAAGTAAGTTGATGTCTTGACGGTCCATGTTTGTCGTTCTGTCTGAGGTAGTGTAGGATATTCATGGAATTCCCAACTTCGGAATGGCATCACAATATCACGGTCAGATTTTAACTTTCTCAATAATACGATTCTATGTTCATCGGCCAATCTTACATGAGGTACTCTCCAAACAACTTTATCCAATTGTAGTTGCCATTCCAGTTTATCTTCCGTAGTTGCAGGGTCTGCAAGTATCAAGTCCTTGTTAGTTGAAGATCTGAGTAATACCAATTCTTGTTTGACATTTATTATTATTCGTTTGTAATCTTCAGCGAATCCCAAAAGCAATCGTAAAGGTACATGAAAATCAAAGTGACCGTTGGAATCCGGTGTTATAGTGTCTTTATCAGGGGCAACCCATCCGGCGGTGACTATTGAATTCTTCTCATGCGGTGTTAATGATGTTAATCCTTTCAATGTTGTTGTTATACCAACCTTTTTTGTCGAATCAACTGTCACCCCTGATATCTCATATCTTATTTCATCAAAAAGATATGCCATCGGGTTATTTATAAAAGGAACTGTTGAAGCAGTTTTTCCATCCAATTTTAATACCCGTCCTTCAATGTATAAATAACTTTCACACGGTAATGTGTAAATATCTTGTTGTTGAATGGGAATCCTTATTTCATCGTTATTGTTTAATTTTGATGAAGTGTAAGGGTTGTGCGTGTGATATTCCTTCTCCCATAGTGTTTCGTCGAATGTCGGTCCTTGAGATATATCCAGGATATCCATTGTTGTTAAGTTTCAATCCAATCTTCTGTAGAAAACGAATGTTGTCCGATGTTAACTCTTCCAATGTCGAGGAGCTACTGAGCTCCCGACTCTTCCGTTGCGGTTTAAATGATAATCCCATGTCGACTTTTATGTTGCCGCTCTGATGTGTATCCGTATAGTTATCGTTTCTCCTCTAAAGTCAACACTAACACCGTCTTGATCCAATATGTTCAGTACGATGTCTGAAATGAAACTGGTGTTTAACGGTAGGTATATCAAGTTTTGTGGCTTCTCAACAATTTTAAAACCGGGAGCCACAGTTGGATAAAATGTATGTAAAATATGCTGATTCACTCCTTCTCTATACGATCCGTGTATAATATTACACGTTACATCGATACTATTGACTTTCAATATTGTAACAGTTGTATCACCTGAATGAGTAGTTCCAGGAGTTAAGATTTTCTTTTTTGTATCTGTAAATCCAAGTAAACTGCCAATGGAGTTTTCCAAGCTGACATCGATATAATATTTTGAAGTTATTTCTGCTTTTAAAAGTATTATTGTTTCCTTTAACGGTGATCTTTTCTTCTCCGAGTTGTTTTTGTAGTAATTGGTTTATATCATCGATTTCATAAGCTCCAGTAGGAAATGTAATTATTTTCAATTCTGAGTATTTTCCTGAAGCATCCTTAGTTTCATAATAATGTAGTAAATTGTTCTTTCCTTCCGTAACATTGGGAATTGAGTTGTAGGTAGTTAAATCAAGTAATGCCGCTTCCCATAATCTTTCCTTGGATAGACGCAATGCTGGGAACAGCGTACTTTTCAATGTGGATGAATTTCCACTCAGTGACACTGTATACGATGACATCTTAAAGGTGACTGACACTCTTCGCTAGAAACTCCAAACATAAATGCCCACAGATTTCAGTGTTGTTAGGTTGTTCTCTTTTGTAATTGTAAAAAATGTTTTTGGAGTTTCGAAAATAATGTTGCAGTTCTTTCGGCGGTGGCAGATTGCCAAAACTATCAAAGTAGTAAACGGTTTGTCCGAGCTTTTTATAGCATACCCAATGAGTGCCTGGACCATAGGTGGAATCCAAATTTACTATTCCAGTTTCATTTTCCCATATTTTAGTTGGTAATGCATCTTTCATAAAAACTCCTCGAAAAAATGGTATTTTCAAACATTTTACATAATCATTTAACTGATGATTTGTTAAGGCTTTATTTGGAATTATCAATTGATTCTTTTTATTTAGTACACACGGTATGGTCTTAGGTATAAACCTGCTCCGTTTTTTACCATTTGCCAAACAGAAGTCTTCTTTACATTTGTCTTACGAGTTCTACGACGTCCTTTTTTAATGTTTCCACCTCTTTTGGGAGCGCTTCTTCCTTTTGCAGGTCTTCCTCTGCGACGTCTTCCAGCACCTAACTTTGCTTTCGTCTTCATGGCTGTAGTTACTGCCCAAGCCGCTGCTTTTTCTGCAATACTTGCGTCACTTGATTTTACTCTTTGCCAAGCTTTTTCCGCTAGAATTTTATCCGCTATTGATCTATTTGTTGAATCTTTATACTTTGAATATGCTATATCGTGTTCTTTGCAAGCTTGATCTAATTTATTAATTCCAGGATCTCCTCTTGCTAAACGTTTTGCCAACTTAGTTCCAGGTCCACAATATTGATAACCTCCGGGCAGATGTAATTCGTATGGTAAAGCGTCTATCGTTCGATTCACAACAGCACCAATTGGAATCCGTCTGAGCAGGGATAATGCAGCTGATGTTAAACCACGTCCTCTCTTGCCGCTGTCTTGACGACGACTGAGCGATACGGTCTTCATTATGCTGTTTTATGTAACCAACGTCTTCACTCTATGAAATACTTTATGATAATGAATCCTTTTGGTGTATTCCATACTTAAATATTCATAAGTTTTACTAGTATCTATCAATAATTTCATCTTTAATCCATTGGTTTCTTTGAGAATCTTCGATTTTATTGTGTTTCATCGATGCATTAATCAAATGATTATGCATATCAATAACTACATTACCTACAAGATTCATTACATACTCTACATTAGTAGCATCTTTGTTACGTGTAGGATTATCAAGATTTGTGATACGTTTACCATTACATGTATACACAGATAGATCGTTATTAGAGGTTGCTATAACTTGATTAATAGTAGCAACATCATTCGGAGCTATTCCTGCTGATATGTTAGATATTCTTCTATTTTTTCCATCATATAAGTTATTTATTTTATCTAAAACTATAGTTTGTTTCACAACAACACAATCATTATCATCTTTACCAGATTTTACATGGGTTAATCGTCTACCTCCACATATAAAGTTAACACCAGTAGCTGATAGTTGTGGCACTTGTGTTAAAATAACAGCATCATGTTCTTCCGTGCCTAAACTTATATTTGACAATCTTTTATTTTTTCCATCCCACTTGTTATTTTGTAGTTGTAGTAAGGTAAACTTTTCACTTCCTTGCATAAACTCATCACCTTTCTTTGACACCACCTGATTTTGTTTAACAAAAGCGGATGTTCCTTTCTTCAAGCTTTCATTCATTTGTCTCACGGTAGCAGCATCCGATGGAGTTGAACCATCTTTCAGATTGGACAACACTTTCCCATGACAATCAATAACAGCACCATTATATAAAATACAATTATCTTTAATGTATTTAATATTAACACCATCACTTTCTTCTTTAGGATATCCAATATCGTTTATAGTATATTTATAGAAGGAAAATCCATCTTTTTTCTTTTCTGGTATTACAGAATGCAAATAACGCTTATTGATTGTATCTGTATCCTCGGTTGGATCTGCCACATTAGTTATTTTATAATTTAAAGCATTGTACTTTTTTCCACTTTTAGTCTTTTCCAACAGTAAAGCGTATTCCATCGCAGATAGAAAATAGCCTTTATTAACAACATCTCCATTGTTGACTGGTTTTGCAACATTAATAACCCTGTGAGATTTTGCATCATACAGTTGGTTGTTGTCGAGTTTCAAACTTGTAGATGTTTCCTCCTTTACTGTTTTTAAATTTGTTGCATCTCCATCTTCTTCTGGATCCTTAACAAACTTTAAACGTTTATTATTTATGTTATAGTCACCTTCGGGTGTTTGCGGTAATCCACTTCTTTTTCTGTTTTCTCCAACTTGCACTCCTAACGCGGAGTATCGTCCGAACTTGTCGACGCTCATGTTAGAACTGACACATTATACGCCTGCAACTCTTATATATCCGCGGACAATTATACGATTATGCCGCGATTCCTGAGTTCGTCAATCAGAGCTACCCATTCATTATTTAAACCTGTATGACCGGCTTCCATGGCTTCATGCAATAGTCTCATTCTATCAACCAATTTATTGATGTCGTTGTAGTAAATCACATTCGTATTGTATAGATTTTTCATCAATCCTTTGCCAGATGTTGAAGTATCTCCTTTACTCTTTTTACCATGTTGTTCAAGAAGTGATAAATCCATAAGTGATAAAGATTTTCTTTTCAGTGGTTGTCTCACCGCTGGTGCAGTACGTAATGTTGGCAATTTTCGTGGAGGAAACAACTTTTTTATAACAATGTTATATTTTGTTGCACGTGAACGATTAATCATTGCATCCTTTAAGTAGTTTCTTTTATGAGCGTTAGTATTTTGTAGAATTTCCTTAAAAACACTTAAATCTTTGGATGAATATCTTAGTGGTATGTTTTTAAAAATTAATTCATAAAGTCCTTTTGTTCCTTTATATTTATGCTCACCAATAATGATGTAATCGTCTTGTGTTATTTCAAGCTTTGAATCGCCGATCTTTAATTCATTCCCATCAATTCTTGCTCCGTATACGTGTGATCTACTCAAATTCGGGTTTGATTTCATGTCATGTAGCATTTTCATTATATATTTTCTTCCAAGAGGTCCATGTTGTAATATATCGCTACTCAATTGAGTTAAATTTGGAATAGATTGTTCAGCTTCAGGTATTGGCTGTTCTTCTTCCTTTTCAACAATTGGTTCTTCTTCTTCTTTTGTTTCTTCTTGCTCACTAGCACTTGTATATGAATCATCATCTTCTTCTTTTTTTAATGCTTGTACTTCTTGTTTAGAAACTGGTAGTAAAACATCTCCTTCATAACGAGGTTTACCAATAGTTTCTGATATCTGTTTTAAAGGTTCCGTAATAGGTTTAAATGTAGTCTCTAGAAATTCTTCTCTTTCACTTAAACCCATCCTCAATGCACGATTCTTCATCCTAATAGAATCACTGAGTGATTTTATTTCTTTTAATAGTTTTTCTTGATTCACCATGTTTACACTGTGAAGTTCAACGTGTAACTAGATGTAGCATCGGTAGTTCAACGCATAAATACAAATTTATCCAACCCTATACGATATCTACCATTTTTAATATCTTCTTCCTTCATAATAACGAGAAAGCCATATTTCTCATTCCATGCTTTGCCACACATTTCTTTAAATTTCTCAAATGACATATCCGCATTTACATGATCATTGTATATATGTTTTAAATTTGTTTCATCTTGCTTAAAGACAATCAACATATTTGCATTATCTCTTATAAGTTGTTTTGGAATTTTACTGTATGTTTGACCAATATAAATGCTATCGATATTATGATGTCTTCCCATAGCGAAATAATTCCTTATAGTGTCGTGATTTTCACAAGACACATCGTCAAAAATAAAAATAGAAAATGGTTTTGCTTCATTTGGTTGCATAATTGTTTCGCTGGCATTAAACTTGTAGAAATTCACTTCAGGTACACTTGCAAGTACTTTATCCAATAATTGATATTTCGGTTGTTGCAATGATTTTGAAAAAATGTATATATTGTTAAAGCGCAATCCTTTAGGATTAGTTATAAGGTTAAAAACAACATTTGTTTTTCCACAATTTGAAGGACCAGTTATTAAACATCTTATCGTATTTGGTAGTAATTCACCATGTTTACCATGATTTAACCTATCATTGTCAACCGTCAATTCATCAATATTATTGATATTAAATCGATCTTTTTGTTGTACAATCTCCATCTTGTATCAAGGTTAAACACACAATGAGCTATTAAATTACTATACCAAGTCTTTTGAAGGAATCCAAGAGTCTTCACTTTTATCGAATCCCAACCACCGGACTTTAACCATATCCTTTTTCCTTTGTAAAACCTTCTCAACAAGATATACATCACCGACATTTGATTTCAACAATTCATGTCCGTAGAATCCACCTTGAAGTAATTCACCCTTGTTATCCTTTAATAAGTAAGTTTCAGGTATAGTTGGTTGCACTTTATAAACTGTAAATACTTCATTAGTCCAATTTGGTAGATACCTTTTACTAAATACACCTTTGTATTTGCTTATACGAACTTTATCGTTGACCTTAAACTTTTTTGGTTGCAACTTTTCCAATTTAGGTGTTGTATTATTTCTGATGCGTTGTAATACAACCTTAGCATTAGCGCTGTTTACCTGGATAGGTTTCATTCCGATGGTACGATGATATTTGTTGTTATACTCTTTTATAAGTTGTGGTAATATGTCATACCACACGTATGATCCTCGTTTTGAAAATTGTTTGTACATCGCTCCTTTTAATGTTCTATTGAATCTTTCAATTATTGAAGCTTTAACTTCAGAATTTGTAGAATAATGATTTATTTGATATTTCTTCATTAAAGCTCCAAAGTCTTTATTAAAATATTCTTTTCCATCATCGGTCTGTAGATGTTTGATTTTGAATTTATTTCTTTGTATCGTTGTTTCCATAGCTTTTGTAACACTTTTACCAGTCTTATCCTTCAATGGTAAAGCGTCAGCTATTTTAGTAAAACAGTCTATAATTGTTAAAATATATTTAAATCCTTTATTTACTTTACTGTGCGGTATCATTTCAATGAGATCAGCTTGATACAGATCATTCATTCCCTTAATAATTGTACTTCTTCTTGGAAATCTTCTTCTTGCTGGTTTATGTAGTTCATTTACAATCTTGTCCTTCACACTTTCCATCTTCAGGTGTTGCTTGCACACCGCTTGTAAAAATACTGATCCGTACAACAGTTCATTCTCTTTTATATAGTTTGAATATAGGTCAAGACCATTTCATATTAGTGTAAAAAAGAGGGAACATGGCATTGGGCTTGCCATGTCCCCTCTTCTTTACGGAAAGGAAAAAAGAAAGAAGGTAGAGGACGAAGAATAGGTTTACTGGTCGATAGGGTTTAGAGAGTAATGTCCAAATGGCAGAGTTCTTATGTTGTCTTCAAGGATGTATCTCTTGTCATCCTTATAGCTCAATGCCGATTTGGTTTGCTTCACACTGAAAAGGCGATGGTTGAAGCTTCTTATGGTGTTAAATGTTGCGGTTGTTTCAACATTTTCAAACAAACATCTTTTATAATGTTCAAACTGTACGTTCTTCTTCAGGAAAGAGGTTTTTATTCCTTTGGCTTTCTTCGTGACTTGATGTTCGTTCCTTTCGTTTATGTACAGTTGAAACGAATACAGTTTGGACATCAATGCTACAATTTCCATCATTGGCACACCATTTGTTTCATCTTTAAATTTTCCCAATACTTTCTTGTTTCTGTCGTTGTCGTAATTTGGATGGTCCTTAGGATAATCAGAAAAGTCGAAATCATCTTTATATATAAAGGTGCGTAGATCTTCGTACATGTCATTTGTTTTAATCCAGTAAATTAGTGCATCTGTATCCATATATGCAATACCAATGTTCTCTCTTCCATAATAGTTAACCATCTTCTTATAATGAAACTCGTACATGTGTGTTTTAGAAATATCCAAGATTGACATTCCAAGATACAAAGGACGATCCATTTTAACTGACTTCTTGTTCATGGAAATAAGAACTAGATTTTCATTAATAATTACAGATGTACCAAAGTTTGGTTGTTGCACTAATTTCTGTAATTTTACTGGATCAGTTACCAATTTGATATCCTTATGTTTCCTTTTGTTTTCCAAAGTCTTGCCAAATATTGCGTTGTTCATTAGTTTGAAAAAATCTTTTTGAAAACTTGATGTAGCAGCAGCTCTTCTTCTTGTGTTGTTGTCAATGTACGGTTTTAACCAACAAGATTGAGAGAATTGTAGTACTCGATTAATTTTTGTAATTCTCAATCCCAAGTCTAAGGCCTGTTGTATCATCCAGTAGTGTCCAACATATCTAGACTTGTCGGTTAAAGTCATCATTAATTTCGGCCATCTTCCAGTTGGAGGAATTTCGGTCTTCGGAAGCAGTGGTAAATCATAATGTTCATCGTGAAGATGTTCTGGATATTCAAAATCGATGTCAAAAATATAACCTGTTTCACCATGCTTCGGTATATCCATTATGTTTCCAATTGATTCTGGGTCTATCCATTTGAAATTATCATATGGAAGGGGATTCGACATTGCCCATCCGTATAAGTTATTTGCATCAAAATAACCCAGGAATGTTGTTGGTTTTGATGCATCATAATCGGGCAAATACTTGTTGTTTGCCCTGACATGACGTGTTACGCTTTGCGTCAATCCTCCTCGAACTCCTGACTCTAACATCAAAACCATATCTATATCTGTAAGAAGTTGTATTTTACAATTTGTTTCTTTCAACATGGCTTGCCACGCTAGTCCAGGCGAAGTGTACGAATGAAGAGGGTCCAATCCATATGCCGCAAAACACGTATTTCTAAATTCTTCCATCACATCACATAATAAAGTCACATCTAGTTTAACATAAAAATCTGAATATTCTCCCAATGTTCTAAATCCTAATTCGTTCCATACTTTGCATGCGTGATTATAATCATCTTGAGATATATCCATGTCGTACAGTTTACTTTTAAATTCTTCTTTTGGAGGTAATGATGTTTCATTAAATCGTTCTAAATTGTCTATGTAATCATATGGGAAAACACCTTTTCGAAGTACCAGATCCAGTTTGTCGTTGTTTACAATCTTCTTTGTTTCGATTAAATCTTGTTTCCTTAGGTTTTCAGAAAGTTTGGACAAACTCGACGGCATAAATCGGTAGGAGTCCAAGAATCTTAATTTGAGGTTTCCAACTTCTTTGGAAAAACTTATGAACTTCTCTGAAGTTTCAGCTAACACATCGATTTTACCGTCGTCTCTTCCTAGTTCAGGTATTATAAAATGAGCGTCGTACCCACTAAGATTATGCAGAACCACAGGGATAAATAGTGGTAAACGATAGCTCAAGTTGCATTTATTACAAGAAGCACCCCTGTAATAACCTGTGAGGTGGTCGTGATCTTTAACTTTATAATTCTCAATAGTAAAATCATTTTTGCACAAGAAACAGCGAGTTGCATTTTCATGTTGAATTTCTTCTTCTTCGTCCATCGGTTTCATTGGTACAATATTTGTATATAATCTTTGTGCATTTCCAGCTATTGAATATAAATTATCAAGAAATATTTTTTCCGCATTTTCACCACGGTATACTAGAGGTTTCGAAGTTAATCCATATCTGTTTAAATGTTCTTCTGATAATGTTGATTTGACCATTAAACAAAAACTGTTTGGTTTGTGCATTTGATACTTTACACTTTTTCTTGCTTCAAAATTTCCATCTTCAACTGGAACAAGTGTTGATTCAAAATCCGCATACACAACTAAAGGGATACGATATTGATGATGAACTTTTTCAAATGAAACGAATGCTCTGCTTTGCGGAGGTAAAGTAATCTTTGCTTCATAATTATTGTTACACAATCTTTTGTGCTCTTGTAACCATTCTCTTCCGTGTAGTCCATCTCGTTTAAAATTGAAACATCTCTTGCAAATTAACTTTCTGTGTCGATCTTTAGAAAGCTGCTTATTAACAAGTGAGTCGAATTTCTTTATGTACACATAGTGAGACACATCTCCTCGCGTTAGTAGTAGTAAATCCGTATGATCTGGTAGCTCTTCTTTTGCAATACGTAAAGGATACACTTTGTTTGAACTATCTAATGCAAAAACATTGATAGACGTACCGGGATTTTTCTTCTCAAATTTTGATATATCTCCTAGTGATACAGGGTAAGTAATTCCTTGAAAATTGTACCTATGTCTTTGATTTTCATATTCCTGGTCAGGTCTATACGCATTATTTGGTACAAATTTAGCTGTCATTGCATAACGAAAACATTCATTGTCTGCGTTTCTAACATTAATACAAGATTTTGTATCTTCAATTCTTTTTGGCAAAGGAATGTAACTAGATCCCCTTAGTCCATATCCATGTTTGTGAACTCTTATATTTAATCCTTCAATACTTAAAAGACTCCATCCCGATCCTCTTCCTTCGTGTTCCTGAATTTTGGTTAATATTTCTTCTATACAATTCTCTACTATTGAATCAATGTTTGAACTTTCCATGATAGTTCGGTTTTTCGTTATGAATCCTCTTGGTGATAATTCTTCTTGTACATTTTTAAACATAGCTTCTAGTAGTAAACTAAATTTAAGAAAGTTCAATCTTTTCAATTCTTCTTTTAAAGTTTTACTTACGATTGGTTTTGCTTCTCTAATAAATTCTTCTAAGTTCAAGTTTTCATTTTGAATCTTATGATGCATTACTACCTTACCGGGTAAAGCAAATACTTGTAGATTCGGTGAAGTAGTTGAAGATGTTGCTGTTATTTCATCTTGTTCTTCTTGTTCTTCTTGTTCTTCTTGTTCTTCTTGTTCTTCTTGTTCTTCTTGTTTTTCTTGTTTTTCTTCTGCGTTGTTGTGAAATAGTTCTTTATGACAGTCTAATAGAATTTCATCGTGAAACGATTCCGAACATTTATCGCAATGATACATGTTGAGATGTTTACTCTTCGAAGTTTCGCAGAGAAATGAAATGGGCTCTCACATTCCTCCTTTTATAACGGTCCCCCTACCACTATTTCATCTTCTTCTTCTTCACTATCCAAGAAAATCAAACGTTTTCAACAAAATATTAACCTTCTACAAAATTGATTGTCCGTTCATATTTTTTAATACCAGTTTGAATTTTCAATATTTTCCTTGTCTAACTATTATTTCTTTATATAACATTATTCACACTTTCTACTTCGAGCGTTTTGCTACTATCATCTCTTTATTCCATTTTAACAATCTGCATAAATACAAGTTCATTTGTCGCGCCGACTCACTATAAATCCAGCTTTCGTACAGTACACATCGCTACGAGTAAATTACAACATGTATTTCAATATGAATTTTCCTTATACAAATACTATTTCAATAACTTTACAGCAAAACAAAATTCTAACTTCATAAACTTGATAGGAAGATATGCGAACTTTTAATTCAGCCCCGGTTAATTTATGCGCAAATTTAGTTTGACCAACAATTGTTGAATTTCAGTTTTGAACTAACTTTTAATTTATGCGAAAATCTACTTCAAACCCTCACCCCACAAATTTGATAGGGAGAATTACATTAATTTGATACTTATTTCTACCGTTACACTAGCTCCATTCTCAAAAAGATATAAATAAAATGGTCCTGGATACTGTTCTTTTTCACGTCCTGCATGTTCCTTAATGAATTCGTAAGCCAATCTTTTTGAATATTCATTATGATACACTTCTCTTACATAAACAAGATTTTTTTCTTCCAGAAATTTCGCTTGAACTAATGGTATTTTGCTTACATCATCCTTGTCCATCAGAGGTAGCTTGTAGGTGAAAGTATTTGGAGGTAGTTTTTGCGGTTTATCAAGTAGAGAACAAAATTTTCTATAGAATTTCTGCTCAGTGCCTGTAATACTATTAAAAGACAAAGTGGTAAGCATCTTGACGGCACAAGGTGCAAGTACAGACTAGAAACTTGGAGGTTCATAGCCCGCCTTTTATGAGTTTTAAAAATGGGGAGGGGGGAAGGAATAAGGATTGGGAAGGGATAAGGTGTAGGGTGGGGGAAGGGTTATTTGGTTATTAAACCACTTGCGCTGTAAAATAGCCGCCAACATCCACATCTTGTTCGTAGCACTCCTTCATTGTTTGCGCCCACTGCCGCATGCGGTCTCTATCATTTGGTGTTACGAGAAAAGAATTACAATCATCATATAATATAAAAGAGCCGATTCGTACGTAAGATCCTGAATCCAACCATTTATGAGCTTCAGACATGAATTTTTCTATTGTATCGAATGGGAATTGTGGATCAATTGCTATAACTTTCAGTTCTTCACTAATTTCAACGCTATAATCATCATCATCATCTTCATCATCTTCATTGTCACTGTCGTTATTTAAAGTGTCTTCAGGTTGTTCAAAAACATCAGAAATTTCGGAAGAATTGAAATTTTCATTAAGACGAGGAGGCATTTTTAAAGCAGGTAATATTGTAAACAGCTGAGACGAAACAACAAGAGTGGCGTGTAGAAGCGGAATGAGGAATGAACAACGCTCGCTCCGCTTTTATAACGGTATGCTAATGAGAGGGGTAACAGCTGGCCGTGACCGATTATTGACCCGGGAGGTGAGGGAAAAGGAAGGTGAGGGGGGGGGTATTTATTTAAAATAATTCGCATAACTTTTGACTAAAATAAGATAACCAAATTCTTCTTTTACTAAAATGTTCGTCTTACATAGACCTTTTCAATGATGTATCGCTTATCATAATCCGTCAATCCATTATCGAGTTATAGACATTTAAATTTTCGGGGGGATTTAATCTCCGCTTGAGTGGACACAACGACCTCAGAAAAGTAGGTCACGAGACTTAGAGTGTTAAAAAATAATGAGGGAGAAACACAACGCTCTAACGCATTGTGTTTCTCCCCCATTATTTTTTTAAGCAAAATTTGGAAAAACTATGTGAATTTACTGTTTACGTCCCCACCTTGTAATACCATCCATTTTATGCCTGAGGAGATAGTCTTTAGAGTCTAACTCATAAACGGATTTTTCTTTACGCAAGGATTCAATAACTTTAATATTATATTTTTTGCCGTTACAATTTGCCAAAATGTGTTCGTTGTCAATAACACTTTCAAAAAAATAAAGACAACTTCTCTTAATCCTATTTCCTTTCACAGCAATAATTTCGGATTGGTATTCAACAGTGGGGGTTTCTGTCAGTTGTGGTTCGGAAAGATGTTTCACGACATGTACACGGCAGAAACGTTCGTTCTTAACACATTTCCTCCCACAAGCTGATCCTTTCTTAATTCCCCTAGTCAGCACTTCAGGGCAAGTAGTGGGAAGGCTAAATGCCCTACGGCGCTTTTCTTTTAATAATTGAAAGCGCTCTGAAGGAGCAGGTTTAGGAGCAGGCTTAGAGGATTTATTTTTTGAATAGGTGTGGTCTTTATGAAGAACTGTTTGCGGTGGCGGCATGTTGTTTGATGGCGGCGGTGATTGTTGTTGAGATGGTGTGGAGTCGTTTGAAGGTAGAGGCGGTGAAAATATGCTGCCAAATATAGTAGTCATAGTGAGCGGAAGAAGAGCTCCAGAAGTTGAAGGTTTCGAGTCTAGTTGCTTCTTATACCAGTCGGAAGCATTTTTCAAGCGAAGAGTTTTCTTGACTGGAGTCGAAGCCGTAGTAGAAGTAGAAGTTAAACTTGTAATAGAAGAACATTCTGTAGTGGAAGTTGTAGTAGGCAGGGATGACATCGTGGTAGTTCTGTTCGCAGCTTGCAGCGTAACGTCTGGAATCAGAATGAAAATCTAGCCGTGGTCGCTGCGTCTTTTATAACGGTATGCTAATGAGAGGGGTTAACAGCCGTTAAGTGGGGGAAGGTGGGAGGGAAGGAAAGAGAGGGGGTGTTTATTTCAAATAATTCGCATAACTTTTGACTGAAATAAAGTAACTAAATTCTTCTTTTACTAAAATGTTCGTCTTACATAGACCTTTTCAATGATGTATCGCTTGTCCTAATCCGTCAATCCATTATCGAGTTATAGGCATTTTAATTTTCCAGGGGGGGGGGGGTTCCGCTTCATTAGTCGGGGGGGGGGGGATTTAATCTCCATTTTTTATGGGGGGGGGTTCCGCTTCATTAGTCACGGAGGGGGGGGGGGTTCCGCTTCATTAGTCACGGGGGGGGGGGTCCGCTTCATTAGTCCCGGGGGGGGGGGGGGGGTTCCGCTTCATTAGTCACGGGGGGTTCCACTTGGGTGCTCATATTCTCACGAGATAGTCGTTGTGTGATAATGAAGACAAATGTTCATCACGCCGCGACCACTAATTAACTCGCATTTGCGGTGTTCACATCTTTCCTACTCATTACATATACGTTTCCTACTTCATTATTTCAAGACTAATTAACTTGCAAAACAACAGTCTCTGTCTTTGAATGCTGATGAGATTTCATTAGGAACCATTCTTTGCACGCTATATGAAGCTACACCGGCAAACAATGCAAGTCAGAGAGGCCATATAACTGTACAACGACCTCAGAAAAGTAGGTCACGAGACTTTGAGTCTCATTGACCCTTCCGAAAGTGGTTCAAGGTCATTCAAGACTTATAAAGAACCAAGGTGATGGGAACAGTAGTAACTGTTCCCACCACCCTGTTTGCCTAACGGTTCCCACTCCCAACCCACTAGTTGCGTTCTGCGAGGGACATCGACGCAATTTTGTTTGGTCCGTCCGCATCAAAGCGTAACGTCCCGGCCCGCATTAAAGCGTAACCACTAATTACAAGGGAAACTGGAACAGCTGATGCAGACACGCAACTCTAACACCCACCCAAGCTAATCCCACCCATCATATTCCTAAACAAAATTCAAAAACCTAGTCCGCTAGTGCGGATGTCCCACCCCTTCTAAGTGAAGTTCAACGGAACTTCTGAATTTACAGTTAATCTACCCCCTATCATCTAGCTGAAAGGCAAAACAACAACATTAATTATAAATACCAACACTTAAAACTAACAACACATCATTATTAAATATCAAATAATTCAACACAACCAAATACCATCATTATTCTTAAAATTAATACACCTTTAACGCTAAACACAACTTATAACTAACATCGCAATGCGCAAATTAATTCTTAAATTAAGTGCAACTTACAACTAATATTTACACACACACACACACACACACATACCACATTGCATTAAAGAACGCAACGTAGTATAAGAAGTTCAAATATATATAGGCCTACTATATATTTGAACCTCTTACCGAGTCGCCAACGACTTTTCGCTATGAAAACTCGTTGACGACTGACGCGAAAATCGGGCTCGTATCGCTCCTCGGGTTTTCGAGTGGTGGGGGTAATTAATGCAGTGGTGGGGGAATTGTTTCACTCCAGTACGGTCTTCAATCAACTCCAGTTCGCAGCAGTGTAAAAATGAAACGAAGGAGTGGGGGTGGCGCATGCGCAGCGACGTAAAATCCAAGGTTTGAGGTTAGAACTTTCCGTGCACAGTAGAGCTAAATTGAGTAATACAGGACTCGGCGCATGCGCAATAGCGAGGAGTGATTCCGATCCGGAGAACTCGTTGCATTCGCAGGAGCGCTAAAGTGAGTAATACAGACTAGGCGCATTCGCAGTAGCGCTAAAGTGAGTAATACAGGACTAGGCGCCGTAGCGTGAAGTTGGCTCACTCCAGTACAAGTTATAGCAGCATAAAAATGAAACGAAGGAGTGGGAGCGGCGCATGCGCCGTGACGTAAAACCAAGGTTTGAGGTTAGAATTTTCCATGGTGGCCGCCATGTTTAATTCTGTTTCATTCAAACAATAGTAGTTCACGGCTGGCATGGGATGTGAAGTGTGGTAATTAGATGGGGTTAGCAACCGGTCGTGACCGGCCATTGACCGGTCATCGACCCGGCGGGGTTCCGCTTGAGTGACCACGGGGGGGGGGGGATTTAATCTCCATTTTTTATGGGGGGGGGGGTTCCGCATGATTAGTCACCGGGGGGGGGGTTCCGCATGATTAGTCACCGGGGGGGGGGGTTCCGCATGATTAGTCACCGGGGGGGGGGGGGGGGTTCCGCATGATTAGTCACCGGGGGGGGGGGTTCCGCATGATTAGTCACCGGGGGGGGGGGGGTTCCGCTTGAGTGAACACGGAAGGTTCCACTTGGGCGCTCATGCGGAACTGATCTTCTCACGCGATAACCGTTATAAAAGGAGATTGTTCATCACGCCGCGACCATTAATTAACTCGCATTTGTGTTGTTCGCATCCTTCCTACTCATTACATATACGTTTCGCCAACTTCATTATACAAGTCTAATTGCTACTAACCTGGAGTTTCATTTACATTAGCACATGTCGTCCTGTTTGAATCACCTTCGCGTGCTCGACGTTATATCTTATTCATCTGTCTTGTTCTCACTTCTACACGTCTAACATACTTCTTGTGATGGATACGCAATGTTTGAAATTGAAACTTTTGCAGACACAACATATATTACTTTTACTAACATATATTAGTTTTACTTCAACCCCGGTTAATTTATGCGCAATTTTAGTTCAACTCCCAATTGTTGAATTTCAGTTTTGAACCAACTTTTAATTTATGCGCAATTTTAGTTCAACCGAGCGCCATCTCCACTCCCCCCATTGATTAATTCACCATCTGACATCTACAGTCACGCATATATTTCGACGCGTCATGTTTCATTCTTCATTATTGTTCTATCCGCGGAACTTAACACTTCTATTTATCTTCTCTCTCTTGTTATGACTGCGCTATGTTTGAACTGACTTTTATTTTCGTCCAACTATTAGAGTTTTTATTAACACCGTCGAATTACAATTTTGAACTAACTTTTAATTTATGCGAAGTTTTAATTCAACCCCGGTTAATTTATGCGCAAAATTAGTTCAACTCCCAGTTGTTGAATTTCAGTTTTGAACCAACTTTTAATTTGTGCGCAAATTTAGTTTAACACCCCGATTGTTGAATTTCAGTTTTACACTAACTTTTCGTTTCGTTCAACTATTAGAGTTTTTACTAACACCGACGAATTTCAATTTTCAACTAACTTCTATTTTATGCGCACTCTTCGCTCAACCGACCGCCGACGCTCTCGCCATCTCCAACCCGACATCTATTGTCCCCACTTCTGGCCCACCGGAAGCCACGTGCCGTGGCATGTGGCTTCCGGTGACGTCACTTCCGGGCCAGGAGTGGCTTTTCTACACTACTAATGTTAATTATCCAGCCGGTCCCATCGTCACATTTGATGGTGACCCGACACATGTACAATCCAGCTGACATTGGCTGGCGAAGATTTATACACCTGGATGACCAGTTCGAGGAGGTCGTCGCTGCTATCATGCGCAAAGCCGTCCTACAAACTCGTTGAGAAAGCACCAAGCCGTCCTGAAGGTGTTTTATAATAAATTTATAATAAATATAGTAAAACTTAAAACAATTATAGTAATAACCTGTTTAAAAAAAGATTGTATCTATATACAAGTTGCTATACATAGTAGCTCTACAGAGAGCAATACAAGTTGTATTTATACAGTGCTCTATCATATAATAAATGTATAATGTCGATTTTTTATTATTGTGAGAAAGTAGTGTAAGCGCAAGCCAAAAATTCCATAACGTTAAAGTTATGTTTGTTCTATATGATACTGCTGCTGATGTTGTCTATTTTATTGTCCACTTGAACTATCCGATCACACTAAGCGATCTGAAGCAGTAATCACAATAAGCCGAGTGACTAAGAGTGTATAAATTGTATGTTTTATATGGAATTCCATAAGCAAAAGGTAATAAACAGGAATGCATTAAGAACTTTGATGGATAACGTATTGCGACGTTGGTAAAACCCACTCGTAACCTTCGTAAATAATTGTCAATACGGCAACATTCAAATAAAATAACAAATGAATAGGCAGGGAGGATTTAAGATTAATAAAATCTTAAAACGTTGTTGGTTGGAGGTCGCAGAGCACATTAAACATTGTACTTGAATCCCTCCTGTCGAAACGGGGTGAACCAGATTGAATATCTTGTGGCGTGAACGTCGAGATTTTGTAAAAGATCTTACGTTTTTTATATTTTACATTATGTTGCAAAATTTCAAATGGTGTATATGCGTATCGCCGTCAAGTATGTTAAATGAAATTGAACAGCATGATGTAAAATAATTGCGACATGATTTCAAAAAAAATTAGTCTCTGCCATATATTCTTATATTTTAGTTGGCAGGTGCTTATTCCATAACATTTCAAGATCTCTAGGCAATCTTCGTAAGTGTTGTGGTGTTGAATTATTGGGTCTTTTGTCACCACTAGGAAATCATTATTAATTTTATGAAGAAAGATTATTGTTTCTTTCTAGTAGTATTTGTGCATATTATTCTAGAAAAGTATACCTATATTGTTTAATGTTTTGATTTACTTTATTTATCCCCTTTTCATTCCAATCAGCACTAATATAGCAGTCTAACTAAAACTCTTCGTTCTTCAGTTTCAAGAAATTTTTATTCCGGAAGGGAAAAAAACAAATTATTCGAATCTTTTTAGAGAAAGGCTTCCACTATTAAAATAACCCCTAAACCGAAAAATTCGTACGTTTAAGTGGACTTTTCGGAGGGCTATAAATAGAAGGAAAACGTGGAAATTGTATACAGACCAGATTTGCTATTCAACGTTTTACTGCTCTACATTATCAACCGTTAACTTGATGGCACACGCGCGTTACCCAATGCAGTTGATCACTACCAATGAATACAGAGTCTTATAAGAAGAACAGACCTTATGGCTTTAATTCTGCCGGTTTTTTTAAATTGGGCAACTCAACACCAGGCTGCTCGCGCTGTACTCCTGTGCCGTTCCTTTACGTGAAATCCCCCCCTTCAACCTATCATCTACGGCGAAATCAGCGTTAATTTAAGGATAGCGCGCCACCGTTTACACGCCCCTGGACCTAACCAAACTGGTAGATATGCTATAAAACGTATATATTCGGCTTCTGTATGAAATGCAGAATCTAACAATATGAATATTTTTTAATTTGTGAAATATATGTAATTTACAAGTTGGAAACTTTTAATTTTTTATTTAGTCTGACATTAAAAAGTTACTAAGCGAGGAATTTTTTTATTTTTGGGTCAGAAACAAACTTTCAGCGGGAAAGTTGTTGACATTTAGATGAATTTCATCATGTAATTGAGTAATTTACGATTAAATGTTTTGGTCGTTGGCAATTGAATTAATAGTGCCTTGAAGAAATTCACTTTGAGTCTCGCGCTCTCTTACTTCATCGTTCGGTCTATGATTTCATAAGAATGACAAGGTGTATTGACTATCTATTTTTTACTTAATATTTGTTAAGCACATAGTTGTGAAATTTTATAATTTTTTACACTCTATAGAATTAAACATAACCATTATTTTGTCCAGTAATGCTGAAGTATTCTATGATGCTTGTTTTTTAAACAAGATATGTTATTTTAAATCACGATTAAATAAATAATGTAATGCTAAAAATTTTAAAATTGAAAATTATTTTTTTAACCTATACTGTACTCATAAAATATGTAGGCTATTCAACAGTAATAAACACAACACCTTGCGAAACTTTCGATTCTAAACTATATTAAAGGCGCTAGATCGCAGATCGAGGAGTCTACTTATTTTGAGCCCCAGACTTCTTTGGGGTCATTAACAAAAATTAATATCGAGCTGTTTTATTATTATATTATTAGTATAATCCAGTTTGTAATACTTTGTATTCAATAAATTTCATGGCCGCATAAATATTAAATCAAATTGAATAAAAATTATGAAAACATTTGTTATTCTGTACATTCATTTGTAACAATGCTATGAAATTGCTATTTCAAAAAATAAAAAAGTTGCTTTATAATAAAAATAAATTAAGAATGAATTTATAAAGGTAAATGTAAATTATATAATTAATTAAAAGTAACCCTCTATGTTTTCGCCGTTAACATTATACAATGTCGTTAAAGTGTAGCCAACTTGAACGTTAGAACCAGAATTTACTCTAGAATTTGAATCAAAAGGTCACGCAACAATAATTTTTAATGGTTTAAAATGTAATTTTAGTCACATTTTTCGCTATCCTACCCATGTTATCAGCCTTTTCTGTAGGGAAAAATTAAATAATGTTTCTTGGAAAGGCAGAATTGTATGATGGTAAAAAATTGATTTTGCACATCGTTTAATGTATAACATTTTACAACTATGTAACGCTCATTGGAATATTAGTTAATAAATTAATCGGTAGTAGCTCCTAGACAAGACAAAACTTTCTGATATGTAAGATATGAGAGTTTAATGTTTATGGACTATTGACCGACCTGGAAAGAATATCTACCTTTTATTAAAACAAAATTTTTTACGTGAACGAGCTTTCGTCCACAGCCAAAATACCTTTTTTTATGAATGATTTAATAGGCCTTATTAAATATTTTGGCCATGTTCGTTCAATACATTTAAGTAATTTAAAATCCAAACAACTTATAGAATGAGTCATTACATTCCAATAAACACTTAAATACTTTTTTGGAAACATTAATGAGGAAAATTGATATTTAAGTAAACTTAATATACTGTAATTACAAAACTACAAGCTAATTAATCACGGCCCGTCGGCATGGCCCATGGCTACCTGCCAATCAACAATTAAACTTTTACCTTTGAATAAGCATAGAAAGAGTCCTATGGGTTTTAAAAATTAGGCTAACTTTAAATTAACTGTGCAAATGTAAGTATTTCTCAACTACTTTCTCAAAGACAAAATTTACCAAACCAATAATAAAAAAAACTTTCTCGCGAACCAACCTTTTCATGTGATTAATTTGAAAGAAATTGCTTCGCAATGTTTTTACATATTTTTCATAACGAGCATAGATCTAAAATTAAATTAACACCATAGTTATTTTTATTTAGGCCTAGTGGTAGCCCAATTTTTACTATGAAAGATTACAATTTTCAATGTGAACGATTATTTTTTGCAATGAAACGCTGTAATGTAGAATTGGTGCTTTAGCGGCGGTGGCTGGAGGGGAGATGTAGTGTAACTGGAACAGCCAGCTGTGTGTAGTCCGTACTTTGGAACAGCCAACTCTCGACGCAACCTGGTGGTGAGATGCCCAATTCATTACAACAATGAAAGGCGTGGGGGCGCGTAGAGCAGTCGGAACAGCCAACGCTCAGCGCAGCCAGGTGTTGAGTTGCCCAATTAAAAAAAAACGGCAGAATATTTAACATGGGGTCTGTTCTTCTTATAAGACTCTGTATTCATTGCCACTACACTGGTTTGGTTTAGACGAGTAGTAGTGAAGTAGACATAATAAAGTTTACGTACAACGAAATGACCAGTGTCCCGGAAATCTGTCAAAAAAGCCAATGCAGCACAGGTCCGGACAGAACAGGTAACGTGGAGACGAGTGATAAAATAATGGCTGATAAAGGCCCGACCACTTAATCTGATAGTCCGTATGCGCAATATGACTGTTTTAATTAATATACAACATCCTCTTAACTAGGAACCCATTTGTAAATACCCCCCGTCGTAGCAGACCTGCGTACTCAGCGAATTTCCAAATTAGTAATATTAATTTTGACCAGATAAAAATGTAAACCAAATATGATCACACGCTCATAAATAAGGAAATAAATGTCTATTCTCCTTATGATAAATATAGGGAATGAGTATGCAGGTATGCTGCCATGGGGAACACAAAAGGTACGTTTTTAGCATAAAAAAAAATTATTTCGACCATATGAAGCCATATGCTAATTTTCATCGATATCTGTCCATAAATAAAAGAGTTTGCCTATTCTCCATATGATTGTATGGAGAAGATGCATGGGAAAAGAGTGTGCAGGTTTGCTGCCATGATAAGCACAAAAACCAAGGTTTTTTACTATAAATGGATGAATCTCAACCAAATGAAGCTGATTACCAAGTTTCATCCAAAAATATTAGTTAATAAGTGAAATATTAACACATTCTTATTCTCCATAAGATTAACATTGGAGCCCCAAAATACAATGTACTGTCTTTAGACTTTTTAATATCTCGGTAACCAATGGAGATAGAGCAATGCTTCAAAATACTAAATTGTGTGTTTTTTGAGCTAAATCCAATGGTTAAAATAAAAATTTAAAATTGTTAATAATTACATATGAAAAATGCAAAAAAAACCCATTTTTGGGGTACAAAATTCCCCAAATCCTACCCCTTCCGGTAGGTCGATATGTCTGGTTTATGAACTCATCCGAATAAACGTAGGATTACACATCTCTACCAAATTTGGTCTCGATCGGACCATTTTTACGAGAGTTATCGTGTCTAGGGACACACACACACACACACACACACACACACACACACACACACACACACACACACACACACACACACACACACACACACACACACACACACACACACACACACACACACACACACACACACATATATATATATATATATATATACAGTATATATATATGTATATATGTATATAAATTTTAATGACTATTATTTTTTGTCTCTGGGCACCTCAAAACGAAAAAGTAACATGGTCCCGAACTTAGGTCTTACCATGAGACCTACGGTAATAGCTTATTCCCTAAGGGAAATTCGCTAAAATCAATTTGTGTATGACAAAAATTATAATAGTGGAATCTCTCTTTTTATAATTAAGTATAAGACATACTGCATTACAGTAGGTAGTTATATTGCTTGACAGAAATGTCCTACAAATACCGGAGAGCCGGTGGGTATTGGGCAACGCCGCTAATGAAGACCGACGCCGGCGGCGGCGGGCGATGGACCTACGCGGGACGTTACACCAACAACAGCAACAGCAACGACCAACCACCGCTGTAATCCCAGCCCTAATCACCTGCCGGGCCAATTAAGCCGTAGCGAAACACCGGCCCAATATAGACAAACCGATCAACACCGTAATGTCGTTGGTTTACCAACGTGTTTGTTGACTCTTAATAATAAATTTCACTTCTAAAATTGAAAGTTCTTAGTAAAAGATGTGTAGAAAGTCCCGGTTTCCCCTTTGTTAATGTATTTTTCTACGCAATCAAGAAAGTGTCTTGCGAATCTTAAATGCCACAATTCACCAATCTTTTTCTTTACACGATCCCATTCAATGAATATTATCGATTATCCATTTAATGCGAATATTATAAGCCGAGGAATGAATACGACGACGAAGAATCAACAAGGTGAATGTGAGGTAGTTTTTACGTACAATACTATTAACTAATATATTTTTTATTCAGTGATAAAATCAATTTGAATACATTAGTGTATTCACACACATTATTTTTACAATTCATGAATAGCATAGGCATCACCAACCTACTGTATGCGCAATGAATAGGAATAAATTGTTACAGTCGTGTATAAATCGTTATCAGTTCACTGTCAGCAGTCGATCTGAAAAACATATTACTTCCATGACTATTATCATATTCATCATGCATTAATTTTTATTAGCATTTATCCTTGCAATGTCGAACATTATGTAAAGGACCGTCTAAATTTCATAGCTCAATCATTTAGTAGTTCGTTAAAAACAGTTTCAACAAACCAAAGGTAAGCTGAAGTCTTCCATTTTAAAATTCGTTTGGTGAAAGGTTTCAATATCAACAATAATCCAGGCACGGTTTCTAAAAATCCTGTAAAGAAATTTTGTATTTCCTTTGCACACAACTAACTTTACCTCCAGTTTTTTGCATGGATGTAAGCTATGCCCATTCCATTGATTAGACTACACGATTGACCGATGAACGCCAAGGATATTCACTTGGCGTTCATTGGTCGCTGGACTGAACCGGATGGCATAGATGAAAAATCGAATATAAGTACAGTATTGCATATTTTAAATGGGGCTCAAGCTGTCATCATGAGTCCAAGCTATCTAATAATATTATGACGAATGTTGATGGACGTACAACGAGTTACATGTACGGACAAATTTGCAACAGTTTCATCATTGATCAATCAATGGTGGTATAATTGCGTTATCTAAGGTATCCGCCACAGGAGTAGTGTCATGCAGATACCACCTCAGCGAAGATCTGTATGTAACTCGTTCTCCGTTCATAAGTACATAATCCTACTAGCGAGACGACTAGCCGGCAATGAATCGACGCCGATACGTCAAGCCTCAGATGGCGACCGGCTTTACCGGACGACCCAGTTGAGGAACGACCGGGGATTCCCCGGGTTCCGGGTGGACATTCCGTCAGCGGGTCGTGCTGTCGTGACGGGGATTCCCCGGTGTGTCGTGTCGTGTATGATGGTCGTGTCGTGTGGGGCGGCGGCCGTGAACCTGTGTGTGTGTGACGGGGTCGGCGGCCGGCCTTGCGTCGTGACCGGCTCATCTCCCCGCACCTCCGTCACTACCCATCCACTACCATCAGCACAGCCGCAACGTCGCAGCTATGGGACAAAGCAACGGATACTGCTATCGATTTAGGAGAGGGTACTGGATTTGTCAAATAATTCATCGTTTAATGGTTGTATCTAATGGAATGTACCACAATTGTTGTGACTTTTGCCATGGTCACAGCGAGCAGCAGTGGAGCGGTTCTAGAGGGAGGTCTTCTGGCAGTTGGGGGACAACTTATATTAAAATATAAAAAAAAGAAAAACATGAGGGAACATATAGGAATACGGATTATCAACCTTTTAACCTTTATTAACTTTTCTTGTCAGTAACCTTTCTCTACGGTATCACTTACAATAGTGGCCCCATGTTGGATTTATTGTCCATAAGAGGCGAGGTTACACTTTTTTCCGCCACACTTCGTTCAATTTCTTTATTTTTCGTCTTTTGAGAAAAAAACTTGACGTGCCATTTTAAAACACATCAAGTCCGTGATAAAGAATTTTTTATTTAGAGTGATCAACCATAGTTTTCTGATATCGTATGAAGAAGAAATTGCAGTTTTATAGCTGTTACCAGTTGTTTTGCTTGATATAGAACATTATACAAGCTAAGCGCTTCAAGTGATTACGTTATTCAGGTGGAATGTATCTTACAATGAAATACAGAAGACCCTCCAGCGATAGAGGTTTACAATGTGGAGGAAACGTAGCGGTTGCGTTACGTGCGGCCGTGAGGACAAACGGAGCCCGTCATCTCTCATGTAACGAGTGTCACAGTCGAGCGGGTCGCCCGCGGTCACGTCGGCTACGGCGGCGGTTGGATAATGTAATGGAAAACGTGACAAAACTCGCCTACCGCCGCCGCCGCCCCGGCCCCGGCCACCCTCGGACCCCGATACCGACGTGACCTGGCCGCCGCCGCCGCCCTGGGCGACGGAATTTATCTCCTTCAAATATTATAGTGGAGAAATGCTTGATAATCAAACCTCCAAACCAAACTGGCTGGAATATACTAGACAGAAAACGGCTATTTTCTAAGCAACCGATGCGGGTGTAAAGTAGTTCTTTATTGCCCTAGGGAGATATAGAATGAGCTGATTTCCAGAGTATTGGCTGATCTAATCACGACATCAAAAACCGCAAACAAATCTTGGTAGCACCTTCGTAAAAAAACCTCATGCGGGACCTGTCGCCATAAGACACCAGTTATCCCCCCAACTCCCCTTCACACCCAGATAACATGCGTTTGTAAGGATTTGTGAACCGTAAACCTGCTAGAAACGGGGCAATAATGTAATGGAAAACGTGACAAAACTCGCCTACCGCCGCCTCCCCGGACCAGCCCCTTGGACCGCTACACCGAAGGCGAGGCCAATGTGGCTACCACCCGAGGCGACGAAGCGACATACTGAATTTGTCTGTAAAAATATTAGAGCGGAAAAGTGCTTGATGACTATTCACATAAAATAATTCATGTTTCAGATAAGATTGTATGGAATAAATGCTGCGTGTAGGGTATGAGTTGTTTGATATATTTTTAAGAATTTTACCTAAACGTGTATGAGAAAAAGAGGCGTGTGTAAACTCAAACCTCTGGTTAGAAATTGCAGATGCTAATTAACCATGCAATGTTGGTGGCAGCGGCAGCTTATTACAGTGCGTTATGCATAATTATTCGACACAACTTTTGAGTCAATCGGAACAAAAGTGTCATATAAATGGGGTTAGGGCCTATACAGGTAAATGGTTTGATTAAGTTTTTTTGAAATTTGTAACCCTGGGGGCAGGATTACAAATGGAATTTCGCTGTTCAATTACTAAAATTTATTGTAATATTTGATGATGTTTTAATTTGTAACTTTTTCAGTATTATCATTATACTAACTTTCAACTTGATCATTGAACGACAAGGAATGTAGAATGTACAAGAACTTATAGCTAAAACAATTAAAAAATCAACAGGTAACCTTTAATTCGCCATTTTGCTGAACCATTTCCGTTAATCCCTCGGAGCACATTCGTCCCACGTCAATGTCACGATGTTTAATCACCTCCGGAGTACAATATAGAGCTGGTTGTGACATTTACTGCGCGCGGTGCGGTGCGGAGCAAGGTCGCTACCACAGCTCGCTGGAGTGGGGACTGTTGCCCGGCGCTACGGGGACCGTGCAGCTACAGCCACAGTCAGTCAGTCACCAGCCTCCCCGCCCGCTGTGAGTGCGACTACACCGCCATGTAGTGCAGTGCTGTGAGTGCGCGACCAACCACCAACCAACCAACCACCACAACCACTTGGATACCTCCAGGCCCGACCAGGTCTACAATCATTCTTTACATCTCGTTATTAGTGTTCGCTTTTATCCACCCTTTGTCTCTCCACTGATTTTGTTTGCTCTCGTCATTTCATAAAATGGACTGGTAAATATGTTATTTTAGCTTCGCATAGAGAACACAGTACAGAGCACTCACCAAAGTAAAGTGAACGTAATCGCAGACACTAAATAGAATGCCGTGTTAATTATCATACGGTTTTATGACTTAGTCTTGTTGGCAGATGACGTGTTGGTTCTTTCGTTTTGCAAAATGTACAAGTAAATTTTTATAATGAAAGTCTCTATGAGATGAGCTTTGTCAAAACAATACACAATGCCAAGTGGACGCACTGTAATCGAAAATACGCAGGAAAAGCATCGCGGTGAAATTGTGATACTATTTTTCAATCTCGTGACATTAATTTTTTTTAGATTCCGTTCGTTTTGCAAAAAATTAAAAGGAGGGAGTTTCTAGAACAAATCTTGCCAAGGTATTATGACAGGGCACTACCAACGTGACTTCAGTTAACGCGATAAAAATAAAACTATGGAACACACCTTGTTTAAAATGTAAGACGATTTTGATATTCATGTCAGAAAACGTCAGGTCCAACATTCAAGCCACTTCATAAAATAATTTTAACTCTGCAATAATTATTTTGATTGATTTAATTTGAATTATTCAGGGAAGCCGTTCAACGTGAGTTTACCAACACTGCAGTTATAGGAAACTATACTGGAGTTTGTAGGATCTTGAACTCGGGCATGTAAACAAGTCATGAATCGATGTAGCATCAGTGAATCATTTCCATTTAATCTAATGAAGATGGAGTTCGGATCCGTACGCCGAGTTGGCACACAACTGTTGTGTATGTTTGTTAATTAATTTAGTAAAAATAATGCAGAACAGTATTGGTAACAAAGAATCCTGTCTCAATGACTTGATTTTTTACTTTTTTCAAATTAATCATCTCGTATAAACAACTAAATTATCCGAATGTAAAGTAACAACTGGGCGGCCGCGGGTAACTGACCTCACCCGCGCCGTGGCCACGTGACCCACTTACCCAGCATTGACTCGCCTCGTTATTCGAATCGCGCCCGCATTGTCTTGTGTCACCGCGCGTTAATAAGCAGTTTCGCCTGGCGAGGCGCGGGCCGCCGCAAGGCCGTGTTTTGGAACCGCTCTTGTTCCCGTTAAATAACGGCCGGCAATCACTTACATTTAAATAATGGCCCATTCAATTTGGACGCGTTGTTTCGCGGCCTGGCGCATTGTCCACGCCGGTGTATGGTAAACGGGTCTGACAAAATAATTTGCTAACAGACACGTTATTGTTGTTTACCTTCGGCGAATGTCAAACGATTCGAAAACACAATGGGCTTGTTTAACGCGTATTTTCTAACAAGACAAGAGTAAAAGGCGAACGTTACGACATATTTTTAACCCATTAGTTGAACCGTATTCGGAATGTTTTACTCCACTCCACCTCAATTCGATACCACGTAGTCCTACGGTATTGTAATGGTACTGTTCTCAAACATTTAGTAATGTATTAGTATTTCAATCTTATCCTAGTGTTTATTTTCTTTACACTTTAGGAAAGACGCTTTTTCTCAAACAATAAAAAATACTAGGGTAGGAAACCTACGCATTGAAAAACATTTCCTTGAAGTTGCACAAACAAAAGCTATTTAAATAACTCTGTACAAGGTTTGGTCAACTACCCAAATTAGGAAACGCACGATTATCAATTTACTGTATTGCCCCCGGAATAACCAGCTAAGACTAGCACAAGTCGTGTCCGTTTTGCGTCTAAATTGCTCAGCACGATCTAATACCGAAGTAACAATATCCCTTGAAACAAGCGGCGAATTACCAATCTGTGACAGCGTATCTGTTAGCGCCGGAACCAACCGGCAGATTGCCGCACCCTACATGGCCATGTGTTAATTGCCGCGAATCCAATTATTCCACTTCCGCCGATTTGCGGCCGCCAGTTGCGCAACTAGAGCTTCCGCGGTTATGATCCGGCGGCGAGCGTCCTTCGAGATAGCATTGGCAACTTGCGGCCTGTAAACGGCAGAGAAAAGCAGGCTGTAAAGGTGGGCATTACTCACGGTATGTTGGACAGAAGCAGCTCCACATACCTGGAACAGAGAGACTGCGTTAAAGGGGAATGTAAAGTATAATGGTTGGGAATATAGGCGGCAGGCGTAGTTGGGAGAACGTGCTGGGAGAAAAGATACTTTGTAGAGCACTAGAACAGCTAGGACTAAAGAAACAAATGATTCCGATTTGTGACTGTCTAGATGGCACCAAGGTCAGAGCGGTCGTTTTGTCATCGGAATTCGTCGTTTCCAACCTTGAGCTGAACCCGGTTCTCGTTTATCAACGGGCGACTTATTAATGGTGCTTTCAAAGAATGGTAAAGCTTAGATAGACCGAGTAAGAGCGCGGGACACTAACTTGTGCGTGTACGACGCTCCTTTGGAGCGCATATACCTGTACATCGATATAGATATAATGGATGATTTGAATCCACAGTAACTCATAGCCAACCATAACCATGTTTCAAGAGCACGACAAGTGACTTTTTACGTTGTGAAAACCATCTCAACCATTATTTTAATAGTCTTTAATACACGATAAATGTCTTGAATATAACATACCTAAATTACAATTTTCCATAAAACATATTGAAAACAGGGTGAGGGAATGGCCCTCCCCTTTCTGGTGTCCCAGCCTGATTGGTCCCAGACGTGAAGACCTACCTACCAAGGATTTGGTAGGTAGGTCTTCACGCCTGGGGCCAATCAGGCTGGGACACCAGAAAGGGGAGGGCCGCGGAATGTCATCTCAGGTATGCCATTACCGTTATGCATAGATCATTAGCACTATAGCGGTGATAATTAACACCCAGTAGAGTATGGAACGTAGCACGAGGGAACCACGTGGTGACATTGTCGCGGCCGTGAGACAACAGACACACACCAACCTACAATACGCGGGGGGTAACCACGTACCCACACGACGACGACGAGGAAACTCACTTGTAACCACAGGTGTGTGTACGGCGGCGTAGCGTTGAGTGGGAGGATGCTGATACTGGCACTGTGGCTGTTATACTTATTGCTGAGTAGGGATTAAACAACCTTATAACTGTTTAAAACACAGATATTCTAAATATAGCCTATGAGTTTTGAATACGCGCGAAGTGATATTTCACAAAGTCGGTCGACGGTTTTAAGAGTTTTATGTCTCGTTTCCAGCATGAAGCACATTAATTAAAAACTGGTGAAATTGATTGGATTTTAATTGTAAAGTAACAAATAAAGCTTTGGTAGTTTTGGATGAGCAAAATTTCTCCATAAATGTAGTTCACAATATCGGTTAAAGACCGCCAATGAATCTCTAAAACACACAAAGATAGCAAATGCAAAGTCGTTTGAAAAATTATATTCCTCCAGAATCATAAACTCCCTGTAAAGTAGTCAATTAACAATCCAGGACACGCTTATAAAATAAAAATTTACTTTAGTTTTTTGCAGAATTCCAGTACAGATTTCATATTGTTTAATACGACAAAACATCAGTAAATAAATTAAGTTAGTGAAATAAAATACATATCGAGAGCAATAACTATTAATAAACAAACAGTAGGCCTATTATAACTATAGCTACTTAAGTACACTCTAAAAATCAACGAGCTCCTTACACGTTATCTCAGTTGTAAAATGTTATCAAGAAAACAAAGACCGACCGCATGATACATGCTCTCTAACCATTGGGTCCAACAGCTTTCTGATAGAGCAGTCATGTTTCACTAAAGCATGCGAGTAAAGCGGAACCAAAGGCGTGGCGAAGAAACAGAATACAATATGAGCGATTTGGATAACGTACGGCCGGGTTGGCCAATGCGGCCGACGCACGCCCGGAATGCCTCCCATGCAGTCATTCACGCCTTCGGACCACCCGGCCGTTCGGGTCTCCAGCCACGGGTCTCCATCCTTGCCTAATGAATGACACAATTCTGCGGCGTTTTAATGAACAGTTTACCGAGATATTTGGCTCTAGCCACTTCCTTGTCCACCGTAATCATTTCTAGAGAAAAATTACGACAAATTTATTTTACGGTCGATTTCCAGACACAAGTTACATACAAAATCAAACTAGGCCAGCAGATGATTTAGATTCTTTTTGCTTTTTTAGTTAGATGGACATTATTTGTATAGTTTTATTAGGAAATTTAGAAGAGTATGGAAGAATTAAACTAAGGTTTATAAATCTACTTAAGGAATATCTCTATTAGTTTGACACCCATTTTTAGCCAAATTAGTCTAATTCTAAATTGGTTTTACCAACATGGAAATCCTAAAGGTATTGCATAAAGATCCTTTTGATGCGAGATATGGTTCGGACAAATGACTGTCCATCTTCAACTGCAAAGGTTCTAAACTACACACATCATACTCACGGATCAATGTATACCATAAATAAAAATTACATGCACATAGACACAATTACGTTTTTTGTACCACATAGAAGCAACAAAAAAATTAACTAGCAGCTGAAGATGGACAGGCATTTATCCGATACATGTCCTGCATGAGAACGATGTTTTCGGCACCTTTAGGTTGTTTTAAGAGTGTGAAACCAATCTACTGTATTTAGAATACTTTTTAGCGGAAATATCCGTAAAACAGTTCTTTTAACCTTGACTAATTATTCATACTAGTATACGTGTTGCTCGAAATCGAGCAATTTATTTAAATACAGTACAAATGTTAATTTAGCTCTAAATCAATGACATCCGACCAATCCAATAATGTGAATATTATCAATCGCCAATAACTACACATATTTACAGCTGATTATTAACAGATGTTTCAAATGCTTTATTCAGTCCCAATGTTATTTAAATGGGAAATTTTGAAATTTCAATGGTGAATAGCGTCTTTATTTTTAGTCCGATTCTCATAAAAATTTGGCGGAAACAACTACAGACCAAGCCCTATCCAACGACACCAAAAACTTGAAAATCGGTTGAAAATTGTAGGAGGAGTTCTAAAGACAAAAAACCCCTTAGCGTATTAAATAAGTATAGATTAAAGCGAAATACCTGATGGCTCCTTGCAATATATGTTTTACAGTTTCCTTCTGTCAATATGGCATTAATCACATCAAAGTTTAAGGTCAACACAACTCTTATCTTGAAGGAACGCCAAACCGGATTTGTATTTACTCCAAACTCGATTCTTTCAGTGATTCTTCCTGTTAGAAAAATGTAAATGTGTTCTTTCGTAGACCACACATACATAATGTCGTGATCTTTTCATTCCGGTTACACAAACGTGTCAAGACCAATTATGCGCGTTGCACAACGCGTGCTGACGTGCGAATGATCGGAGCGAGTTCGTTAGGTCGCGGGTCGGTGTCCTCGTCTCGTCAAGGTGTGTGTGTTTGGACCAGGAAGCGGCGGCGGTGGCGGCGGCGGCGGTGGTGGGCCTTGGTGGTCGGTGTAGCGGTCGCTGCCCGCCGCCGCTGCTCTCACTCTAGTGACGCAACTGATCGCTATCACTATCACTATCGCCGGCATTGTTGTTATCAGGTGTCCCCGGGGTGACCCACTCCCGCTAGACCGGACTACACTATTGTTACACTCACGCTGAACCGGAATGTGCCATTGTTACAGTTTGCGACCACCGCCCGTTGTTTTAGTTGCGACTTTTCTTTATTAGTCGGATCGTCCTAGTTTTTAATACTGTCGGCATTAAATCGAGAAAATTATATTTAGACGATAGAACTAAACCAGAACCAAATATTAATAACTACTGTCAAAATCTACAGTTAAATATTTTACGAAAAGATTCAGAAGCACTATTATTGAATTACAGGCTAATTTCTGCGTATTACAACTTAAAATTTGCACAAAAGACAAGCGGTAAGACATCTTGAACATTACGCAAAACGTTGACAGAGCATTATTAGTAAATACAATATTAATTTCTTGAAATATAGTATTAATTCCATTGAATGAAGAACAAATCCAACACTTTAAGAAAAACATTGATAATAAATTAACATGCATAAAAGTTAAAATCGCAAATCAAAATATCTGACTTGTATACTAGTGTATTTGTTCTGCTCGATAATTATGGTCTATTTGACTCGCAGGTCTTTAGGGGTAGAGGCGTTCTTAACAATAATATCCAATAGTTTACATCCTATGTAATGTATTTGTTGTAACGGATCAATCATGGTTGGCATGCTGTTGTTGACATTTGTTTTGTAGTTGAAGACAAAACTCAAACCAAAATAATATATTGTTTGTGGGCATAATTATGCTGTTTTCTAATTTCAAACAAAGTGCAATTCTCAGTGAAATAATACTGTGGTGCAAACAACTAGGCACGTTACGTTACAACGCATCACGTCCGCCTGAACGCTACGCTGGACTCCCATCAACAGAACGTGACTTTAAAATCCGCCGATTCCGTTTATGCCTGACGAAATACCACTGACTTTATTTGTAAATTCTTATCAGTCACAAGCACGGAAAGTATTATGTTTATCAATATTAGTACGTAGCTTTTTGTTTACAACAAGCAGGCTACACAACCTATTTAATCTCACGGTGGATTGGTTTCATTTAGACAGGATTAGCCGCAATATTACACTAAGTGCTTGGCACAAAGCCTGTCCAAGGCTCACCGCCACAATCGCCAACAATACCCCGTCGGATCTGGCCATTACACGCCGCGTTAGCTGCACACTGCACACCGGGCGTGCACGACCAGCTCTTGATCGTCGAGTGCTGCACTGTGTCTGAGTGGTGCCTGGTGATCGGGGGCCACCACTGTGTGGCAAATTGTTTTCTTGTTCATTAAATAACTGTACAGACTGTAAATATACGGAATTGATAAATGATATCGTGTAAAAGGTTAGCCATCTGTTGTCTACGGAGACGACTTCGGTCTCCGGGGAAAAAACTCATAAAATTGACAGGGAATTGGCTTTGGGATGACAGTAACATGCTATATCAGCTCGGCGAATCATAGACTAGCCCCGCGGATTGGCCCCCGTGCAACCACAAGCGCGCATGTAGGCCGGTAACGGCACCACGCTCGATAAGGCTCTGTGTGGACCTCATCAGCCGACAACCTTGGCGGACGGATAGAGTTACTTTTTTGGCAACCGTTCCCAAATTAACACTGAGGCGACGTATAATGCCGACAGCAGCGGCATTCCTACTACAGGGGCGCGACCTTGAACGACTTTCCTTCGTCCTCCGATCGGTGTACTATAACTGGATTTGCCAACCTGCTGGGTATTTGTGTTTGGATACATGAATTACAGGTGGGCAAACCAATAATCTCGGCCATCTACTGAAAACATGCTCAACCACAACTTCAACAACACTGCAATATGTCGCCATTTTCCTATTTATCTTCTCGGTCTTGATTGCTAGTAGCAGTGGTAGACAGGGTAAAGACCAAGGTACAGTAATAGCACAAAACCCTACTAAATAATCCTATTAAACTGCCGACATAATGGAAAAAATATGTAAAAAAATATGGTGGAGAACAGTACGCATAAACTGTCATGATACATGACTTTATGTAATTGGAAAATTACTAATATAGGCTACTTGGATTCATTGTTCGTGCGCTCTCGTATTTTGGGCGACTCAAACTATATAAAATATAACTATGAAAAATCTTCAATAAATACCGCCACGAAAATATCCTACTGTTGACAGTGAAAATGAATGTTTACGTAAAGCGAAATGAATACGAGCGGTACGAATAGAAAAGCGGTGATAACGAGTGGGCGAAGACTTTGTCGACTTCCGCGACGGGCGTGAATAATTCAAGGGCCGCTGTTGTGTGTGAGTGGCCGTGATGCGCGGCGCAGCTTGCGTCACTGCGCGTGCACCGTAAGGCGACGCTTGTGCCTTTCAGTGTCCCACATGCTTTCCAATATGTATTATAATTCCAATATTTATTACACGGACATTAATTGGCAAATACACGTTTGGGTATATTTACACGAAGAACTAAATATATTGATGTGTAGGGGGGGAAGGGGGAGGTGAGGTAGACTTTCCCCGAAAACAATAATTATTTAGACGTAATAATCGCATTGCGGTGATCGGCGCCAGGCAGTCTCGTCCTGCGCGGTCCACCGAGGACCGACAGCCCGTCCCGTTCCACCGTTCCACCCGGCTGAGGAGGGAAAGTGAACTGGACCGGTCAGATACTGCAGCCTTCCTACACGGACGGTCACCGTGAAGCTGTCGCGTGGCAGGCAAATCTGCGATCCTGTCATGTTGATCCTGGTCGCGGCTGCGGCTCGCTGAGTCACAAAACATAAACCATCAGAAACCGCCTCGGCCGAGTCAATTGACGTTGTGCTTCACGATTTCAACCATGATGTATACTAACCCTTAGCTAACAATAAGACATTCCATTGAAAATGTAGGAATATATACTTTTTATTTAAGACTATGTCTGTTGTTTAATATGAAACTATAATTCCATGACGTAAAGCAAGTCAGGAGAAGGGGATACTAAAATAGGGTCTCGTGAAAATCTGTTAAGAAAGTGACAGGGTTCTACTGATATTAAACATTCATTATTTTTATTGCTTCCCAGTGGTGTTGTTGAAAAAATACAGCAGCCTCGATGTGTTGCTGTTTTCCCCTTTTTACAATGACGGAGCATGTAACAACAAAATTTCGACTGGAACTCGGTAACAATCGGAGAGAATAGGAGACAAAGGAATTCACAGTGTAATAATGAGTTATCGCCATGAATAGAGTTGCTGGCATCACGGTCTGGAGGGGATGATATAATCGGATTGGTCACCGACAGACGCGGGGTTGCGACAGGGTGTCAAATAAAACCGCCAGCCGTCAACTGTTGGCGACAACAACGGTTTCGATCCAGTTGACCAACCAAAGGCCATCACGGCTTCGCGGTCCGTGTCACCCGCAAACAAAAACACCGACCAATCTACGGCGGACGTGGACCGTTCTACCTCAATCTCAGCTCGCATTCGTATAACAGGGTTTAAGATCAAATCGTGCTGTGTGCTATGAAACATTAAGTGCAACCTGCGACCAAGGGGTAGGAAGTTCCTTAGATTGCGTCTAAGTACAGAAGAAAGCTGAAACAAACACCATTAACTACAAAGCCAATACCTGAGGAGAAAATGGAGAACCATCGTAACGCCGAGTTTAAACATTACTCCGACATTCTATGGAGAAAGTGGTATACACGAAGAATCATTCTCCCCTTGTGAAAAAAACACAGTGGGATTAGTATACCTTGAAGTGTTGTTGAAGAGGTTGTTGTAGTGGAGAGATGTTCTGTTAATTTTAAAGTCGCCTCCAATCATACCGTATGTTTTCGAACAGAAATATGCAGTATTGATAACAAACTATAAAGCGTATGAAAAAAAAAAAAAAAAAAAAAAAAAAAACTAGCGTTTGATATAGGGAATATGAATATTTAGGAATATAAGTCATTAGCCCCTTTATAATAAAAAACTTCGTTTTCCTCTCTCACTCTGCCTCGTCTCGCCATGTCTCGGCCTCGCCAGCGCTCGGCCTGGGAACGGTTTTTGGCACGAGACAAAGGACCCGAGCGACCGTAGGCCTATACTTTGTAACCTCGCTGTACAATCTCGTGGGTCCTCGTCGAGAAAATCCTCGCCGAACGTCCCGGCCCGACGAGGCGCCTCGGCGTGAGTGTACTGCTAGCATTATAGAAAAGGTTCGTACCTCCTTTAGCAAACTCCTCGGTGAGTGTTCACACCTCGTGGGGACATCGAGGATTATAGCTATGCGTTCCGCGACCGCGCGGCCGACGCGGCAACGTAACGCGACGGTGACGCAGGAAATGTCACCCTGCTTACGTTAATTAGACTGGTCGTGACTGCGGACACTCTCCCTCCGTCGCTCGCGTGCCGCCGCCGCCGCCGCCGCTCCACTATGGCTATCACTTAGCCGAGCGTCGCCCCGGGCCGGCCCGCCCCACCTCGGCCGCTAATGGAGTGGGCGGCCAGGAAACAAGCGCTAAACTGTTAACATAAGTTGCGAGATTTGGGTCGCGAAACGCCACCAAACCTCACGCACCGATAAGGAGGTGGACCCGAGATTTGATTGTTTTAGTTGGCTCTAAAATACCAGGAGACAGTGGAGTTCTAAGGACAGCGAGCTGTCGCTTCGGTATTGAATCGCAGGGGTGAACCAAGCTCATGTCGGATCCCAGTAGAGATCAAACCCAACCACGGTCAGCCTTGTGAGACCAATGAAACCCCATCAGTGTAGATCTAGCGAAATGAGTATTTTTCATAAAGCAACAAGTGCAATTTAAGGTAATATATACATAATAGTTACACGGAGTGCCGGGTCATGTGTCTTAAATTTCCAGTTTTTCGTACTTAGCAATCTTATTGTTTAAGTATAATCAAAAAAGGCTTAAGAGTGGTCAATGGTAGGCTATAGCATCTATTGGAAGTTTATAGTCACACTATAGTGAATAAATGTGTGTGGTGTTTAGACGTTGCAACTGCGAGGGACATATATACAACGTGAGTGATATGGGCAATGCCAAAAAGTGTTTTTAAAATTTACTAATTATATAATTAACGTCTGGAGATCAAGAGCTCTAGAAACCACACAACACGCACTCCTAATTCCCCTCTTGCATCACTAATCCTAATCCGAGCAAATTAGCGTCCGCGCCGATCAATTATTGGACAATGTGGCGGCTCGCGGCGAGTCCGATTGAGATAAACGCCGTTGTTGGGCCGACCAATAATTCAGAGTGGCGGGCGGCGCGGCGCTTGCGCAACGCGGTTATGATTGATGCTGCGCCTGCGCAGATCGGGCCGTATACGGCGCAGCCGCAGCGACAATGCTAATGTCACGTGGCTAACGATCGGCTCGTGCCACCGAGCGAAGTGTATTGGGTCACACACACGGCATGTGGGTGTACGGCGAGGAAGTGTGCTGCATTAACAACCTGCACGACCATGATGCACCGAGTGATAGGTCCAGACCAACCAAAAAACCACGAGTCGAAAAAATATCCAATAAAGTATTAGACTCATTATTGTCGGTGCACGTACCTTTGGTCGACAGTTCAAAAGAAAAGGTTTTGAACTGTTGCTGAAGGTACGATCACCTAGATTAATTAGTCTGTAAACCAGTTAGTTCTGAAGGTATAAAACAATAATAAAATATAATTTTTAAGTAGGCACATTTACACACGAACCTAAATGGAATATTACCCATTGCAAAAATACCTTCATGTCATTCCCGTTACGTTATAAAGTATAATTGGGAAACACGCAAAACGAATATTATTTTTATTAAATTCGGTGAAACTAAGGAGATAGCTCAGGATAGTTGGTGATAGAAATATTCTAATACTTGTATCATACGATGCAGTCAAGCGTTTTTAGCAATTTTTATAGCACTCGAAAAATGATCACAAAACTACAGCCCTCTTCGACTGGTGACACACTTGGTTCGACTGGTATGGTTTTTGATTCCGCCTCAACAAGCTGTTTCTATCGCACGATCTTAACTAATTATCATAGACGCAACATTGTGGAGACTTGAATGGCACCGTGTGGGCGGTGGGCGGCAGATTTGGCGTTCCCCCGGCGCGGCGCGTTGTCGTGTGTGCCGGTGCTGGAGGTATCGGGACACGATAGGTCAGGGCCGGAGCAAGGACGGCGGCATAGTGGCGTGGGGCGTGGTCGTAGTCGCCAGCACTCGGCACTCGGTACACCGCACACCGCACACGCTCACACACTCTCTCTGGGGACACACTGCCTGCACAAGACTTGGGTATGATGAGCAAAGTTTGCAATAAGCGGAATACTGTGACTGGAGCCTGTCTAAAATTTTTTCTAATTCCCTAACAATGCGTGGTTAAGTCTTCATCACTCGAAACCGAAGAGTACTTTCAGTTTTAGAAGAGCTAGAGGTCTAACAAACTTTCACATAAAACAAGAATTTACTCAAATATAATGTCTCTTAGAAAATAAAAACAGATAAAATAAGGTTGAGTACAAAAAATAAAAAACGAACATCCCCGGCGCAAATAATGAATTAATTAGTTTACTCACTGTAGATTTAGGATAGTATAATTTAGGTTTTATTTCAAGTGTTGATTCATTTAATGCAATAAAAGGAGACTATTTCCTCCAAGTGATTTTCTTTAAAATTTAAAATAGACTATACTTCGGACTAAGCTATAATGAAGTTCTAAAAAAAACACTTTCGATAGAAAAACTTGCTCCTCATATATCCAACCACAGTTGTAGAGTCTGTGGGCATGCCACACGACGGAGTCTGCGCCGGATCAGATTGCGCGGCGCAAGCGCAGAAGCGTGCCGTGTTTCCTGCGCCTGCCCCGACACCGGGGCGCTCGTGTTGCGCAACCCCTGCCATCTGATAACGGCCGGCCGGCGATATACATATGAATAACACACCCCGTCCCGTCCACTACCTTCACCACGCAACTCAATAAGGGGCTGACATTATCTTCCAAACCCAGGAGGTCACCAGGTGTTACCCCCAATGTTGGAAGATTTTAAGAGTTTTAAAGACGGGGGAGGGGAGTGCATAATCACGAGTGGTTCCTTCGCGTTTTGCACTTGAGTTAGGCGTTAATTTAAAACATCACTCTGTTAAAATAAAAATGCTAAACTATATAAATCTTTTTTAGATTAAAAACTTGTAGACATAATAAACCTCTGCAGTTTAGACCTCTGCAATCTTTGTGCTAATTTGTTATTGATTGGTATTGAGGAAGAATCAAGTTGAAATGCAAGGTTATACGTGTCTTCAAAACAAAAGGCCGATAGGACACTTTAATATAGCTCTAGGACCTTTATCGGGGGGAAATGTAAATTTATCCTAAGATTCTTTACTTTTTTCTTAAATCGCATCTCGGACTTGTAAACTTTTTTCATGAACATAGTTCAGAAACGTCAGAATTCAGACTGCATTAGTGGGATGATCTAAAAGTTGATTGCCGATCGGATATCGTAGAGTAAAACGGATGCGGGAGGAGAGAAAATTGCTCAACCCGATAACAAAAACGGTAATACGCCGAGGAGCGGAAAGCAAACCGAAGCAACGGACGATGGAGCAATCATCTGAGAGCAGACATAACGGTAACGGTAACGACAAAGGCCACCCACACAACCGACGACTTCCGCGGTCCTACCGATACCGTTACATCGCTACATCGCACTTGCCACCGACGCGGCCGTTGATACTTCGTCCGCTTTACCCAATCCTAGCGGACGTAAAGATCGAGTCTCGGTAGGTAGGTACAGGAGCGATAACGATGCGGCAGTTCAGTGGGCATGCTAATAAGGCAACGGTTAATGGCAGGGCAGGGCAGGGCGGGCCGTGACCCCTGGAACCAGTCGCAAGGTCGACCCATCTCATCTCGACCTCACCTCTCGCATCACGTGACTCATCCCCGCCCGGCACGCCGCCGCCGCCGCGCCGCTACTACTCACTCACTCACTCTCTCACTCACTGCTTTCTTTCATAGTCAATGCCACGCATTGAGTCCCATTCATTGCATTACCGTACTGACAAGGTCGATCTGGTCTCCCATGTAACTTTAATAATTTCACTGTCTTTGAACTCGAATTCATTTATTATTAGTGATTTTAAATGCTAGAAAATATTTAGTAGTTTAACAAAACAGTAAAAAGCAGTTTTAATCTTCGTACTTAACAAGAAGAAAAATATTACTGTCCCCTAATTTTTAAAGTTATTTTTATTTTATGACGGTAGTACTGAAAATTTGCAAAACTTCATTATTAAAAAAAACATGGTTCTATGAAGCCTATCTACACAATACAGGATTGCCACAGAATTTTTGAGGCCATTTTTACTGACTTTTACTGACCAATCTGAGAGATTTTTCCTGACTTTTTGAAACCACAGGGTTTAAAAACTCGTTTTTTTTGTTTTTCGTGAATTTCCTTTGGAATATTTTTTTAATGCAATCTCCTCCATTCCCTTAGTTGCCCATTGCTAAAATTGTTATTGAAATACCCCCGTCACAGCGAAATACTCCTAAGCGAATTTCCAATGGTTTAGTTAATTAACTAAAGAAATAAAAAATTTGTATTTACATATAGCATAAATTTAACCTTTTGAGATTTTTATTGGGAAATGTTGAAAAATAAGCAATATACCAGGTTCATTGGTTTCCCATAAAAATAAAATGGAAAACTTGTTTTTTTTTTATTTTCTCCGTAACCAGTAAAGTAAATGATTCAAAATACTAAATTATTTGGTTTTTTTAAAGTTCTTTTGAATGGTCTCTTTGAAAATTTATGATTTAAAATTTTTAGGGTGAAAAATACCAAAAACCCCTAATTTGACCTTTTTTAAAACCCCATAAAACCCTGTTCCGACTGTCCGATCAACCTGGTTTTCGAACTTAACCTGAAGAACGCTGTCTTAAACCTTACCAAATTTCATCGAAATAAAACGTGACTTTTAAAATTTATTGTGTAAACGGACACATATATTAACATTTGTTTGTTATATATTAACGTTTGTTCAGACATTTGAACAAACGGTGTTTTTGGCTCCTATGGACCTCAAAACCAAAAATTAATATGGTCCCAGCCTTAGGTCTTAACATGAGTGAGTATTAACGTAATAGCGTATTCCCTATAGGGAAATTCACTAATATTCCCTGTAGAAAAATTGGCTAAAAATAAAACAAAGTGTTCCAATAACAAAGTAAAAACTAACATTATAACAATGAAAAACACAATAGAAATATACATTATTCATAGGTAATTAATGTTTAAAATTAAAACATATTACCCAATACTTGGTAATTCTGATTTATGAGAGCGGTCAAAAATTGAGACAGTCGGATTGTGCCACTGCAAATTTTCCTGACTTTTGGCACTTTTCCCCTATTTTTCCCTGACTTTCGGCATTTTTTCAAACTTTTTCCTTACTTTTCCTGACCAAAACCCAAAAACCCTGATTATTCCTGACTTTTAATGTCCGTGGCAACCCTGCAATAACACCATAAAACATATATGAATTTATTTCTGTTATGAATTAAAAATAATCTTGGTATTTATACCCCATTGAAAATAAATGTGCGGTCGAAAACCAGAATTTTATTTTTCACCACAAGGAAAATTCCCTCAACAACTTCTTCAATTCCCAGATTTTCTTCACAATTCTTCACTATTTACTACCATTTTCTTTTTCAAAAATTACATTATTATAAAAAAAAAACTCAGTGTCTAAGTTCTGCTATTACTAGAATATACAACTCGTTATTATTACCATAAAAACCTAAGCAACCTAAGGATTGTTTTATTACTCTAAAAAATGAGGGACTATAAAAATGTTAAATGAAAAGTCAAATAAAAAGAGAATATTGAGAATTTCCTTTCATAGTCAAGGGCAACTTTAAATAGTTTAATAACCAAGGAAACCAATTCGAAACATTTCAAAACTTGATCTTTAATTAATACTCTATGCAAAAAAAAAAAAAAAAAAAAAAAAAAAAATTAACAAAAATTATAAAGTACTAACTAGATTGAAATTAGAAGTAACAGCGATGCAACAGACTGGCCAACATTAATTACATAGAAGAAAGTGAACTGGAGAGTAAGTGAACGCACAGCCTGTGTCTGAGAACTTCAATTGCCCAGCCATGCCACAGTAATGGCCCATGAAACCGCAGCAACGCCACTCTCACTCTCAGCTATAACAGAACTGTTACCATAAGACAGCTTGAATTCAAGCTACTTATTAACTAACACGACCACGCCACACTTTAAGCTTAAACAGACAAAACAACTAAAAAAACTCATTTTTAAAGAATCTAGACATATTGAATGAATGAAAGGAGTTTATTTTCCATAAAAAATTACAAAAATGCATACAATAATGTCTCTCTGAAAATATATCCCCAAATAGGCTACTGCCTGTGCTTGGGGATAGAGTCTTTAGTGCACCATGAAACATACAAACTTACGTAATACTAACTTAATATATCTAAAAAATACAACGTAAAAATTTCACATTTGGAAAGCAGAAATACATGCATATACTCCAATAAGTGCACAATTCGTGTGTAATATATATATATATATATATATATATATATATATATATATATATATATATATATATATATATATACATATAGCCTGTTGTCAGTTTTAAACAATTAACTGAAACTATGGACCTTTCGTACGCATACGCAACCACCACAACACTCATACAACCCTTCCACGCCACACACACACAAACGCACACCCACACATACACGCACACGGAAAAACACATCCTGGCGAAAAGTTATGTATAGGGAGATGACATAAAATCTCGAATCCTCTGGCGGCCAACCTCTAACAACCATTTATCGATCATTTTTTTATATGTTTGTATACTACATGGTGGTGGTGATTTTACAATGGTGGTGACTGGGACGGTGGCGACGTCCTGTAATCCAGCTACTTGGAGGTCACGAATTGTGGATAGTTATGAGCGATGGCTTGTGGATGCGATATTCCCTGGTGGATATTAACGTCCGCACTAGTGAATACTAGTTCATCCATTAGTACCATCCTCATAATTAGACCAATTCGTATATGGGAGGTTGAAATTGTGGTTCGGATCCCACGTTAAACTGTAGGTCCCTAGATACCATTGGCTGTTGGGCTATGAATTAACAGTCCTGTCTAAGGAGAATGTCGGCCTTAGTCAGTAACAAGACTACAAGATCGCGCCACAATCATCCTACACTCATCCCTCATTCATACTTGGCTTTAAACTACCTATTGAGTTAGGTCGCCATTTCAATAAAGGTATTAAAGGTATAGAGTTTGGAAGTTGTGAATAAATTACATTGGCAATATAAAAAGAAGAAGTTGAGTTTATTGACTTTATTAATCTAGGTGTTATGATTCCAATGTTTACAGATGATCGAGTTGAATACGTATGCGTTGACTTAATAAACAGAGAATTTTTATTTTTATGTATGTACAAAATTATAACTTTAACAAAAAGCTGAGTAACATTAAGGACTTTAAAATCATCAAACAACAGTTCTGTTGGATAACGTCGATTTTTATTCAGTGCAGATTTAATAATTGATTTTTGAATGGTATCAAGAGGCGCTAGGACAGTTTGGTAACAACCACCCCATGCTACAATTCCATATTGTAAAATTGACTGGACATAGGCAAAATACACAGTCTTCATCAAATCCGGCGCAAGTAATTTATTTATTTGTGAAAAAACAAAACTGAATTTCCTGAGTCTGCTCCTTATATATATGATATGGTTATGCCATTTCAGACGGTTGTCAAAGATGACCCCAAGATACTTATACTCTGCCACTCTCTCGATACACTCACACGATACACAATCATTCAATCTGTCACTCCTGCACGTGTGCAAACGCAGATGCAGGTTCACTGGATCGTGGTCGGCCCTCACGGAAACAGGCATGTATTTAGTTTTAGAAATGTTCAATGTGAGCCGACTTTGATCGAACCACCGCTTGACGACGCTTAGGCCACGCCATATTCAACTACAGTTGATCGGCAACTTGAAATTCACGGGACTATGATTTTTCTTTTTAGAAAAAGAGAAACAAAGGAAATTATTTATTAAATTTGACTTGCAGAGGTAAAGTACAGTAACTCTGGTACAAGTACAGAGGTAAAATGCCAATTTAATTAAACTTATTTAATGAAATTCCAGTTGTAGAAGTACTTTTTGTTTCTCTTCGACTTATATAGGTAAAATCATTTAAAGTTATGTATGGTTTTTTAGGGGGAATAAAAATAATTGGAGATACCAAGGATTTTGAGATCTTGAGGTTGGATTACCGAGAATACCATTAAGTAGTGTTTGTAATGGGTCACCGCTCTCAGCTGTCACTGCTGACTGCCACGTGTACTCAGACAAGTAGGAATCATCATGTTGGCCTAACATAACATAATTACAGGTCCCTAACAACATCGCACAGGACAGTGAGTGACCTTGCGACCTAGACCTTGTTGGTGGGGTAGAGAGTTTTAGTGCTACCACAGTTGACAACAATACATTAAGTACTGCTCTTTACCAATTTGTTTGTCCAGAACAAGTAATCAAAGTACTGTATTGAATTAAAATTGAATGTACTAGAGCTAAGGTACTGAATTCAATGACCAAAATGCTGGTAATTCATGTCTCAATTGTGATTTAGTTTATTCTTGACCAACTAACACTGATCTTTGTCTGTCGTCTGTTCCCCAGATGGGTCAAACGAGCCTGGTTCTGTTCCTGCTAGTCTTCGCAGTCCTTGCCGCCGCCAAGGAGTATGTCCTGGAGGACTTGATTGCTGAGGAAAGCAACACGGACAACAGACGGGTCATCCACAACGTTGGTGAGTCGGCCATATTCAACATAGGCTTCCTTCATACGGTTTCCGTTTCATAAACACAAGTTTAAAATAAAATAATTTAAAGATTGCTTCATATAAGATTAAATATATGAAAATTTTTAGAATAATTCTTTGAGTAACATATAATAATGGTTTTAATAATATAATAACATAACCTTAACTGTTTTCAAAACTAATTTGTCGATAGCTAGGTTAGGTATTGCACCTTGTTCCTTATTTATCTTTTTTTGTCATGTAGTCCACTGTTGAACATTAAGTAAGGATGTCAAAACAGAATTATAATGCAAATGGACACTTAATAATAGTTTGAAGGGTAACTAAATTTTTGTTCAAATTCCAAAACTAGTCATCGAGAAATTAGTAGGATTGACTATAATCAAGGCATTGTAACCTTTATGATTAATACTCTAAAATCAATTCAGCAAGCAAAAAGTCATGAATAAAATCATTTTTGATTTAGTTACATCTTTTTATTGGTTACATAGTTTGTATTTAAAAATATATACATGTAATGTAGACAGTTATATATAAACTAAAACTACAGGTTGTGTACTTGATAAAACGACAATCATATTCAAATAAAAATGATCTATATAAAAAACCATTATATACTTATTGCTCTATTTATGAAAATCCATTTAATTAAAACAACTATATATTTCAAACCATATAGCCATGTTAAGTTACTGTGAAATAAACCAATTTCTTAATTTATTTGTTTTGAAGAGGTTATCCATTAATTTCACCGTAATCATGGCCTTAAGAACCGAATTGAGTTGGTGATTTTTAATAAAATATTTTGTAGAAGAAAGGTACTAAGATTTTAATTTTTTTATGACAGTAGCCTTACTCAGATGAGTAGCCTTACTCAAAACAAATCTAATTTTTTTTAAATTATTGGACTATTGCAGTTTTCTTTTGCAAATGAAATATTGAAGCAAAATACAGATAAATTTACATTTTAGGAGATGACGTGGACCAGACGAGAGGCAAGAAAGTGGTGCGGCAAAGCAGAGTCGAAGATACAATACGAACAGTGCAGGAACCGATCACCGGACCGGGCTACAAGCAGGAGCCTGACCAGAGTGAAGCAGTGAAGGACAAGGGAGGGGGGAAAAAGGAGGAGACTCAAGACGACGAGGACAAAAAGACACTCTCACAGCAAGTGGCAGACGGCAAGTACGGCCTCATACAGACGGAGCTGTTCAGCAAGCGGCCAGAGAGACCTGGGATCATCAGCTACGAGGTCAACCCTGAGGTGCCCAAGGACAACGTCAACAACTTTGGAGGATTAAAACCTGAAGAGATCTGGCTTGCGGAGAACCACTTACTCGTCTTGGCCGGTGGAAACTTCAAGGATAAAAGTCTTGACCAACCTATATGGCCTCCGATTGACAACTATATCGCACCGCCAAGACCAGTGAAAATACCAGCCAATCCCAAAGTGCCTCCACCGTTTCCAGTTCAGCTGAAACCAGGAGGTCCTGTGGAGTTTATCAAGAATGAAAACGGCACGGGGGGTCCACCTCCATTTCCACTGCCGCCCAACAACTCGTTCCCTTTTCCTCCATCAATAAATGGTCCGGGAAACTTCACACTGGGGAACGGACCGTACCCACCACCTCCGTTCCCCTTCTTTCCATCTCAAAACGGATCCTTCCCCTTTCCACCGGGATTCCTTCCACCAATTCCTCCAGGAGCAGCGTTCCTTCCACCACCAGGAAACCTTACAGACACATTCGACGAAGACGACCCGTCTCTCTACTATCCACCACCTTACAGCTTCTACTATCCAAAAGACAACAGTTCCTTGGTGCCACCCGGACCTTTAGTTCCCGGTATCGTCCTGCCTCCGCCGCCGGACTTTTTCGCACCATTCAAAAACACAACAGCATCTAAACCTAGAAGACCGACGCAGAGACCGACCAAAAAGCCTACAACTAGAAAGCCGACGAAACACAAAAATGTACAAATCATAACTAGTACAGAAGACCCATACAGTGGAGTTAAAATAAGGCCTAACATAGGAAGTATCAACATAGTTACGACTCCGCCGCCTCATTTTGTCTACACAACCCATACTCCACCGGTGACAACTCAAGTTTACACAAGAAGACCAACAATAAAAACAACAACAGATAATTCACTAAATGAAATAACACCACCAACGATTGTCCACGCACTTCCACCCAATGCAGTCGTGAAAGGATGGGTTCCCATACCAGCACCGCATCCATACTACATTACAGGTGCAAGGAAGCCTTTCAGGAAAGGCACAACTACCTTGCCACCCGATTACAATTCTGTGACACCACCTGACAACCAAGGTTATGGTTTCAAACCTTCAGATTATGATACAATAAATAACTGGATATTTCCCAATAACACCAAAACCTATGCACAAGATCAACAATACTACAAAGTAATTACTGAATCCCCCAAGCATGACTTTTACTATGATGACTTATATTCTGAAAAAGGACAATACTATTCTTCAACAGAGGCACCTCTAGCATACGATGACCAAACACGCCTGAAATCTTTATTTTATCCAACTACAGCACCACCGGCAAGTACCATTTCTCCAGCTCACTTGTATCGCTCACATTTGGATAACCGAGGTAAATCTTTGAAAACCTATTACTTCTATGAAGAGCCACACATCTCGCAAGGAAAACTCACAGATACGGAAAGTTTACCACCCTATCCACCAGCATTACCTCATCACAAGTTTAGGGGATCAGATTCGCACACTATAACAGAAGAATCATATGAAAATTCAGCAGCAAAACCTTCACTTCAAGGAAAGTTTAAACCTTCACCATTAGACTACTTCTTTCCTCAAGGGGATTATATTAATATTGGAGCACAAAGAGTTAATACACAATCTCCTCTTCAGTATTATTACCCAGAAAGATCAAAAGGCTACAGTGGATATCAATACTCTGCGATCGCAGGAACTACGGCGAGACCTGAAGTGTCAACCAAACCTCCCGTGTACGAATATAGTTTTTCCATTCCAGGATACGGCTCGTCAGTGCCTGGCAAAGTAGGAGTAGGACAGGAGGAACCATATGCTTACCAGACCACTCCGAGACCTTACGAAGAACCTCTGTTCACCACAGCAGCACCAACTACAACACCAGCCTCCATTTACAAAAGTCATCAAAATAGTAATAGCCAATTCTACACAACAAAGAGGCCTCCAACTCATTCCCATACCACACAAAGACCTAGGGTTCACAGTCAAATACAAACCGAAAATCCATATTATGCATTCTTTACTCATCATGACTCCGATTTGATTGACGATATTACAAAGAAATACTTCACAACTTTCGGGCAAAAACTAAACAAAGACTCTATTAAGGGAGATGTCGTAACATCCCCTCTACCACCAGTTGAAGAAACATCAAACAAAGAGATATACCCACACACATCTCCAAGACCGCAATATTATGAAACCGATAGACCAAGAACAAAATACATCCAAAACTCTGCTCCTGTAGCAGCACCTGTTTATTACACAACAGTCGCTCCACCCATCAAAAACTATCCTCAAAGAGTTCAATATCCCACACCGATTTATAGCCAATTCTACGATCAGCGGCCATATTCTTCACTCATCTCAACACAAAAACCCATATCATTAGGTTCTGATATTCTGGTCAACTTTAAAGAGCCGCTGCCTCCCATCAACCCCGATGCAGAGTTCATCGACCCGTCCACTCCAGGAGTCGTGAAGCCTGATCAGTCTTTCATCTCGTACCGGCTCCCGGGCAACGGCGGCGGTCATTTCTTTTTCTTAACGCCGCAAGTGGCCCAGCAGAGTCAGCAGTTCTCGGATTACGTGTTCAGTGCGGACCAAAACCACCAGAGTGCGCCGTACTATAACAAGCGGAATGCTCACCGACCCCAGAGTCAGCGTAGAAGACCGTCCCCGCCAAACACTAGGACTAAGTGAGACTCGGAACGATAAGTAGACTTTTTAATTAATGCAAACATCTTACCCTCAAGTTGATCTATGATTAGCAAAAGGTGATTGAGTATTTGTTAAATTATCACTTCTTTAATCATAAAACCCGTATTCAAATAAAATTTTAATAGAATTCGCTGAATACAAATTTGGATCAAATTGTGGGTAACATGTTAGATTTTGTCTTGACGACTAAGTGGCCAACTATATCAGCCTTGTGCTGTTGTGCTGGATGGCACATAAACCTGTGATATATTTGTTAAGTTGACTTATGGTGCAATTGACGATGGACATGTGAGACTGCCGCCGACAAGTTTCACACAAACAATAGAAAAGTGTGTTTGGTTTTATAAATAGAATTACAAATTGTACATATTTTAGTAGAACATAGTTCCTAAAATGAGCATATTGAGTTATCGAAGTATCTGCCATTTCAGGAAACAAGACAATCAAATATATACACTGCATTGAAACAAAAGTAGTTTTTATTTTCCTAATTAGGTTGATGACAGAAATACTGTTTTAATTTGCTTAGGCCTATAAGCAAATTTTTATGAACTGAATAACATCAATTTTCCAATTATTGTCTCACTTTTCAGTTATGATACTGTGTTAAGTAGAAACTGAAGTCATTTCGGCTCAAAATATATTAAAATGTAGCAGTAGTAGTGGAAAAAAGAATAATTCTTGCTCTCGAACATAAATAATGCTTGATTGAATGTAATATACGGTATCAAATTAACAATGAAACCAAGATTAAAATTTCTAAAAGTATATATTTTAAAATAAATAATTAATGGTTAAGAATATAAATATATGTAATATTATTTCTCTTGGCCAAAGTATAAAGTAACATGAGTCTACATAACTAACTTTAACATTGAAATATGTTTCACACAATATTAAAGGTTATAAGCATTGTATTGGAATTGATAGATGTTAATTTGAAATAAGTTGCTAATATTAGCTAATTCAGTCAAAATGCAGGAAAAGTCTTCACAAGGCTTCCATCACTTTACAAAAACTATCTTGTTATAAAAATTTCATATTTATGTAATTAGTTATACTAGAAATATATGATTAGAATTAAGTTTGTTTGCAATATTACAGTATTAATTGATGGCATTGCAAGCTGAGTCAGCTGTAAGATTAAAATCTTATTTATATGATTAAGACAAATTTTACGTGTGAATTATTCTGTATTTATATTAGGTAACTTCATTAAGAAGTCATTTATGTACAGTGTAAATAAAATGTAATAAACTATATATTCTGTTTTGAGTTTTCTTGAGGCCTACAACCACACCGATAACACACACCTTTCAATTAAACGCTTTGACATGAAGCAATTTTAATTCTATTTAACTTTGAACAGGAGCTATTGGAGATTTTTAAATAATTGTCAGCAAATTGTTTCTTCAAAAGTGAATTTTCAGTTTGTTTCATGTCGCTGGCCACATGCAAAGCGAGGTCAGTTTCCTAACTCATGGCCTCTGAGTATTTCCCAGCCGACAATGTTGTTTCATCAGGCGTCACAATACTCTGGGAACCGCCACGAGTGTCTTCTCATTAGACACTTGCGACACCTCATCTGCATCCCCCCCCCCCCCCCGGGGCCGAAGCCGTCATTCCGACAAACTCAATACGTCTCCCGAGTTTGTGAACCAAACAGAGAACAATAGAATTAGTAATCAAATTAATAATTGCGTAACTGCCAGGGAAATTGGTCATAATTTAATTGTAATTGTAAAAAATAATTTAACTAAGATAATTGCGTATTTTAACAATGGTACTATTAATTGGTAAAAGACAAAAGACACAAACTTCTAGCAGTGTAATGCTCTGACCCAATGTACACAACGGTACAGCCTGTAGATTATGCAGTAGAGAGAGAGAGGACAAAGAAATGAAATTGGAGCAACTGTGCCACGCCCTAACCTTTCTCCCGGTGTGGAAACTGCCATATCTGACCTATCATCTAGCACTGGCTATCCACACAGCTAAACCATGATATACGCAAAACTGCTTTGCTTTCACTTGCTACTTTCTACACACAATTTGTATAATCTGGGAATTTGAATTTTTATTTCCTAATTAATTATTAGTAACAATGAGCTAAAAAAACTTTTATAAAGTTATAGTTTCTTGAAAACAAAATTATTGCTAATGGTAATTTAATGATATTTTATTTATATGAAGGACGAAGACCTACTTTTTATCAAGAGCAACTACATAATTTTTTTTTTTTTTTTTTTTTTTTTTTTTTTTTTTTTTTTTAATAAAACTGTCCAAACTAATACTAGAAGTAGATATTATTTTGGCCGTCTAAAAGATAGCCGTCATTTTTATTTTTTAATCACAGGTTTTTAGAGCCCTCTCTACTATTGAACCTTTAGGTAAAAACCAATGAGATATTTTTTAGCCAAAGACAAGAAAGTAGAGGTAGGAATTCCAGCTACTTTTTGGTAATTGGTTGCAACGTTACACAAAGCTTTAGTAATAGGTGACAACAAGCTATTAATTTTGTAATCTATTACCAGCCCTAGCCTGTCGTGCCGAGGCGTAATTTTAACAAGCTAATTAATGTTTTTTGTATTAAAGGTACAAGAAAAATGTCTTCCTTAAATTTATTTAATTTAATTATCATTAGTCCCATAAACAATATAATTTACGGCTAGTGGTAAAAAATTATTATTATTTTCAGGGCTAAGAAATAAATTAAATAGACTTATAGTACGATATTAATAAAAAACTGTAGGCCTATTGTTATAAAACAAAAAAAGAAATTCAAATAAAAAGAAAACATAAGTTTTAGTTGTATGAAATAAAGTATAAACATTACTGACTGATTTTAGTTGAGGTACAGTTTGATTTTTTCATACTAACGAGTTTTACCGACTGTTAAACGTTTTCTCGAAAGTAAATTCAATTAAATGAGTCAGCATTTAAAACAAAAGTTTTTCCACATTTCTTGAGCCAAACGTGATCGACGTTCTATGATGAAATTATCTATCTACCCTCTCCGTCTCCACCACCTCAACCCCACCCCCCACACTCCCAAAATAAACAAACAAACATAGAGTTCAGTGAGCGCAACGCTCGGCCGCGACCGGGTAATCGGGCATGGGGTCGTTTCGATTCGTTCCGCGGTGAACAGTTCATTTCGTATTGTCGTCGCTAAACGCATACTCGGAACGTTCCACGGTGGCTATAGTTTTGCAGCTTCCACTGTTAAACAACGAATTCAGAAACGTAGAAGCTAAACGAATACGGTTTACGTTCCGAGAAAGCCGAGTCAAAATAGTTACATTTGTCATTTCCTTCCCAAACTAATGCTGATATCGTTCCTCTATGTCCACTATTAAATGGTGAATTAAGCAATCTTCTCCACAAACGAATACCGTCAGATGGGGCTACTATGAACTGTGGGGCTAATATGAACAAAAAGTAAAAAAATGTTTTGACTTGGCATAATGCCCATTAAATGTGTCATATCATCCTTGTAATATACATTTTCTGGTTCCTTGGTTCTTATACTTTCAGAATGTATCATTAAATAAAGTATAATTTAATATACAAAAATTAAAAAAAATATTAAGTGAGACTACGTTTTTCGACGAAAAACCGAAACCACCTAAACTCTTTTATGCACAATAAAAACCATTAAAGATTGGCTCCTCTAGGTATTTTTTTATAATACTTTGGTTAATTGGGATCAAATTCTTGCAACCTAAAAAATTTTGACTACTTAAAAAATATTTGTTTTTCTTTGTTAAAAAATTTTTGCACTTTTTAGAATGAACATGGGGCTACTTTGAACAAAGGGGCTACTGTGAACAAATTTATAATATTAGCAAAATCACATGTTTTTAATGCTGAAAAGGGAGCTGAGGTCAAGTTCCTCAGGGATCAGGGGGACAATAAATTCATCTGCCCCCCCCCCCCCCAGGATGATTTTGATAATGTACCCTACAGTGACATTGTTGAGGTTCCTCCAGAACCAAATATGGTTTCGTCAAGGGGGTCAGGCATTTTGACATTTAATGCTGACCTCAACAAATACACCATTATCTAAAAAATTGAAAAGAGAAAAAAACTGTACATATTTTAAATATATATAAGTGATTTTTTTAATTTTTAGCTCAAGAACGGACGCTTTTTTGTTGCGTGTTTTTACAATGTTTTTAAGACGCTCTTAAGTGAATTAGATATACTTTTAAAACATGTTTGTGCTCAAAAACTTAATAATTAATTAGTTGAGAAGAAATATAAGGCATTACCAGCTTCCTAAATCAATAACAAAAATATATGTTCAAGGGCAAGGAAATTCCCATTTTTTCGGCAAGTTGTTTTACTTTTTACGTTGTAAAAATTTCAATTTTTAATATATTTTTACATTTTATATATGTATTTGTTCATTGAAACCCCAGCTTTTTTATGGTGTTTCATAATAGCCCCCAGCTACAACAGGGGCAGAGATATATGAGATTTAAAAAAATGTTCATAGAAGCCCCATCTGCGGGGCTACTTTGAACAGCCAAAAAAATTTTTTTTTAAATTTTACTGTAGCATTTAAATTTTTTTTGACATGCACAAGTTGTAGATAAGATCTGTCCACATCATATGGCACAAGAATTGATTATTTTGCATGTAAGGTTTACAAATTATTCCCAAAAATCAAAATTTTTGTTACAAAGTAGCCCCATCTGACGGTACAGACTACGTTCCGTGAAAACCACACCAAGCAGTGACACTAGTACTTTCCATTTTAAACTAATACTGTTATCGTTCCGCTGTGACCACTATTCATTGGTGACTTGAGTCAACTACTCCACGAACGACTACAGATTACGTTCCGTGAAAACCACACAGAATAGTGACAGTTGTAGTTTCTATTTTAAATTAAATACTGATAACGTTCCGCTGCGACCAAACTAAACTATATGGGCCTTATTTTGAATTAATATCCAGTCTGCTGAGTTCGTTTTTGAAACGTTTTGAGATTTCAAGGTCTAAATCTTTTAATTCTTTTAGCAAAAACTTAAAAAAATAGTTTGCTTTGCTCTAAAAATGAACTATTAAAAAAATAATAGGGTAAACCGTGTAACCTAATAATCGATTAATAGGCTGCAATTTGGTAATAGTGTTAATTATCCTATTACGTTAAATAACGCACACCTCTACAAGAAAGTGACAGTAAGTATTGCACTGCAATTTAATAGTGTTTAAAAAATCATTATGCAATTATTTTGAAAATGGATAATAAAAATTTAAACAAAAGAACAGTATAATCTAAGTGTTATCCTAAAAAATACATAAAATTACTGTAACTACTTGTATACAAATTACATATCATCATGTAACTTGAGTTAAGCGACTAACCATTGAAAATTATTCAACACTTGAAAATATGTTTTGAAATCCATTAAGTTTTTAACTTTGTTGATTTTTAAGAATCGCTAATATCTACTCTTATTTTTGCTGGTTTACTTCTACAATTAATTGTGTACACATTTATCCAGCCTAAATATTGTATTTCAAATTAATTAGTTGGACATTTATGAAAAACTTCTCTTCAGAAAACTAGAAAACTACCCTTATGATTTCCTTGCTTTATGGAAAGTAAGGAAATAGTCACTTTTGTCAAGCAATGTGTACTTGAAATAAAAATCAGCTTATGTAAGGATAGTGATTTGGAGATTTTAAGTCCAGTTGTAACTTAATTCAAATTTATAACAATTTTCCAATGATGTTTTTGTGGTTAAAAATAACAGAATAACGGTTAAGCAGGGGTGCAGAAAGTGTACTGACTCCTAAAATTTCCCCCAATCCTACTGTTAAGGATCAAGGATTTCCCCCAAAGATACGCGACACTTGACATATGACACAACATGCATATAACATATGACATTGACATGCGACATATGACTTTGCCTTAAAACGCTACAGCTTACAATCAAGCAGTGAAATTATAACGATTTTTTAAATGTTAGTTTATTAAATTAAAACACAAGTAATTAAAATCAAATAATTAATACTTACCAGTACTTATTAATAGTTATATCTAAAAAAAATTGATAATTTCCTCAAAATTTCCCCAGGCACCTGGAAATTTCTCCCGATCCTAGATCGCCAGATCAGACATATTCTGAACCCCTGCGGTTAAGTACAAAATATATTGCAGGAGTAGGCCAGTTTAAACTCTTAGTCTCGCCAGGCCAAGCTCTTGTAAAGTCTTTTGAGATTGCAAGCTTAATCAACCTAAGCATTTTAATACTAAGAGTGATTTTCTCCTATAGTTTGCATTAAAAAAAAATCAATATTAACCAAAAGTAAAAAAAAATCAATGTTTATTTATGGAATGTAAGATAAAGCATTGAAAATGAAATTAGTGAAAAATTATCAAGGTTGCATTTAGTTTATCAAATCAAGATTTCAAGGCAAAAAAGTAAAATTTGCACTGATAGATTGGCTCTGACAGTAAAGAGATAAACGCTTTAAGGCTCTGACCAGTATGATTCTCAATAACTGATGTCTGCATGAACATGACACAATATTTGGTGTCAAAAATTAGGTTTTGCGTGTTATGGTGTTTAACTACAACTAAAACTTGATGATTGTTTTACGAACTGACTGTCCTCAACTTAACACGTAGACTTATTCCTTAGTTTGAAATAGACCACATCGGCCTCATTCTTACCTCTAATGCTAAGAGTAATTTTTTATCGCTTTGTATTTCTGATAAGCATTCCTCCCTCGGTTGACTATATGTTCATGGATTTACGTTAGCCTGTCAAAATTTTATTTTCAGTTTCTATCAGGCTCCCCTGAAGAAACATGCAGATTTGATGATATAAAATCAATAATTATGATTAATTGTTTACAAAATCGACTGACTGCATATACACAAACATTTCTGTATTGAAGTCTTAACTCTTGGAGTACTTTATATTACTTTAATTAATGTGAACCAGGAACCATAAAAACAAAGATGTTTATTTTTACTCAAATAGTTCCTAGTTTTTTACTAAGATTAGGTCTACTTGTTTTGTTTTGTAGTTGAATATTTAAGTGAAGTAGTTTAGGAGGAAATTTAAAATAAATTACAAATATCTCAATGCAGTGCCACAACACAAACTCGATACAATGTAGATTTAGTAATTTCACAGTTTAAAGAAATATTGTGAAAGTAAAGGGCTTAATAACAACAAAGGTTGCTGATACGTCCAACAACAAAGGCACGTGAGGTACGTCAGCAACGAATTGCAGACTTCAAACTAGAGGCGTATTGCAAACAAAGGAGGTCAGTTGTAAAATAAAATGACTGGATTCTAGATAATATTTGAGTTTTCTAGTGGATCGAGCTAATCAAGAATGGTGTATAATATATTGTGAACGCACGTAAAAATGTCTTAAATTTTGATATTACATTGCTGACTAGTGACTAATATATATTTTTATGATATACGAATAATATGTGATATATGAATGTCCCGGGATTGACAGGAATAGTCATTAATCAATAAATGGTTTAAATATCTCAACGTGTGGTTCCAACGTAGTTATTGAAATACTACTGCAGTTTCGATTCCAGGGGAATCTGCTTTAAGTGTTAAGGACTAGTCAAAATTTCATTCAACCAAACTCTTCAAGTCATTAAAATCAGAGAATATACATTTACACACGTTAATACTGACACTAACGAAAAACACTTAACATAAGTCTAGACTAGACCTTCGCATGCATCCGCGCTGTGTGTTCTGTAGACAGTACCGGTCAAAATGTTTGTTTATGTTAAGTGTTTTTCGTTGTATATTCTCTGATTTTAATGACTTAAGAGTTCGGTTGAATGAAATGTTAACTAGTCCTTGACACCAGAAGAAGATTTCTCCAGTATCGAAACTAAAGTATTATTCAACTAACTCCGTTGGAATCACACAACAGCTGAGGTATTTAAACCATTTATTTAAAACTAAAGTGATTTGGTTGGCTAACAACATGACATTAATTAATACCAAAATCCCGGGATCGTAATTTGGGGCTGAGATTGACACCCGAAGTCATTTAGCAAACCAGTTTATTGGCCAGTGGGTATAAAAAAATTGAGTTTAAATGGGAAAATGCCCTAAAAAGAAAATGGTGGGCTACACTACTTACCAAAATGAATTATGATTCCACGTTGGTTTTGGGTAATATTATTTTCCCCAACAAAAAAATGTCATGGAAATTCTTACTTCATTAGCATTACTCCATTTTTATGTATTGCTTAAAAATGCATGTAGGCCTAATTTTGATTTCAATAATATCATTCAATATTTACTTTACTTCTTAACTGGTTACTAATGTTTTAGATGCCATCTTTGTATGAAGTATATGGTAAAATTTTGTAAATTCACTATGATGTTCTGAGTAATGTTTTTTTGTTAAATTAAATCCATTTAAGTCTTTCGTTACCATGACAATTATTTAACTCCTTTCTTAAATTTTGATTATAAAAAAATTTAGAGAGATTATTTTTCTTGTTATTAAAGCAAGGACAAAGTATAAAGTGTAGTATACTGTTTGAAGACAGTCACAACACAGCTAGTTTTTATAGTGGTTTGAAAAAGGGAACTAAAAAGTGCCTTGCCAATTAAATTATGATTTCCTGTTATAACTAGTTCAATTATTTGTCCATAATAGTGAATATACATTATTGAAATGTATAATTTCATTTTGATAAAATTTTTCTCATTGTAAAATTGTTATTGAGTGTAAAAGGAAAACCTAATAAAGACTTAATATAAGATTTAATCAAGCTGATAACCGAGAAGCTGACAGTCAACTTACCAGACAAAGCTGTTAGGTCCATTCTGTACGGATGGTAAAAGCACTTTTTTACTGCAAAACTTTATGTTCTAGGTATTCTTATGAGACACAGAAAATTAATCCATATAGAAGCTCCCATTTAAAGTACATTGTTTGAAAGGCCTTACACTTAACCTGTTAAGAATCAAGATGACTGTAGTGCCACAGGTGAACCCCATAAGAATCCCATGAGAATCCCATAAGAGCAATGGTGTCAGTTTCTGCGATATCCGTGGATGTCGCCACAGAGTTTTAGTTGGTTAAAAAAGTGTTAAAAAAACCAACATTTTACTCTTTGTTACCTGCAAGTGTTGCCAACGCTGCAGGAAACAACAATCGTTCTCGTTTGCTTTGGAGATTTTTATCTCAACTATTACTAAAATAAGGAATTTAAAAGCAAACTAGGGTAGAATTTATGGTTTTAGCGAATTTCCCTATAGGGAATACGCTATTACGGTAGTAGCCATGGTAAGACCTAAGCCCGGGACCACTTTACTTTTTAATTTTGAGGTCCCCAGAAGCCAAAAACACCATTCATTCATTTTCATATATATATATATATATATATATATATATATATATATATATATATATATATATATATATATATATGTGTGTGTGTGTGTGTGTGTGTGTGTGTGTGTGTGTGTGTGTGTGTGTGTGTGTGTGTGTGTGTGTCCGTGGTACCGATAACTTTTGAAGGGAACATCCGATTTTGATGAAATTTGGTATGAAGGTGCAAGACCAGGTCTATTTTCATGAGTTCGCAAACCAGCATTGTCGGGTTATGGGAACGGGGTTTTATGGGGTTTTAAAGGGGTCAAAAATGGGTTTTCGGCATTTTTTGACCTCAATTTTCAAAATTCATCAATTTTAACTGAAACCATTTAAAAGAGCTTAAAAAAACAAACAATTTGGTATTTTGAATTTTTATCTTAGCATAACTGGTTACGGGGAAAATCAAAAAATGTGTTTTCCATGTTATTCTTATGGGAAATCAAGAAAACCCTATATCTTGCTTATTTATTGACATAACTTAATCAAATTTGGTATGTACATAATCTAGATAGGGCTTAACTTATAATTGCTTACAAAACCCATATGGTGGCAAACCTACATACTCACCCCCATGGTTTATGGGGAAAATAAAAAATTGCCAGAGCTTGATACAATTCTGTGTTTACATTCACCAATTATTGGTTGAATGAAAATTGAAAAATACAAAATTGAATTAAAAAGAAAAATACAAATGCTACGGTGTGTATTGTTTCCTATGAACAACCTTCTGCCAAAAGATCACTTTGGAGAGGTCTGTCACACGGTCAGTTTCTAACAGCACTATGGGAAGAAATTTCTAAGAAGTCTAAACATGTGGTCAATCATTCGCTGTCACAGGATTTGCACCCTGAAAACTTAAGCTCAAGAGGAACTGAAGCTGAACTCCCCACCTTCACAGACCAACACCTGCAGCTATCACCAACGGAACAAAACTTCACAGACTCAAGTCTCCTACACTTGCAGCCTGAGCCAACTTTGAAGTTACATCAAGTGTGCAGTGGTTGTGCTAGTGAAAATGATGGGCAATCTGGTGTTTGTGATGGTAGTGTTTTTTTAGTGTCTCCCGTAAAGAAAGTGAATGCACTGTAGGTAATAAGGCTGATGACACGGTAGGTGAAATAAAATATAATAATGTACATACTATTAAAAATGGCATGAATAGGCATTCTACTGATAGTTTAAATATTTTACAAATTAACATACAATGCATTAGAAATAAAAAATTGCAGCTTGAGGAATTTTGTTTTCAGAAAAATATAAATATAATATGTGTATCAGAGCACTGGTTAAAGGATGATGAAGTTAATTATTTTGTACCGGATCGATTTGTAGTTGGAGATATTTTTTGTAGAAATAATATGAAAAATGGAGGCTCAGGAATTTTTATAAATTATGGTATTGATTTTGAAATAATTGATATTAGTAATTTTTGTGTAGAATTACATTGTGAGCTTACCTGCATTAAATTAGTTAATTTAAATATGATAGTTCTAAATGTTTACCGATCTCCTGCTGGGGATATGGATTTATTTCTGGAAAAGTTTGAACTAGTTATCAAAAAACTTCTAAAATTAGGTAAATTTATTTCAGTCTGCGGGGATTTTAACATTGAAATGGGGATAGTGAGGGATAGGTCATCAAAGGAATTCTTAAATTTGTTACGTAGTCTTAATTTGGTTTGTTCTAATAATAAACCAACACGTGGTAAAGCTTGTTTGGATAACGTTATTGTAAATTTTTCATCAGACATGTATCAAGTAGACTTAATAAGTGGATGTTTTGCTGATCACTGTGTTTTGATTTTTAAATTTGTCCATAGTAAAGATAAGAGTGTAAGTGATGGAAACCCTTCTGGGTCAATCCATTAGAAGTGATCCAGAAAAAAAATAATTGGTTGCTTGACCATTTTTAAATAAAATGAAACTTTCCAGGTTGTTTCCCTTATATCTCAAGGCTTTGAAACCATATATAAAAAAATTTTATCTTTGTTGGTTTACCTTTGGCGGCCATTTTGGATGGGCTGCGCACGCCCATTTCTGTGATTGCAAGGGTTTACAAGAATGTTCATAACTAATTAAGTATTTGTCTTAGAAAGATGAAACAAAAACCATTTTGTTTATAATTTTACAATGTAAAAAAAAGGTTCAGTACATTATTTGCATATCTCTATTATTTCTGTAAGAAAATCTTAAGACAAATTCAACAACAAAATCGACTAAATTTCGCTTTTCGTAATTTTTTTTTAGGTATAAGGGCAGTAAAATACAATATGATTTATTTTTTTATTTAAAGATATATGTTAGTAGTTTTACCATAAATAATATGGACTGTGATATGCTAACCCTTTAGTTGTTATAAATTTTCAAAAAATGAATTTTTGGAAAAATTTGCGATTTTGGCTTTAAATAACTTTTATGGGGTTGGTGATAGAAATCTGAAATTTACCCAAAATGTAGGTCTAATGTATATGTAACAATAAAATAAAAAAAATTCTTGTGTATTTAACTTGGTAAAAAGTTATAACTTCTTAAAAATGTCGAAAAACTGTGTTAAAACGAAGATTTCTGCTGATGTTGTTTGCTGTAGAAGTGGTAGAAAAGATGTGATATTCTACTTTTATATTATAGTATAACATTTATGAATATATTTTTATAGTTTGTTTCAATAAAAAAAATCATCTTAATCATATCTTTTTTTAATTGACATTGTGGCGTTAATTGCTTTGAACTTTGAAAAATAGGAACTATTGATCTAACTATTTAAACTCAGTCAAAACTTTATTCTGCTTTCATTACATTCCAGTTTGATTTTACCCTTGTGCCAGAAATAAATAGAAGCTAGTTAGCCATTTAAAAGTATAGAAATTTATTTTTACAATTTAAAAAAGCCGAAAGTTTAAACCTTTTGATAAAGGATAACCTTAAAGTTTATCACTTATTAACTTATAGGAGCTATCATAAGTACATTCCCATATCAGAAGGGATTTGCAGGTGTTACTTCACTTCTGAATCCATGGAATATGAAGATCATCCTGTTACAAGCAGTGTTCCCCTCTCGATTGAAAGAAATGACTCAATCGCTTGTGTCTACGACAATGAGTGGTGGTTAGGAGAGGTGTTGGATACAATTCATGAAAATGATGATGTGTTGGTTCTTTTCTATCACCCTCCTGATCTCCGCACATCATTCAAAAAGTCTCAAGATGACAAAGTGTGGGTGCCGATCAGCAATGTTTAAAAGGAAATTAACTCCTTTAGAACTTACAACGGTAACTGGTCGTTCGCACACAATTGCTGAAGAATTATCAGAAGAAATGTCAATGCTGTTAGTTAAACATGTATCATCAAAGTAGGGCCTAATCTATACTTATTTAATACGCTAAGGGTTTTTTTGTCTTGAGAACTCCTCCTACAATTTTCAACAGATTTTCAAGTTTTTGGTGTCGTTGGATAGGGCTTGGTCTGTAGTTGTTTCCGCAAAAAACTGATGAGAATCAAACTAAAAATGAAGGCGCTATCCACCATTTAAATCTCAAAATTTCCCATTTAAATAACATTGGGATTGAATAAAGCATTTTAACCATATGTTAATAATCAGCTGTAAATACGTGTTGTTTTGGTGATTAAAGATTTCCACAGTAGTGGATTGGCCAAATGTCGTTGATTTTTAGCTAAAAGTAACATTTGTATTGTATTAAAGTAAATTGCTCGATTTCGAGCAACACATACTAGTTCTTATGAATGTAAGTAGACCACTTTGTACAAATATGATTGATGTACTTGATCATGTACGAACCTACTTTCATTTTTATTATAATGTTCAAAGTTATCAAAAAGTTTAAACTTTCGGCTTGTTAAATTGTAAAAAAAATTCTGTGTTTTTAAGTGACTGACTAGCTTTTATTTATTTTTGGCCACAAGGGTAAAATCAAACTGGAATGTAATGAAAGCAGAATAAAGTTTTGACTGAGTTTAAATAGTTAGATCAATAGTTCCTATTTTTCAAAGTTCAAAGCAATTAACGCCAAAATGTCAATTAAAAAAAAAATGATTAAGAGGATTTTTTTTATTGAAACAAACGATGAAAATATATTCATAAATGATATATTACAATATAAAAGTACAATATCAAATCTTTTCTACCACTTCTACAGCAAACAACATCAGCAGAAATCTTAGTTTTAACACAGTTTTTCGACATTTTTAAGAAGTTATAACTTTTTACCAAGTTAAATACACAAGAATTTTTTTATTTTATTGTTACTTATACATTAGATCTACATTTTGGCTAAATTTCAGATTTCTATCACCAACCCCATAAAAGTTATTTAAACCCAAAATCGCAAATTTTTCCAAAAATTCATTTTTTGAAAATTTATAACAACTAAAGGGTTAGCATATCACAGTCCATATTATTTATGGTAAAAATACTAACATATATCTTTAAATAAAAAAATAAATCATATTGTATTTTACTGCCCTTATACCTAAAAAAAAATTACGAAAAGCGAAATTTAGTCGATTTTGTTGTTGAATTTGTCATAAGATTTTCTTATAGAAATAATAGAGATATGCAAATAATGTACTGAACCTTTTTTTTACATTGTAAAATTATAAACAAAATGGTTTTTGTTTCATCTTTCTAAGACAAATACTTAATTAGTTATGAACATTCTTGTAAACCCTTGCAATCACACAAATGGGCGTGCGCAGCCCATCCAAAATGGCCGCCAAAGGTAAACCAACAAAGATAAAATTTTTTTATATATGGTTTCAAAGCCTTGAGATATAAGGGAAACAACCTGGAAAGTTTAATTTTATTTAAAAATGGTCAAGCAACATGCTCTGGATCACTTCTAATGGATTGACCCTTCTGGTTGTATTAAACAATATGTTAGAAGGCAAAATGTAGATGCTATAACATGTTTTTTGGAGAGCCTAAAGTCTGAAAAATGGAAAATTATTGATGATTATCAAAGTGGAAATATTAATGAAATAACACTTTTTGACGAATTTTTTAAAAAGTATGTCCAATTGTGGCATTTTTGCTCACCCTTAGTCAGTAGCAAAAGAAATAAATCAAAATCCAAGAAGGGTAAACTCAATTGGTATAATGATAAATTGAAAACTCTAAGGGAAAATATGATGACTGCCTTCTCAATTTATAAGCATCTATTAAGTATTAAACAGATAACACTCATAATGTTTATAAATCTTATCTGAACTGTAAGAAGGTATACAATTCTGAGCTTAAATCAGCCAAAAGAAAAGCATTTGAAAAATATATTGAAGTGGCCCCCAACAGGTGCAAGGCTGCCTGGGAGGTAATTAACAATGAAAACTCACCAATGCGTACCTTATCTGTGGATTTGGATGCTGACACTTTAAATAATTATTTCATTGACTCTATTAGGGATCTTGAAAGCAGCATTGATGTGGTCAATAAATCTACATGTGACCTTTTAGGTATCCCAGGGGAAAATTTGAAATTTAATTGGAGGGAGGTTTCATCTAGTGATATAGTTAAAATAGTTTCCAAGCTATCAAATTCCAAAACAGCGGATTTCTATTGGCTCTCAAATTATGTTCTGAAGCAGACTGTTAATCTAATAAGTGAACCATTAGCTTTTTGTATTAACAAAGCTTTAAAAATTGGTTATTTTTCTGATCTTCTAAAAATATCAAAAGTTGTACCAGTATTCAAGAAAGGAAATAAACATCTGCCTCAAAATTATAGACCCATATCAATTGTTCCAATATTCTCAAAAATTTTTGAATCTATAGTTTATGAACAACTAAATGAGCACTTTGTTAATAACAATTTATTGACAGATTCTCAATTTGGATTTCGGGAAGGAAAGTCAACTACTTCAGCAGTTCTAAATGTAATAAATAAAACTCTAAATGCTTTTGAGGATAAGGAAACCATATCTCTTACATTATTTGATTTAACAAAAGCTTTTGATTGTGTTCCTCACAACCTTTTGATCGAAAAACTTCAATTTTATGGCATCATGGATCCACAGATTGGGCTAATTCAATCTTACCTTAGCAATAGAAGGCAGTATGTTTCTGTTGGAGGGATGCTATCTGGATTAAGGGAGGTGGTGTCAGGTGTTCCGCAGGGCTCGGTCCTTGGACCATTTCTTTTTTTAATATGTATTAATGATTTACCGCGTAATGTTGGTGTTGACTCTGTAATATATGCAGATGATACTACCCTAATAGCAGCTCATAATGACATTCAAACTCTCAACTCAATTACAAATGAAGCCATAAATCTAGCATCTGTTTGGTTTTCAGCTAACAAGCTCAAATGCAATCAAGACAAAACACAAAATATTCTAATTGGTCTCTCCAATGAAATTGAAAGACATTCTGTCAAATTGCTTGGTTTTTATATAGATTCTAAATTAAACTGGCAGGAACAAATCGATAATACTTGTAAAAAAATATCTCGCGTCAATTACTTGATCTGGAAGTTAAAAGATTTTGTTACTTTTGATTATTTAAGATTAGCTTACTTTGCGTTTTTCCAGTCGCATATATCTTACGGAACAATGCTATGGGGGCATTCAACGCATATAAACAAAATTCTTATTCTGCAAAAAAGAGTGATTCGCACTATCTGTGGAGCGGGTCCAGTGGAGCACTGTAAACCTCTTTTCATCAGACTCAAAATTATGACAGTAATTAATTTATATATTTATCAAATTCTGCAATATACGAAAATGAACTTACATGAATTCAATTTTAGACAAGATTTTCATTCCTATAATACAAGATGTAAACTTCAATTAGATATACCGGCTCACAGACTAAAAAAAAGTAGTATCAGTCATAAAATGAATTGCATTCGTTTTTTTAATAAACTGCCTGATACAGCCAGGACTGTTTCCTTTAAGATATTTAAATGTAAAATATGTGAATGGTTGATTGACAATCCTTTTTATGATATTACTGAATTTTTGGAAACTAATATAAGAATTGAATTTTAATATTGAAATAACAGTTAAGCCTGTTTTATTTGATTTTTTTAATCTTTACTCTATATATGTCAGTACCTGATACAGAATCTCAACTGCTGGACTTTGTAAGGTTTTCAGGCTTTGTATTTTTATGTGTATATATTGACAATGTCTATTCCTTTGTAAAAAAAAGGTCAATGACAATAAAACTCTTGATTCTTGATTGATTAACTTAGATTTTCTAACTACACCCCAAGGCAGCAAACCTACATACTCGATCCTATGGTGTTTTTATGGGGAAATTAAATAATCTGAAATTCCATTGGAAATTCGCTGAGTAAGCAGGTCTGCTGCGACGGGGGTATTATATTTACCTTGATTGATAATTTGTTAATTTGGTCATTGCCTAATGGTTTGTTATTAACTAATAATCCAAATGTAAGATAGAGTAATATGGTGTCGTTACAATAAATATCGTACCCGTGGCAAGACTGCTTCATTCTCTTTTTCAATCAGCTGTGTAATGGTAAATATTGTAACGTAATTTGACTTACGTTTTAGTTTTGACGCTTCATATCCGGAACACAAAAAAATAGCTATTCAGCAGACCTTGGAAGCAGTTATGCTTTTTCCTCTACAGACCTTGATTAAGAATTGACCAGAATTGTTAGTAGAACAGGTGTTGGCAAGGCTAAGAACCAGGGATTGCTAGCGAGGAGCAAAGCTGTTTAATGTTAGTCTGTAGTCGAGCAGTGAATCATGTACATGGGGTGGATGAGACTTTTCTCATCTCCAAGTTTGTCTGTTTGATGATAATCATTGTACAATACTTATGTACATTATCCTTTAGTGCAGTGTTTCCCAACCTTTTGGTGCGCGCGCACCACCTGAGGCTTTAAAATTTTTTGGCATACCACCCAAACTCATACATACCCCCCTCCCCCCCCCCCCTGTGTCTTACAAATACAGCCGGAGAGAGCCTAGGTCAGTGTTTCCCAACCTTTTGGTGCGCGCGTACCACCCGAGGCTTTAAAATTTTTTGGCGAACCACCCAAACTCATACATACCCCCCTCCCCCCCGTGTCTTACAAATACAGCCGGAGAGAGCCTAGGTTATTGTTTTCCTTTGATATCATTATAGGTCCCTAATTAGTAGTCTGAGAAAAAATAAAACTCACATTAAAACAATCAAAAGTTCTATTTTAATTGAAAAAAAAAAAAAAAAATAAATGGGGATGAACACTTTATTTTTAAGTTATACAAATATTACTGTTATTATTAATTAACGTAATAGCATAAATAGGCCTATATTATGTTTTCCACTTTGAAACTAAAAATTGCTAGCTGCAGACTTTAGGGCCTACAATACAATCGAAACAAAGTGTTTCAAATACACACTTACAGCGAAAAAGGTTATTTTGTATTTCTACAAAAGTAACTAAAACAATAAAAATTCAAAATTACCAAACTAATAAATAATATTAACAGCTAAAGAGGTTGTTAATGGGGAACTTGCTGTTATTTCTTGCTCAGGAAATATTCCCTTCCAGGGGACAGATTAATATCCAGGACTAATTTTACACATGCACAAATAATGGTCACGGAACAAACTATTTTGACTTGACTGGATTTTGGCTTTATCGAACTACATCAACTACCAACGAGGTTGGTTGAACCTCGTTGGAATACACAGAATGTTCCAGGGTTACCAAGTGATGAACTTCATATTCTCCGTGGATATGACCAAATTAAACTGAGCTCACCAAAACGGCTTTCAACATTACATAGTTAAGTGTTCTTTTTATTTTTCGTGTATTTATTTTTTTCTCCTTTTGTCTTTTGCGTACCACCTGAAATGCTCTCGCGTACCACCGGTTGAGAAACACTGCTTTAGTGTCTACTTGACCAGTGACCACAGAATTAAATAGACTCTGCCCAAACCGAGCGCCAGGGTGAAGTTGGCATGATCACCTACCATAAGTTTGAGCTCACATCAGTTAATGAGGTAGTTTCAATAGCTAGCTTTGTTGTGAAATAATCACTACTAAATTGTCATGAGATATTCAGCAATACCCGTTGGCAAAAAGTTTTACTTGCTTGTATTCACTGAATATAAGATATTAGGCCTCCCCTACTACTATTCCCGTCATACAAAAATATAAAAAATTAAATATAATTTAATACATCTAATACAGGTTAAAAAAAAATTAAGACTACAATAAAACAATTCCAGGATTAAAATAAAGGTTTTGATGAACTTCCTCTTGCTACAGACATTCTGATAAGTTCAAAATGTTGTCGGCATACAACTTATTTCACATCGACCGCTATCTTGTACTGGAATACTATCAATATAATATCACACCTCTACGTCACACTCACCTGTGTTGGTGTCCTGCTCAGCTGTCTCGTCCTGTGGTGGCTTGTCGTGTAGGTGGAGGTAGACCTGGATCGCGCACCGCGCCGCGCGCAGGTAGAACGGATGCGACCGCAACACATCTTCCAACCGCAGCAGTCCAACGTACGACCTTAGCGTCATCTTGCGCATGCAGTACGTGTGGAAGTCAAACTGGTCCTCAATTATTTCTGAGAAATGCTGAAAATAAAGATAAAAAACAGATCATGTCTCTTGTCTATTTTCTATCTACTTGTTTAGGAATGTTTTCACAGGAAAGTGTTAAAATAATATTAATAATCTATGTAAAAGTTTATTGAATCATCATCTTACAAAGATACCTAGGCTTAATAAAGAACTGGTTAAACTAGAAATTTTTTCAACTGTTTCATTCAAAGTACATGTACAACTCATCACACTACAGGTATGCTTCATAATACTTGATGAACGTGAGTGCTTTATTTTGGAAAAATCTCTGCAGGCACTCTCTCGCTCAATAACTATGATAACCAGTTTCAACTAGTACAGTAGAACATCAATAGTATGACACATTGTGTACTTAGGGAGTGTCTATCAAAATGAGAAACTATAGAGAGTAGAGAGTATATCGGATGGTTTAACATGGAGAGTAAAAAATCGTTCGTTTTAATTAATTTTGAAAACAATTTGAATGAACTTTAAAATAACCAACATTCAAATAATTTGTAACTTTAAAATTTTCCTACCTTTCACAGAAGCCAACAAGGATACCAATAGTATAACAATGGTGTGTAGAGTTGGATCAAATTCTGCTATTTAACCAATAAGCAGAGGGTAGCTCAAAATGCAGGTGTAATAATAATTGAAATTCTAAATTAAAACTAACACAGTCAGTTTACTAAAATGCAGTAGTCATTATATCATTTATATGGCTGTGAGGTAAATTTCTGACATTTTTTACTAGCTGGATATATTCTGATTATTTTACTCCCATTATAGTGGTGAAAACAGAACATCCTCTATCACCAGTTATGAATTTCAGCTTATTCTACAAATCGTAAAAAACTGGTTTATCCCAAAATTTCTCAAAAAGCCAATCCCAAAAGTGGTTTATCCCAATCGCAAACTTTTTAATGTATGTATCACAAGACATTCACTCCTCGATCCTTTTGTAATACCAAGAACAAAATAATTACAAATTGGACTCACCCTATCAACTTCGTGACATTTTTTAAGAGCTTCTCCCCATTTTTCTAACCTCTGGTAAGCTAGGGCACACTCCGTTTGAAACCACATGCACTGCATCTCATTTAGATTTTCCATTGCCGAGACTCCTTCCTAAAAAAGAGAGGTTAAAATTAAATTAATAAAAATAGTCTCTTATTATACCAGTGGGCAAGGAATTTATAAATAAAATAGGATTTTCATTTGATGGTGAACAAAATGAATGTAAGAGTTAACAGCTTAGCTAATGTCCAAGGTGTGTGAGATGACCACACTGTGAGGAACTAGCAACTAATCATCTGACAAAAGTTGGGAACAGAAGTTAATTTTTTGGTCACAGTTTTAATAATCTTTTCTGACTGAAAAAAACAATAAATATTATGTCATATAAAAAAATGATTACAGAAATAAATTGATATCGACTTATATCTAGGGATGAACACAACACAAATCAAGCTTTATTAAATTAACTAATTTTTAAAATTCAAGATTGTGGCCCATTTTTGATCATAATAAATAGTCCAGCAAAATCAGAAAAGGATGGATGAGATGGATTATTAGGATGACGGTATCAGATAACTGACACATACTTTCTCCCAGCAATATAAAAAAAAGGTGTTAAAAGATTTAAACATTAATGTCTTGATGGCTCAGTCGGATAGCTACGCGCTGAGCAGCGCGAGTTTGACCCTACGCGCGTCTGAGATTTTAAACAACGTACTACGTTTACCACTGAATGAAAAATTGGCTTTTCTCCGCCACCACTAGATGTAGAGCAATAATTTAAAATACTGGATTATTTGGTTTTTTTAGCTTGATTTAATGGTGATGATTAAAATTTATTTAAAAATAACAGCTATTTTGAAAATCAAAAAATAGATTTTTTAAACACTTTTTACTATAGGCTATAACTTTTTAACGCACATTTTCTCGGAGATGTGGGTGGTGTCATTTTATTCAGCATTATAATCTTAATAAACCACACAATTTTAATCAAAATCGTTAGAGCTGTTTTTGAGAAATTTTTATTTTTCATGTTTTTTTAGGGTTTTGGGGGGTAAACTACCCTTTAAAAAAAATTAAAAAAAAAAACTCCTTGAATTATTGTGGGTTTAGACCTACATACCAAATTTCACCAAAATCGGACCATTGGGGCATTCTCTAGCTCTGTTTACATCCAGACACACACACACACAGACTGACATCAGTCTGAAAACCACTTTTTTGGACTCGGGGACACCAAAATGGATAAATCCACCAATAACTCAAATTCTAAAATTTTGACGAAAACAATACTTTCTCCATAGGCCTATACTATAGTATGGGGTGAGAAAGTAAAAGTGGAAGAAATTTCTATTGATATTTGATATTACATAGAATTTTATGATTAATAGACATTTCGTCTTTAGGGCACCTGCTTTTCTGTTTTGATATTTTGATCATTATTGACAAGCCTCATTACAATGTTCATCAATCAGTATTTCATGCCACCTAAACACCGTTTCTTCACTAGTGACAGTTTTTCCGAAGTCCCACTGTTATTGCGGATCGGTATCGAATTCCTAAATTGGCTAAAAAAAAGTGGGAGTAATATCGTTATTCATGAATTCCGTTGATTTCAAAGAATCTTGCTAAACTGAACAGGGTCCACTCCCAATTAGTTTGGTTTACTGGATTGGAATAAAAAAATATATATAAAATATGAGTTAAAAATTGTTGAAAACAAAAATCAAATCAGTTAAACGGCCCAAACTTATTGTTAAGCTTCTAACCCTGGTGAACTTGGAACAAGTCTCCTCCGCCTCCTTGATGAGGTTGGCCCTGAGCATGTACTTGGCGCACTTGGAGTTGATGTACCGGTCCGCGGTGTCCAAGCCTTGCGCCTCGTCCAGCCACTTGTATGCTTCTATCACATCTCCCGCATGCTGAAACACCATGGTGAACGTCACTCGGATTGGCGGGGGAAAGACTTATAACAAAAATGAGTTATTAAATGCACAACGACCAAAGAAAAAAAAAATCAGAATAACACTGGACAGAGATGGTATCCTATTCTTTAATACAAAGAGTGTCTGTCTGTGGCAATATATTTTTCATCGATCTTGAAATCTAGCAGGTAGACTTTGCTTGGTTGCATGCTTGGTAGACTCCACTGCAGGGAACTGCTTGGATGTAACTGGTACAATCTACTTGGTGATCCAAAAGTCAGTTTACCGAGTACGGAACGTACAGTAAAACTCCACAAACTCAACTCCCGATAACTCTAACCTCAGGACAACTTGACAACTCCGTAGACTACAGTGTTTGCCTGCAAGTCGCATGACTTCCTAATTGCTGGATGCGACATTTTATAGCGCCACAATCATTGATAATGGAAGGAATTTGCGGTTTTAAATGCAATTTTGGCACCCCTATGGCCCCTTTTTTTGCATTATGAACATTGTTGATAGCTAACATCACTATTTCCGATTGGTATTTTCCACTTTCAAAGTGTTTCCAGCGCTAACATCCGTTATTCTGTGGTCCAATCATTTTGCGAGCTGATATTACATGGCCTGAATGAATAAACAACGGAAGTAAATTCAACTACTAGAAACTCCACTCTACCAAACTCAAGAGAGCTTCAGGCCACAATGAGTCGGGTTGTGGGGCATTACTGTAATGAGTTCTTAGTATTCCTCAGTAAACTTACCTTTTGGATCACTCGGTAGCAAAAAAAAATTGAATTTAAAATACCTTGTATATTCTGCCTTTGGTAACAAATAGCTCTATAAGCGTGGGAGTGTGTTCGATGGCAGCGTTGATATACTGCAAGGCTTTGTCCGTATTGCCGAGGAAGTCCCAGTGCTGAGCTAGGTAGTAATAAACCCACAGGAGTGCCGACGCTGGTTCTTTTGATTCCTTTATTTCTGTAAAAATAAATAAAGTTTGAAAATTGTTAACTTTGTAAAACTAGGCCAATTTCATTTTGGGAAAAATAAGTCCAATAAATACTTAAAAAAAAAATTTCATAGTCTTAGGATTAGATTTTGGATGCAAATTTGTTGTGAAGAAAATGTAGTGTGCTAAAAATTGACTAGATTTTGTAACATTCTCATTTACTGAATTTAAAATGTAAATCAACAACTATTTTTAAAATAAAATATTGTTTTTTCTTTGATATTTGCCAATGTTAAATTAATCTTCATTTTTCAAGAATTATTAATCACGAACCAAAATACGTAACCCTTATGAAATTTCACAGGGGGGAAGAATAGAACGCAGCTGAGTATTTTTTTAAGGAATGATGAATTGACACATAATTTAGTTAATATTGGCTTGCCATAGGCTGTTTTAAACCTTGGGAAGAGTATGTTGATCCATATTGAATTTTTTTGCTTGTGTTTGACTGCCAGCCTAATTGGAGAATCTGTGAACAACAACCTAGCCTAGTTCCGTAGCGTCACCGCAGCATTTTTCAATCGTTGCAAGGATCACAAAAAAATCTTTTATAATTTTTTTCCTCTTCTATCGAATTTGTTAGCCAAAGGAGACAAATTATAAATTTTATTTTTGTATACATTTAGTGTCAACATTATTTAATTAGGATCCATAGAAGGTTGTCACAACAAGCACTCAAAGTCAGTGTGAAAGTCTGAAAATTTAATATAGAGTATGATACTGCCTGTAGTTAATGGTGTCAGTTATTAAATAAGGATTTTATTTATTTATGTGCATTCTCATCTTTATAAATATTCATAAAACAGCTACATTGCAAGTTTTAAGTAAAAAATGGATATTTTAAAATGTTTAATAAAACATTAAAATTTTTTTGTAAAAAGGGTCACTTTTATTGATGTCATCCTGTAATGGATTCTAGTCTCACAATTTAAATTTCATCATTTTTACAGGGTGTTTTCAAAATTAAATCTCCCACATACAGTTAAGGTAAACTGCCTAAATGCCGTGACCTTAAGCATCCTTCAGCCTGGTTAATTTTCTTTTCAACCATTAACACGTTCGCTGCTGACAGCTGCTATAGCAGTGGCTGCCCACTGGCGCTGCGTGCGGGCAACTGCTAAAGCAGTGGCGCGCTCCCCTCCCAATTATTGGTTCAATGTGAGCCCAGCACTTGGCCGGGAAGATTTATATCGTCCCCGCGTTTTGTGCCGGTTTCGCTCGTTATTTTTGCGCAATCCGTTTCCGGTTCGGGAATTCCGTTCGTAAGTGGTGTTCGTGAGTTGTGGACAGTGTCCTGTATTGCAATGGAGGAGGACAATGATATTGAAGACATTGAAAACGTGTTTTCGGATGATGAAGCCGAATCAAATGGCAGTTCAGAGAGCTCGGACGACGATGGTTTGGACATTGACCCCCCCACGTGGTCGCAGACCCCCGGTGCAATGGCGCGCCTTCGTGACATCCCTTTCACGGGGGTTATAAATATTTTTATACTATACATTTTATGCACAAGTATTTTATAAATGATATTAGACGTAAAAAAACTACTTAGCGCTTGTCTGTGGGGAAGTGCGACCAAAAATATGGAAGGGGGCGGAACACGAACCGGCACCAGTGGCGGACAACTGCTATAGCAGTCCCGGAAATGACGTTAACAATTCCTGCTCTGATAGATGCCTGGACATCTGGAAACTTCATTGTGAACACCAGGACGTCATTTTTCGTTGAGTTAACCAATTTCTGTATTTCAGCATTTTAAGGGGTATAGTACATTTCATTTTCCGCAGCGAACGTGTTCAAAGTCAAAGTCAAAGATCCTTTATTCATAATAATGTAACAAGTACATCGAATAGCGTCATAGCCAAAATATAGATATTTACAACTGTACTTAAACTAATAATAACATTTTAAAAATAAAGTAGAAATAAAAGAAATAAGACCCTTATGTTTATTCAGCGTTCCAATAATCGTCAAAGGAGTAAGGTGAGAGCTGCAAAATATATTTTTTTAATTGTTTCCTGAATTTAACTAAATTGTTTTCTTCTAAAAAGTGTCTAGGCAAGTGAAATAAAAATTTTTTCCCCATGAAGTGAGTTTTTTTTTCGTAAAAATTTAATCTGTGTTGTTCCACTCTCCTGTTAGCTCTGGTGTTGTACTGATGATTAATTCCGGTGGGATTTGTGTTTTGTTTTACATACATTATTGTTTCAAAAATATATAACCCATATATTGTTAAAATCCCCATTTCTGAAAAATGCTGTTTAACTGAAACTGTCCTCTTTAAATTAAAGATGATTCTTAAAGCTTTTTTCTGCAGCAATAGAATTCTGTCTAAATTTTTTTTAGTTGTTGCTCCGTAAATGCTTACACCATACGCTAAATGAGAATGAATTAATGCAAAATAAATTATTTTTAAAGAATTGATATTGGAGACTTTAGCCATTTGTCGCAAAGCGAATAGGCCTGAAGAAATTTTTTTAGAAATATAATCAATGTGACCATCCCAGCTTAAATTTTCATCAATTATAAGACCTAGAAATTTTGTTGTTTCTACCTGATCTAATATATCCTCATCTATAACAATATCTGGACTGAATTTCGTTCTTGCTTGTTTTGTAGAAAATGAAATAAAATTAGATTTATTTGGATTTAGAAAAAGATTTTGGTTAACGAAAAATTCTTTGACCTTTGACAAATTAACAAATGATGAAATTTCAATGTCTTCTTTAGTTTTGCCTGTAACTGTTACATTTGCATCATCAGCATACAAACACACAGAGGTATTTCCCTGCAATGTTCCGGGCAATCCCCTGATGTAACACAGGAAGAGGAGTGGTCCCAGAATAGAACCTTGTGGAACTCCATGTTGAACAGTTTCTAAATTTGAAAAGAATTTTTGTCTAAATTGGAATTTGCAAGAAGGATGAGAAGACATATTTTGTATTTCCACATATTGTTGTCTATTGTTTAAGTAAGAATTGAACCAGGAAAGCTCTTTCCCTGTAACGTTTAAATTATTGAGACATTCTATTAATTTAAAATGTGACACACTGTCAAAAGCTCTGGTGAGGTCTAAAAATATTCCAATTACTTTTTCATTACAATCTACAGAGTTAATCACTGATTCAATAAAATTTATACAGGCTGTAATGGTTGATTTTCCTACCCTAAAACCATGCTGTTGATGATCTAGCAAATTATTTTTCTCTAAATAATCTAAAAACTGATTATATACTATTTTTTCAAAAATTTTTGCGAATGTAGGGATTAATGAAACCGGTCTGTAACATGTGGGATCATCTTTATCCCCCTTTTTGAACACCGGTATCACTTTTGCAATTTTCAGTTTATCTGGAAAATATCCTGATATAAGTGAAGAGTTTAAAACATGAGTGAGTGGTTTTAAAATTAAAAAAAGAGATTGTTTAACTACGGTAATTGGAACCTCATCTATACCTGTGGAAAATTTATTTTCAAAAGCCATGATTAACTTTTTAACTTCATTTTCGTCAACCTGTTGAAATTTGAAAACTGGTGCTGAACTAGAGACTTTGGTATGAGTATTGTTTTTATTATTGTTTGGCTGTATATGCGGAAATACAATATTTTCTACAGCATTAATAAAAAATTGGTTAAATAGATTACTCACCTCAAGGGGATCCGAATAATGTGTACCATTAATGGTTAAATCAATATTACATGTGGATTTTGCCTTACTTGTTATTTCAGAACGTACAATCGACCAAGTTGCCTTAGATTTATTTGTTGAGCTGGAAATCTTATTATCATAAAACATCTTTTTTTCACTGTTCATCTGGCCATTAAGATCTTTTTTTAACTTTTTAATTTTCATTTTCAAGCAATCATCTTTTGAAATTCTAAAATTACGTTCTAATTCTACTATATTCCTCTTTTTCAACTTAACATCTCTAGAAATCCAATGGTTGGCAGTATTACAATTCTCCACAATACTAACTTTAGGAAAACATATTTCAAAATAATACATAAAAAGTGAATGAAAAACATCATATTTTGTATTAACAGTTGCTTGAAAAACTTCAGACCATTGCTCATAAGATAAATAGTACAAAAACAATTCCATGTTCTCCTTTGTAAATTTTCTAGTTTGTTTTTTTACTATGTGACTGTGCACAGTTTCTAAATCTAAAATTTCCATAATTTGTGCATCATGATCTGAGACTTGAGTTATTATACCAGTTATTTGTAATTTTTCCTTTGTAATATTTGTAACAAAATTGTCTATTGCAGTTTTTGAGCCTGATGCAACCCTTGTGGGAAAATCAACTTTGTAACATAGATTGTGTGATTTTAAAATACTGACAAATTTGTTATATGTTGCATCCTTTTTAAGTACATTAATATTAAAATCCCCTGCTATTACTACATTTCTAAATTTTTTACCCAAAACACTACATAATACATCAAATTTATCCAAGAAAGATTCCAGAAAAAACTGAAGAGGAGATCTATAGATACATCCAAAAACAAATGAAAAACCATCAATGGATACTTCAGCCAAACAACATTCAAAAATTTTCTCTGATAACAAATCCTCTACAGCAGGAAAATAAACCTTTTTTATTTTTAAATTTTTTAAATTTGTTACTTTAAATGTGTTAAACACCTTTTTCCATAAGTAAGGTTGTATGTTGTATTATTTTTTTACTCCTCATTATTTCCCCTTCAATATACTGTTTTCAGGTGGTAAATAGCTTCAAAATGTAATTAACTATAAAATATTTACGTGAGCAAGTCATTTTTGCACCATTTACATAATTCCGTGAGAACGAAACATAACTTCGTGATATGCCAGCCTAATTCCGTGACCATCCTGCTGTACCCATATTATGGTCAGAAACTTTTTTTAAGATGTTACTTTAGCAATATAACTACTTATTATTGCTAAAACAATACTTACACCCATATAAGAAATGTCTTTTAGAGGCTGACAACAGTTTAAAGCATATGTCAAGACTGCATATAGAGTAAAAAATTTCTTCTCATAGAGGAATAAAATAAAGGAAACCCAAATAAAAAAGTTATATTACATCAAATTTGTTTCATTTTACCAGATTAATAGCCTCTTAAATTAAATCCAAGTGTACACAATACATTAGAACGGCAGTTAAAGTAAGTTACATCAACATTTATTGCAAAAGGAGAGAATTTTTTTTGCTAAGTACTTACATCATTGACTATGGATTCCATAGTATCAGTATCCATAGTCAATGTTTATATCTTTGGTCAAGAAATAACTACTTTTTTCAAAAGAGCATTGACATACGAAATATTTAAGGCCATTAAAAAGTTAAGACAATATTTCTACTCCTACATTGCTTTAATGTGTTAAACATCTTGTTAAAAACCTTGTACAACAAACGTGTTTTCAGTAATGTTAATACCAAAATATCGACCATGGATTTTGGATTTGTGTATTTTAGTGTTATAATTAACACTTTTTCAACTAAACTTGGATCAAAATGAGGAAAATATTAGATATTTCATTACTAAAAACCACCTCATCAAAATCTTTAATCTGTGACTCCAAGCACAGAATTTGAAAAATGCATTATTTGTCATTCAAATCCCGTGACCATTGATAATTGGAAATAAAAAGGTTAGATCACATTTTAAACAATTTATTTATTAAAATCCTTATCTGCAAAATTCTCTGAGTAAAAATATATTTTTACAATTAAAAATAAGTGAAAAAGACAAGTAAATAACACCCTCAATAATCAAAGCTTAATAAACGTCTTAGTAGATTCTTTGACAAGAAACATTTACCTAAGTAAAAGTTAAAATATCAACCACGCAGATTACTATTTATATAAATTAGCTCTTTATCTAACATTTCATAAATTATAACTCGTTTGAAACGTTAAAAAAAACTATTTTAATGCATTACTGAACAGGCATATATAAAAATCAATTTCCGTGGTCATTATCACGGGTTTTGAAAACTGAATGATTTACAGTTTAAATCCCGTGTCAGTTATTTTAAAGACATTCAGAAATGAAATCGTATTAATGAAGCAGTTTTAAGATAGAAATGATATACAGCGTCAATAAATTATTTGGCTCTCCTGTATCCTTGGTAAAGAAAATAAGAAAGTAAGCACGTCTGCACCGGGCAACGTTTGACCGCCAACTGACGAAAATTTAGCCACCGCGTCCCGCAAAAAAACACACAGAGTAGTAAATAAAGAGTTTTTGAGTGAAAATGACATCGTTATTTCACCGTTGGTTTGCCGATTTCGTCAGTATTCGCACGTAAAGTGAGGAATCACGGCGTTTGGTATGTTCACGGCATTTAGGCAGTTTACCTTATATTAATAAAATTAACTACTTAAGGGTATCAGCAGTTAAGTCCAGCTCAACACTCTGCGCGCCTATACTACTTTACCCTCACCATTCACAAAGGTTCATTGTGAGTTGTGACTTAGTGATACACAGTCTCTATTGTTGAACTTTTCTCCACAAGCCCTTTATTGTGAAGCAAACCTCTGCGTGCACTCTATCTGGTAGGACCAACACTAATCACTGTTTTAACATTCGCATTTGTGTTTTCTAATATTGAACTTAAATTAAGGAGCAATATTAACAATGAAATTGGTTCATAACAACTTTAGTTTACTACCAAGTTAAGAAATGAAACCAAACCAAACAAAATGGAATAAATTTGTTTACTTATATATGGCGGCACCTCATCCGCAGAGCAGAACAACAGGTTACAGTGTGACATTGTCCATAGAGAATGTGACGGCTGCAGAAAGTCGGCTGTTTCTTAATATTCTACTGCATTACAAAGAAAGGCCGCGTTATAGTAAGTAACTTATGCTTTTGCATGATCTACCATGCTCCTGAACAATAAATTGGATTTGAATGATCAAAAGCATCAGAAAAATTAGAAAAATTTAAAAGATTGGTTTCCTCTGAAGGGCCACATCTGAGTGAATGGCCACTTCATAAAACACAAAAAACTGTTTTGACTTTTTTGCTTTGAGGCTCCTAACATTATTAAACAAAGAAGAAACTTGAAGAAAGAACCTCCACATGCGTCTTCTACCATTTAAAAATGTAGGCATCCGCTAGTAGGATAACCACATTAGTTAGTTTCCAATGTGACCCACCGTCCAGACTGAACCGGCCAGTCTTGCTGAGGGCGTCGACGTATTGCTCGGCCAGCTGCTGTATCACGGCCACCTTCTCCTTGTCCTTGTACAGCGACCGGAGGTCAACAAACAGCGGAGGCACGCCCTTGTGCAGTCCCCGTCGCAGGTACCAGTCCACCTCTCGCTTGAACAGCTCACCTGCAGCAATACAATACATAGTACTTAACTTAATAAATTTTTTCTTTCACTACTTTTAAGTCTAATTTAATTTTTAAATATTACATTGGGTGTTTTTAATTGTTGCTTTGTATTAAATCTTTATAAGCTAATAATATTGTTGTCTTTCATTATTTTAGAGGGCTGTAATGTTATTGTCTTTCTGTATTTTAATTGGTTGTTGTCTTTTAATGTACATATTTATTAATTTTGCATGCGATCTCAACTACACAAGATGTAATATACTTGTCTTAGTTTAAATAACACTCTTGACGTAGCAGCGATTACTATAATAATGGGGAATATAACCATACTAGCTGTTGCCCGTCATGGCTTCGCCCGTGATTGAATTTATTATATGGGTAATAAAATCTTTTTAAAGAGCAACGAAATCTACTCCCTTATAAATGACATCAAACAATGAAGTAGTGGGAGTGGAGCTCTGAAGGAATTTCGCAAAACCTGTTCTTAGTGAGAAAAGGTTTCTTAGTGAACACCTATCAGCAAAACACAACGTTTACGTTAAATTTTAACCCGTGGGATCTATGGTGGTTTTGAGAATTTGTGGGGAGGAGCCCCAAAGGGAATTTGTAAAATTGTTTCTTATTGATCACCTATGAGCAAAGAGGAACGTCCATGTCAAATTTCAAACCCGTTGGCCCTGGCTTCATTTTGAAGTCATGTGGGGTGGAGCGGTGGAGCCCTGAAGAACTTCAAAAACTATATTTCCAAACCATTTTGTAGTGAGCACCTGTTAGCAAAACGGAAAATCCGCGTTAAATTTATACCCTTTAAGATTACGTAAATCTTAAAGGTAAATCTTACGGTAATCTTGAGGTTCTATGGGGTGGAGCCCTAATGGAAATTTGCAAAATTATTTCTTAGTGAGCACCTATGAGCAAAGAGGAACGTCCATGTCAAATTTCAGCACTGTGGGCACTAGAGTAATTTTCAAGACTTGTGGGGCGGAGCCCTAAATAATTTCAATAACTATATTTGCAAAACCTTTTCTTAGTAAGTAACTGTGAGCAAAGAGGAACGTCCGATTCAAATTTAAACCCTGGAGGCCAAAAAGTAATTTTGAAATTCCTTTGGGCGGGGCCCTAAAGAACTTTGAAAACTATATTTGCAACACCGTTTCTTAGGGAACACCCATGAGCAAAAAGAAACATCCATGTACAGTTTCAACCCCGGAGGTCCTAAAGTAATTTTGAAGTCCTGTGGGGCGGAGCCCTAAAGTGCTTTAAAAACTATACTCTCAAAACAGTTTCTTAATTAGTATCTATAAGCAAAGAGAATCGTCCATGTCAATTTTCAACACGTAGGCTGAACAGTAATTGTGAGCTTCTGTGGGGTGGCCCTAAAGTTGGAGTTTAAAGCACTTTTTTATTGGGCACATAAGAGAAGAAAAAAATTCACTCCAAATTTCAACTTTCCAGGTTTCTTAACTTGTATTTAAAATTGGCCAAACGGATAACGTTATATTGAAATTTCAAAGGCCTGTGGGGCGGAGCTCTGAAGGAATTTTGCAAAATTGTATCTTAGTGAGCATCTAAGAGGCAAGACGAACCTGTGTTTAAAATTTCAAGTATATCCGTTTGGTAGTTCCTGGGATTTCGTGATGAGTCAGTCAGTGCGTGGAATTTCGCTTTTATAGATTCACTATTTTTAATGAGGTAATACCAGAGTTCTTCGGATAATCAAATATTGAAACTTGTAAAGTATATAAGTAAACTTTTGAAAGTAAAAAAGTTTACTAATTTTTTTTCTTACTTTCATAAAAAAATTTTTTGTAAAAATATTGCTGGAAATAAAGCATAAAATCCTTAAACATATCAAATACAATGTACATACAAACACATATTAAGGACGAGTACCAGGGTGTCTACCAAATGTCACAAATTAAATTCCCAACTTTTCCCCCGACTTTTCCAGACAACTTTTTTAGAAATTACCCACCAAAATATCAGCTGCTTTCGATACTTTAAAACACATATTTTCAAATAGGCTATCAGTCTTTAGATGTATGTTAAAATTAAAAAAAAAAATTCAAATTCAAACGCAAATTAAAAGATTATATTATTAACTCAGTTTTTTATAACTTAAAGGAGTATTACACATTAGTTAAAAATTAAATTATACCCATATATACGCCTTAAATTATTTTACAAAGGATGACGAGGCTCACGATTAAAATTTATATGTAAGTTTATGATTGTTGTTTTCTTTTATCTTTACATGTTAACTATATAAAATTTATGTATTTTATATTGACGCTTTCTTGTACATTGTTATGTATGTCTGAATAAAGATATTTGAATTGAATTTAATTGAATGTTTGCCCGTTGGTTGCGCGTTCCACTTATACTTGTTCCGTAGTCGAATCTAGTCCTGCGCGGCGCGAGACTCGGGAGCGTTGAATCAGGAGAGAGAAGGAGGGAGAATGCGTGAGAAAAAGCGTAGACCTGGGCGGCGATGCGACCTGACGCATGCGGCCAATGTAGACAGTACACGATCGTCACTACACTCGCAGCGTCGAACTCCAAACTGATATGGTGTTGATTGTACCAAAGAATAAGCGGAACTATTGTATAAAGACATCATATAAAAAAATATGCACAGTAATGGATGAAAAAATATTTCTACACAAAACTAGTAGTGTAAACTACAAATTATTCACATATTAATATAAAAATTTAAATTGTCAAATTTTTTTTCAAGCAAGCATTATAAAGGAAATATGTAAAGGGATTGTAGTGGTGCCTGTGCCTGTTAACAGTTAGCTACAACTACATCAGCCGCGGTAGGATCCAAATAGGGTTTGTAATTTAAATTACGCAGACCTGCCGCAGGTATCTGGTGGTAGGTCCAAAGACGCCGCATCAAACCATTACAAATTAAAAAGACAGACGTTCAACTGAAAGGCATCTTCTTTTTTATATATATAAAAAAATGCCAGGAATGAGCAAGAATAAGGTTTTTTGTACAATCATCCCAATTTTTTAACTTAAAAAATTTCCATTTCATTTCTTCACAAAAAAGTTCTAAAAATATTGAACAATTTAAGAACTTAAATATTTTTTTTATAAAGTGAGTTTTTCCTGATGAAGACCTGAATTCCCAACTTTTTCGCGACCTATCCCAACCCTACAAAAAAAATCCCTGACTTTTTCTAGACTGGTAGACACCCTGAGTACAGGAGTAAAAAAACAGGATGTTAAAAAAAACTAAAGCGGTAGGCCTACATATAATAAATGAAAACCAATAAAAAGGCCTTATTATCTCTGTTCCACATATTTTGTACAGCGGGCACAACGGATAACAATTTCAAGGAACAAAAACAATTTTTAAGTTAAAAATCTAACTATGATAATTATTATTATCGGCGTTACCTTGTACGTAGTTGAAATAGAGACCTGCGGGGGCCAACGACTTGGGAGACTTTACCCTTTACTCGGCCAGCAAAGTGAGCCTCTACAATACTCTAGCACTGGACCTGAGGTATTACCTTGAGCATAGCTGGGGTAGAGCACTGCGGGGGCAAGCGTCTTGGGACACTTTACCCTTTACTCGGCCAGCTCAGTGAGCGTCTATAATACTTTAGCACTGGACCTAAGGTATTATTTTGAGCATATCTGGGGTAGAGCCCTGCAAGGGGCAGCGTCTTGGGACACTATACCCTTTACCCGGCCAGCTCAGTGAGCCTCTATAATACTCTCGCACTGGACCAGAGGTGTTACCTTGGGCGTAGCTGAGGTAGAGCCTTGCGGGGGCCTGCGTCTTGGGACACTTTACCCTTTACTCGGCCAACACAGTGAGCCTCTGCAATACTCTAGCACTGAACCTGAGTTGTTACCTTGGGCATAGTTGAGGTACAGCCGCGCGGGGGCCAGCGCCTTGGGACACTTCTCCCTGTACTCGGCCAGCAGAGTGAGCCTCTGCTCCGGCGCATGCAGCTGTAGAGCATCTGCCAGGCTGCCGTAGTAGCTCGTGTTCTCAGGGTTACGCTCCAGTAGTTCCTGGTACACCTCTGCCGCACTGCTGTACTTGCCTAGCTTCAAGTACAGACTTCCTGTGAATCAAACGACACTTCTTCATTAACCCTCCAAGCGCTAAACATCGCGATCGCAACGCATTTCAGCAACGCGTATAGCGCTATCGTCTCGATCGCGATCCATTTACAAGGGTTGATTACGATAGTAATAATAATAATAATAATAATATTTTATTGTCAAGAACACAGATACATAGTGCATAGACATTGTCAAGTAATACAGATTCTTTCAGATACATAAAGACTTATCTAAAACTATATTCTAAGTTATATGGAGGATTAATTACAAGAATCGCTTTCAACTTGTTGCTAAACGCTCTACCATTTATTAGCTTTATCTCTTCTGGTAGCTTATTATAATAAATTGCACCTTTTATATAGGGACTATTTCCAGTGAAATTTCTTTTGTAGTCTACTCTATGAATGCAATTTTTTTGGCGTGTGTTATAACAGTGTATTTTATTGTTTTTTGTAGAAAATTTTTGGTCTTCCTTAACAAGTATTATTGTTTGATATATAAATAGGCCATAGACTGTGAGTAGATTATATTTTTTAAACAATTCTTTACAAGAAGTTTTTGGATCAACACGAGCAATAATTCTTACAGCTCTTTTTTGGAGTGTAAAAACACGTTTCATGTGCATAGAGAATGTGCTACCCCACAGTATCAATCCATAAGATAAATAAGGGTAAATTACCCCAAAATAAACAGTTTTCAAAAGTTCACTGTCTAAGTTTGATGCTAACCTTTTCATCAGATATAACCCGGAAGACATTTTATTACAAACATAATCAATGTGATCGGACCATGATAAGTTACTATCCAAATGCAAGCCCAAAAACTTACATTTGTCTGTTGAGCATATGATTTCATTCTCAGTTTTAAAAACCACAGAATCTGTTTCATTCTTAGGCCTGAACAGAATTAATTCTGTTTTGTCAATATTCATTGCCAATTTATTTTTTTCAAAAAAGTTTTTAGCTGCTGAGGTGAAATTATGTATGTAATTCTCAAGATCTTGAATATTTTTAGCCCAACATATTCCGGAGGTATCGTCTGCGTACATTGTTGTAAAATGACAGATCTCAGGCCCCAAAGAGAAGTCATTGACATAAATAACAAAGAGATAAGGACTTAATATAGATCCCTGTGGGACACCTTGAACAACTGATCTTAAGGCAGACTGTTTCTTAAGTAAAAGGTTTTGAGTCTTATGTAAAACTTGGGTGCATTGAGTGCAATTTTGTAGTCACAGATCCGTTGTTTATTGACGGATCGGCATATATTTTATATAGTATTGAAGAGAAAATATCATTCTATCCAAATACTTTTGGTTCAATACATATTTCAGTGAAAAATCAAAGTTGGCTAACCTGTTTGTCTGCTAGTGTCTTTTTGGTTGTCTGCAGCACAGCTGCTACATGGCAGGTGGTTATTATGGTTATGTTATTTTTGTTTACTAAGAACATATGAACATTATACTGTATATCACTGGAAAGGTAATAAAATTTTCACATTTTGGCTATCTCAGATCTTTTTATTTGACTATCTAATTATGCCCTGAAATGGCAAAACCTGAAAACGAGGGTAAAAAAGATCTACCCCTTGATAGCGAGAAATTTGGAAAAAAATAAATGGTAAGTAAGATCTAATGAATCATATTTTCTAATAGTAGACTTTTTTCTGATCACATTGATATGCAATATGTTATACTTTTCATATAATTAATAACTATTATGCACATTTGCTTAAATGCTTGCGCGACACTTAAAAAATATTCAACACTTAAGATTAAATATACTGAGCACTTGGAGGGTTAATCAAAAGACAAGTTTTAACTGACATTAAAACAAAATTTAAACTTAGAGTGTGTTGGACACCTCACCATAACCTGCGGTTAGCCTTCAATCCTGAGTAAAGACAAAAAATTTTGGTTAAGGTTCAAAACTTAACGATCCCAGTTTTGAACCATGTAATTGCACGTATCAAGTTGGTAATCGTCATTTGTTCAAAGAATACGGAACTGCAATTGAAAATGAAAAGTTTGTAGAAGCGGCTTTTATATTAACTAGTGTTCTTTTTGTTCGAAATCGAGCAATTTAATTTGAAATATGACATGCCATTGCTAAAAATGATACATTCAGTTCTAAATCAATAAGATCCAACCAATCTTGAAAACATTGGTATTTGTGGTAAGGAAATGAATTGGTTTAAATCATACATCTCAGATAGAAAACAGTTTGTTGAATTAACACATATAAATAAATCAAATGAATTAATAAAAGTCCAATCTTCCCTAAACTCTGTTGCTCATGGAGTTCCACAAGGTTCCATTCTTGGACCTGTTTTGTTCTTGTGCTATCTGAGGGGTATGCCCCATTTAATTTCTAGTCCTCAAAACAAATTATGTTTATAGCTGATGACTCCAATTTGTTGGTTTGCAGTAAAGAATTAAAGGAAGTAGAATCAGTAATAAATAAAAATCTCTTATGTTTAAAAACTTATTTTGATAACAAGAATTTATTATTAAACCTGGCAAAAACCAATTTTATATCCTTTCATACAAAACAAAAACAAAACAAACCAATTCCAGAAATAAAAATATTAAATAGTGAAACAGACAGAGTAAATGAAACTAAATTTTTGGGTCTTTTGGTTGATGAAAGTTTATCTTGGAATGGTCATGTCCTAGCCTTAAAAATAAAATTTGTTCTGGATTGTTTGTATTAAGAACTTTGGCTAAATTCTGTTCAACCAAAACCCTTAAGATGATCTATTTTGCCCATATACATTCTCATATATCATTTGGTATTGCATTATATGGTGTAACTAGTGACTCAAATCTGAATAGTATATTATTACTTCAATAAAAAGCGCTCAGAATAATTTTAAATCTAAAAAATCAGGACTCAGTTAAAAAGCAATTTTCTGACCTGGGCATAATGACTGTCTATGGGTTGTACATCTTAGAAACCATTATGATTGTTAAAACTTCTGAAAACTCAATGGCCAAGCTGGGAGATTACCACTCATATAGCACAAGAAATCGAAACAAATTGGCCATTCAACCACATTAACGCCATTCTACATTTGTGCCAGTATTAACTTTGTAAAAATGCTTGTACAAATTATGAATAAAGTGATTGATTGATTGAATCCAATATAGTGTTTAAATCACCCAAAACTACACCTATTTACAGCTGTACATTTACAAATGTTTAAATATGCTCAACCTTATCCCAATGTAATTCTAATAGTAAAATTTAAAATTAAAATTTTGGATGACGCCCTTATTTTTCGATTTTCATCAAATTTTGGTGAAAACAACTACAGACCAAGTCCTATCCAACGATACCTAAAGTTTGAAAATCAGTTGAGAATTGTAGAGTTCCTATTAAAAAAAACCCCTTAGTGTATTAAATCATCTTAAAATAGCCTTTTTGTATACAGTATTTATAAAATTTCATGTGTACCAACTCATGGTGCAAATAACATTTCCATGACATCTTCGTTCGTTATCGACTTCCTCAATTGGAAGGTAGTGTTTGTGTTACTTTTGCTTCAAACTCATGGTACATTTAAAACTCGCAATTTAGCAAAACAATGCACCAGAATCACTCTAGGACAATCACTTCAGGGGCAATGACGTGATTAGGGACTATCGCAAGAGTCGCTACAGGAACAACGCACCTTAAAACCGAAAAAAAATTTATTTAACTATAACTTATTCTGCACACACACATTACGCCAATAATCACAAATGCAGACTATATAAGTTATCATGGAAAAATGATCAAACGTAAAGTGATACTATTATCTTTCACAACCTAACTTTTATGAAAACTTTATTTACCACAACACAGGGTGTCCACAAAATTAACTTCACAAAATTCCCGCATTTCACGCCGACAATTTACGTTTTCCCACCGGTTATACAACTATTTTGTCAAGTCAAATATACTTCAAAACGTTTATAACAATTCATAATAATAATTATTATTGATGTTCAATCAATTGAGGCCTGGAAAACGTCACAAAGGTAAGGGACAAGCGCCTCCAATCGGCCGAGTACCCCCGATCGGTAGACACAAACATCTCCGTTCGGTGGACATGATCGCGTTAGGCCGGCGGACACGATCATCCCGGTTGGCGGATATAATTGCTAAGAGCGGCGGACACGATCGCCCCGGTCAGCGAACCAACACGATCATCTCGGTCGGCGGATATAATCGACGAAGAGCTGCGAACACGATTGCCCCGGTCGGCGTATATACTCGCCTAAGAGCGGCGGACACAATCCCGGTTGGCGAATCAACAAGATCAAGATCATCTCGGTCGGCGGATATAATCGCCTAAGAGCGGCGGACACGATCGCCCTGGTCGGCGAACACGATCATGTCGGTCGGCGGATATAATTGCTAAGAGCGGCGGACACGTTCCCGGTCGGTGAACACAATCATCCCGGTCGGCGGATATAATCGCCTAAGAGCGGCGGACACGATCGCCACGGTCGGCAAACACGACCATCCCAGTCGGCGGACACTATCACCAAAAACTGGCGGGCACGCTTGCCTAGGACCGGCGGACATGATTGAGATTGTCACGATTGGCGGATGCGATCGCCTAAGACTCTCTGGCACGACCGCCGAAGACTGGAGGATATGATCGCTCTAGTCGTCGAACATGATCGCCTAAGACCGGCTGACACGATCGCAATAAAAGACTGGTGGATATGATTGCCTCGGTTGGCGGACATGACTGACGAAGACTGGCGTACACTTTCTCCTAAGTCCAAGGACATGCTCGTCTCGGTTGGTGGGCACAATCACCAAAACTGGCAGACATGATTGCCTAAGACCGACTTACGTGGCCGCCGAAGACTGGACAATCGCCCCGATCGGCAGATGTGACTGACGAAGACTGACGGGCATGATCGCTCCGGGCGGTCGGCGGACATGATTGACAAAGACCCGCGGTAACGATAACTCCGGTCGGCGGACACAATCGATACAGTAAGCAAACACAATTGCTAAGCCCATTGGACACTTAATCACCCCGGTCGGTAAGCATGTTCGCATAAAACCGGTGGACAAGGGCGTCTTCATTCGGCGGTCAGAGGGTTATCCGTTCGGCGTATACGAGCGTCTTAGTTTGGCGGCCACGACCGTCTCCGATCGGCGGTCACGGTTATCTTTGTTTGACGTTGACGAACGTCTCTGTTTGGCGGATACGAGCGTCTTCAATCGGCGGATATGAGCGTCTCCGTTCAGCGGACACATCCATCTCCGGTCGGCGGACTCCAGCGTCTCCGACCGCAAACATCCCCGTTCGGTGGATACGAGCGTCTTCGATTGGTGGCCACAAACGTCCCCGATCTTAATTGACGGCAAAGGATGTTTCTGTTCGGTACATACGTGCGTCTTCGGTGAACGGGCATGGGCGTCTCCATTCGGTGGACACTGTTGTCTCCGTTCGACAAACAAGCGCGTCCCAGTTAGCGGACATGGACGTCTTCGTTCGGCGGTGACGGTCGTCTCCGTTCGGCGGATACGAGCGTCTCCGATTTGCATATACGAACGTCTCCGATCGGCAAAAACGGACGTCTTCGTTTTGCGAACACGGACATCTCCATCCGGCGGGCATTAGCGTCTTTTAATTTAGATTATTATTAAAAATCACACATTTTTCGGAAATTCCCTATAATTCCTGCATTTTTCACGCCGATAAAAATTTCCGTATAATTCCCGCTTTTCACACAATTCCCGTTGGGTGGACACCCTGACAACAGTAAAATCTTTGCGTTTTCTGCCAGAGACCCATCTGACGCAGGCGATCTTTTCATTATTATCGATCTTTCTAGAGAATAGTAGTTTTAATTGTATTTAAGAATTTCCACTTCTCTTAAAAATTAATTAATTTTCTTTTTCTAGGTATACTTGTGTATTAGGTAATGTAAACTGTGTTCTCCTTAAAATATTTTTTTTGTTTGAGTTATGTTTGTTAGCAATTACAGTGGAACTTGGATAATTCGAACTTATGTAATTCAAAATCTTCTTTAATTTTAATATTTCTCTTGGTCTTATGACTCATTCTTACTCCCGCCATATCATACTGAGCGTCCCATCCCTGGGTAGCAACAAAACAAAGCAAAGTTATCTTCAAGGTCATTGTACTTATTGTACTCGCACCCTCCCCTATCTGCAAACTGAGTTCCGAATTTCAGAGACGCATTCCAGTGTATTGGTCATCCATGCAACTGCGTATTTCGGTTTTTTGTCATCTAAATTGTTAACTTAAATTTGAAATTGTCTTTTATTTTGTTGCGGAAAGTGATTGTGTGATTTGTATTTTTCACAAATTTCTTTTTTAAGGTTATTTTAATCTTGTTTATAGGCAGATGTACTTACATTTAATATATAAATGGCAATGTACTAATAAAAGGCAATGTACTTACATTTAAAATGTCATTTCAATCAAGAATTCTGAGGTAAATATGAAGTGCCATTCTTTTGGCCCTAAGTTTTATTTATTAAGAACTTCCTTAATTCAAATTTCTAGAAGATAAATTTTAACTGGTCCCTTGAGGTTCGAATTATCCGCATTCCAATGTATTCACTAATTAATAAATAAATTATTGACACGCTCTTTCTAGTACAATGCACATGAAAATTATCCAAGAAATATAAACATGAGTACGAGTGAGCCCAATGTTTTTGCCGCAGCTGATGTGGCTAATATTTCGACTGTGGCCGATCTTTCCGACTCTCTGGTGCGATTGATCTTCTGAAGCAACCAAACTTTCTGCGGCGTTCTTACTGGGACAATGCTCGCACTGTTGCCCATGTTCTGCTTTGAAGCTATACGAAACTGTCATAGGACAACAATCTATTTATAAGTAACATGGAAATCTCAAGAACTAAAACCCATACCAGTGTTTGGTTTGTGATAAATTTTGTGAGTCATCCTCAGAAAATGAGTTCAGATATCCCCTTATGTACTTTATTTTCAAACTGCAGGTCATATTATGTCCTCCAAGAAAACTAATGAGTCATTAATGGCTCTATAAAGAAAAAAATTTGGTTTAGACTATTCTTTCCTAAATTAAGTAAAAACAAACAACACATAAGCCTATCAAAACATTGGTAGTTTGTTGTAAAAATAATGTAGATTACTTTCTTAACATTCATATATGCAACCCTGTTAAGCATTGAAATGCATTAACTTAATATTATAAAACAAATTATTAAAAATCTATTGATAACTTACATTAAAATACCGATGTAGCATAGTAAAAAGATTTTCTAGCAATAAAATGTAAATGTGAATGTTATTTTTTAAGAGTTACAATCTAAAAAAACCTAAATAAACGTGATAATGATAACACTGCAACTATCAATCAAATTGGACATCCAAATGGGAATTCTTTATCTAATGCTGAAAAATGTTGTTTTATAATTTAAATATGTTATTTGTGTTAAATTAAATATATGCTATTAAAAAAAATCTCCAAAATTCTAGTTTAATTGTCTTTATTTAATGTGTAACTAATTTATTGGTGATTTAAAATACATATATTTTTAAATTTTAAGTATATGCATAGTTTAAAAGACCAAAGAATGTAAGGGTCATGTTTCTATTTAAAACAATATAAACTTCCTTGCGATAATAAACAATTACATTTCTACTGATTTAATCAAGATCAACCCTGCTTAAGAGGGTTTTTCTAAGTTTTTTTTTATAACGTCTCTAAGGTTTCAAAAGTATATACAAAATTTAGTAGATTTAAGGTTTATAAGTAGGAGTACAGATTTTGAATCTGAAGACACTGGTTTTATATCTTAAAACTCTGAAATTCTGAAAATTGAAACATGCTAACTATTAAAGAAAAAAGAAAGAAAGCATTTAAATAAATATCAACCATAAATTGTTAAGTGATCAAGAAAGGACATACCTAGTGTCTCTTTGACTGACAGCTTATCACATATTTCAGTGTGGAATTGGTCGAGATGCTTCAAAGCATCTAATAGCGCGCCAGACTCTTGAATCACCATGTTTTGGTAAAGCAACAGCTCACTGTGTTCGTAATCAAAAGAATTCTGAAACAATTTTAAAATTATAGAAATACAATAGAACTTTGATAATTTATTATTTTAAACTACCCATTTTTTTTATTTTGTCTTTTTTTAAATTTTGAGCAAATTTACTAAATTTTGTTTCACTAACAAATTTAATTTGACAAGGATTTTAAAGTAAATTTGTATAGAATAAAATTTGACGAAAAACGGTGACTCATTTCTTATGTATCAAGGCTTCTGTTGTAATTTGGAAAAGGAGGGTGTTAGGGAGCAGCCCATAGAAAGTTATTCTCAGAAGCAAAATGGCATGAAACAAAGTGTGTGTCATTAAGTTGTACATATAATTATAAATTCTTCCATATAAAAAATAACATGAATTTAACACACATATTTATATGATCTCAAAAAAATTACAGAATCCATCCCGTAACACAATAACAAAACTTCTAGACGGACTGTCTAGAGTTCGTTTGTAGCAGACCGAGAGATTAGACCTACTATTAGTAATTAAATATATTATTTCAATTTATTTGTATCAGCAAGCCTACCTGGACCAAGGTTTTCCTAAATGCATCCAAAATTTTCAAAGCCATCTCATAATCTTTCAGTAGATGATAGGACATTGCAAAACCAATCCAAGATGCTCTCTGGGTAGGCCTTAACATGAACAGTTGATATCTTGTGTCCTGAAAACAATCATAGGCTACATCAAACAGTCATAATATATTTATTTTTAAAGTATACAATATAGTATCTATTGATTATAATGGCAATGTTACAAGTGTAATAACTTTGGGTTTTTTAAATCACAAAAAATGGCTTAGGCTACTTGAGTTCATCAATCATCTAAACAAAATTATTTAATTCCTTTGGCTGCCTTGCTGATGGATCCAAGTTGCCCATTTTACAGTGTGACCCTTCACGAGCATGTTAGAACAAAAATTAAATATCCCCGTCACTGCAAACCTGCGTTCTCAGCAAATTTAAATATAATTTTTTATTTTTTAAAATTTCCCCTTAGAAATTATAGGATTGAGTATGTAGGTTTATATTCTCAAGTGTGGCGAATTGTGTGCAGATATAATAATGTAATCTTACTGCTTACCGTCAAACACGATCCAAATTATGTCCTTGTACGACGGCCGTTTTGGAGATTACTCCATCGACGGGTACACATCGCAGCACACTAAACTATGTCATTAGTTAAAATTGTCTTAGCTTTCGATGCGTCAGTTTGATTTTAAATAAACACAAAACACATATTACATTTTTGATAAACGAGAGTGTACTGTAATCGTAAAGAAGAGAAACCGAAAACTGAAAAAATTTGTAACAATGGAGTTTTGCCCTTTAACACAACGTTTGGCTTCCCGCACTTTGAATAGACACAAATACGGAGTAGCCTATCGAACGAGTACCTACAGCGTAAACTGTCAAATGCACAGCCTAAGAAACCCGTTCAAAAAGTAGAGAAACCTGGAGTATACAAGTTGAAATGTGGTGAATGTGACGCCTATTATATCGGAGAAACTGGGAGGTGTTTAAAAAAAAGATACAGAGAACACATAAATGCCATCAAAAAACCAAATCCTGATTCAAATTATGCAGCGAAAGCTAAGACAACTTTAACTAATGACATAGTTTAGTGTGCTGCGACGTGTACCCGTCGATGGAGTAATCTCCGAAACGGCCATCGTACAAGGACATAATTTGGATCGTGTTTGACGGTAAGCAGTAAGATTACATTATTATATGTAGGTTTATCGCGATATGGGTTTTGTAAACAAATATAAGTTAAACCCTACCAAGTGAATGTACATACAGAATTTTGTCAAGCTATCGTTTTCTTTTCATTTTTCTTATAAACCCCATAAGGTTGAGGAGCATGTACGTTTGCCGCCATGTTGGCTTTGTGGCAAATATAAGTTAAACCCTTCTTAATTAATGTAATTAGCAAATGTTATCATGTTAACCCTCGAGAGGACGCTAAGCGGAGGAATCCTCCGGGTCAATATTTTTTGTTGTGGGAAATATTTATCTTTTGGTTGACAGCACTGTCCTTTTGTGTAGCTGTAGCCCCCCTCCTCACCATGTGTTTGACGTACCCTTATCCCGCTTTCAGCGTCCAGGGTCAGTTTGGCGAGCGCTGTCCTGAGGTGCTGGACGATTCGTCCGTGAGCGTCCTTGTGTGTTTTGTGAACCCGGAGGAAGAGTCCGTGTGCTATCGTTTTTTATTTGGTTACCCGGAGGAAGAGTCCGTGTGCGATTGTTTTTTATTTGGTTATTTGTAATTGTTTAGGCTACAGTTGCCATTTTAGATTTGTTTTTAATTGAAGTAACTTTTACTTTTTCTATGTATAACTATTTGAATTGATTGTAGTATAATTGTTAAACCATTTAATTTATGGTTTATGCAGGAACACGTCATAGTATTTTTTATATAATCTGATAGTTCAGTTTTATACAAAATCTTTTTTATTTTTAATCAAAAAAACGTTATTTTACTGTTTTCATACTATTTTACAAAACTGTTATTGAAAAATATTAAGTTTTAAGTAAAAAAAGTGAAATATGTTTTGTATAATCCATAATAGTTATAATTATTTTATTTGTTAAATTAACTTTACCATTCTTGCTCTGTCTTGCAAGGATATTGCGTGAAATCTATTTAAAATCATTTTCTGTTTTTATTTCAAACAATAAAAGTATTTAGAATACATTTTGTGCATTTATTTAAAACCCGGAGGAAACCTCCTTGAGGGAGAGACGGCGTTTTAAATTTTAAGCGACTTCTGGAGGGTTAATAAATAAGCAAGATAGAAGGTTTTGTTTATTTTCCATTAAAATAACATGGGAAACATATTTTTGGATTTTCTTTGTAACCATTTAAGCTAAGTTAAAAATACTAAATTGTTTTTTTTTTGTTTTTTTTTTTGCTCTTTAAAATGGTTTATTAAATGTTAAAATTAGGATTTTAAAAAGTAAGGTCAAAAAATGCCAAAACCCATTTTTTTACTCTTTTATAACCCCATAGAACCCTGTTCCCATGGTCCGGTCATTCTCGTTCGCGAACTCATTTAAGTATATGCTCGTAACAAATGTAGGCTACACCCCTGTACCAAATTTCATCAAAATCAGAGGTTCTGTTCAAAAGTTATCGTGTTCATGGACACACATTTAATTATATCAATTTGAACTGACGATGTTTTTGGCTTCTGGGGTACCCAAAACAAAAAGTATCTTGGTCCTGGGCTTAGGTCTTACCGTGACTACTACCAAATAGTTTATTTCCTATGGGGAAATTCGCTTTTAAATACACAAAAAAACCACCAACATGGATTTTAAGCATTTGACTTTGTTTTTTTATTGGACCCAAAAGCATATGTCTGCCTGATCAGAAACAAGATTTTAGAAAAAAATGGAGAGTTTTGGGTTACCAAGTAAATTAATAAGAGTAGCTAAGCTAAGTACTCTTGATCCAAGATGCAAGGTGTGTACCAAATGGAAAAATCGCCAGTAGTATTTAAGTAAATACCTGAGTACGAAATATATGGTTACCTGGTTGAATAGGATAGGTGGAATAAGTAGGCTATTTAAAGCTTACTCACCCTGTAACCTTCCAGATCCCGCATTTGAATTTGCAAAAGGGAAAGATCTCGTAGAATTTGGATATTATCCTTTTCCCACTTCAGAGCATTACGGTAACACTTGATTGCTTCGTCATACTTCTTATCTGACCGCTGCAACAGTCCGTAAACGTGCCAGCAGACGTGTGAACGCAAGTCGTTACGTAGACCACGCCGCACATATTCGTACGCCTCCTCCTTACGGCCCAGACAGTTCAGGGTCAGACCCTTCATGGCCAGGGTTTCTGTAAAAAGTGAGCAGAGTAACACATGAAGCAGTGTACAGAGTAGTGTTGGCAAAATAAAATCAATTTTTCGGAAAAATCTATTTTTACCATTCGATACATAGATTTTTTGACATCAATTTTTTCAAGATGATATTTTTTGGAGATCAAATTTTCCTACTAAAAATATCGATTTTAAAATCGGTCGGGTAAAAGACAAAGAATTACGTTTTTTACTCCTCTAAAACAGTATATTTTAAGATCCTAACCTTAGTTTGGCTTTAAATTTATAAAATTTGTTGCATTAGAGCCAAATATCAAAGTCAAATAACTTAGTATTGGCTGTATATTGTATTGGTGCAAGGCCATTTCTAGTAGAGTTTACTAGAGAATAGAGATGGCCGTGATTGTTGCTATCGCTACACTCATTTCGTATCGGCCAAAATATCATGTAAAGTATATGTATACTCTATCATACCTTATTATACAAAACAGTTAAAAATAGGTTCATCCTTTGATTTTGTTAAAATTTGCTATTACTATTAAAATTTAATTGAAAAATAGAGACTTGGTTACCTAAGATTAGACTGTTACGGTTCTGTTCAAGATCGGCAACCATAATAAAATAATTTTTACTGTAAAATAAAATATTTTAATAGTCCTTGAATGACGTTTAATGACGTTAAAACATGGATAAATTCCCGACTTTATTGACCTTATATGAATTTGTGTTTATCTAGCTTTCCAATACATATTCCAATTCTATAGCTTAAAACAAAAACTGTGTTTATTCGAGTCTTGCTATGTTATACGCAATTTAGCTCTTACAGCATTTGAAGTACGGTAATTTAAATCATTTTGTTTTAGTCTACGATCTAATATATCTTCTCAATAAACAAATAATGGTTTATTTTCATAACTCCATTTTATTTAAAACCAAATAATGTAGTGTATTCCTTACATGCGTAGAGGATATATAAGTTAATCATTGATTTTACCTACAAAATCAATGATATAATCAAAGGTGTGACCATTGACTACAAATACTGTCATATTAATAGTATTAATTAAATATTTGTTGGTTATATTTTTACTTCCTGGTATAACTTATAGTCAATTTAAAAGCGTCGATAGAAAAATCGATTTTCTTAGAACATCGATTTTTTGTCCACGATTTTTTATCGAAATCGATTTTACTCTTTCGATACATCGATATATTGAAAAATAGATTTTTCGAGAAATTTTGCCATCACTAGTACAGAGACAAATTGTAAACCTGAGAAAGCCTGTAATGTGTTACATACATACCTGATTTGATGTAAAACCAAAAGAAAAATAATAATATGTCAAGCATAAATATTTTTAGATATAAAAAATTATAAAGTGGAAGAAAACTTACCACCATGTTCAGCAAACTTTGGATTTGATAAGATCTGCTTGGCAAATTTCAGTCCATTCTTGTACTGCTTCTGCTCATAGCACTTCTGCAAAATATTTATTTAGGTTTAAGTTTAAATAAAATGTCTATTTAACATTCATATATGTTAGATAGAAATTATGTTCAAATTACACGATACATCAAGCACAATTAGTTCTGTGAAACTAACAGTATATGCTAAACGTTCTTGTTATTGATCAGTTCCATAAATAACCTTGTTCCAAACATCTAGTTTGTTTGAAATACCAACTTATTTTTGTTTAAGAACAGGAAAATACCCCCGTCGCAGCAGACCTGCGTACTCAGCGAATTTCCAATGGAATTTCAGTTTATTTACTTTCCCCATAAAAAACACCATGGGATCAAGTATGTAGGTTTGCTGCCATTGGGTGTTGTTAGAAAATCTAAGTTAATCAATAATTGGTGAATGTAAACACAAAATTGTATCAAACTCTGGGAATTTTTTATTTTTCCCATAAACCCCATGGGGGTGAGTATGTAGGTTTGACGCCATATGGGTTTTGTAAGCAAGTATAAGTTAAACTTTATATAGATAATGTATCTACCAAATTTGATTAAGTTATGTCAATAAATAAGCAAGATACAGGGTTTCTTGATTTCCCATAAGAATAACATGGAAAACACATTTTTGGATTTTCCCCGTAACCAGTTATGCTATGATAAAAATTCAAAATACCAAATTGTTTGTTTTTTTAAGCTCTTTTAAATGGTTTCAGTTAAAATTAATGAATTTTAAAAATTAAGGTCCAAAAATTCCAAAAACCCATTTTTGACCCCTTTGAAACCCCATAGAACCCCGTTCCCATGGTCCGATCATTCTGGTTCGCGAACTCAACCTAGTAGGCGCTGGCTTACACCCCTGTACCAAATTTCATCAAAATCGGAGGTTCCGTTCAAAAGTTATCGTGTTCACGGACACATAGATATATATATATATATATAGAGATATATATATATATATATATATATATATATATATATATATATATATATATATATATATATACATATATATCAATTTGAACGAACGGTGTTTTTGGCTTCTAGGGACCTCAAAACGAAAAAGTATCATGGTCCCGGGCTTAGGTCTTACCGTGACTACTACCGTAATAGCGTATTCCCTATAGGGAAATTCGCTAAAAATAAGAGGGTACGAATTTGATGTGAAAACAAATCATTTAAAACAATTCTGTTTAATCAAACAAAGTTAAAAAATTATAAAAAAAGAAAGTTAAATAGGCCTAATGCAGAATAACTCAATGCTGGGTTTTAATGACTGCCCATTAAACTTGGTTTCTACTCTGAGGGAAATTAGCAAGCGAATTAGATTTATTTTATTGGTGATAGCGCTCAATTTAATTGCAGTAAACTCCAGACTATCCAAGCCCTGGGCATCTGACACTACGAGTTTTATGTTAATTTGTTCTTGGTTGGTTTTTCTTTCAGCCTAAACGTGAGCCATGATGCTGTCCACCATGCTAGCATCACGTCTCTGTGAGAAAGAAAAATATTTTGTTGTTATAGTACTGTTGTTTTTTTTAAATTTGTTTCGTGCGGGTGGCACGACTGCCGGATGTGCTCATCTGCTGTGGCATTGGCAACTGTAAAAAAATTTCCTTTCATAAGGACAGTCGCCACGACGAAGACGAGATCATGCTTAGAAGATAGTTTTCTTATCCAAGTGAATCCAACAAAATGTTTTATTATCTTCTTTCATTTAACAATTCAAGGATGTCTTCGTAATCTTCGTGCCACCCGACGAATGAGTTCCTGAGAGGACGACCTACACCATCACATGGAGGAACCTGAGCCTGGGGCGGGCCGATGGGGACACGCCCCGCCCCTCTAGACTCCGGCGCGGTGCACCTGACTCTCCCACGACGGACTAATTGGAAACCCGGCTGTGATATTTTTTGTCTATTTATTTAATTTTATTTATTTATTTGTTGTCCCTGTTGTGTTTTGTAATTCTATGGTTGTTAATTAGTTTTAAGAAAAATGTTTTGCAATCTTGGAAAATAATTTTGAGCATGGGGCCCCCTTTCACTGACTTAACAAAGAGGTCAAGGTTTCTTGAATAATAATAATAATAAAAATGTAGCTTCTCAACATTGTCTTTAAGGAGGAATTTTCTCAAATGTCAATTCAATGGACTGTTATTGTTGCAAAAGAAAAAATAATAAATAAATTTTCCGTTTTTCTTCGCCTGGAAAGACTAGTCTCATTGGAGTGACCCCATCCACGCTATTGTTTGTTGTTTTCTCTTGTAGGTAGTGAGCCCCTCCTCATGGGACACGCTTCCAGGTCCTGGTTGTAGTGAGGCTGGGTGCGGAGGCGAGGTGACGGTTCAAACGTAACAATTAAAGGGGAATTCTATCTCTTAATTTAAACTAGATTAAAATTACAAGTGATTAATTGCTGTGGAAAGACATAATGAAAATTATCTTACATTTTATACATCCATTTTCAGAAATAGGCGTAGATGTCAAATAACCAAGAACAAGTTAAAAATGGAAATTTCATTCTGACTAACTAATCTAGCATTCTGCAGACACACTATTATTTGTTTGTTTTGTTCAACAAGAAGAATGTACTTCTCAAAATGGTTAATACTGTAATTGGGAGCAGTTATAAATTCTGTAACCCAAGAACCTCCCAAAAAGCAAGTTATTTCGGACCGAACTGGCTTAGATTGCTAAGCATTGCATGTAGTGGTTGGTACTTGAGTTTACTCCACAGCCATTAAATTAACGACACAATGAGATTCTAACTGTTAGAAATTCCATCTGCTTGAATTGCTAATTTTGACAGTTTTTAGTAAAATTCTTATGGGCCTAACTTCAATATGAGTGGCGTGAATGTGTAGATTAAACGCTTATTTTGGTACCGGTACTTAAGTGGTAAGGGAAAGATATATTATAACCAATTTCACGATTTGTTTGCATTGTTATAATTTTAATAATTATAATTATTGGTTACAGTTTATTTCTATTCAAATACTCAATTTCAGGTTTTCATTTGATTTGTTGTGTATGTAAAGCCAATGCAATACACTGTTTCATTGAATTTAAATATAGTAATATGTATAAAATGTAGTTGAGTAGCTTGATAGTTACATATACAGGGAGTCCCGGAACGCTCTGAAACCCTTTTGTATATTTGTTCCTTGCAACAAGACAACAAAAAAACATCGCACAAATAGGGGTCTAAAATCCATGGTTAAGCCGTTAGCCACCATTTTTTTTTTCATATAACAATTTTTATATCTGTAACAGATGGTTGTATTCAGTTCATATTTGGTATGAATCTTTATCATACCAATGTACATGTTCAGGAAAAAAATTTTCCACTGCATATTTTCAAATTGGCGGCCATTTTAAATTTTCAAACTCAAATATCTCAAAATCAGTAAATTTTATAAAAATTTTACAAGACACAAAAAAATCTAACCAATAGTACTGTACCAAGTTTGCAAGGATCTGACAACAAATAACGGAGTTATTGTGATTTTTCTCCATAAAAACATTGATTTTGCATTATTAATGCAAGTTAAAACCAAAAATCGCTTTAACTACGATATTTTTTGTCAGTTTCTTAAAAACTTGGTACAATTTCTTGGATAATTTAATTTGACAATTTTTTCTAATTTGTAAAATTTTTATAAAATTTACCGATTTTGAGATATTTGTGTTTGAAAATTTAAAAGGATGCCATTTTGAAAATATACATTGGAAAAAATTAATTTTTTCCTGAAAATGAACATTGGTATGATAAAGATTCATACTAAATATGAACTGAATACAACCATCCGTTAAAAAAATTAAAATATTTTATGTGAAAAAAAATGGCGGCTAGCGGCCTAACGATAGATTTTAGACCCCTATTTGTACAATGTTTTTTCTTGTTTTGATGCTAGGAACCAATATACAAAAGGGTCCCAGAGAGTTCCAGGACACCCAGTATATACAGGGTGTTTCAGAACTCCCTGATAATATTTTAGGGCATTGTTTCTGGTTTAGAAACATGTCTAAAAATCATATTTAAATTGTCCGGAAGTCTTTAGTTACTCACACACCTGCCATTTTGTTTTTTTCACATAGTATTTTTATTTTAGTAACGGAAGGTTGTATTCGGTTTTTATTTGGTATGAATCTGTATCATACCAAAGTACATTTTGAGGGAAAAAATTAACTTTGTCCACTGTATATTTTCAAAATGGCGGCCATTTTAAATTATTTAACTAAAATATTTTACAGTCGGCAAAATTTATAAAAAATTTACAAGACACAAAAAAATTTGACGAATTAAATTATCTAACCAATGGTACCAAGTTTATAAGAATCCGACAACAAATAACGGAGTTATTGCGATTTTTCTTCATAAAAACATTGATTTAACATAGAAATTAATGCAAATACTTAAGACCATTTTAACAGCAAAATCAATGTTTTATGGAGAAAAATCTCAATAACTCATTATTTGTTGTCAGATCCTTATAAACTTGGTACCATTGGTTATATAATTTAACTTGTCAACTGTTTTGTGTCTTGTAAAATTTTTCTGAGACTTACCGGTACCGATTTTGAGATATTTTAGTTTGAAAATTTAAAATGGCCGCCATTTTGAAAATATACAGTGGCGGCTGTGTGAGTAACTAAAGACTTCCGGACAATTTAAATATGATATTTAGATTTTTTTCTAACCCAGGAACAATGTCCTAAAATATTGTCAGGGAGTTCTAAAACACCCTGTATAGGCTATGTGTGCGGGTGTGTGTGTCCGTGGTACTGATAACTTTTGAATGGGACCTCCGATTTTGATGAAATTTGGTATGGAGGTGTAAGACCAGGTCTATTTTCATGAGTTCGTGAACCAGAATGGTCGGGTTTAGGGAAGGGCGTTTTAGGGAATTCAATTGGGCCAAAAATGGGTATTTGGCATTTTTAGACATAAGTTTTTTTTAAATTCATCAACTTTAACTAAAACAATTTAAAAGAGCTTAAAAACAAACAATTTGGTAAGTTATTTTGAATATTTAACTTGGCTTAACAGACTACGGAGAAAAGCCAAAAATAAGTTAGGTTTCCCATGTTAATCTTATGGGAAATCAACAAAACCCTGTATCTCGCTTATTTATTGACATAACTTGGAAAAATTTGATATGTATATTCAATAGGTTTAACTGATATTTGCTTACAACACCTGTATATGGGCAAACCTACATACTCATCCCCATGTGGTATAAGGGAAAAATTAAAAAGTGCCGAATATTGATACAATTTTATATTTATCTAATCTAACCATTACATTTCCTATCAACTAACATTTTCTAATCTAATAACACCCTGTGGCGGAGCAAACCTACATACTCACTCCTATGGTGTTTATGGGGAAAATACCAAATCTCAAGATTCTTTGGAAATTCGCTGAGTACGGAGGTCTGCTGCGACGGGGGTATTTGGTATCTTACTACCGTGATATGCCAAAGTGTAGGTACTTTTAGGTAGGCCTAGTTCTACTGTTATGTCAGTCACTAGCCAAGCAGTGCTAAAAATAAACTATTATTTGAAGATTCTATACATTTCCAATTTTGTTCTGGGATCCATTTTTTACTTAAAGGCATAAAGCTATTTAATTTGTAATAAAAGTTACTGTTCAAACTTAATTTATATATCTATAAAAGAGGAAGTACGGTATGTATGTATAAAGGCTGTGTATGTTGCCTATGGATTCCGAAACCGCTCGGCAGATTGTAATGAAACTTTCAGGCATTATTAAGCATTATTCAAGGAAGGTTTGTGTGAAGTTTGGTGCAAATCTGTCCAAAGGGCTCTGACCCAGAGGGCATACAATAGTTTTTAAAAAATCTGAAAATCTCTATTTTACCTATTTTTATTGGTTGCTAAGAAACAAATTCAATGAAAAATTCTAATTTTGGGTATTCCAGCGATTTCTTACATATAAGGTGAGTGTGACAGAAAGTGAGCGTAGCGAACGAGCTTAATTACCTATAAAATAAATTCAACCATGGGCGAAGCCGTGACGGGAAACAGCTAGTTTTGAATATAAGATTACTGAGTTTGAATTAAACTTAATATAACCTCAACGACCGTTGAGATGCACCCAAAATGTGATCACGACCAGTGATAGTGAGCAGCAACCAGACAGAACCACTAAGTTACTCACAACTGTTCTGCTTTTTGACGTAGACTAACTGGGGTTAGTTTCATTTTCTATTGTCCGAACAGCCATTATGGTTGGGTGAGTGACATAGTAAGCAAACTTGTTAATAAACCTTGCTTAAACCCTGCTATAAAACACAACTTCATACTAGGTCTACCTATTATTGTTTACTTATAAATTTAAAATGCAATTGGCTGTCCCCCACTTTGCAGTCCATTCTGTGGACAAGCCTTATGCAGGCCTAATTTACCGTACCACATTTCTGAAAATAAGATGTTTTAACTTGACACTTGACTGATTCTCATAGATTGATGAATATAGGGGAACCTCTAAAATGTTGACCAGAAGAAAAACATGTTGACCGGGTACTTCAGAGTCGTATTTGCACCAAATTTGGTATGAAAATTCTATTAATGGTCATAAACAACCTGTATAAATTTCATAGGAATTCATTTTTATTAATGGTGTTTGTATACAAAAAACCTTGTTGACCAGCATAAAAACATGTTGACTGGGTACTTGAAAAAGTTGGATTTGCAGCAATTTCGGTATGAGCATTCTAATAACTTAATGGTCCTACACAACCTATATAAATTTCATAAAAATAAATTGTTATTGAGGGTGTTTGTATACAAAAAAAAACTTGTTGACCAGCATAAGAACATGTTGACCGGGTACCGTACTTTAAAAAGTCTGATCTGCACCAAATTTGGTAAGAACATTCTAATAATTGTCCTACACAATCTATATAAATTTAGGCCTATAGATTTATATAGATTTTGGTGCAAATCCGACTTTTAAAAGTACCCGGTCAACATGTTTTTTATGCTGGTCAACAAGGTTTTTTGTAAACACCCTCAATAACAATTTATTTTTATGAAATTTATATAGGTTGTGTAGGACCATTATTAGAATGTTCATACCAAATTTGGTGCAGATCAGACTGTTTAAAGTAGGCCTACACTGTCAACATGTTTTTATGCTGGTCAACAAGGTTTTTTTTTGTCTACAAACACCCTTATAAAAATTTATTTTTATGACTTTATTATAGGTTGTGTACTGTGTAGGACCATTATTAGAATGTTCATACCAAATTTGGTGCAAATCCGACTTTTTAAAGTACCCGGTCAACATGTTTTTATGCTGGTCAACATTTTAGGTAGACCCTGAATATAGGCCTAAATGCAAAATGAACTGCTCAAGCTCAAAGCCTCGGTAGGGGAAAAAGAAACTTGGTTTTTTCATACACTCCACTGTCATTTGTGTCTGTGACATTTATTTGAAAATAGAAGTAGTCTAAACTTAATTTTTTTTAATCATAAGAATAGACAATGTCTTTAAACGTTAAAGTAGGATAGTAACGTATGCTTAAATACAGTAAAAGTGAAAATAAGTTAGGCCTATCTTGATAGTTTATTTGTACAATAGCCTAGTAGTAAATAATTGTAGGCCTACATAATAAAGTGCAATTATTTTATAAATTTAGCCTCAAATATAAAGAAAAATTACAAAAAATCTTACTATTGGATAAACTTAAACATTTACAATGTAGAAAGGATAGGCTTTTATGTGTATGACGATCTTACAATATAAAAAACTCAAATAGACTACGGAAAATAATGTGAAATGTACGTCATAAATGAATTAAAAACCCTCAGACCCTAAATCTAGTTAGCCTAAGTTAATACTTTGCTTAAAATATAAATACTTTAAGAAAATAATATAAATAAACTTTGAAATTATGATCAGAATTATAGTCCTACCCCAGAGGCAAAATGTGAAATGTTGGGTAGGATATGCATAACTTAGTTGTGAACTTGAAAATAAAAAAAATTGCGTAAGTTTTTAAAGAGTTTAGAAGAAAGGATAGAGCTATGATATAACTGCAGATAATGTTTGTTAATGTTATTTTAATATGTAACTAATAAGGCCTAATAACTGGAGTGCATGTTTAAACAGATTAAGCTTAATACTTTATTCCATGAAAAACTTAAATAATTGTAAAGTCAACATGACTTGTTTGTCAAATACAAACGCAAGGGTTTTTAGACCAATTTAAATTAATATTAACAGGTTGTACCCTATGCCCGAGTATTGCTTGAGATGCCGCGAATGTCGTTCCAAACGAAGCCTGAGTATAGCTAAAAGGAAAAGGACTACTGTATATCAAAAAAATAAATAAATAAATAATTTTTTATTTTAAATGTTGTTATGTATAAATTATGTTTGTACATATATTTTTATGTATATGTACCTATACAAATATACATATGATTACAAATGTGTAGGGTCAAGTGGGGTAAGTGGACGCCCGGAGCAAGTGGACTCCCAGCTAATAAAAAATTGGTTTATTATTAAAAAAAATTCAAAACTTAGACAAAGGTATTTCAAACTATGCTCTTTCAAATTATAATCACTAAAAAATTGTCTGGTTATTATTACTGTATGTTTTGATGAGTTTAAAAACATCTTACGTTTCTACTCTAAACGCAAGTGCCGCTCGGAAAATTAAAAAATTACCAAAAATTCAAATATTAAGATAATTATTTTAAAATTGGTGATCTGACTAATTTTTTAAAGAGGAATTCAAAAATAATATTTTTATTGCCCTACAAAGTCATTTTGGAGGACTTGGAGGGGGGGCGTACACTTACCCATTGTTACATCGCTGTTGGGGCAAGTGTACTTTTACCAATGGGGCAAGTGTACACCCCCAAAATTGACTTTTTAGGGCAATAAAAACATTATTTTTTAATTTCCCTTTAATAAATGAGTCAGATCACCTCAATTCATTATCAATTATTTTAATTTTAAAATAATTATCTTAATATAGGCCCTATTTGAATTTTTAGTAATTTTTTAATTTTTAAGCGGCACTTAGGTTTAAAGTTACTTCACCAAGCGGAGGTTTCCAAGAAACTTCCAAACAATTGTATTTTTCAAGATATTTTGATGGACAAAAAAACAAAATAAAGCTCATTTTCTGCTCTTTAAGACTTATTAATTGTCAATTCACTGAAATAGTGTTATCTCTAAGTTTTCATTTACTTTACAATTTCTTAAAAAACTGAGTTTTCCGTTTTACCGTGCGGAGGTTCACGAAAAAGTTCATAACTCCTGGACCGTTTGAGATATTTTGATAAATAAAAAATCAAAAGAAAGCTTATTTTCTCCTCTATAATCCACTTGCCCCAACATCAACATATATGCAGTGCAAAGCTACATTAAGGGGGGGTGTACACTTACCCCAGATTGAAAGGCAAGTGTACGCCCCAAACATCACTTTACAAAAAAAATTCTAAAAAATACAAAATTAACATTTTTAACAAAATAAAAATAATACATACAGTATACAAAACATTCCAAAGAATAATCATACAAAATTTTATGTTTATATCACTGACATGTGTTTTTTAATCTGCAGTCAAAGTGGTACTATGTGATTTGGGGGGTCCACTTACCCCACTTGACCCTAGCTGTAAGTTATATGTACATCTATATGTACATGGATACGTACATTATGTACATGTATACCTATGTAAATATATGTGTAAACATATATTTAAATATATGTACACGCATATGTACATATGCATGTAAATGTATATGTACTAGTATATGCATATTATATAATATAATGTATATTATATATGCCTGTATATATATTTTCATTATGGTATTTATTTATTTGTTGCTCAGAGGCAACAAATTCAATAACAATCCAATTTTAGGTATTCCAGCGATTTACATAACAGATGTATGTATATATTAAGTAATATATACTATTCTATATTCCTTAAAGTTCTATTATTAGTAGGCCTATATAGGTAAAAAAATTATTGTAGGTTGATTTTATATGAACTTTTACATATGTAGTTATTTTTTCTTTTAAGAATATACTAGGTTGTTAAAAAAAAAATTAAAAATGAAGAAACAATTTTTTGAATTTATGCAAAAACACTCAGTATTCTAGCAGGAGAGGCAATGTTAAGCGCCCAGGGTTCAATGTGTTAAAAGTGGTCCATCACTGTCAGAATCATCTAAGATGAACAAAATTCACCTAAGGCATTGATTTCCCCTCAAAAAACAATTAAAACTTAGGCCTAGGCCAGCCTAGGCCTAACTAAAATAAAACAAGTTCACAACTTTAGCTCACAATCTTCCAGACCCCTATTGAGAGCCTGGGAGAAGCCTATTTAACTTAGTGGATTGGTTTTCTAAGATTAAGCTTGTAGGGCCTAGTAAGCAACAATTTAGAAGAACAATTTTGGACCTAGGTTAGGCCTAGTTTGTCGATGGTCGAGCTACACCTTTTTGTCCTATAACTTAGGTTTTCCACCACAAAATTACTTCATATAACACTTTTACCAAAACACCAGTCTCGCATGCCCAAGTGGATTTTCACTAATGTAACTTATATTGGCAACACTGTTTATATGGACCATCCTCCCAATGCCTTTCTCAACTCTACGCACTTGCTTGATGACGAGTATATTGTTTATTCTTAATTAACTTAAGTTTAGTTTGGTTAGGAACTGTGACATCGACAAGTGATCTGATAAACCGTGCCAATCTCAGAAGCCCAGAGTTTTGGTGTAGCCTACGGTAGTCTTCCAAACAGGGTCTCATAGGCCCAAGGTTTCGTTTGATAAGTGTATACACACACTGTGTATATGTTTTTATGTTTCAGTTATGGGGTGCTGACAGAATGGACAAACAAAATGATTCAATAGATTCAATAGATCTTCATTGGTCTTTAAGCATCTTTACAGAGCAATAGACTTTGTCAATTTAATCTAAACTTACTTTTAAATACAAATAAGACAACGTTGAAAATGTTAAAAATTTGAATCTGAATATCCTAATTTTAGTGACATTATTTGTGATTTTTCATATTGAACATTTTGTGTAATTACGAGGCCATTTAGGTAAACATAGGTCAATATCTAAATTTCAGTATATTAGATTTAAAATATTTACTTTTTTAACCTAAGTTTTTTACTTGAAACTTTTGTTTAAGACCAAGATAATTTATTTTAGTACCCTACCATTTTTTATCAATATAATTAGGCTATATAGCCTACCTATTACTAATGACTTTTAATTCAATAGGCCTAGTTAGATTATTTAAGGCACTACACTGGTTTTATCCATGTCCAGTTCAATACAAACAACAGACCTAACTTGGTAATAAACTTAGTACCTAAACTTAGTGAAGTTTTATTATAGCCTAAAATAAAACTAGGGCTAGCCTTTTTGTTCCTACTAAACTAAGCAAATATTTTATTTTTATAATTTTTTATTTTTATTACAGTGTAGGCCTAGGCCGTGTGAATTAAATTAATAAATATTTAGAGGGTAATGAATCGTTCTTATTGCCCTAGGTACCTTGCCCTAAGTGCCTAAACATATTTTAAATGTAATAACCTAGCCTACAATAGGCTAATTTTAAGTGGGCCTAGGCCAAGGTACAATAAATTGTTCTAAAATTCATGGTGGTCTCACAGGCCCAGATTTTCGGTTGGCATAATAAAATTAGGGTTTTGGTAGGAGTGTTAAGAAAATGGTAAGACCCAAGCACAGTACCTAGCTGGATGGCTACTAACCCAGTGGGCAGAGCCAATATTTATATTGAGCCTCTATGCCTATATATTGGTGCTAAGTATCCAAGATGCTCCCAGAAATTGATATTAATTTTGTAACAACTTATGTTTAAATAGTTTTAGACAAGGCATAATTAAAAATTTTTAAAAAAAAGGTTATGTCCTATACCAGCAAATATTACTTTTACCTTCAGTACCTAACTTGGTGCACTGTAATAGTGTTTCAATAATCCAGAGGACTTTGTTATGAGGGAGACATTATTATTATATTTAATACTTAATAGTGTCAATTAAGATAATGTTGAGTGGCCGAAAAATAAATTGTACAAAAGATAAAAAAATGAATTATGAAGTAATTTGAAGGGTTATGTTTCAAACTGAAAACGATGAAGAGTCCATTGCTAAGGAAGTAATGATTTATGTCTAGTTTTTTCATAGGTTATTCAAGTGAAATGCTTAGACTTACTAATATGCGTTTGAAGAGGGAATTTTCCTTCGGAGGTAAAGGATTGCTGGAAGGCATTTTAAAAATTTTAACTAGCACAAAACACCGGAATATTACAAAATAATTGCTTGACAAAACCTCGTGGCTATAGCCAAAGATGGAGACGCATCACGTGACCAAACGGCTGCGCCTGATATCAAGGTCGGGTGTTCTGTTCTGCAAATCATCAACAACTAACTAACTATGGCAGGGTACAGAGAGATATATTTTATATACAATATCACGATTTGTTTTGAATTTTTATAATTTTATAATTATTAGTTATGTATATTCAAATATTTAATTTCAGATTTACATTTGATTTGTTGTGTATTTTATAATTTGTCTAAAGCCCATGCAATACACAGTTTAATTTAAAATATAGTATTATGTATAAAATGTAGTTGAAGCTCGATTGTTTAAAATAATCACACATCTCATAATTTATCTGCCCAAACTAAATGAATTTACTGTCACCTCCAACGAGGTTAAACTACATATAGAGTTACAAACACGTATTTTTTTGCTCCCTGTTGATTTGCGCCATTTTACACACGATTCTCGCTGTGTCCTTGGTAACCATCTCACCCTTTACCCTCGTTTCCCTGGTTACCAGTTTTAGCTATTCAGATTGGTCCCAGGACAACTTTAAAACTGGCTTATACTAGTTGCGAAGTTGACCTTGGGTACAGCAAACGAAGAGGTCATAGCTCTGAGGTAAATCTTTTGGCTGTCCACTATGACAATTTCCCTTCCTTCATAATCCATTCATGTTCAAGACAGGGGGGGGGGGATTAGAATTGAATCGGGCATGTATAGCTGGAACATGTTCATGTTCCAGTCAGCGGGTGGTGAGGAATGCAGAGGGCATGTAAACCCCTAGCTGGAACATGAGTGGACAGTCGGTTGGTTGGCCGATTAGAGGGAAGAATGGACCATTGACATAGTACACGGGGGTTGGCCATCTGAATGGTCAAACTGCCGTCTGATGTCCCGTCTCTCACCCTTTCTCTTCCTTCAATATCCCATCCTTCCGGGATAGGGTTACCATACTCTCCGGGATGAAAAAGAGGACACCCAGTACTCGTCACGAGCCGGATTAATCAATCACAAAAATCTTAATTCCTGACACCCCCCTCCCCCCTATGTATAATTAAATAAATATAAAAGAGTGAGAAACAGTAAAATGTTTTTAGTACAATTTATTGTAAATCTCACCTTTTTTAATTTAAACTTCAAAAACTAAAGAGGGTGCAAATTTCCATAATTAAATTTAATATTTAGGAAATAAATAGATGGGTTTTACCTAATCAGTATAGGTTTTCTTTTGTTATTTATTAGATATAATTTTCTAAGAACCATACCAACAAACATATGAGAAAAATATTGTGACACGTCTAGAGCTCATAATTAATTACCGTAGTACACGGTAGTTAGGAGGAGGTTTTTCAAGGTAAACCTTAAATTAAATCAAAGTTAAGGAAAAAATGTACAAAAAATATAATTAGTTAGTTTTAGATAATGAAATATAGTTCCAATAGTCCCTTAACAATTACTCGGTTACTTTTTCACGATTAGGAATAAACTCTTGTCAATAATAACTAATCAGATCATTTCCCAAACCAATGGTCGCATTAATCAAACTAAGATGTAGCAAATAAAAATCCGATAATCTGCTAAAACATAACCTCAATCAATAGACAAAAGACTGCTGACAGCAACAAATGCAACCCGACTATTGGCGGCACTGGATTGTATATTCATTGCTGGAGCTTACGTCTTAACTATGAACGGAAAGGAATAAGGAATAGCATATCGTAAAAACTGTTTTAAAGTACATATGGTATTACTTCTTACTCTAGGTTAAACATTTTAAACCAATTCAAATGCGGTTTACTAACAATATGGACGCAGTGACAATAACAAAACCTCTTTATTGGTTAGGTAAAACCATAAATACAGATATTCATTTTGCTGCTTCCAAAAAGCCGGACAAACGGACTGATTGTCAAAAATCCGCCCGGACGTTTTTTTATGCTCTAAAAAGAGGACATGTCCGGGGAAAAGAGGACGTATGGTAACCCTATTCCGGGAGCTTGCGCAAAATGCCCATTAGAGGCAAACGTGCTTAACGGTTCGGCCGGGGTCTCCTTATATCCAACAACAACAACAACTATTCAGATTGGTAGCTACAAGCTTAAAAATCACACATTATACTTTAAAAACATCTCATTATTTGTTGTTTGTTTTTAAACATGTACGAAATGGCATCATAGACTGGGGCGGAGCTGATGAAACTTACACATTGATATATAAAAAAAAAACATGAAGAAAATTCTGGTCCCTCAAAAAAGCAGGCCATCCGGATTCTGGAGAACCTAGACATCCAACCATCATGCAAGGGGTATTTCGACAATATTCGAATTCTCATCACAATTCCCATATTCTTTGAACTAATTAAATCAATTCTGAAATATATCCCTACAAACAAAATATAGCTATGGGTGCCATTATTATAACCATAGCTGCCTTGAATACACCACCTGTATTAAAGGTGGCTATGTTATAACTTAAGATCAAACCTCAAACAAACACCTACACTATATCCACACCACAAGCTAAAAAAAACCCCGTCGCAGCAGACCTGCGTACTCAGCGAATTTCCAATGGAATTTTGGTATATTGTCTATTTCCCCATATAATCCATGGGGATGAGAGTATGTAGGTTTGCCGCCATATGGGTTTTGTTAGTAAATATAAGTTAAACCCTACCTAGTGATTGTACATACAAAATAATTTTATAAGGCTATGATGTTCTTTTTATTTTCCCCATAAACCCTATAGGGGTGAGTACGTAGGTTTGCTGCCATATGGGTTTTCTAAGCAAATATAAGTTAAACGCTTCCTAATGAATGTACATACCAAATTTTATCTAGATATGTCAATAAAAAAGCAATATAGAAGGTTTTGTTGATTTTCCATAAGAATAACATGAAAAACATACTTTATTTATTTTCTCCATAACCATTTAAGCTAGGTAAAAAATTCAAGATACTAGATTGTTTGTTTTTTTAAGCTCTTTTAAATGGTATAAAGTTAAAATTGTTTCATTTTCTAAATAAAAGTAAAAAAGCCAAAAACCCATTTTTAACCCTTTTGAAACCCCATAAAACCCCGTTCCCATGGTCCGATCATTCTGGTTCGCGAACTCAACCTAGTAGACGCTGGCTTACACCCCTGTACCAAATTTCATCAAAATCCGAGGTTCCGTTCAAAAGTTATCGTTTTCACGGACACACACACACACACACACACACACACACACACACACACACATATATATATATATATATTATATATATATATATATATATATATATATATACATGTATATCAATTTGAACGAACGGTGTTTTTCGCTTCTAGGGACCTCAAAACGAAAAAGTATCATGGTCCCGGGCTTAGGTCTTACCGTGACTACTACCGTAATAGCGTATTCCCTATAGGAAAATTCGCTAAAAAAAAAAACACACACACACACACACAACCCTCACACACATGTGGTTAAAAATTCACAACATGCCTCCATAAAAAATGCTAACAAAAAATTTACTTTGAAACAATGAACACACCATGGTACCTGAATAGAGTTCCTGACTACCTCTGCTGGAGGGATTGATGACCCCTCGGTCCCGGAGACTGCAAAAAGGACTTTTTTCATATAATGCGTAAATTTTAGAAAATTTCCCTATTTTAACACCTTTTAGCGAATTTCCCTATAGGGAATACGCTATTACGGTAGTAGTCACGGTAAGACCTAAGCCCGGGACCATGATACTTTTTCGTTTTGAGGTCCCTAGAAGCCAAAAACACCGTTCGTTCAAATTGATATATATGTATATATATATATCTATATATATATATATATATCTATGTGTCCGTTAACACGATAACTTTTGAATGGAACCTCCGATTTTGATGAAATTTGGTACAGGGGTGTAAGCCAGCATCTACTAGGTTGAGTTCGCAAACCAGAATGATCGGACCATTGGAATGGGGTTTTATGGGGTTTCAAAAGGGTTAAAAATGGGTTTTTGGCATTTTTCGACCTTAATTTTTAAAATTCATAAATTTTAACTGAAACCATTTAAAAGAGCTTAAAAAAACAAACAATTTGGTATTTTGAATTTTTATCTTAGCATAACTGGTTACGGGGAAAATAAAAAAATGTGTTTTCCATGTTATTCTTATGGGAAATCAAGAAAAGCCTATATCTTGCTTATTTATTGACATAACTTAATCAAATTTGGTATGTACATTATCTAGATAAGGTTTAACTTATACTTGCTTACAAAACCCATATGGCGGCAAACCTACATACTCACCCCCATGGGGTTTATGGGGAAAATAAACAGAACACCATAACCTTATAAAATTTGGTATGTACAATCATTAGGTAGGATTTAACTTATATTTACCAACTAAACCCATATTATGGCGGCAAACCTACATACTCTCATCCCCATGGATTTTATGGGGAAATAGCCCACACAGCACAAGTACATCCCCAGGAGTTCCTAAACATATCCTTATGGGATATTGGAATATCCCGGGGAAATCCTTAATATTCCCAATATTCTCAAAAAGTCATCCCAGGGATCTCCTGGGGATATTGAATGTCCGCGCATATCCCGCGTTTTGGGATATCCTTTCGGGATATCCTTAGGATATTCAAATATCCCTAAGGGTTGTCGTTAAAACCTTGTCTAAAACTTGTAAATTGTAATTTTTTTCATCAACGTTTATAAATAAATGCATTTCTGCTAACGAACAAATTACAAAAATGAAAATAAATTGGAGCAAAAAGTATAAGTCCTTGCCAGGATTTGAACCTGTGACCTCACACTCAATGACCTGACGCTCTAACTAATTGAGCCACCAGAGCTGTGCTCAGAGGTGTTCTCATTTACTATTAAGTATTGAAACTTGACTTTCATTGGTGCACTTGGAAGTTTTGCGAGCCAAAGTAAAAACGTTAGCCTAAATTTGAAGTAACTTTACAAATTGATTATTTTCACATATTTAAAATTGAAATAAAATAGCAAGACCTTTTGATTTGTGAACTGTTATATGCAATTTGGATTGTATATTTTAACACAAAAAGATTATTAATTATACTTGATATATTTTAATTTGAGTACAATCACTACATTTTGTTTGATATAGTTTGACATTTTTAAAGTGTATTTGATGTAAAATAGCTATCCTGTGTACGTTATGGTGTGTAATGGTAAATCGAGATATCCCAGCGTAATCCCAAATATCCCCAATATTTTCGAAGTCATTCCAAGGATATCCTAGGGATATTGCAAATCATGCATTTTGGGATATCCTTTCACGATATCCCCAGGACATTGAATATCTTTAAGAGATATCCTTTGAGACACATCTGGAACTCCTGTCATGAAGAGAGGCAGCCATGGCATTGCTTATGAAAATTTCCCATACTTTTTACTAAGAGTTATTTTCAGAGGTTTTCATTAAAGAAAATTACTTATTAAAACTTTAGTTTATAGTGAATGACCTATACACTATTTTGCATTATAGCTTTAACCTCTGACACGTCCTATGAATGTTCTTTGTAGATCCTTTCAACTATAATGTTTGAATTCAAACAAATCTATTTGGCTTGTAAACAATGTTATTATCTAATGTTATTAGCTTGTTTATTTAATTTTTCTGGACCCATATGATAAAAGTTTATTTAGTATTTCAATAATTTACACTTTGTTAACAGATATTTACTTGGGAAATCCTGAGAATATCCTAAGGATGTGAACGATTTTATAGAATTTAATTAAACCTATGCTTACGGACATATTCCAGGAACTTCTGCAGGAGCTCTTTTCAGAAGTTTTCGAAAAGAGGCCTCAAAGATAAATAATATTTTTGGAATAACTTGATGATTTCAGACTTTTAGAAAAACTCCTATTTTGAATTTTTTAACTAAATTGTAAAAACGCACATATCCTAGGGATATCCTTGGAATATGGCCGTTTACGCAGCCCTGACACATCCTTGGGATATCTCTAGAATATCCTTTGAAATTTTGTTTGACAGGTGTCTTATAGCCAAAAAAGTAAAACAAATCCATTTTAAACTTGTTTTGTTTGAAATTGTTTAATTTTAGTCCTATTTACGTAAAAAGTTTGTATTTCTATTAAGTCCTTTTGGGATATGCTTAGAATGTCCTAGAATATCCTCCATATCCCGGGATCTGAATAGGATATTTGGGACTCGTTTGGGATATCCTGGGGAAATCTTGTGCTCAGTGGGAGAAAATATACCAAAATTTCATTGGAAATTCGCTGAGTACGCAGGTCTGCTGCGACGGGGGTATTTTTGTATTGTTGGGAGAAAGTATGTGTCAGTTAGCTGATATACCGTTTATTCATTTTGAGGTCCCCAGAAGCCCAAAACACCGTTCGTTCATTTTCATATATATATATATATCTGTGTCCGTGGTTCTGATAACTTTTGAAGGGTCTGAAGGGGACCTCCGATTTTGAATGAAGGTGTAAGACTAGGTCTATTTTCATGAGTTCGCGAACCAGCAAGATCGGGTTATGGGAACGGGGTTTTATGGGGTTTCAAAAGGGTCAAAAACGTTTTTTTTTTTCATTTTTTAGCATAATTTAAAAATTTAAACAATTTTTACTAAAACCATTTTAAATAGCTTAAAAACAAACAATTTAGTATTTTGAATTTTTAACTTAGCTTAACAGGTTACGGAGAAAAGCCAAAAATAGGTTTTCCATGTTAATCTTATGGTAAATCAACGAAACCCTGTAGCTCGCTTATTTATTGGAACAACTTGATAAAATTTGGAATATACGTTCACTTGGTAGGGTTCAACTGTTATTTGCTTACAACACCCACATGGCGGCAAACCTACGTACTCACCCTAATGGGGTTTATGGGGAAAATGAAAAGAACACCATAACTTGATAATATTTGCTATGTACATTCACTAGGTAGGATTTAACTGATATCTGCTTACAACACCCATATGGCGGCAAACCTACATACTCACCCCATGGGGTTTATGGGGAAAATCAAAAAGTGCCGAATATTGATACAGTTTGACATTTACCTAATGTAACTATTACATTTCCTAACAAAACAAACATTTTCTAACAACATCCCAATGCAGCAAACGTACATACCTATTCCTATGGTGTTTATGGGGAAAATACAATATCTCAAGATCGTTTGGAAATTCGCTGAGTACGCAGGTCTGCTGCGACGGGGGTATTTTATATTAAACTTAACTCATCAAATCATTTTTAGCGAATTTCCCTATAGGGAATACGCTATTACGGTAGTAGCCATGGTAAGACTTAAGCCCGGGACCACTTTACTTTTTCATTTTGAGGTCCCCAGAAGCCAAAAACACCATTCGTTCATTTTCATATATATGTATATATATATACATATCTATCTATATATCTATCTATCTATCTATATATCTATGTGTCCGTGGTACTGATAACTTTTGAAGGGGACCTCCGATTTTGATGAAATTTGCTATGGAGGTGTAAGACCAGGTCTTATTTCATGAGTTCGCGAACCAGCATTGTCGGGTTTTATGGGGTTTCAATGGGGTAAAAAATGGGGTTTTGGCATTTTTGGACCTTAATTTTTAAAATTCATCAATTTTATCTGAAACCATTTAAAAGAGCTTAAAAAACCAAGCAATTTGGTATTTTGAATTTTTATCATAGCATAACTGGTTACGGGACGAATCCAAAAATGTGTTTTCCATGTTATTCTTATGGGAAATCAAGAAAACCCTATATCTTTCTTATTTATTGACACAACTTAATCAAATTTGGTATGTACATTATCTATATAAGGTTTAACTTATACTTGCTTACAAAACCCATATGGCGGCAAACCTACATACTCACCCCCATGGGGTTTACGGGGAAAATAAAAAATTGCCTGAGTTTGATACAATTTTGTGTTTACATTCACCAATTATTGATTAACTTAGATTTTCTAACAACACCCAATGGCAGCAAACCTACATACTCGATCCTATGGTGTTTTTATGGGGAAAGTAAATAGTCTGAAATTCAATTGGAAATTCGCTGAGTACGCAGGTCTGCTGCGACAGGGGTATTTTGTTATTTAATTATGACTAAGTCAAGCATAAACATGGTCTTGATACTTGGTATTGTATAAAGTATTCATAGTAAATAATATAAAGGTTCATCACATAAATTAGACGAATGGCAAAAAAGAACAAAAAAAAACTGAGATTGACGAGGTGGGTAGAGGCAGAGAGGATTTGCTTTCCAAAAACTTCGAGTCTAGGCCTCAAAAACTACCTCAAAAAGTTTCATGTAATAAACATTTTCTTCTTTAATTTTAACAAACATTATAAATTTCAGACTTATGTCTATCAAACTTGAAAACCCTAATGTTGAACCCCGAAATAAAAAAAAATATAAATAATTCTTATCAAAGATATAAAATATATCATTGATACCTAGCGAACATTACCCGATATTGCAAACCGAATGAGTTGACCAACAAATTGAGCGTTGCTAACTCACTAAATTGTTACTTCTATGTCAGTAAAATAACATGATCTTTACTATTAATATTAAAGAAAAGGAAGTGTGTATAAAAGAACACTTTGATGTATACAGCAGTACAATTTACGAATAAACTATTTCAACTGTTAGCACCATTGCTGTGGTAACACTGATGAACTGTCAGTTTATCTGTCACAATCCCGTTGTAGGATTATGTTATGGTTCAGAAAAAGTCTTGGTTAGGTGAATGAATAGAGTGAAATTTATTGTATAATATATCAGTTGTGTAATTTTTAATGTTCAATTTAAGGATATTCCTTGTATATATATTACTGATCAATCTTAGAATCGTCTCATTTCTTTGATGATAGCAGAAGCTACTGACAAGTAAGATTTTTAATATAAGATACTACTTTAATTTTTTGACATCTGTTTGATGTTAAAATTTGGATAACATTTAACTAGAAAATGCAAATTAAAAAACATGAAATACTACCAAGCTCAGTTGAAATTAGTGTTTTAAGTGTCAGAATATGTTTTGTTAAAGTAGGACTTACATATCTTTCTTTTGTTCCATTTTGCAGGAATGATAGGTTATTAGACTAGGCCAAGCCCATTTTTTATTATTTTCTTATTAACCTACTTGAAGCTAGTTTTCATGTAAGAGAAGACAATACGTTTACTTTTTAATCATCCAAAGAACAAGAATATGATTAAAGAAATTTGACATCGAAACCTAACTTAGGCTTATTAATTATTGTCTTTCAAGATGCTTGACCTTTTAAAAACTAAAAGAAATCTGTTAGGAATTCGCAGAGTTCAGATTTGTTAGCTTTATGAACTGTTGGCGTTGATTTATTATTATTTCTTGACTTTTGACTGTACGAATTAAGTTTAACTATCCCTTGTTTTACTATTCCCTTGTACTGTGCAGTATGAACCAGCCAGCTGACAAAAGATGAACATTAGCAATGTTCCAGAAACTAAGTCCTTGTTAGTTTATGCCTTGTTTTTGTTTTAAATTAGAGTCAATCAACAAATATTAGTAGGGTCAAGTGGGGTAAGTGTACGCCCGGGGCAAGTGGACTCCCAGCTAATAAAAATTTGGTTTATTATCCAAAAAAATTTCAAAACTTAGCCAAAGGTATTTCAAACTATGCTCTTTCAAATTTTAATCACTAAAAAATTACCTGGTTATGATTTCTGTGTGTTTTGATGAGTTTAAAAACATCTTAAGTTTCTACTCTAAACGCAAGTGACGCTCGGAAAATTTAAGAAATTACTAAAAATTCAAAAATGAAGGTAATTTTTTTAAAATTGGTAATCTGACTCATTTTTTGAAGAGAAATTCAAAAATAATATTTTTAATGCCCTACAGAGTCATTTTGGGGGAGTTATGGGGGGGGGCGTACACTTACCCTGTGTTACATCGCTGTTGGGGCAAGTGTACTTTTACCAATGGGGCAAGTGTACGCCCCCTTAAATAATGGATAAATTAGCTGATGATAAGGCAAACTGTTATCTCATGTATAAATGGCAAGATAAAAACTGCTCTTTGTAAAATTAAGATTTATTTTTTATTTCAGCAGTAAAATAAAATCAAAATAACTTACTAAGGTTTTAAATTACTTTACCAAGCGGACGTTTACAAGAAATTTCCTAACTACCGTATTTTTCAAGATATTTTGATGGATAAAAAATCAAAATGAAGATTATTTTCTGCTTTTTAAGACCTATTAGTTGTCAATTAATTGAAACAGTGTTATCTCTATGTTTTCATCTACTTTACAATTTCTTAAAAAACGGGGTTTTCCGTTTTACCGTGCGGAGGTTCACAAAAAAGTTCATAACTCCTGGACCGTTTGAGATATTTTGATAAATAAAAAATCAAAAGAAAGCTCATTTTCTTCTCTATAATCCACTTGCCCCAACATCAACATATATGCAATGCAAAGCTACATTGAGGGGGGGGTGTACACTTACCCCAGATTCAAGGGCAAGTGTACCCCCCAAACATCACTTTACAAAAAAAATTCTAAAAAATACAAAATTGAGATTTTTAACAAAATAAAAATTCTACATATACAAAACATTCCAAAGAATAATCATACAAAATTTTATTTTTATATCACTTACATGTGTTTTTTAATCTGCAGTCAAAGTGGTACTATGTGCTTTGGGGGGTACACTTACCCCACTTGACCCTACATTAATTATCTTGAACCAATTAACTTTTGGTGTAATAAAAATATAGTTTTTTCATAAAAAAGACCATTTTTTTTCTCTTTAAAAGTTAAGGAGAAAATTACTATTTATCCGATGGGACGTGCTAAGATTAAGTGGATTTTCGGATTAGCGGGGTTCAGATTAGTGGGACTCTACTGTATCTATAAAATAACAATTTTATCTCAAAATAAAAATTTCAACCATTGATAATACGGTAACAATGGAGTATGATAGTGATGTTTTACCAAATTTTACTAAAAAAAACTTTAAGACTGTTAAAGTTGGGGTGCCTACTGTTATCTATTCTTACTTTAATTCAAACCTCTCTACTAAAGACTACTAAAGATTGTGACTGCCACATATACATATGCCATTCTGATGAATAAGAAAAATAACTGATGAATGAAAGAAAACTGATGAACAAAATTATTGTATTTTATGTTTTTTATGATGATGTTAAATAGCCTGAAACTTTATCATTGAGACAAATGCTATCATCGATGTTTACAACAGCAGCATTACAATATTGTCAGAAATAAGTACTAATACAGTAATTGATTTTTAAAATTAAGAGAAACAAAAAATTAAGTAAAACCATACTAGTACCAATAAACTGGGTAACCAAATTTCTGCAGTCCTTGACTCCTTTTAACATAGTTAAACAATCAAATGAACATACCTCTAAAAACATGTCTAAGCCTGATAATTGCAAAATTAGAAATATTGATGATAATGATGGTTTCAATAAAAAAAAGTTTAGCCGCTTCACAGATTGATTCGCCACACACATAACCCACAAATGTTTGACAAACAGTTCTAATACTTAGATCTACCAATAATTAATTATACTAATCAACCAAATTTCTTGTTTAGCCAAAGACATGTTCTTTTACACACCCTTCCAGAAGTAATCTGAAATCTTAGCCTCTATAAGGACTGATTGTGTAAGTTAGTAGTGTCCATAGCTTAATTTTGAAAAATAATAGGATGTTTATAAAAATTTACAATATGGCATGTCTGAATTAAATGCAGTTTGTTATTGAAATGGTGTTTGAACAGTATAACATTTTTCAGATTTACGTGGTCAATATGGAAGATTACAAATTTTTATTTAAAGTAGTTCTTGTTGGAAATGCTGGAGTGGGAAAAACTTGTCTAGTTCGTAGATTTACACAAGTAAGTATTGTATTAATTTATACTAAATATCTTCGTGATTACTTGTTGGTCTTAAACTTGATTGAATTTAAGATTTTCTCAACTATTTCAATTAGTCACATCGGTAAAAATAATGTATTATGTATTGATGGTTGCTGAAGCTGAGAATGTTTTCATCAGATTTTTTGCTCATATTGGTCTCAACTATAATGACTGGTGTGACTGGTAAAAGCTTCAACATTTATTATATGTATGTATTAAAGAGTATGTATCATAATTAAGTATACTAGGTATCGCCCACTGGTCGAAATTCAACCAAAATCTCAATTCATTTTGAGCCAATTAGATTTAAAAGGTTTTATAACTTAAACATCTGTTCTTCCTGGTTTGCTAGCATTTGTTATTATAACAGCTGTCTAATGATTTAATAAATTATCCTTCTCCCATAAGATGAACATTGAAACTTGGAAAGCCTATAGAGCATAGCCCTGGAGGACGATAGAAATTGTAATGTGATTCTGCTCATCTACAGCTCAATACCTTTCTAACCGTATGACTGGATTTCTCCTACAATGCACACGAGCTGAGAAAAAAGGAGGAAATGAAACATGCTTGCCTATTAATATATAGATTATATTATATGATTGTAAAGTTTGTGAGCATTAAATTTTGTAAATTTAATCTATGCTCAATCTGCATAATTATGCTCAATATGTATGTCTTTAAGCTCTTGCCACTATAACATATGAAGGATGTTATGCTCAGAGACTATTTATCATAAATTTAGACTATTTTTGCAATACCCACTGCATTCCTTCCAACTTCCTATAGGTACTCCTTTTATTTTAATGATGGGGTTGAACACTAATGGAATAAACATATGGAGCGATATTCAGCTTTTGGTGATAATGAATTATATTGTTCAACAATAGCGGAAACGTTGACCGCAGAATACAATTACAAAAATCTTAACATACACCCCTTAAATTAATGCCTCAGTATCGGTTCCCTTTCTCTCCTTAGGTACTGGTTTTTTTTCAAAATATGTTATGGGATTTTAGATTACATTTGATTATGTTCCTAAGGAGTGTAACATAATGCACAGTTCTGACAAAACAGAATTTTTCCCACAAAATTTAAATCTGCTATTGGAAGCATCAGACAACTTAATTACATTCTTTGCGGTATGTGTTTGTCGTGATGGTTTCAATCATATCTTATTTTATTTGGTTACTCATCACAAAAAAAGATATAAAATTTTAGAAATAAGTATATTTCGGCTTAAAGTCCAAAGCCATATTCAGCTTATCAAAAAACTAGATAACACATAATCACCAAATGACAAATTAATCATATACTATAATTTAAATACTTTAAGGGTTAAGTGAAATTAAATATAGTCTGTTAAGCACTATATAAAATACTATTAATTTAGAATAGGTTTATAGTTATGAATTTTTAACTGAATTTCTTCTGTTATTAGTGGTAGGAATATTGGGCTTATCATGGGACTTGGTTGAGATATACTTTTTTTATCTATTGCCATGTAAGCCACTTCTTTCTCATTTTGTATCTCTGGTTTTCGAGGGCAAAACTAAATTTTTTTTACATCGGATGCCCCTACTTATTTAGTTCTGTATACATTGTTGTGTGTTATCTGGTTTGTTTGATATCCTGAAGATGGCTTTAGACATTAAGCCGAAATATACTTGTTTCTAATATTTTATTTCTTTTTTTGTGATGAGTAACCAAATAAAATAAGGTATGAACTTAATTACACAAAAATTAAAACTGATACAAATATAAAATTATAACTTCAGCCGAATTGTGTGGGAGATGAAATAGACCATTCTCCCCCTTTTCTTGAATAAAATTTCCACCATGTGAATTATTATTCTCTGAGTTTACCCCTTAGAGTGCAAGTAAGATTTTCTATTACCTACCCAAAAGTGATGGGTATTTTCTTAAAATATGTCCTAAGAGTGCCAGACCATTTTTGCCGATTTTTTATATCAAACAAACAATATATAAATTCTTGCATCTTTCAATTAATTCAATGCTGTAAAATGGAAGAAAAGAGTACTCGTGTGGTTTCTATGATGACTTATTGAACCATGTTTCGGGCCGGTGAGATCGGCTACTGGAGGTTCTCGTGTCGAAGAACAGAGACGATTACATCGGCTGCTGGCAGATCTTGTTGAAATAATAAAACGTCTTCAAACACTACTCGATATATGAATTAATGAAAATACTCCTTTATTGAGCAAACATTAGGACCACCTGGTCCTTTCTTACAGTTAACCTCTTAACTTAATAAACATTACACTTACACTAAATATTTAAAAACTTACACAAGTCAGTAAATAAGAAGATATATATACATATATATATATATATATATATATATATATATTTATATATAATATAGTATATAACTTCAGCCATAATATATTATATACTATAGTATATAATATATTATATATTATATATATATATATATATATATATATATATATATATATATATATATATATATATATATATATATATATGTTATATATATATCTTCTTATTTACTGTCTTGTGTAAGTTTTTAAATATTTAGTGTAAGTGTAATGTTTATTAAGTTAAGAGGTTAACTGTAAGAAAGGACCAGGTGGTCCTAATGTTTGCTCAATAAAGGAGTATTTTCATTAATTCATATATCGAGTAGTGTTTGAAGACGTTTTATAATTTCAACAAGATCTGCCAGCAGCCGATGTAATCGTCTCTTCGACACGAGAACCTCCAGTAGCCGATCTCACCGGCCCGAAACATGGTTCAATAAGTCATCATAGAAACCACACGAGTACTCTTTTCTTCCATTTTACAGCATTGAATTAATTGAAAGATGCAAGAATTTATATATTGTTTGTATGATATAAAAAATCGGCAAAAATGGTCTGGCACTCTTAGGACATATTTTAAGAAAATACCCATCACTTTCGGGTGGGTAATAGAAAATCTTACTAGCACTCTAAGGGGTAAACTCATATATATATATATATATATATATATATGTTTACCATCTTGTAAGCAATTACAGTGTAAGTGTATATATTTCTAGTAGTGTTGGAAAACGTTTTATTATTTCAACCTGAATAATTAGCTGATCTAATCGCCTTCTGACAGCCAAAGAGTTAATATTAGTGTAATTCAGTTTTTTTTGTTTATTTTTTTTTTACTTTATCTAATACTTTGTTTTTAATTGTAGGGTCTCTTTCCTCCTGGTCAAGGTGCTACAATAGGAGTTGATTTCATGATAAAAACAGTTGAAATCGACAATGAAAAAGTAAAAGTAAGTATTATACCTCTATGCAACTATATGATATTGAATGAGTTTCTGATTTATTTTTGTTTGTTACAATAGGAATACGTTACGAAGGATAACTTTTTGGCTCAGTTTTTGCACAGCAAAGTAAAGACAGGAGGATACATCTAGACCTACGGCCTGCATAGATTAGTTGTTTAGAGTACACACACGTGATGACTACCTTTGCAGTTCCCAGATGCCCCATGAGAGGGCCTCTCATCGCCTGGCCTCCCCTCTTCCCCCTCTGCTGCCCTCCTTGCTCCACCACCAAGCAACTAAAGTGCAGGAATGAGGGGTATTTTCAACAAGTGTCACAGCTGTTCTTGATCGCCCTTTTTCTCTTTAGGATACGCAACACCCTCTAGGACCACTGGTTAATCCCAGAACTACGGGTAGTTTGCTGTAACTATGGTTCTGGTTAAAATATTTGTGACATTTTAGGAGAAATTCAATGCAATGTACATAAAATATGATTTTAATGTTTTTGTTCTTTGACATAGGCTATATTTTTCAATTAGAAATCTCATACCAATACAGTAACGATACTCTTGATTTTCATGGAAGTAAAATCAAAAGGTATTGTGTGAGTTAAAATAACTAAATGGATTAAACTGCAGCATAGTCTATGTCAGGGATGGTTTACCAGCATCGGTTACCTTGCACAGCTGCAGATTTGGGACACGGCCGGCCAGGAGAGGTTCCGCTCGATTACGCAGAGCTACTACAGGTCAGCTCATGCTCTCATACTGGTGTATGACATCAGCTGTCAGCCGACCTTCGACTGTCTGCCCGACTGGCTGCGGGAGATCGAGGAGTACGCGAGCAGCAAGGTGTTGAGGGTTCTGGTCGGTGAGTACAACCCCCACATACGTATGTATATTTAGTGTTACTATGTACTACTCTTGCACTTGTACAATATACAAAACTATACACCCATGTACTACTGTTGACTAAAATCTGTTAACAAAATAACCATTGCAATCTAATGGGGCTTTTGGAAACTAACATAAAAGTTTTTAAAACTGATATTTTGTTTGTAGGCTTGTTAAATGGAGTAGCCAGTAGGGTTGGGGAGTAAAATAAGAAATTTAGAATTGTTGTCATAACTGATGTTACTTGATCAAAGCTAATTATGTAGCTTTCCAGATATTTAGTTAATTTAAAGATATCAAGTTTTTTTTATTGATTCATGCTGAACATGTTTCAAGTGGACTACTATCAATGTTTAGTGGCCAATTCTGTTGTTGAATCATTTAAATAAAGTCCATACTTTGATGGTTGATATATTCTTTAATAATATCTTTCTTTAATACAGTCATATCTATATATATATCTTATATATATATATATCTTTTTTTATGATTTAACTAAAAGATTTTCCACTGATATGCCACCTAGTAGTTCACTTGAAACATATTCATCATGAATCAATAGAAACGATTTGATATTTTCAGGCTGTTACCTTTAATTAGTTTTGGCTCAAAAGGGTATCAAGGTCATAAGTAACCCTAGTAATATTCCTGTGTAATATTGATGAATACTCCAGTGACTTTATCCGTCAATGTGGTGGACTAACAGTACTTCACTTGAATTGGGTTTCAAAGAATGCCTAATTCAGATCACCATTAGATCAATAATATTTTGTGTGAAGTTACATTACTAAAAGTTAACTGAAATTAATTAGAATAATTTTTTCTATTGCTAAAATAATCATTGCTAGAAATTAACTGGCTGGATAGCTGATTGGTTTTAGTGCTCGCCTTTGAATCCTATTATTTAATGATGTTTTCTAACATCTTGTCGATGTTAGATAGTAACAAGACTGGGGTTAGGGCCATTCCCCGCCAGAAACGTTAAAAATGCCACTGGCGTAAATAGACACAAAAGAAGGTACTTGTTTGATGTACGGATGCCACCAGTTTACATCCAAATGCCACTGGCGTAAATAGACACAAAAGAAGGTACTTGTTTGTTGTACGGATGCCACCAGTTTACAGCCAAATGCCACTGGCATAAATAGACACAAAAGAAGGTACTTGTTTGTTGTACGGATGCCACCAGTTTACAGCCAAATGCCACTGGCATAAATAGACACAAAAGAAGGTACTTGTTTGTTGTACGGATGCCACCAGTTTACAGCCAAATGCCACTGGCGTAAATAGACACAAAAGAAGGTACTTTTTTGTTGTAAGGATGCCACCAGTTTACAGCCAAATGCCACTGGCGTAAATAGACACAAAAGAAGGTACTTGTTTGTTGTACGGATGCCACCAGTTTACAGCCAAATGCCACTGGCGTAAATAGACACAAAAGAAGGTACTTGTTTGTTGTACGGATGCCACCAGTTTACAGCCAAATGCCACTGGCGTAAATAGACACAAAAGAAGGTACTTGTTTGTTGTACGGATGCCACCAGTTTACAGCCAAATGCCACTGGCGTAAATAGACACAAAAGAAGGTACTTGTTTGTTGTACGGATGCCACCAGTTTACAGCCAAATGCCACTGGCGTAAATAGACACAAAAGAAGGTACTTGTTTGTTGTACGGATGCCACCAGTTTACAGCCAAATGCCACTGGCGTAAATAGACACAAAAGAAGGTACTTGTTTGTTGTACGGATGCCACCAGTTTACAGCCAAATGCCACTGGCGTAAATAGACACAAAAGAAGGTACTTGTTTGTTGTACGGATGCCACCAGTTTACAGCCAAATGCCACTGGCATAAATAGACACAAAAGAAGGTACTTGTTTGTTGTACGGATGCCACCAGTTTACAGCCAAATGCCACTGGCATAAATAGACACAAAAGAAGGTACTTGTTTGTTGTACGGATGCCACCAGTTTACAGCCAAATGCCACTGGCATAAATAGACACAAAAGAAGGTACTTGTTTGTTGTAAGGATGCCACCAGTTTACAGCAGGATGTGGCTATTAGGTTATGAATTTTATTGCTCAATTAGTCTGAAATATTTTTTCTAATTCAAAACAAGTTGCGTCATAAATATGAAACATAATTAAGGCTGCCTGGACAGCTGTAAATAGGCCAAGGACAGGTCATTGATGGGAGCACCCTTATATCCCTCTGTAGTCCCCATATGTCCAAGTAATTAAGTGCATTTGTTATTATTCAATGTGAATAACTTTTGAAAATATTTTTTTATATCTATATAGCGAAGCTGTTTTTTGTTAACACAACTTCTCCTTTACTATTGCACCAATTTTAGCGTTTGATGTGTCAAAGATTTTGGCTTGGTTTGTAGTTTTCCAATGAGGTTTTAAATTTGTTAGACTTTTATTCCGAAGAGCAGGGTCAGCCTTTAAAGTTAGTTTTTTTGTCTTTAAGATTAAAATGGGGAATAATTTTTATTAAATTTCCAAATAAAACAGCTGTTGGTAGTAAAAGAGATGATAAACACATGTTATAAAGCTGTATGGAAGCAACTAAAATGTCAACCCAACCGTATACTATACGATACATCCGACATTTGGACACAAAAATCTATCTCTTATATTAATACGTGAGGGCTGTTTTTTGTGAACAAAACTCCTCCGTTATTTCTGGGCCGATTTTAGTGTTTGAGATGTCAAAATGATTGCCCCAATTCGTAGTTTTGCATAAAGGTTTTAGATTTTCGATATTTGTACTCTGAAGGGCACGGGAAGCCCTTAAAGTTCGTTTTTTGTCCATAAGATTAACATGGGGAACAATTTATATTGAATTGCAAAATAAGACAGCTGTTGATGGTAAAAAAAACAAACACATGTTAAAAGCTAGCTGAACAGAAGCAATTTAACAACTGGTACTGAAATATCAACACAATTCCATACTTTCATACGAGGAGTGTCTATTGTGTGTAACAATTTGTGAGTTTTACCCTTTTCTCAAAATGTAGCAGGTAAATTTTGCTTGAACTTTGAATATAGGCTATGTGTATTTGGGCACAAAAATAAGTTTAGTAACTTAACCCCAAAAAAATTTATTTTCCAGTACAAAAACAAGTTTGGAAATTGAAATTTTGACGTGGGTCTTATTGGTTATCAGATTGGTATTGAAACAACATCGAAAGCTAACAAGAATTGAAATTGAACACTAAATGTTTACGCATGGGGTTTCAAACTGCTGTGAACTAGGAAAAGGGATAGTTTATTGTTGGTGTAAATTTAATAACCTGTTTTCTGTGATAATATAACAAATTTAATTCAGAATGCTACACCTGTTTTAAAGAGACGACCTTTCATAGTTTTTACCTCCAGTATAGATAACAAACTTATTGAAAAAATGGTTTGTAAAAAGAGAAATTTTAACCAAAATATAAATGCCACATCAAACCAAAATTGATCGCACCAACAAAGATGTAGATTTTCCTAATTTTATTGGTTTCTTTATTTAAATTCTGTAATGCCATGGAAAGTCAAGTTAAAGAGGATTTAGTTTGTTTGAGGAAATAGTAATAGTGTCGGGTTCACTATGTCGACTACTAACTCATACATTCATTTTTAGAAAAACAGCCGCAGTGAGTGCTGCATATCTCATACAGGGCAGAGAAGTTGTAGTTAAATATTGATTTATCTTCTGTTGTCATTATTTACGTTTTTTGTGTGATGAACTATCTAGATCTTACATCTGTGAATTTATTATAAATTTTATAGGAGTTTTTAGGAAGAGGCTCCAAGACAAATAGGCATAAAACCATAATTTAATTCTAGCTAACTTGGATCTAAAAGAACAACCACCTAATCTCAACATTATCACATTGGAAAGCTAGAGAATTATTTATGAAAATCTATGGATTAAATACCAGTATGATGTAATCTGATTTTCACTACGATTTAATTTTCATTCAAAGTAGGCCTAACTTGGTAACATACCATGGATCAAGGTTTGATCACCAGGTACTATGATAAATGCAGCGCATTGCGCTGCACGGGCCCCCTAGTACTTATTTAATACGCTAAGGGTTTTTTGTGTTGAGAGCTCCTACAATTTTCAACCAATATACCGATAGGGCTTGGTCTGTAGTTGTTTCCGCCAAAAGGTAATGAAAATCGGACATAAAATAAGGGCGCTATACACAAATTAAATTTGAAAATTTCTCATTAGAATAATATTGGGTTTCGTTGAATATTTTAAACATCTGTTAATGTACAGCTGTAAATAGGTGTAAATTGTTGTGATTACTGATATTCATAATATTGGATTGGTTGGTTGTCATTGATTTAGATCTAAATGTTACTTTTATATTGTATCAAAATAAATTTCTAGATTTAGAGCAACAAGTAGATTAGTCTGTTTTAAAGGCCTTAACCCTTGGAAAATTCCTTTTTTGTTTAAAACGAGTTTGATAACTAAACAATTTAACAACAAAGGTTTTATGGTTTGCCATGTTGGTAAACAGCATAAAAAATAAATCTATACTTATTTAATATGCTAAGGTTTTTTTATGTTGAGAACTCCTCCTACAGTTCTCAACCAATTTTCAAGTTTTTGGTGTCGCTGGACAGGGCTTGGTCTGTAGTTGTTTCCGCCAAAAAATTATGAGCATCGGACTTAAAATAAGGGTGCTATCCACAAATTAAATTTGAAATTTTGCCATTAGAATAACATTGGGATTGGGTTGAACATTTCAAACATCTGTTAATGTACAGCTGTCAATACTGATTACCGATATTCACAATATTGGATTGGTCGGATGTCACTGACTTAGAACTAAATGTAACATTGTATTGTATCAAAATAAATAACTCGATTTCGAGCAACACGTACACTAGTAACAAATTAAAGCAGAACACTACGTTTAGGCTTGAATTTCAAACAGCTGCGAACCAGCATAGTTGGTTGTTAGTGAAAATTTAATAACCTGTTTATTATGGTAATATAACAAAAGTAATTGAAAAATTTTTATGCAGAATGCTACAAATATTAAAACAGCTGTTTAAACTACAACCTTTAAATTTTATTTCACCTTTAGCATAGGTATCAAGTTTATTACATACACGTTTTATAAGAAGAAATTTTCAGCTAAATTGTAAATAAAATGAACTTTTTCTATAAAGATGCATTTTTTAAATTTAAACAATTTTTTCTTTGTCTGAATTCTGTTTTGTTATGAAAAAAATAAATGGGAAGAGATAAAGATTTTACAAATAATGTTATTGCACGTTTACTAAAGCGGACAATCCTCCTTGATATAGCTGCATTTTAGGAATTGGTATTCAAAAACAGTTCAACGAACAATCATGTAATTTTCACACAATGTTCATAGAACATACTCTTCTTCCAATTTAGGAGGTTCAAGTAAAAATAATCCTAAAAAACTAGTGATATCCGTGTAATAAATGAGTACCAATCTGACAGATAATCTTTATTCATTCATGCCCCTGTTTGTCATATCAACACATACCCTGTGTGTCTAATACCAACCCTATGTATTGTCTCTGCAAATCCCACAAGTGTTGTATCCGGTCAAACCAACACATACCCTGTGTGTCTAATACCAACCCTATGTATTGTCTCTGCAAATCCCACAAGTGTTGTATCCGGTCAAACCAACACATACCCTGTGTGTCTAATACCAACCCTATGTATTGTCTCTGCAAATCCCACAAGTGTTGTATCCGGTCAAACCAACACATACCCTGTGTGTCTAATACCAACCCTATGTATTGTCTCTGCAAATCCCACAAGTGTTGTATCCGGTCAAACCAACACATACCCTGTGTGTCTAATACCAACCCTATGTATTGTCTCTGCAAATCCCACAAGTGTTGTATCCGGTCAAACCAACACATACCCTGTGTGTCTAATACCAACCCTATGTATTGTCTCTGCAAATCCCACAAGTGTTGTATCCGGTCAAACCAACACATACCCTGTGTGTCTAATACCAACCCTATGTATTGTCTCTGCAAATCCCACAAGTGTTGTATCCGGTCAAACCAACACATACCCTGTGTGTCTAATACCAACCCTATGTATTGTCTCTGCAAATCCCACAAGTGTTGTATCCGGTCAAACCAACACATACCCTGTGTGTCTAATACCAACCCTATGTATTGTCTCTGCAAATCCCACAAGTGTTGTATCCGGTCAAACCAACACATACCCTGTGTGTCTAATACCAACCCTATGTATTGTCTCTGCAAATCCCACAAGTGTTGTATCCTTCTCTGATTTTCACACGGTTGTATTTTTTTCTCTTTTCATTACACTTTCCCCTCCCCTAAGGAATTTTTACGGTTGAGGGGTAAATGTTTACACCTACATTTACAACAATACTGTTATTAAAATTGTAACATTTTGACGCTGTTAAAATTTGTCATAGGTTGGAAATAAAAGTTTTATTAGAGTTAATGAAAATAAAATTTTTTCTAACCCACATACGTAACTATGTTTGTGTTATCATAGGTAACAAGATAGACCGGGAGGACCGTGAGATCCCGACGCACGTGGGTGAGGACTTTGCCCAGCGACATAACATGTACTACCTGGAGACGTCGGCCAAGGAGGCGGACAACGTCGAGCGACTCTTCATGCAGATCGCCGCCGAGCTGATGGAGGTACACCAACACTTTCACTACATTGCTGACCTATTCAGTAATATTTTCATTACAGTGCACGTAAAACAGCTGTTTTTAATATCAGCTATGACTGTATAAAATAACTTTTTCACACCCTAGAGTGCACAGTAAGATTTAAATTTTTCCACACTATCAATTATAGTTAGGCCCGTGCTGGCCCACCGGGACACCGGGACGTATCCCGGTGCCCCCTCCGCCTGGAGATTTTTGGCGCCCTCCGGTTCCAAAACAGACAAATTTTATTCTGAATGTCAACAAGAAAAAAAATTCTTAATTCAAATGCCTCTCTTATATATAAAGAGCATTTAACAACAACTTGAATAAAGAAAACGTTAGTTTAAAGTAATATTATTAATCCGAATAATTCTTGAACTATAGGATTATCGACTTAGGCCTATTCTCCACGAACGTTTCTATCGCGGCGTTTTTCTTGCATCTGAAACGCGCATGAACTGGAATCATGGCGAGTAATGGGTGAGTCTCCACGGGCGTTTTGGACGCCGCGACAGCGGGCGACATGGCGTTTCTGTCGTCGACGTTTTTTACCTGTCAAAAACGCGACGACATCGTCGTGATCCATTCTCCACGTGACGTTTTCCCGCGACTGTCACTGGGCTGCACGCCTGACCATATCGGGTATTAAAATAAAACCATATTAATCGAGTGTTTGTGCTAACTTCACTCATGTGCAAAACCTTTTTAGCAGCTACAAAACAAAATAAACATTATATGATTTAATTAAAAAATCGAGTGTTCGAGTGAAGCCTACTGCATGTGCGGTCTACACTGTGAGCCTCCGCGGCACATAATGACTTACGTAATGTCTGCATTTGCATGGAGACCAAAAACTTCGGGTGTGTCTGTCGCAGGTAAACTGTTCACATAGTCTACATATCACTGGAAGATAAGGAATAAGCACACTTGAGGCAACACTTTACACATAATCAAATAAACAGCGCAGTGGGATAGTTAAATTTCTATTATTCTAGGTAAAAAATCATTCTAAACAAATATAAGGCAAATAAACCCAAATGTCCTTCAAGGACAGGGTGAACTAGGGTAAAACAGGACAGGATAGGGTATTAACCCGCGAGGGGTCGCGCCGCTGTCTTTTCCACCGGGCGATAGGTAATTTTTTTTTTACTTCTCAGCATGGAAGCTTAGCGCTACCCCCCCTCCAGTACCTTCAAATAAACTCGTCTGCTACGCAATCGCGCATTCCCTCACCCCCTCCAACCGGCCAGTCGGCTGCTGTATTGCAACAAGTTAGCTACCTGTGGTTTCCACCGTGCGCGACATCATTTTATAACATATGATGTCGCGCACGGTGGAAACCACAGGTAGCTAACTTGTTTTCATATAGTATAATTTTTATACTATATGTTCATAGTATAGTGTTATAGTTCATATAGTGTTTTATTAGTTAATATTCTATGTAATATGTTGAATTGTAGTCAATGAAATGGAAAAGTGTACAACATTAGCATTTATTTATAAACCCGGTGGAATCCACCGTGCGCGACCTCTAAAGTGATATATTTTGCGCGACCTCTCGAGGGTTAAGGACAGGGTGAACAGGGTGAATGAACAAAAAATACTAGGGGTCAAAAATTGAAATTATTGAAATCCCCAAGAGAATCATAAAAAAGTTTAAGAGATCTTTTCATGTTTTGTAGATTTTTTTCCGGCTTACTAACCCATTGTTATTGTTATTGCTATTGTTGTCATTGATATTAACCTATGTTTTCATAAGAGAACACGACATTAGTGATTTATGATTTAACTTTAACTTTTAACGTTTTTGTCTTAAATATTTTTATCTACTAGACTTTATTCAGAACTTATCTTAAAATGCTTGGTTACACCTCATAATTGAAACTCTGATAAAATTGATTTATTATACCTTCGTTAAAAAATAGAGTATGACTAATTAATCATCTGAGACCACTCAAGCTTGCTCTCTATTTTTTGAAGGTGTGATTTTTTACTTTTCATAGTTAAAAAAACTTAAAATTTTATTTTTATTTTTTGAACAAAATATTTTGGTATGAATAAAAGTATATAAACCAAATCATTTATTACATTGTACAATTTATAAAATTCCATGTATAACAAAGTTAAATAAATAATATAAAAAAAAATGTATAACTGTTGTTGCAAACTCCCAAAGAATCCACTCAGTAATGGTGTGTTCTCCACGACTGGTCGTAGAAGCCTTACTCTGGTAGGCTGAAGAAAAGGACAGTCAACCGCTTGAACAAAGGCTGGAGCTGGAGCTTTCTGTATAAGCTCTTGTAGATTGAACCTCCTGTGGAACTTCTTCCTTGAGGTCGGGAAGCCCAAACTTGAAGTTCTCAAGTGCTAGCAGTAACCCTTGGTCGAGGAAACTCGGTCATCTACTCTGTTGAAAGGATGAACTCCTCAAACTATGAGCTCTTTCCCAACGCTGCTCAAAACTTTGTTTTCTTCTCTGGATGTGAGGAGTTTCTACCAAGAAAACTGGAGTTGAGAAAGAGGACCCTGGGTCAAGTTTGAAACCTCTTCTAGAGCACAAAATTAAGGAGATGTAGGGAGCAGCTACTACTTTCGGTAGAGAGCAGCCAAAAGTGATTAGTTGCTATGAAAACCATTTTATTTTAAGTAATTGTTGAAAGTGTTAAAATATAAATAAAGAAACATGGAATCAGTGGTTTATACATTTTTTTGTGTGAGTGAATAAAAGTTTTTGAATTAAAGTAAACACATAAAAAATGAGATGCACTTCATTGAAATAAAAATCATTCATATACTGAGAGCTAATTAAGAGAAGTTATTTATTTATTTATCTCCCAACAACAATGCCAAGACAATCATGAGATACAAGATACAAATTCATCTAACACTAAGTACAAATAGAGTGACTAGATGGCTGACAAGCAAAGAATAAACACATTTACGTGATTGTAAACGTTATTGTTTATTTCAATCTTTTTTTACTAATTTGCGCCCTCTCCTGTCTTTTTGTGACTTACCGGACATCCACAGTTTATGCCCGCTTTTAAAGTTAGTGAAGTTGTGTGAATAAATTCTGCAGAACTCATGACACAGTCAAAATTAACTTAGAATTCAATCCAAATTAATAATGTACTTCTATCAACAGTATAAGTAATGTATTGAGTTTAAAATATGATATTTTGCCTTCTTTCAGTCTAAAACAAGTTAACTCTTTCTTCTACATGTATAAAAAGTTATATTTTAATATTAAACAAGTGTTTGATTCTAGTTAAATTAATCGAGACAATGTAGTTTAATTTACAAAAAGTTACTGTAGTTATTACTAATGTTACATGTTAATTTTATTAATAAATTACTAAAATCATGTTTCAACTAGTTTTTCTCTCTTATTCTGTTTTGCCAGTTTTGCCCGAAGAAATTAGTGATGTTGACTGGGCACCTTGAAGCCATAAATTTGTAAAAAACGGATGTATTTGCACGTAGATAAAGTATGGATTTAAAGCTATCAAATCGTTTAAAATGTGTTTTTTGGGTTTAAAATTCAAAATATAGTCACTATATTCTATACTCTTAGACCCTTGGTAATCATACTTTTGATACTGTGGAGAGTTGTGGGTGGGAAGGGGATTTGGGGGGGGGGGGGGGTTTACACTGGCGCCCTCTGGCCATGGCTCACCACCGCCCTGAGAAGGGGTCCAGCACGGGCCTGATTATAGTAGACGCTCGATAATCCGACATGTATGGGACCAGGATTTTGGTTCATAGAAGATTATGAATTACTGGAGGTATCATCATAAAAATGCTTGCACAATAAAAAAGATTAATAGAAAATATTTGATTGCTTAATAATGATATAAGGATGAGATCATCCTTTTTGCTTATTTTCTGTCAGGATTAGGTCATTCACTGCTCACTTGCCTATCACAACAGTAAACATTTCACGAAATTTTTAGCTTCTAACCATCCATCTGGATTATTTTGCACTATGTGATTGATGGTTTATGAGTGGTCTTTGAAAATCTAATAACTACTATAAATAGTATATTTAAACATAATAAATTGCAAATGGAGCCTCCAATTTCAATGAATTTTTTTTAGAGGTGTTGGATTTCATGTACGACTGTGATTGTAAATCAGAATGATCAGGCCTGGGGGACAGCTTCTTACAAAATTTCAAAACTAGTAAATATTTCTTTGTAATTTTTTACCATTGGTTTTTTTATTAAAAACAATATTCAAATAATTTATATAAACTTAAATAAAAGACTGTTTTGAGTACAGTAACCTTGTTACTATCAAATCTGTCAGTTATGTTACTTGGATTGAGACTACTCGTATTAGTATCCCCCCCTAAGTTATTAGCGCTCTCAAAAAGCAGTGGGTTTCCAAACCAATCTGAAACATTAGCGATTCAAGCAGATGAAATAGAATCAAACTAATTCTAATGGTGTCGTGATTGGTTGTTGAGTTAACTCCGACGCCCATTGCAACAAGTGGTAGTGAGTGTCACTAGCGCTCCTAGTTACTGGAGCGCCACGTTATTACTGGGGGGGTTGATCGCAAATGCAGTCTGTAACTTGTCAGTTTGTTTGATTATGGGAAGAAGTGTATTTTAGACAATAGTTTGTTTTGGTGTAGACATGGACTGTAGCATGAGTTTGAAATATAAAAGAACAGTACAACTATATTTAATTTTTTCTGTAATGTTCTAAATCTCCTATATAGGCCTGCTGTAAATTAATAAAATATATATTTTACAAGCATTTTATGTGAGGATAGGGTCTTGTAATACCCTAACCACAAATCAAAAGTATCCTCCGGATTATCCGAGGTTTTTGTTATCCGAGCCATTCTAAGTCCCAAAGACCTCTGATAGTCGTGCATACATAATCGTGCTATTGATTTTTAAAGTTGAAAATTAATTTTCCTTACATCTTGTAGCAGTGTTGGTTTAAATATGTAAATAATTTTGTATATATCTAACTTAAGAAATGACATTTTAAATTCTGATTACTAACACAAACAACCATATAACCCTTATAATGAGTGAATATTGTGAAATTTAATATTTATCTTTACTGCAAGCAGCAAGCAAGATGTAAAGAACTGCCGAGGTACGACCAGACAAGTCCTTCGATCAACGGACGAACGACTGCCATCGGGGACTCATGCTGCTCACGTCTCTCTTAAGCTCAACTCCCCCTCCGCTCCCTAGGTTGTGGCCCAAAACCTCACCACAGTTCAGGTGACAAATCAAGAACCATATTCACCGATGGTAACACAATATTTCCTTTCACCTACAGTAAGTTTTGATGACAATTTTTATCCTGTACTTAACAATTTTACCGTGTGACGTGACGACCAAGCTAAAAAAATCTTGAGTGTAATAACATATCTTCTAAATGGGGAAGGTTCACGTGAATCAGATTAACACATTTAAAATAACAACTAACAATAAACCTAAAGCTAGTAATAAGGTTAAATCTGTAAAATTTTACAACTTCCTAACTAAACCTAGTTTATTTTTTATATACAGATATATATTCAAGACCATTCAAGACTTATAGGTCAGATAATCAAATACTTTGAAACAAAGCTTTCGTCTAGATATACCTGTTTATTAAAGCCTATATTATCAAAGTTGTTTGACAATAATTCAGTTGAGTTGGTAAGAGACAAAAAGACACATTTTAGTTATTTAATGATTGTGGTTAGAATAAGACCTTGACAGGTTTTGAATTTTTGCCACATAACAGGATTTGGTCAGATGTCATTTCTATTGGTCTACCAGCTTGGTCTCTGGTAAATTTGGTGTCTGTCTCAAATGTGCAAACTTTTGCAAAAAAGTAGTTCTCAGATCCTTCATACTTTTTGGGTGGTTATATTTAAAAGTTTTAATTTTATTTTAACCTGAAATTTTCTTAAAACATTCTATTTTATAAACATTTATATGTGCTGGATAAAATTATAACTACTTTAAAATCCTTACTTTAAATAGAATTTGGTACAAAATAATTTTTAATGTAAAGTATTTGATAATTTTATGGCTTTTATGGTTTTAGTATATTTCACTATTTAAAAGTTTTTTTTAGTTTGTAATATTTTAATGCTCACTGTGTACTTTGTCAATCACAAAGAAATCACTAAGGCAGTAATACATCAACATAAAATTTTCAGTTTTATTTTTAGAATTTTTAAAATTTTATATGTTTAAATGTATTTGTCATTGTTATATATTATTCAGATTTTACTATTATAATTTGTATTTTAAAGCCAACCTCTTTATGTAAAGTATATTGGTTGATTCTATCTTCCAAGTCAAATGTCTAAAACCCTTTAACCTTCCATTGGGCTACGTGGACATTAATTCCGCACTTGTAAAAAAATTAAGTAAAAATATCCACGTCACAGCAGGCTTGCGTACTAAGTGTCTTTCCAATAGAATTTTTCTATTTTTTCTATTTCCTCATAAAAAAATATTGGGTTGAGTATTTAGGTTTGCCGCTGTTGGGGCTTTGTAAGATAATTTAAGTTTAACCCTCCCTAATTCAAATACATACCTAATTTTACCAAGATATGTTAATAAATAAGCAAAAAATGAAGAAGAACACATCTTATGGACAAAATAGTTAAGAAAGTTTCGGTCGACATAGTAGGGCACTCTACCATGAGAGCGTGCACGAGACAATCAGACAATAATCTATTATGTCAGTTTACATTCTGTCTTTCTTGCAGATGGTCACCAGCAAAAATTATCTCTCGTCCACGCACCACACTCAAAAATCATAAATAACTTATGACAGTTTTCGATTACTAGACCTATTCTTCAATTAATTAATGTAAGAACACTTTTTTCGTTCGCCTACTTTAGTAATAATTTTGAACCCCAAGTAAAAACAAATTTGAAAATAGTAGGATAGTGGGATACCATGACGATGTTAATAACTTGTAAAGCATAGTTTATTTTTCTAAACATATGATTGAATAAAATATCTTCATAAGAATAACATTAGGAGTGTAGTTTGAAAGCCTATAGGTCAAAGCCTTAACGATAAACTAATTTGATGGCTTAAAATAACGATTCTCCTTGAAAAAAAAGCTTTCAAATGATACCAAATAAGCTAAGTATGCATTGGTTTAAAGGGTATTCTTGATGACAGACTCAATATTAAAGAAATTTAACATCTCCCTCTCACACACTATGTTCATGTTCCGCTGGCGCTATCTCTATTTGGAGTAGGCTACTCAATTTTGGTTCACAGCGCTCCCAGCAAAAAAATTTGTTTGCCAATTTTTAACATGTGATGTGATTTTCTTTATTTTTTTTTTTGTATCCATTGATAGAAGGTTTTGTTTATTTCCCATAAAAATAACATAGGAAACATAATTTTTAATTTTCTCCGTGACCATTGAAGCTAAGTTCAAACTTCAAAATAGTACTTAATTGTTTTTTTGTGCTCTTTTCATGGTTTCCAACGGTTTGTGGTAAAAATATTGGGTTTACTAAGTTAAGGTCAAAAAATGTCAAAAACCCATTTTTTACCCTTTTGAAACCCCATAAAACCCCGTTCCCATGGTCCAATCATTCTGGTTCACAAATTCGTTCAACTAAATGCTGGTTTTGTACCAAATTTCATCAAAATTGGAGGTTGCCTACAAAAGTTCCCTCATGTGCCTCTTTCAATACAGTTGTCCAATGGAGGGTTGAACAAAAAATGCGGTGACTTTGCCTGAGGAAAAACATTGAAGGAGTTTTATTTTTACTAAATTTTCTTGACGTCAAGGCATGCTTTTAAAACATATGTTATTGATGACTGCTGAATGTAATCTGTTGAATATAAAACTTGTTATTTGTGATTTTATGTGCAATGAAGTAAATGTTTAGCAAAAATGCCTAATAACCAAAGATAAAAAATGCATTTATTTATGAACTACTCATTATTAGTTATCCGAATAAAGCATATTAATAAGGTTATCTAAGAAGAACAAAACTTATATTATGTATGACTTAGTTTGATTTGTATTGATAAAAGTTAAACTATCAATCTATCTAGTTGTACAGTGCACTCTCGTTGATGCGACATCTGAACTAATGATCTGGATTTTTTTATTGTTTGAGGGAAAATTATTTTTATGTTTTAGCCTATCTAATTCAATTGGTTATTCGTTATACTTGCAGTACACAAATGTTTCGCAAGGGAATAACAAGGAGTAATGAAACTAAACATCCGCTTACCAACAATTATTCTGTCTTGTGACCACTACAATTGAATTGTAATGATTCCAAAGTAGAATTAAGTAGGTTTTTTTTATTTAGGTGCAGTAAATTCAACTATTCCTTATTAATATCCATATTCTTATTTTGTTAGTTTTGTACTATGACATCATGAGTTTTAGTTTGTTTACTGTAAGCTATTTCAATATGTTTGACAATAATTCAGTTGAGTTGGTAAGAGACAAAAAGACACATTTTAGTTATTTAATGATTGTGGTTAGAATAAGACCTTGACAGGTTTTGAATTTTTGCCACATAACAGGATTTGGTCAGATGTCATTTCTATTGGTCTACCAGCTTGGTCTCTGGTAAATTTGGTGTCTGTCTCAAATGTGCAAACTTTTGCAAAAAAGTAGTTCTCAGATCCTTCATACTTTTTGGGTGGTTATATTTAAAAGTTTTAATTTTATTTTAACCTGAAATTTTCTTAAAACATTCTATTTTATAAACATTTATATGTGCTGGATAAAATTATAACTACTTTAAAATCCTTACTTTAAATAGAATTTGGTACAAAATAATTTTTAATGTAAAGTATTTGATAATTTTATGGCTTTTATGGTTTTAGTATATTTCACTATTTAAAAGTTTTTTTTTAGTTTGTAATATTTTAATGCTCACTGTGTACTTTGTCAATCACAAAGAAATCACTAAGGCAGTAATACATCAACATAAAATTTTCAGTTTTATTTTTAGAATTTTTAAAATTTTATATGTTTAAATGTATTTGTCATTGTTATATATTATTCAGATTTTACTATTATAATTTGTATTTTAAAGCCAACCTCTTTATGTAAAGTATATTGGTTGATTCTATCTTCCAAGTCAAATGTCTAAAACCCTTTAACCTTCCATTGGGCTACGTGGACATTAATTCCGCACTTGTAAAAAAATTAAGTAAAAATATCCACGTCACAGCAGGCTTGCGTACTAAGTGTCTTTCCAATAGAATTTTTCTATTTTTTCTATTTCCTCATAAAAAAATATTGGGTTGAGTATTTAGGTTTGCCGCTGTTGGGGCTTTGTAAGATAATTTAAGTTTAACCCTCCCTAATTCAAATACATACCTAATTTTACCAAGATATGTTAATAAATAAGCAAAAAATGAAGAAGAACACATCTTATGGACAAAATAGTTAAGAAAGTTTCGGTCGACATAGTAGGGCACTCTACCATGAGAGCGTGCACGAGACAATCAGACAATAATCTATTATGTCAGTTTACATTCTGTCTTTCTTGCAGATGGTCACCAGCAAAAATTATCTCTCGTCCACGCACCACACTCAAAAATCATAAATAACTTATGACAGTTTTCGATTACTAGACCTATTCTTCAATTAATTAATGTAAGAACACTTTTTTCGTTCGCCTACTTTAGTAATAATTTTGAACCCCAAGTAAAAACAAATTTGAAAATAGTAGGATAGTGGGATACCATGACGATGTTAATAACTTGTAAAGCATAGTTTATTTTTCTAAACATATGATTGAATAAAATATCTTCATAAGAATAACATTAGGAGTGTAGTTTGAAAGCCTATAGGTCAAAGCCTTAACGATAAACTAATTTGATGGCTTAAAATAACGATTCTCCTTGAAAAAAAAGCTTTCAAATGATACCAAATAAGCTAAGTATGCATTGGTTTAAAGGGTATTCTTGATGACAGACGCAATATTAAAGAAATTTAACATCTCCCTCTCACACACTATGTTCATGTTCCGCTGGCGCTATCTCTATTTGGAGTAGGCTACTCAATTTTGGTTCACAGCGCTCCCAGCAAAAAAATTTGTTTGCCAATTTTTAACATGTGATGTGATTTTCTTTATTTATTTTTTTTTTTGTATCCATTGATAGAAGGTTTTGTTTATTTCCCATAAAAATAACATAGGAAACATAATTTTTAATTTTCTCCGTGACCATTGAAGCTAAGTTCAAACTTCAAAATAGTACTTAATTGTTTTTTTGTGCTCTTTTCATGGTTTCCAACGGTTTGTGGTAAAAATATTGGGTTTACTAAGTTAAGGTCAAAAAATGTCAAAAACCCATTTTTTACCCTTTTGAAACCCCATAAAACCCCGTTCCCATGGTCCAATCATTCTGGTTCACAAATTCGTTCAACTAAATGCTGGTTTTGTACCAAATTTCATCAAAATTGGAGGTTGCCTACAAAAGTTCCCTCATGTGCCTCTTTCAATACAGTTGTCCAATGGAGGGTTGAACAAAAAATGCGGTGACTTTGCCTGAGGAAAAACATTGAAGGAGTTTTATTTTTACTAAATTTTCTTGACATCAAGGCATGCTTTTAAAACATATGTTATTGATGACTGCTGAATGTAATCTGTTGAATATAAAACTTGTTATTTGTGATTTTATGTGCAATGAAGTAAATGTTTAGCAAAAATGCCTAATAACCAAAGATAAAAAATGCATTTATTTATGAACTACTCATTATTAGTTATCCGAATAAAGCATATTAATAAGGTTATCTAAGAAGAACAAAACTTATATTATGTATGACTTAGTTTGATTTGTATTGATAAAAGTTAAACTATCAATCTATCTAGTTGTACAGTGCACTCTCGTTGATGCGACATCTGAACTAATGATCTGGATTTTTTTATTGTTTGAGGGAAAATTATTTTTATGTTTTAGCCTATCTAATTCAATTGGTTATTCGTTATACTTGCAGTACACAAATAAATGTTTCGCAAGGGAATAACAAGGAGTAATGAAACTAAACATCCGCTTACCAACAATTATTCTGTCTTGTGACCACTACAATTGAATTGTAATGATTCCAAAGTAGAATTAAGTAGGTTTTTTTATTTAGGTGCAGTAAATTCAACTATTCCTTATTTATATCCATATTCTTATTTTGTTAGTTTTGTACTATGACATCATGAGTTTTAGTTTGTTTACTGTAAGCTATTTCAATATGTTTGACAATAATTCAGTTGAGTTGGTAAGAGACAAAAAGACACATTTTAGTTATTTAATGATTGTGGTTAGAATAAGACCTTGACAGGTTTTGAATTTTTGCCACATAACAGGATTTGGTCAGATGTCATTTCTATTGGTCTACCAGCTTGGTCTCTGGTAAATTTGGTGTCTGTCTCAAATGTGCAAACTTTTGCAAAAAAGTAGTTCTCAGATCCTTCATACTTTTTGGGTGGTTATATTTAAAAGTTTTAATTTTATTTTAACCTGAAATTTTCTTAAAACATTCTATTTTATAAACATTTATATGTGCTGGATAAAATTATAACTACTTTAAAATCCTTACTTTAAATAGAATTTGGTACAAAATAATTTTTAATGTAAAGTATTTGATAATTTTATGGCTTTTATGGTTTTAGTATATTTCACTATTTAAAAGTTTTTTTTAGTTTGTAATATTTTAATGCTCACTGTGTACTTTGTCAATCACAAAGAAATCACTAAGGCAGTAATACATCAACATAAAATTTTCAGTTTTATTTTTAGAATTTTTAAAATTTTATATGTTTAAATGTATTTGTCATTGTTATATATTATTCAGATTTTACTATTATAATTTGTATTTTAAAGCCAACCTCTTTATGTAAAGTATATTGGTTGATTCTATCTTCCAAGTCAAATGTCTAAAACCCTTTAACCTTCCATTGGGCTACGTGGACATTAATTCCGCACTTGTAAAAAAATTAAGTAAAAATATCCACGTCACAGCAGGCTTGCGTACTAAGTGTCTTTCCAATAGAATTTTTCTATTTTTTCTATTTCCTCATAAAAAAATATTGGGTTGAGTATTTAGGTTTGCCGCTGTTGGGGCTTTGTAAGATAATTTAAGTTTAACCCTCCCTAATTCAAATACATACCTAATTTTACCAAGATATGTTAATAAATAAGCAAAAAATGAAGAAGAACACATCTTATGGACAAAATAGTTAAGAAAGTTTCGGTCGACATAGTAGGGCACTCTACCATGAGAGCGTGCACGAGACAATCAGACAATAATCTATTATGTCAGTTTACATTCTGTCTTTCTTGCAGATGGTCACCAGCAAAAATTATCTCTCGTCCACGCACCACACTCAAAAATCATAAATAACTTATGACAGTTTTCGATTACTAGACCTATTCTTCAATTAATTAATGTAAGAACACTTTTTTCGTTCGCCTACTTTAGTAATAATTTTGAACCCCAAGTAAAAACAAATTTGAAAATAGTAGGATAGTGGGATACCATGACGATGTTAATAACTTGTAAAGCATAGTTTATTTTTCTAAACATATGATTGAATAAAATATCTTCATAAGAATAACATTAGGAGTGTAGTTTGAAAGCCTATAGGTCAAAGCCTTAACGATAAACTAATTTGATGGCTTAAAATAACGATTCTCCTTGAAAAAAAAGCTTTCAAATGATACCAAATAAGCTAAGTATGCATTGGTTTAAAGGGTATTCTTGATGACAGACTCAATATTAAAGAAATTTAACATCTCCCTCTCACACACTATGTTCATGTTCCGCTGGCGCTATCTCTATTTGGAGTAGGCTACTCAATTTTGGTTCACAGCGCTCCCAGCAAAAAAATTTGTTTGCCAATTTTTAACATGTGATGTGATTTTCTTTATTTTTTTTTTTGTATCCATTGATAGAAGGTTTTGTTTATTTCCCATAAAAATAACATAGGAAACATAATTTTTAATTTTCTCCGTGACCATTGAAGCTAAGTTCAAACTTCAAAATAGTACTTAATTGTTTTTTTGTGCTCTTTTCATGGTTTCCAACGGTTTGTGGTAAAAATATTGGGTTTACTAAGTTAAGGTCAAAAAATGTCAAAAACCCATTTTTTACCCTTTTGAAACCCCATAAAACCCCGTTCCCATGGTCCAATCATTCTGGTTCACAAATTCGTTCAACTAAATGCTGGTTTTGTACCAAATTTCATCAAAATTGGAGGTTGCCTACAAAAGTTCCCTCATGTGCCTCTTTCAATACAGTTGTCCAATGGAGGGTTGAACAAAAAATGCGGTGACTTTGCCTGAGGAAAAACATTGAAGGAGTTTTATTTTTACTAAATTTTCTTGACGTCAAGGCATGCTTTTAAAACATATGTTATTGATGACTGCTGAATGTAATCTGTTGAATATAAAACTTGTTATTTGTGATTTTATGTGCAATGAAGTAAATGTTTAGCAAAAATGCCTAATAACCAAAGATAAAAAATGCATTTATTTATGAACTACTCATTATTAGTTATCCGAATAAAGCATATTAATAAGGTTATCTAAGAAGAACAAAACTTATATTATGTATGACTTAGTTTGATTTGTATTGATAAAAGTTAAACTATCAATCTATCTAGTTGTACAGTGCACTCTCGTTGATGCGACATCTGAACTAATGATCTGGATTTTTTTATTGTTTGAGGGAAAATTATTTTTATGTTTTAGCCTATCTAATTCAATTGGTTATTCGTTATACTTGCAGTACACAAATGTTTCGCAAGGGAATAACAAGGAGTAATGAAACTAAACATCCGCTTACCAACAATTATTCTGTCTTGTGACCACTACAATTGAATTGTAATGATTCCAAAGTAGAATTAAGTAGGTTTTTTTATTTAGGTGCAGTAAATTCAACTATTCCTTATTAATATCCATATTCTTATTTTGTTAGTTTTGTACTATGACATCATGAGTTTTAGTTTGTTTACTGTAAGCTATTTCATGCTTTACAACCAGTAATATAATTTGAAGCTCTATTTCCTACCATATTTGCTCTGCTATTAATTTACTGTTGTAGGTATAATAGAAGTTTTAATACAGGACTTGTCTTCCCAGGACAACTTTAAAAATGGTTTATACCAGTTGTGAAGTTAACATTAGGTACAGCGAGCAAAGTTGTCATAACATGTAGTAAGTCTATTGGCTGTCCACTATGACAATTGCCCTTCCTTTATCTTATTGTTTCTCAAGTTCATGTTCTAGACGGCAGAAGGGGAAGGCTGTGAGCATGGAACCCCTAGCTGAGGAACATGAATGGACAGTTGGTTAGTTGACCACTTTGAGGGCAGAGCGTACTGCTCATTTGAGCCTGAAAATCAGTCATCACAGGAGTACGGGAGTTGGCCCTCTGAATGGTCAAACAACTGTCTGCTGTCCTGTTTCTCACCCTTTCTCTTTCTTCAATCAATCAATCAATCAATCAAAATTCTTTATTTTCAATCAAAATTCTTTATTTTCCAAAATTGTAATGACATATTCATATTTTTAACAATGTGCAAAAACCTTTCAAGGTTTGTCTGCACTTAATCATATATAACAAGAAAATATTTTATCATAAACTTAGTTTTATTCAGCCAACAGTCCCAATATAATAATATCCTGTTCCCAATATAATAATAATATTATGTTCCCAATAATATAATATCAATATCCTGTTCTTCCGGGGGCTTGCGCAAAATGCCTGTTTGAGGCAGACGTGCTTAATGGTTGGGCCGGGGTCTCCTTATCCACCAATAACAACAATGGTACCTGTTTTATTTTTAAAGTAGCTCATCAATAGTAATGATTATAACCATAGTTAATTTCGACAACGACAAAAAAATGAATTACAACCGACTCTGCTTTGTTTAAATTTTTTGACATCCAAACCTCAGGTAGTCTTATACATTAGTTCGGATGAACTAGAGTGTACTGTATAACCGATTCTAAAAGAAAATTATGAGTTTATTCACAAATTACAAATAAGAGTTCTTATACATTTAGTCTTTTTGTTAAACAAAATACTGTAAAAATTAAGATCTTAAATATATTATTTAAAAGATATACTACTTGTCAATTATAAATTTTAATATGTTATAAAATTTTAATCTTCTAAATTTAAAATTCAAAACACAATAGACCTATATTATTTCTATTTTTATATGGACTAGGCTTTTCTACTACAAAGCTGTCATCATCAGGTCTTTTATAAATAAACAAAAGTGGGTTTACAAACATTATTTTACTAGATATTGTGACGTACCTTCAGGTCACGAGAATATTTATGTAATTAACTTTTAGTTCGTACGCCACAATAAAAAAAGATAAGTTTTGCCAGGATTCGCTCAGTACAAAAGCAGGGTTAATTCCAGAGTTCAACGTCGTAGATGCCTAATCTATTATTACAAAAAGTGGAAGACGAGTGCCGAATTATATTATTAAATTTACTACGTTGGTTTTTCACCCATGTGTCGTTCCAATAAAATAATTTGACCAAATAATAAAGATGATTAATTTAATTACCTATTGGTTTTTCACCCAGGTAGTCGAAATAATTAATTTAAGGATGGAAAGCCGATTTATAAACCCAAATTACGAATTACGATTTACAGTTTAAAATTATTAAAATACACTAAAACGTTTCGTCAACGTCTAGTTTCGCCGACTGCGATAACCAAACTGCAAGTCACCGACCCGGCTTGTCGCAACGGGCAGTTTACTTGGTTTCTTCAACAAAATTAAATCGGTAATAAATAACTAAAACGAATTTAATTAACTCCTTCGGGAAAATAAATCAACTGTAAAAATATAATCTGGGACGACCTGTCCTACGAAATAAAACTAAGGAAATAAATGTAACTAAAACGATCACACTGGGGAATATAAATCGGATAAAATTATAAACTAAACTTATTACTGACGATTATACTTAAAATGAAACGACTGAAAATCAGAATACAAGGGGGTTTCGGGGCTAGTAACTAGAGGTTAATCGAGGACACGAGGGTCAAGATATACGTTAATTATACTTTGAAATAAACTAAGTTGATTAAGTCAGAATAAACTAAAATAATTAAATCGAAATAGCAGGTGGCTTTTGTTAGCTTACCGTGCCGTAGACAACACTCTTTAGAGGTTTTGATTTATTATGGGTTTCAACACACCAAGATCGTTCGCTTTGCCGGTGAGGCCGTGGTCGGGGAGCGAGCTGGTTCTCCACACCAGCGTTCGACGACGACTGACTTGACCACCGGGGCCTGGAGGACGGATAGTGCTGGTTTCACCACATCCCAGTTAGTCATTCGGTAGTCGTTGTAGAGTATCGAATTGAATGTGTAGAGTATCGAACTGAATGTCAGCATATCGACATCGTTTCGGCTACGTCGTTGTCTGCTCACTGCTCAGACCAGACCAGACCACTTGTGATTTTCTGTTTGCTCTCTTTAACCAGAATAAATAATCATATCAGAATTTAACAGAATAATTACATTACATCTGACATGTCTGAAACGTGATTTAAAAAGACGTTAAAATACGCAATTGTATAAATTGTGCTGCTAAAGACTTAGTATGTAATTACGTTGAGTTGTTGGGTTTTCTACACAACTTTTGTCTTACTTGGGATAGGCCTAAATTTGTTATAACTTAGTCGTTTACTGTTAGAGTTGCTAGAAGCAATTAATAGCTCAATTATTTCGCTCATCATTTTAATATATTCCAATAAGGTATGAAGTAACTTTGCCTCACTTTTTAAAGAACTGTCCATTTTGGGAATTGTTCAGATTTATTCTTACTCTGTAAAAATGGTTATATCCTTTGGTGATCAAATAAATAAAGTAAAATAAAGAAACACAAATTTTGGAAAACTTAGGCAGACCTAAGTATTTAGGGCCTTTGCCTATCTTGCTGAACAACCTAGTATTAGTGACGCAGAGGCTTTGGTTTTGCCTGATAATAGGCTAGTATCACCATTGTATCACATTTAACTATAGCCACTTATCCGTTAGCACTATTCGTTTCATTGGGTAAACACAATCTAGACGCTTTGTCCTTACAACATCCATATAACTTAAAGCTTAAAAAAAGCCTATGAGGGTATAAACAGTTTAATTCTCATGTTGTATTTGACTACTGTACCACAACTTTTGTCCCCCATGAACTAATTTTAACAGATGAACTTATTGATGGAATTCATATTTGATTTGTTCACATTTCAAAATACTCCTGTTAAATCAAGTAAAAACGATTCGTATTTTTCTTCACCTTTGACGAAACCAGAAAAACAACCATCACTATCAATTTTAAATGATTCTAAGTGACGATCACAAATATCCTCCATTTTGCAGCATTGAAATTGGATTTTTGTGTTCGAGTCCGAGTTCAAATTTATATTCGATATGAATGATACTTCGATACTCTGTAGTTTCGGTTGGCTACTACCGAATGACTAACTGGGATGTGGTGAAACCAGCACTATCCGCCGAGGACACGTCCCCTCCTACGCTTCCCCTCCGTCACGTGACCTCGACCTCCCGCCACTCCGCTTTGCCGCGCTATTCAAACGCGGCCGTTACAATATGGTTTGAAGCTCTTATCTCTAAAATTTATGTTCCATCATATTCCAAAAGCTTACGCTTAAGGTTATGATTTTCATGTTTTGTCCTTTATTGTCTCAATGTTTTATATTTGGTCTTTTAAGGTGGTGATCAGTGAATGAGAGTCTTTGATTTGTCTCATGTAGGCCTAGTTGTTACTTTCAGTCTCTGCTTGTTTAATGAATTCTTCTTTTATTTCTCGTTCAAATTTAAATTTATCCTGCAGAGATGTTAATCATTAGTATTATGATTTTCACCGTTGAGTCCACGTATAACATGTTCTGGCCAGATTAAGTTTGTCTTCTGATGCAAGTTCGTGGTGAGATTTCCTTGTTTAATTTCATGAATCTGCTGTTTGAGGTGTTAGTTTTCTTGCAACACGTTGTCTAATTTAGCAGCTAGAGTCCGTGATTCGTCTGGGTCAAAATTCTCCTCTGATGAAAAATCTTGGATCTTTGATTTTAGATTTCCTATATTTGTAAAATTGTCATTGGACTATCAGCTGTCATAGGACCAGGTTTTTATATCATTGTCAGAGAGGTTTTAAATTTTTTTTAAACTCCATGCAAGACATTTTACATGATACTGCCTTTGCCAGAAACTGGTGCATTGAATTCCTTGGAATTTTACACCAATGTCACAGATTCGGCAGGGATATTTTGACATTATGTTTGGCCCAATTTCTGGAGAATTTATTGTAGTTAGTTTGATGGATTTAAACAAATTGAATATGATTAAAATATGTGAATTATATTAGGCAGACAATTTTTTGTTAGGTTTACATGTTACATGTTACCTAACATGTAACATGTTGTTAGGTTTAATGTTTTTATGGCAAGGTTTGGCAGGCTCCTCTTTGTTAGCTCTCAATGAGTGTATATGGGTTTGCTGAATATTAATGTAGGCTATGACAAGGCCAACTACACACCAGGCCGGAGTGCTCAGAGAGATGACGTCACAGTAGTGGTGTACCAGCTGATCGGTGTTGCCAAAAACAGGTAATTTACCCAATTTTCGGGGATTTAAGCGGAAGTTGGGAAATATTTGTTTATTTTAGGGGAATTTCCAGGTAATTATTCGGGGAATTGCATCAAAATCGCATCCTTCCAGATCAGCTGGCGCACCAGTAGTGTGACGTTTTAACACAAGTGGTGGGGGGCATTCCGGCCTGGTGTGTAGTTGGCCTTGGCTATGATGATATACAACAGGTCAGATAAACTTTTGAGGAAGTATTAAGGAAACCGTTTTCAGTTGCCTTCAGATTCTAAAATACCAAATCAGTGCTCTGATAATCTTTTTGTTGTAGCTTTTACTAGTTTCTTTTTTGCTTTCTTAAGCATGTTGTTAAAGATATATTGGTGTTTTTAATTTTAAATTTAGAAGATTAACTCATCCCAATATTGAAGCTCATCCGTTTAAAGATTTTAATTATTAAAACTGTAAAACTTCAATCTTACAATGAAGTATGTACAATATAATTTCATACTTCTAACATGCAATTAATTTGCCACTTAAATTTCTTTTCAAGTTTAAAATGTTGAAATGGTTGAAGTTTATCCTTGGCCGTATTAAGCTTTTATGAGAGATCTAAATAGTGCTTTGTTCTTATTTGAAAACAAGTATTTTTAGATTTTTTAATATTTATTCAAGAATTTTTATCCCTGTATATATACTTCCAATGTCTTTAAAATGTTAGGAACTTTCTAGAAAAAATTGTTTTTGTAATAAACAATTGTTTTACAATTTTGATAAAACTAAAAACTTAAAAATAATTAGCTAGGTTGTTAGTACTTGAATGGAAGGTTATAAAGGTATTATACCTTGGTGAGACAGTCTTGCTGTGCTGTTTGGTTGTATAGTGTATATTTCCTGTGATATAGCTTATTGTTACCCCGTAGGTTAAGACATTTGTACTTACTTGTAAATATAAGCACTAGTTGTGGGTGTTAATGTTTTAATAATTATATATCTAAGCTTAATGCTTTTTCTGAGCCAATACTGGTACCATTGAATATATACACTAACTTGAATGACTTCTCGTCCAATACATTTTGTTTGATACCAAAATTTTTAAGGTCTGTGTTCGCCACGCCAAAGATATTGCAATCGATGTTGTTATTCAGCTGGATTGACAGTGCTGCAAAAACACTTAATCTATACCTACATAATATAACCCTCAGTTATAAAATATTTCATACTTGGTTAAGAAGAGTGGGAGAACTGACTTAACTATCATATGTCACTTGCACTTCATGTTCGCCGTGAAAGATCATGCCCAAGGCTATAACAAAGAGATGAAAGAGGTTGTCTCATTGCCATAAGGCTTATGTATAGAGTATCGGCTGTAATCGTGACGTCACCGGCCGACCCTGTCCACCCTAGCAAAACTAGTGAGAGAAAATATATCTAATCAACAGACGTGTTATTCTGGCGGGGACCACAGATTACTGTAATAATAATGCCATATTTTATCCATGGCATTTAATTATATTCTATGAAAAACTATGATTTTAAAGATATTTTATTGTGTTTTCAAGATGGTTTTCTTTGATTAACTACCATATCTTGCAGAATTCCTTTAACATATACTAGTATGAACAATCCATTTTTTGTTCAATATTTGTTTGTATTTGGGGATCTACAAATATTGTATTTGGGGATTTGGGGTCTATTATAAATTAATTTGATAATAATTTTAGGTATAATTTTCATAATGATTATGTTTGTTCTTGTTGCAAGATTCAGATTGTTGGGGTTAGTGGTGACTTTTTTGATAATTTGATAACCTATTTTCGTTGCCAAAGATGGGATCCATTTTAAAGTAACTTTTATAAAATGTATGTCATCTTAACAAAAATAAAATCTACTTTAATCGTACCATATTTATTTTGTACTTAAATAATGCTAGATACTCTCAATTTCATACAGTATTTCTAGCTGTAATTGTCTTTTACTGGACATTATCATTATTTAATTTCATTTAATAATTATGTAAGTTGATTGTCCGACAAGGGTTGGCACTCTTGCTTATATTGTGCAATGTATAATTTTTGTGAAGTTATCGTTTACAATAGATAGAATGAATAAAACATGTTATTCACTGGTCTTCATTCCAGTGTAATATTGATCGATCAGCCAAAACCTCCAAAAATAATCAACTAAAATCCGATAATCTTAATAAAATAGTAATTTTTGGATTGTTCTTCTTTATGTATTTGTATTAAGAAAAAAAAGAAAACTGAGCCCACACATTTCAAACAATTAAATTGTGATTTTAATTTATATCAATTTGATTTTCATTACTTATTATTTTATTGCTAACACCGGATATGGGGCCACTGATGAGGTTGCACAAATGTGATGCACACACAACCGAGACAACCTCCATGTATTCTTTTACCATCCTTGGATCACACAACTGTAAATTGGTTTCAAATACGCCCTTTCTATGAGAAGTCTATTCACGTTTGTGTATATAGTCAATGCTGGTACTATAGGCTAGGTTTTTTAGCTCGTTTCATTACACACTGTATAGATATGTCTCAAGGGTTTGTTATTTAAGTCAAGTAACTGTTGCTCATAATTTAAAACCATTTTAAGTGCATTATTCTGTTGGTCTCCAAGATTGGTGTGTGTACATGTACAACATTCATTAAGATTGATCTTGATGGTGGATGATATTGAAAGTATTGACAAATGTTGTTTTAAAGTTTAGTTAAAAGTATTTAAAGGATTTTTTCATGTTACATAATGCATTTAACACTGTGATTTTTACATTTATTTTGCAATGTGATCTTTTATTTGAGCAGACTCTCCACTTTATCTTACAAAGACCTAAGTATTTTCAGGTATTGCCCTAGTAAAAAGTAATTTAATTTTATTCAAGGTTGTGATTTTACTTTATTTTTGTAATTTATTTTAGATTTATTTATTTTAAACTCAGTGTATTGCCCTTAACTCCCCTTGCCTTTAGAATTAGAATTCTAGTTATACTTTGTCCAAAGATTTTCAAATTCAAGTAATGCCACAGCTACAAAAGTGCTGTGCTCACATGTTTCAATTGTAATTTTGACCTATAAAACAATTTTAAACTAAAAGATTTTTTAAAAGACCTTTAAACAAAAGGCCAAACAGGTTATTACAACCTTCAAATTAGTTTTAGTATTGGAAAGAACAAAGACTTAGTCATGAATAATTAAGACTTATTTAATGCTCTACTATTTACAGTCCTTGATTTTAATAAACTGATTTGATTTCCTAATAAACTTTTTAATGTGATAAAGTGTAAAAAACTTTTAAAATTATGTGATCAAATTAGTAATAATTTGATTTAGTAGACAAATTAGTAGACAGATTTAAATTACTACGTTAATTGTGTTTTCTAACTTGTTATAACATTGTTAATAAGGAAATACAGTAGACTCCCTCTTAACCGGGCACCTCGGGACCAGGCTGCGGCCGGATAATGAATTGGCCGGTTAAACCGATGTTCATTTAAGAATGCCAACCTACAATTTTATATGGCCTATAAATATAATTATCACTTGAAAAACAACTTTAAATACATTTCTGTATATGATTCATAGCTAACATCCGACACCCATGAAATCCACAACAAACCTAAACTAATGATAAATCGTTTCTTTATTGAGGTCTACTGACTGGATTTGCATGACTGGTCTACTGACTGGTCCAAATGCATTGACTTCCGGTGGCATTCAATTCTGTCCAGGACAGTACATTTTAATTGGTTTGAGAACGTCAAGAATAAGAATAAGAATCGTAAATGAATAAGAATATGAAATAACGTTGAATTGACTGATACAGTAGATAAGAAAACTACGTTTCCGTCGAAAAACGGAGGGTTAAAGCGATGTTGAGATAAAACATGGCCGGTTTAAAGTGTTATTTTTTGTGTCAGGGTAGGCCGGTTAAAGCGAAGGCCGGTTAAAAGGTGGCCGGTTAAGAGGGAGTCTACCGTAATTGATATTAATTATTAGAAAGTACAGTACATAATAATGTTACATAAAACTGGATTATTAGAATATATAGATCCTGAAAAAAGGTCAGTCTATCGACCTTTTAAGCATAACTGTGAGTAGAATTGTCAAAGAAGGTTAGAATAACAAACTCTCATAAAACAGAGTTTTCAGTTTTAAAGCTATCATTACTTTCTAGCAGTTTAAAAAATCTTTATCCAACTAAGGAATCCATTTTCATGTTCAAGGTGGGTTTCAAAGAAAATTAAACAGTTATATATTTATCATCCTACTTTCTGTTGGATTAGTCTATTGAAGCAATTTCTGTTTGGCTCTTTAGATTAAGATAATGATGGGTATCTCTTTAATTTAGTTGCATACTGTTGACTAATAAAGTACACATATATATTCATAACTATGTACTTTTATTTTCCCCAATATATATTAATTAATTGGGCTTTTTATTCTTTAAGTAAAATCCTGCTATTCCACATTATTTGGTATCGGACACTGTTAAGTTGTGTAGTATTGGCACTCAATAATTGGACAGCAAAAAATCAGCTGCTATTTATGAAACTGTGTTGAATGGTGACACATACCGATCGATCATTTTAACAAAACTAGTCAACAAAGATTGAACCAAAGAAAGATTTTCACAAGGTAAACAGAATCGGTTCTGATGGGCGTGAATTCCATATAGTATGGCAACTGGGATTTCCTTCATTCTCAAATAAAGAAAAAATGGATATTTTTCTGATGAAATTTGTCTGGAATTGCAAATTTTTGTACTGTAAAGTTTTTATTACAGGTTTTTTTTGTAATACCTATGTTGTTTGTGTTACTGGTGGGTTATGGCAAAATTTAAGTAAGACATAACAAAACTTGGCAAGCATTTATTCAGATAAAATTATAAACAGATAAATATTTATATATATACAGTTATAAACATAAAAAAATTGTCATGTGTAATTGATATTCGCAGTCACATGAAATGTAAATTGTCAGGATTAGGAGCGATCCACAATTTTAAACTTGAGAGGGCCATCAGGCATGTACATCGGATGGATGCTGTAGCTCAGTTTGCCATAGTGGTATTCCACTCTGAACGCTTGAATCACCTGAAAAATGTAATTTTGAAATTAGTTTCTTAACGTACTCAAGACCATATTACAGTATTTTTAATCATAAAAAGTCAAATATACCATGGCATGTTTTTACTAAACAACTAACTGTAAATTAATTGGTATTCTCTTGTATGAGAAATGTGATCGTTGTTTTTAGTAAAAAAGACAGTTCTTCACTAATAAACTAATTAATAATCAACAACCCCTACTTCAAAATTTAAAAAATAAAATAAAAATAAAATACTTTATTGAGTTATGTTGGATAATTCACTCTTTGTCTCATAGCCACTAGATATTATAAAGAACTTCTAGAAAAATGTTTTATTCTTTTTTTGTATTAACATAACTGGTTTTCGAGTAGAAAGTGACATAGTGAGGTTTTACATTGGTCCATAACACAGTACTGTACATACGTCTGGATGGATGCTGAGATTGAATGATTTAACCTTGGTTGCATTTATTGAACAAAATGAATAATATCAATACTAAAATGTGAACACTGTATCACGGCTGTACAAGTTTTTCACACACCTCATCCTTTTTAAATGCTATAAAGTTCTGTAAACATTACATTTTATTATCACTGTGCTATTTCACCTAAACATTCTGAATACCAACTTATTAAATACAAAACCTTTAAAAAAATGTAACTATAGAATTAACTTTTTCCCAAAATAGATTTTTATTTTATGTTAACTAATACCTTTAACCTATTTTTATATAACAAAACGTTTGATCATCACCTAGTTGCAAAACAGATTTGATCAAATCTATGATTAAATGTCTTATGTACCTCCATATGATTACATTTTTAAGTGCAGATATTTCTTCAGATCTACCACAGAATGCAGAAAAACAATTTATTCCACATTACTGAGTCACAATTCTACTTACAAATACCTAAATTTAGTTTCCCACTGTAGTCAGTTACAAAATTGAATTTTTTTACTGGCTTTTAAAATTGTTTACCTTGGCAATCAGTGTTTGTATCTCCAGCTCAGCGAAGCGCCTGCCGAGACACATTCTGCGTCCGTAGCCAAACGGCAGGGAAGCAAATGGGTGATGTTGCTCCTTGCTACTTTTCAACCATCTCTCTGGTACGAATTTGTGTGGTTCAGCAAAATATTGCTCAGAATTACTAATAACATAATGTTGGAACACTACTTGAGTCTGAAAATAAGAGACGCAATATTTTAGTTTCTTATGGGAGGATCAAAATTGGAGTTGCAGTAGACCTTTGGTAACACGACTGCCTCAATAACAAGTAATATTTTCTAGTCCCCGTGAATTTCCCATTACCTCAATGTTATTAATATCTCAATAGCATGTATTCTGCAAGTTAAAATTACAGCAAATCAACTTCAATAACATGTATTTCAAAATGTCTGAACCTCTAGAGCACGAATTCACCCTCGTTGACACAATTCTTTTAGTAAATGAAAGTTGTATCATGAATCTAACCTCAGTAGCGCAGAGTGTCTCGTTATGGAATCCTTATAACACAAATTACCTTTCTCAGGCACATTTCCCACAGTTTGGACAGATATCTTGAAGTAAATCAGTTTATGCTCATTTCTAAGAAACTCCTTCCCTACACTTAATTTTGGAGATATATTTTTTGTCAATCAGCTACATGTCTAGTTTATTGGTTTTATTTCCATTGTGTTTGGCAAAGCCGCCCTGAATAATGAAACTAAAATCTTAGAATATCAGCGTTAAGTAAATAAAATAAAGTCTTCTCAGTTTGGAAAGTGAGAGAATTAGTGTTGAGTGAGTCAGACAGTGAGGGCTTTAACTTGTAGATAGATGATACTCTAAATCTCTTAATTCTTTCGTCATTATTTGAAAAAAAAGAAAAAAACAACTAGTTCCTTATGTTTTATGCAGCTGTGTAATATGCTACCATTCCAAGTTCAGTGTTAAATTTACATATAGTGCAGTAGTAGGATCACAAAAACATGTCTAAATAACTTTAGCCATTAACTATTTAACTAAAGAAAACATTTGTTTATAACAATAACCTATTATGTTTTATATTTGTATTTTGTTTAGTGGTTGATTATATAAATTTTCTCTGAACTCTGAACTCTTACTAGTGAGGTTTAGAGGAAGTTAAAAAAAAAAGAAGGAAAATGGCCTTGTTAGCACGCGCTCCTTTATGAAACATCTGCTTTGCGAATCATCAAGTTTTTAATGTATTTAGAAGGTATCATATTCTCAGGTGGTGACTTTCAATTAAGCTGGTTTAGTTAATGTAGAGGTTGACTATTTTTGAATAAATAACTTTTTGTCGTTAGGATACAAATATCGGTGAAGTGTAAATTACAGTCAAAGACCAAAGTCACAAACTTTTTACTAATATGACTAACAGCTTAAAAAAAATAAAATTATAGAACTTTATAGGGTTAGACTGACAAGTACGAATGAACAATATTCACCCTGAGTGTTGTGATGTTGAGATAAATTCTCTACAGTTTAAATTAATAGTTAGTTAAGTGAATTCACATTGATTTCCCAGTGCTAGTGCTAAATCTCCTGGCAATTTGTAAAGCATTTTTTCCCCCGAAGTAAGGAGCAAAGTAGACAGTGCTCAATCAGATTTATACTTAACTAGATTTTGTTATCAGTTTTATACTGTATTATTTTTACCTGTTTGGCTTGAATTTAAAACATCCATTAGGTATTGATAAATGAATGGAATTCCTTAGGATTGAATTTGATAGTTTTATTGGCTATTCTAGGCCCCCGAAATTGTGGGCTAAAAAATTAAACAGCTGGCAGCTGATTTAGATTATTCTTAGAGCAATGTTGTCAGTTTTGTTTAATTTTATCTTTTGTCTGCAGTGGTTAATAACAGATGCCAACAGCTGGAATAGTTGGCACAAATCGGCAACACTGTTGTAAATTCAGGCTCACAATTTTGTGATACCAACTATAACAAGAATCTCCATGAAATCAGGAGAAAAATTTACTAACAAGTCAATTTTCTCTTACATGACCAACACACAGACTTGTTGAAACATACGATAACCACCCATTAATGTAATCTTGTCAATATATGAGCAGGGCCGCTGAGAGGGGGGGGGGGGCAGGGGGGCAGATTGCCTCGGGCCTCAAGAGACAGGGGGCCTCATCTTCAGGCGTTTATTTTTCTATCTATCTGTGGTAGCAAAATTTTACCTCTGCATAGGCTACGTAGTAAACACAATGCATTTTTGAAGACATATAAAATCTTCAAACCGTTACAAAGTATAGCCTATGACCTGAGTCTATACAGGCCTATCAGTCTGTATGAGTCTCCGTGGTTTTAAGCTCTATGTCGGTGAACAGACGCCGCGCCGCCTCGTGTTGTGCCGGTATTTGACAGCTACACCTAGTGATGGCAAAATAAAATCGATTTTTCGGAAAAATCGATTTTTACCATTCGATACATCGATTTTTGACATCGATTTTTTGTTCACGATTTTTTATCGAAATCGATTTTACTCTTTCAATACATCGACATATCGAAAAATCGATTTTTCAAGAAATTTTGCTATCATAGTGATGGCAAAATAAAATCGATTTTTCGGAAAAATCGATTCTTACCATTCGATACATCGATTTTTTGACATCGATTTTTTGTTCACGATTTAATATCGAAATCGATTTTACTCTTTCGATACATCGATATATCGAAAAATCGATTTTTTAAGAAATTTTGCCATCACTAGCTACACCAACACTATTGCAAAAAATATATTTTGCAACCGATCCTTCAAGGCCTCGACTAATATTGTCGTTTCTGCGTTTTTTGGTCCAAGTATATAATATAGAAGAGCTATATAAGATAAAAAGTGTCTTTTAATAATGTCATAAATGAATTTTCCATAATGAAGGCGAGAAAGAAACGTTTGCGAGTTGGTAGTTTTTGTGAACGGTACTTAGTTTTGCTTAATAACCAACACTGAATTATCTAATGGCTTAGAAGTGAAATTGATAGTTAGTGAGTTAGTCTTGAGTAAATAGGACTGTAACCTTGCGTAATTCTTTCAATTTTATAAATTAATTTAAAGCAAAATGAACAGTTCAAAAGGTGTTTAGTACAGTTGTAAACAAAATAATATAATTAATTAACCATTTTAAAATAAATTGCATTTTTATAATCTTCTCTGTAAGCTTAGCCATTTCAAAATACTTAAATTAAGCCTAAAACCACGTGGTAGCTCTCCAATAAGGACTCTGGAACCCAGCCAAAGAGCAAGTTTGATCAAATGAACAATCATGTAGGCCTACTGTATACCTAAGTACATTTATTATCTATATCTTGAAATAATACAAATAAAATATTTATGAATCACTTAAGAAAGGAAGCAGATTGTGTGCATAAATACAAAATAAATATCCAAAGAAATAAAAATGTGTAGGCTATATAGTCTCTGGTTTGAACATAGACGGCGACGGGCAGTGATGAACTGTGCGTGGGGGGGCCTCACACCGGAGCCCTGCCCCGGGCCACAAAAATTCTCTCGGCGGCCCTGTATATGAGACAAAATATATACATTAAATACAAAAAAAAAAATAAAATAAAAGCTTAGCTTACCCCCTTTGGTATTTGGTAACCAGCAATCACAGAGTCTTTGGTCATGCATCTTCCATTGCCTATCACCACAGGATACATTCTGTAATGTTTAAAATATGTTAAATCACTTATTATTATTAATCTACCACAGCTAATGGAAGATTACAGTATATCACTGGAAAAGTGAGTTCAACTTTCAAAGAGGTTCCTTAGGTCAGTCCACATTAAAGCAAAAATGGCTGAACTATTAGAGATGGAATTTTACAAATTGATTAATACCTTTGGTTATATTGTCAGTTAAAAAATTTCTCACTCTTCTTTTATGAAGTCTTGAATCAATGACAGCTCTACTAACAGCTTTTATGTTTTTTTTTTTACAATTTTTCTTGGTTTAAAATGTCATCTCTGTAACTCTGAACCCCTCATCATCCTTAGTTTACACAAAAAGACTTATGTTCCCCCGTTCACCACATAAACTGAAATCTTAGAATATCAGAGTTAAGTAAATGAAATAAAGTAGGGCAGTTTATTTATTTATTTTTAATAGCAGACATTCGAATATATGACAAATAGAAGAAAATAGTGTAAGAGTCTTACCATAGTAGAGTGTAGAGTGTAATATTGTAGAGATACCATAGTTGGTGGATCACAAACCTATCATTACATAGAATCAGGCACAACTACTGTGTAACTCTTCACAGAGAGGAAAACCAGCTTTATTGGAGTTAAAATTTGAAAAGACTTAGAAGAAAGGAACAATCAAATATGTTGGATGATACCTGAGCACTTGATTTTACGCTAGGCCGTTCTACAAATCTCATTAACAATTCATTTAACTCTCAGTATCAATGTACTTTTCTTGATATGGATTTTTCGGTCTACATACCTGAGTGTCTCTTTGATGACGGCTCGCAGGTAAGCCATCTGGTCCAGCCACTGTGACGTGAGGGCCTCCCCACGAGGCAGAACTCTACTGATCTGCGCAACAATTCACAATTGCAACAGTTCTCACATTCCAAGTAATAGAGTAACTTAAGGGCTCATTGCATATCCATAATCAACAGTAGGTGGGGTTGCCTGTGAAATCCCTAAACAGTATCAACTCTGGGCCCAGTTGAAATTTTTTTGGTCTATTATTTTAAGATGCTATCAAACAACAGGTCGATTTTAAATTAATTTAAAACTGCTACTAGCAGACATAAACACAATATAGCTAATTGACTGTCTTTGTAAACTTTAATCAAGACTAGCTGTTGGCGCTTGTTTTGCAATGCCAACCAAAGGAATATTTTGTGCTTCAGGTGAGCTTGTTCACAACTCTCTCTCACAGTCAGGTTTAGCTTGTTTGCTACATTCACTCATCGTAAAAGTCTGTAATATCCTCTAGTTTTTTATTACTAATTTTCCCTCAATACTTTAAATGAAAACCGCTGTTTATAGAATTAATATTCTAAAATATATTCACATGTTCCAATACAAAAATGTTGCTTCCTTAAGACTAATGTTGTAACTTTGAAGACGTGTGTGATGGAACCCTATGGTGTAATCGGATAAAATTTATCACGTGGGTCTGTTGGGACCCGAATCAGTGTACCGAATTTCAATTCCCTTCCATAATGAGAAGTTTGAGAATTAATGATGAGTGAGCCAGTTAGTGAGGGCATTGCCTTTTAGATAGATAAAACACTAAATCTCTTGGTTCTTTTGTAATTATTTAAAAAGAAATTGTTCCTTTTAAGTTTTGTTCAAGACAAATCTTGGAATGGAAGGGGTTTTCTAAAATAAACAAAAACTGCTGCCTGTAAATACCGCAAGATGAGTACTCAAGAGTGCCAGTTATGTAACATTTACCAGGTGTGTAGTAGTTATTAATAATTTAGCATAACAATAGATTGGATACTTGATCTTGTTTATCAACACATCGAATAAAACTCAAAACTTTATTCATACATTTTACCAAGAAATTAAAATTACCGTACTTTAGAAAGCACCCATGCTTTGTTTGGAAGTTTTGAAATTTATTTGAGATAAAAATGTTTATTGTGGGTAGTTAACAAGATTCCTGGCACTGAAACACTCAATTTAATTTGTTATAGCCCTTTGGTTTGGAATCTCACCTCCTCGTGTAGCTTTTCTTGCTTATCTTGGTGTTGGCTTAGTTGGTACAGGATTGAAGCTACTGCTGCTGACGTCTAAAACCAACCAAACATAATGAATCTTTATTAATGTGATGTTACGGTACTTCTTTTTTTCAATGTATATTTTTTGTATAATGATAAGCTCATTGCACATAGTGTTTGTAAAATGGCCTACTAATAACATTTTTCATAGTTTGTTAAATTTTATAATAATAATAATAAATGGTACAGTATAGTGGAAGCTCTTTTAACCGACCTTGTATCAACCGCCCGTCGGATTAAGCGTCCGTTTTCTAGGAATATAAAAACTTCCGCCATGCGAGCCGATGTTAAGTAATTTTTGTTTCAACGGGTCGATCATACGTTTCTGTAGCTAGTCAAATTCAGTCAGTTGCTCTCAATATTTGTGTGCAGTCAGTTTTTACTGAGCTAACTTTCTTTTACACATTAGAGCTTCAATATTGGATTATATATAAATGAAAGTACAATGTTATGTTCATAAGCCAATATTTTTAATAATTTTATTGGATGAGGCCTTTCGACAAACAAGTTGTCATCTTCAGATCTCACTCCATAATACAAATCAAAAAGTATTCTAACTTTCTTTGATTTTGTTATTTAACAGTTTTTTATACCATAATGTCGGTTTACTTTAATGTCGGATAATGATAATGACATTTGTCGTATAATGATGACATAATGTCGGATTTGATTGCACTAGAAACAATAATCTTTAACATTTTTCACTTATTTTATTTATTTTAACACATATTTCTGGTATTATTCGGTTTAACCAACCTTTTTTGTTATCCGACCATAGTCTAATCTCATAGGGGTAAGTTAAGAGAGCTTCTACTGTAATATTATTGTGCTTAAGCTGTTTTATTAACGTTATTTGTTTCAGCATGTACCTTTAGGTATACCTGTGGGGGAATACTAATATTGAAGCAAACTATAAACAAATAAAGTTAGGATTATGAATTGGAAAACATTTCAAAGCAGGAAACTCGCAGAGAACTCGAGTTAGCTACGACAGTGTTACTGATTGGTAACTCATGGGATGTGAGACTCACCGTGTCGATGCCGACCAGAAACATGTCCAGGGCCAGAATAGAGGCGAGCCGGGGGTTGTCGGGCTCCAGGGTGAGAACTCGCTCGAGCAGCGAGGACTGGCGAGCCGGACACTCCGCAGCGGCGACCGTGTGTCCCGCAGTCTGCAGCCGCTCCATCGCTGCAGAGATGTGCTTGGTGGTGATGCTGCACACAACAGTGATGAGTGACGACAGTTGAGAAACAACTTAAAGCTTATGTTAGAGTAAATGGTTAACTTGACTTGTTTAATTAAGGGCCGGTTTCGCAAAGTAAGTTTAAGCCTGAACTCAATTTTAAACCAAAATGGTCAATTAAGTTTAAGTTATACATGTTTAGAGAAACCAACCCTAAATTATATTCAGTAATAAATTTAATTACTGGGAAACTTTTCAATTACCAATACCAAAAAGTTTGGATTACTGAGAGAGTTAAAATTAAATACCACAAGCTTAGTAAAACCATTCTTTCTAAAAGAATAAATTAATAATAAAATAAATCAACCTATAGCATGAACAATTCCTTCTAAGAACTGAATATAAAAGATAATATTACAAAATAAGAATGTTCTCAGAACGGTATGTTTTTTCAAAACATATCTTTATATAGACAAACGATGACTGAATGATGTCATTCATATTCCAAAAGCGTTTGGCCACTCTGTGTTCAGACTGTCGAGGTTCACCTGTATTGCCAATCCAGTCAGAAAAATGTTAGCTTAGAAGAAAATTAATTAGAAAAGTAGCCACGGGGGGAATTAGAAAGGAAGAAAAATTATTCTGTCTTGCAATTATTCTTTTTAGTTAGGGACTGCACTTATGTTAGCCAAAGTGTAATGTTTAATGTATGATTCATGGTTTTGCGATTAGCGCAAGAAATCCTGAAATCAATATTTAATATTATTTTTCAATACACTGTAGTCTTCAAGCTTTATTGAAGATCCAATAAGCTCTTGTAGACTAGTTTAAATAATCAAATCAGCTTTGGAGACTATACAGCGAGATGAATAATCCGAAATAATTGTGTGCAGTGATTCTGTCACCGTCATAAGTCTTAGTGCATACATTTTTACATTTGTTTTATCTGCCATATCTGTTATATTTATATATGTGTAAACATGAAATAATAAAATTCTTTTTTTTAAGAGAATTTACAAAGTTATATATAAAGGCAGTGCTCGAATTCAGGGGGAAAGCGGCGAAATGGCGTTCCTGTACCTTTTTTTAAAAAATTTTAAAAAATTTAAAAAATTCAAAAATTTTTTAAAAAATTAAAAAAAAATTTTAATTAGTTATTTTAGAAACAACTAAAAAAACTTTTTAACATAATATTTATGTTATTTTTTGTCACAGTGCAAAAGATAAAGAGTATGAATCTTAAGAGTATGACGTGGTGATAAAGAGCATGAATTGCAACCGTTCTTTACGTGTTGGATCACACATTGTTGCTTTATTTCATTGTTTGCACATTGTTGCTTTATTGTTGAATTAATTTTGAGAAATGGTAATAACTTTTTATTTAACAAGAATATAATATTGCTAGAAGTTTCAAGTATTGTCTCTAGGCCTTGACTGGTCGCTATCTTTTAAAATAAATCAGAAAAATTAGGCCTTATCTGGATTTTACATTGTTAAGTTAGTATGAAACATGCCTGCTCCCGAAAGGCTTAATGATTTTTATTAAATCTTTAAAACTGCATTATGAGTGTCATAAAAAAGCTGCAAAAATATTCTCAGGTACGTTAAAAACGCTGCAACTTAAGAGTAATCTATACTTATTTAATACGCTAAGGGTTTTTTTTGTCTTGAGAACTCCTCCTACAATTTTCAACCGATTTTCAAGTTTTTGGTGTTTTTGGATAGGGCTTGGTCTGTAGTTGTTTCTGCCAAAAACAGATGAGAATCGGACTGAAAATAAAGGCGCTATCCACCATTGAAATCAAAAAATTTCCCATTTAAATAACATTGTAATTGAATAAAGCATTTTAAACATCTGTTAATAATCAGCTGTAAATACGTGTAGTTTTTGGTAATTACAGATATTCACAATACTGGATTGGTCGGATGTCATTGATTTAGAACTAAAGTAACATTTTTGCTGTAATAAAATAAATTGCTAGATTTTGAGCAACTTGTATACTAGTTTTTAAAAATCTTCCGGGGGATTGCCCTTGGTAAGCCAGTTCCTTTACAGTTCCCTTACCTCTTTTTTTAGAAATCGAGCACTGTATAAAGGTATGGGCTGAAATTTAATCTGTGGGTCGTCCCTTGCGATTCAAGTCCGGCTCTGATAAACCAACACCAGAACTGTATGTGCTTTAGTTAGCTCTATCTGAGCCAAGATCCATTCAATAATGATGCATTCAATAAAAGATGCATGATCGCACAATTGTGATTCTCTGTAATCTTTAAAAATGGTGGGTTGAAACTCATGCCAAGTGTGAGAAGCGATGTTGCTCTTGTTTTTAGGTCCATAAGCATTTAATCCATATAAAATATCATAAAGATGATAAACAAAGTAACATGCTTATATCTTTCAAAGAATAAAACTTTCAATTCAGATGAAAATAAGTGGCAATTTATAAACAAAGGGGCCTCAGAGGTTCTTGCTGAGTTCCTGCCAATAGGCTTTAAACATTGTCTTCAGTCAGAAAAAAATTTGCTGATGAAATTCCAAGTCTTTTGCTTGTTTTAGTCCTTGAAGGGCTTGGCAAAAGGCACCTGGCTTTATTGTATCTCCCTCTTACATAATCTCTACATGAATTAAACCCAAATAAGTAAGGTACAAAAAAAAGAGCCACGTATTGCACTTCACATTTTGGCGTGAGTTTTGACAGACACTGCCACTTTGAAATGTTATAGATCAAAGAGGCATGATTGCATAATGATAATATTGAAACTTGGCTCAGAGTGACATGATGAATAGCTTTAAGTGACACCCACGTAGTTGTGGTGTTGGGGGAGTGATAAAGAGCATGAATTGCAACCGTTCTTTACGTGTTGGATCACACATTGTTGCTTTATTTCATTGTTTGATATATAAATTTCAGCACTATATTTAATGGTTTGTGCTTAAATAATTTTCACCAGGTCTAAGCTCCTAGTGCCCACTGACCTGGTGATGGTGTCCAGTGCCCCGATGTACTTTCGCCATGTGGGAGTGTTGAAGACCCTCCAGAACGGCACCTTGAGCTCCAGCACTCCGACGTTGTGGAAGAATGTGTTGACAGCGTCTATGAGGGCCTGCGTCTCTGGTGAACAGTCGTCCAGGCAGCCCAGGCGGGTGTCAAGGGCCACTCTGGCTATGGCTGTCACACAAGAGGAAAACCTCAGTTGCCGCACGATTTTGTTTGATTTTTTTCATGTGATCGTTGTCTAAGTGTGATTTTACTAATCATCATATAAAGTGATTTGTGCACATTTTGGTTTATGTTGTGGTCCAAAAGATGTGACTATTATGTAGTTCATTGTACGATAATTTAAACATTTTTTATCAATCAAAATTATATTTTTTCTATTTTGATACTTATTTTACTCACTCATTGAGGGACATATTTTAATAGATAAAAAAAGGAAAAATTATATTAACTTTTGCAAAAATGTGTTTAATTTGAATATTTTGCCCCGTAATATTTTTTTAATCACTGTTGTTTTAGTGAAGGATGTACTTAGACATCAAACAACAACTTCATGAGCTTATTTGCATGGTTTATTTTATTTTTTAATTTATATTGCTTACTAAGGTGGTTATAAATTACTTAGATTATAAAAGTATTGTTATACTCACATTCTAATGACCACTTATGAATCTCATTCAGGAAATCGTGAGGTACTTCCAAAGATGAATTTCTAATTGATCGAATCCTGAAAAACAAGTGCACATAAACAATTCTTTGATGCTAATAACTGCAATTAATAAGACTTCAATGCAATACGCAACAAAATGTAGAATTTTACAACTTGATTATTTTTTGAGTTCAAGAGCATGAGAGACCATGATAGGGTAGTGATAGACGGATTTTTTATTCTTTCAGATTAGACTTTAGCAAAAGGTTTAGTCTCCTGCTAAATTTTTAACGTTACGATGTATATAAAAGTAATAATAATTACATTTATATGCACTAAAAATTTAAAAAAAGCATTTCTGATCGATGTGACGCCAACCGCTGTTTTAGTCAGCTCAGTTCTGCGTTACATTGCCTTTCCTAAGTACTCAATCTCGGTACTAGTTTGGGAGACTCCAACAGGTAGCAGAACCTTTGCCTAGCTAGTGCAATTTCTTACCAACTTAGCAAAGTAAATTATTTTAAGACTCCCGTTTTTCAAGCACATTTACATCAACGAATAATGATTTTAAGTCCTGTACTCATCTAAACTTGAATTATTTTAAGTTCAATATTGATCTTGAACCATTTTAAGTTACGCAACATGCTCCGCAGAAACAATGAAACGTAAAAGAAATTGTATTTGTTAATATCCTCAGGGAATTTTAAGTTTATCACTTGGTAGTTGGTAACACACTCTAACATGTGCTGTGTACTTATTCGGTAAAGCCCCTTAAGTGATCTGTCCAAATAGTTTATGTAATGACATATATTTGTTCATGTGTAGAATTGGTCCAGATACTTAATTAGTCCTGATAGTAAGATTTTTAGTGAATTTCCCTATAGCGAATACGCTATTACAGTAGTAGCCATGGTAAGACCTAAGCCCGGGACCATGTTACTTTTTCATTTTGAGGTCCCCAGAAGCCAAAAACACCATTCGTTCAATCTCATATTACCGTGGTACTGATATCTTTTGAAAGGAAAGTCCGATTTCGATGAAAATTTGTATGGAGGTGTAAGACCAGGTATATTTTCATGAGTTATTAGCAAGCCAGCATAATCGGGATGTGGGAACGGGGTCTTATGAGGTTTCAAAAGGGTCAAAAGCGGGTTTTTGGCATTTTTCAACCTCAATTTTAACTGAAACCACTCAAAAGAGCTTGAAAAAACAATCAATCTTGAATTTTTATCTTAGCATAACTGGTTACGGAGAAAATAAAAAAAAAAAACGTGTTTCCTATGTTATTCTTTTGGGAAATAAAGAAACCCCTGAATCTTGCTTATTTATTGACATAACTTAATCAAATTTGGTATGTACATTATCTAGATATAGTGTTTAACATATACTTGCTCAAAAATCCCATATGGCGGCAAACCTACATACTCACCGCCATGGGGTTTATGGGGAAAATAAAAAATTGCCAAATCTTGATACAATTTTTTGTTTAACTTCACCAATTATGGATTAACTTAGATTTTCTAACACCCCATGGCAGCAACCCTACATACTCGATCGTATGGTGTTTTTATGGCAAAAGTAAATAATCTGAAATTCTATTGAAAATTCGCTGAGTACGCAGGTTTCTGCTAAAGGAGTTTTATTAAATTAAATTATTTTTTTCTAATTGTTGTAAATTTTTGTTTTATTTTTTTCACTCCGCACTCATCATAGTGAAACATATTACAAAGAAACAATATCCTAGGCTCTCTCCGACTGTATCACTATAGGGTGGTGTGTGGGGAGTTGGTAGGTATGAGTTTTTGGTATACCAAAATTGGAAAGTCATCAGAGGTGGTAGTGAGCACAAAAATGTTGAGAAACACTGAATTATGGTATGCAACCTTTCAATGAAGGCTTCGGCGGTCTGCTCGATGGGTGTGACGTACAGCTTTGCGGTTCTCGGCTGCAACATGGGCTGCTGAACTCTGGTGCGGAACCTGTACCACTGCTCCCCATGGCTGCAACGGATGATACGTTTGATTGAAAATGTAGCCAAAACAAAAAAGTTGGCTGCAAAATCAGATGTGAGACACCTACACTTAGTTTGCTTAGCGAGCTTACCTCTCTTATGAGCGTGTATGATATAAGAGGTCTACAACAAAGAAATTTAGTGATTCAAATTGGGTTATATTTTTTACTACAAAACTATTCTTATTTTTATGAGGCAATCCAGGGTCGAGGAATGTACTGAGTACACAGTTTTTGGATTATAGTGTGTTAAAAGTTCTTATTATTTTAGTTTGGTTCATCTTTTCATTATAACGAAGTTTTACTTTTTGACATTCCTCGTCGCTGTTATTTTACACTGCAACACATTTCGTCAACACTGTGACATGAACAAGTGTCTTAGCAAACCATCCGTGTCGTGCGAAATGTGGCCACTACACGTCGACATAATCTATGTTTAAGTGTTATCGGTATTTATATCTTTGTGTCTTGTGTGAATGTTTTATTTTAGCCTTATCATGAACTGCTAGTGTGCAGATGCTTGGTAATGTCACAATGTTGACCGAGCTCAGTGTAAAAACACACAGTATAAAAAGCAGCGACAAAGAATGTCAGAAGATAAAACTTAATATAATTAATTTTTACATTCCAGTAGTATTATGTGAACTCAAATACATCTCATTGTCTTTTACAGCTTTTTAAAATCGAATGTACAAAAATGCCCAGGTTAGTTTTTTAGGCTAGATGATTCTATTTGGTATGACATCAAGACACAGCTATTCATTTCTATATTTCAGATAGTGCAAGTCAAATAAAGACTTGATCATCAATCATAAAACAATTGCGAGTCTCTTAATTTTGATTTTGTTTAGTAACAGATAAAGTTGAAGTTGATGCATGCAATTGAATAGATATATTTAATTTCTATATATGGTATCGTCAATGATAACTTCCCCTCACTGTTTACCTATATAACCACAAGAGAGCTCTGAAACAAGTCAAATCAGACTTTTCAAACAAAAATTTTGTCTTCTACTGAAGACAAACCAGTCAGCACTATATTAACAAGACTATAGCGGTTCTTTCCCTTTTAATGAATCCTGACAGGCCTTGTCTATAGTTTAACTTATTAAAGAAAATGCTAGACAACAACATATTTACTGTAGCTAATACCTAAACATCTGTGATATTTCAGAGGGGCAGAGTTTTTTTGACAATACCTGTGGGATTAATAGGATAAAAATAGTTTTACACGTCATAGAATCTTCAAAGGGAAAGATGGTAAGTAATTTGACCACTTTGTCCCCTCCTGTTTAAAGTTGCAATTAATTGTCCCTGACCAGTCAACTCACACAGCGATGACACCTGCGTCCTCGCCAAAGAAGTCCTTCCGCAGGACATGCTTGTAGTAGTTGAGGGATGGCATGGACGGTCGGTGCGGCATCAACTCCTCACTGCGGAACACTCTCTCGATGTCATCTGCGTCAAAGAGGAACACCATGTCTGGCCGGCCCAGCAGGCCTGCCAACCTCACGATGCGGCCGTACTCCTTGTGCAACTTTTGGCACACCTGGTCGATGTGTTCTATCCGGTAGTCACCTGAGCAAGAGATACTTTACATCATTTCTGGACACATTTTAAACATTTATTCTTCAAAACCATTTGACAATCAAAGTGGCTCTAACAAATACAATGCTACTACACTGAGAAGGCTACATAAAGCAGTAAATAACTTATATGGTACCTAAAGCAAATGCATGTTTTCAATTGTTATAAGTTATAGCAACTGATTTTAGAAATCTTTAATGCCTTTATGTTTTTGTATTTTGGTGGAATACATTTATTATTTTTGCCAAATATTCGTCATGTTTGCCGGCAAAGAAAAAAATAATTAAACCTATAGCATATTATTAATAAGACCTAGCTTTATTTAAAATATACATTAAAGGATAAAAGAAGATTTTTTATTTCTGATTTCAATAATGATCAATATTACTTGTTTTGTTACAGTTCCTTCCCTTCCGATTTCACTATAAGCAAATGGTACCCTATAAATGGATGCCTTTATGAACACCAAGACTGTCAGTGAAAATATTGTATCTCGGAACTAAGGAAGAATCACAGTACATTAATGTTTGAAAATATATCTAAATTCAAAATAAAATTTAAGTTACCCAGTAAACAACAAGCTGAAATAATTCAAAATATTCTTCTCAATCATTTTGCATAAACTGAAAAATACTCATCCATAGTTGATATCCGTGCTGAGCAATCAATAGGTTTATGAAATGACAGAGAAAAAAAACTTAGGCTCCTATATACACTCTGAACTGTAGACTGTACTATAAAATGAATTACGGTGTCTCTATATACACCAATCATGTTACAGTAAAACCCCACAAACTTGATAGGACACGGTCAAGTAATTTAAAAGTCGAGTTTTCCTGTGTCGATTTTACTCCCGCCGTGTACTTGTTCAAACTGTGTAATGTCAGCTCTCAATTATAATCGTACTGCGAACAATTTAAATGCATTAAATACTGATAGGAAACTAGCCAACTACGACTTTCATAAAGGAGACAGGCATTGTAAACCGTGAAGAAACTGTGTTTTAAGTCCCCAAATGATGACAATAAAAATGCCTAAAATAGCATAATTAGCAAAGCATGTTATGCAAATTTGAAAATTTTAGGTGCCTAAGGAGGTGTGTAAAGTTATCGATAGTCTAGTTTGGGGAGCATTACTACTGATAACACTGATGATTGTTCAGTATGCCTGACCGACGAAGGGTATGAAGCGCCAGGTGTTGCCCAGTAGCGGCAGGGGCGTCGGTCCTGGCATCTCCTCGTAGGGTCGCGCTGTCGTCAGCCCCTCGTGCAGTGCCAGGTCGCCCACTGCTGAGGACTTGCTGCGTCTCCCTCCCCACTGCAGCAGACCTGCCATCCTCCTTAGCACGTCTGCTTGCTTCATCGCCTGTAAAAATTATGTTTATTTACTCAATCACGAAGTATAAAATAATGCCTATTTTAATACCTAAATTATTTTTACAAATATTGTTTGATTTGTGCTCGATGGTACCAAGGACGAATTCATCAAATATGTGAAAGGTTGAGCATGTAGGCCTAGCCATCTTTTAGTGCGGTTCTAAAGTTATTTCCTCTCTTGTGTCAAAGATCTTTGGGTAGTGTGATGTGTATTTTTCTGCCTATGTAAGATGGTTTGGTTTCATATACCTGTAGATGGTGTGCTGGAAGTATATTTTTATCGCCATGACTGATGTTCGTCCCTGTTTCTATTCAAATTTTTTCCCATTCAAATACATTTCTAGAATGTGAAGTGAGACTACTGTCATAACTTTAGGGCTATAAAGCATTATGTATGTAAGACTATATACACTAACATAGTCAATGGTAATAGGCTGTTGAGTCGTTTTCCTAAGGTAAATGTTACTCCTGCTGATTACTCGAACATACTGTGTATAACAAGCATTCAATAGTCAATGGTATAACGGTTCTAAACTAAGAGTACGCTTGTTCCACGCGTATGGGGATGAACGGCAACATATCCCAGATAATCCTAGTTCCACGCTATTAAATAAATACTAACACACCTATCAAATTACATATACTAACTACATAGAAAGAAGTTTTAAATGTATTTTTCTTTTTATTATCGTTTGTTAATACAAAATACTTTCTAGTGTACATAACCTATTTTAAAATATTTAAAAAATAACAAGTTGCATTATATTTAGTGCAGTTATGGTACAACAGGCAGAAAATAAATTTCCGTAACACATGCTTACTCTATGTCTGACAACAAACAACTCAAGCGCTCAACTCAACATAGCCTTAAGCACCGTTATTTACAGCCTACAATGCATTTCTTATGGGAATTTAAATTACGTCTTATTACTTTATTACTTATTAGAATAACTTCAGAAACGAACTTGACCTTAAAAATTATGCCTAAAATCTACTGTGAAAGTTTCAAGTCGATCTGAGGCTTCTTGCGAACGTAATTGTAGGTCAATGAATTCAGGATTTGTCACTACACTGCTGAGGGAAAAACAGTCATGTATGAGGATTTCACTCCTCTTCGATCCGTTCATCTAATAAGCGGTTCTAAATATAACGTCCACAGAAAAGCGGCCCCCAGCGGTGAATCTGTACAGTGATAAACGGTCGAAAACACCGCTCGGACGGCGCAATATTGGCAGTGCACGACGAGCATTAGGTAAACTACAGCCGCAATAGCGCCAGATCATAAAATCATTCTAATACTTGTAGTTATATGTAATTTTCAATTTCGGCCGACAATAGGGAATATGGCAGTTCGGGTTGCGCATGGTCAAATAATATGTGATTGAACGCGTCGAATTATCCGGATTTCACCGTATAACTAATACTATAAAGTCAGTACGGGTCAATAAATTGTTTTACCATAATCAGCACGGGTTTAAAGTTAAAAAGTTTAACATAGTACAGTATGCCAAAAATAATCTAAACAGTAACATACTGAAATTGTAAAATTTATTTACTTAGTTTTACCAACGGATATAAATAAAAGTAAGTACCATGGGTTAAACTCAGTTAAATGACCGTGTGATATGACCTCCGTCTATCGATTGTCCAGCAACAATAATAAGTTGACAAAGTTGTTGATTGGATTTTACAAATTATTTCTCTATTAAAATGTATATTTACATATTGTGAACCATAATACAAATGCTTGTAAACCTCATGAATGGTACGCTTTTGTTATGAGTTACAGAAGGCAATGAATACAAACGAACGACACAAGTCGCTATTTCCATCTGAAAGTCAGAAGAGACGCGAGAGCAAACAGTGGACATGGACATGCAAAGTGGTGAATAAACAATGCAAAGTCACGGCGCTCTCTTGAGTGATTTGTACCTCATTGGGCGTCTTGGACAATTTATTGTCTTATAAAATTTTATGAAAACCAAATAAAATGGGGATGAACACATAAATAGATTTAATAAAATGTTTATAAAACGTTTTTAACTTAATTTGATAGATTTTAGCAGACAAACGCTTGGTGTGATCTTTCTTTACGTTCTTATCACTGTATATGGTAGTATTTTTCGTTTTAATACAATTGAACTAGCCTACTGTATATTAATGAACTAAAAATAAACTTAAAAATTTAAGTTTGATAACAAGTGCGAGATCCTATAGTATAGGTGTTTAAAGTGGCTGACGATAACAGTAAAACGATTGATAAGGCCTAAGTTAAAACATTTTGGACATTGAGTTGTTTAATACGACTTGCAAACTTTTTATTATCAGGACCATAATGTAAAGCAATCTTTCTAGCTACAGTTTTACGCAACTGTTTTATCTAGTGGAGTATGCATTTTATCAAAGTAACTATGTCAAATTCAAACAGTTTTATTTAGTGAGCAAGTGACATAAAACTGAATCTCTATTACAGAGATTCTGTCAAACCCTTAGAATGAATGAATTAATATGCTTTTGTCAAGTAGCCTATTCCTTATCGAGGTTGGATGAAAGTTGATTGAATGTATTTTTTGGTTCAATTAATGGAAAGTTTATGGACAACGTAAGTTAGGTGTACAATTTTATCCATTTTATATTCTTGTGCATTTTGCAAAATGTGTATAAACTTAGTTTACAGTTTCCTCAGTTTTAGATTAATGTCCATTTTCGTGACAGTACGGCGCGCCGTCCGCCGAGCACCTAAGTTACTCGTAGTTTTCTGCTGAAATAAAAATATTCCCAGTGGAAGTTTGCTAAAAAAATTTTCTTGTCAACTTTAACAAAACACACTATGTAACACAAACTATATTTGGCAATAAATAGCTTATCAACTATAAATTTCTTTAAATTGTGTACGCACGAATGCTATTAATGAAGCTTTCAGCTATTTTAGCTTTGAACTAAGTTACTAAGTTCTACTAATGTACCATCCTCATAAGAACCATGACTAGTTAAACACATAAAATCGCAGTTTTCACATTAACTCAGATCTAGAACATTTTCTAAAGACAGCAAATACAATATATCATAATTTTTTTATGTAGACTACTCTATAGTTTAAAATCTTGCTTAAATGTTTTTAAATATTTATTTATACAATCTTGGGAAGAAGTTATACACTTGCAATTTATATAATTATTAGACTTAATAAATTATTCTCTTCATAATGAAATAGCCGACTAAAATCTAACAACAGTTTATATGTGTTACAATAAAATTAAAACAACAAATGAATGCGTGCATTGCAAAACACTGATGCACTTTCACATCCTGATAGTCTGACAGTCGTTACGGCCTACAATTCGGAATTCATCAACTTTCACCCTAAATAAACTGAATTAATTTTACTTACCGATTTTGAAACGTCCACTAAAATAAAGTCGTGTTAAGTGATACAAACAAATAACCACAACAATTAGGTTCTAATATAACGACAGGTCTCAATCGTAATCTATCCTCTATCCTGAGGAGAGAGCATGGCCTAGAAACGCGCGCCGCCGTGGCCACAGCGGTGACTACGGAGGCGGCCGTGACGGGGGGGAGAAGACGTCCTTCGCCCAGGAAACAACTTTCTTCCTCGCTGAATCATTATACTCCTCTCTCCTTCCAACATTACCAACATTAGGAGATGGACATTCAGAGTTCATCTTGCACAAGAGATCAACATCAGAAAAACTTTTAATTTTAACCTTCATTCAATTTTTAATTTGATTACTTTTATTTTATTACTTTGAGGCTCCGGACCCCTGGCCTGGCGCGCCACCCAAATGCAAGGTTATTTTTTAGAATAGTGTTATCTTCTGCTAAATGCAGCCTAGAGTTATAAATAAGATCTCATATTATAGAAGAGTAACGGTACTAATTTTCCTCTGTTACACTTTTGTAATTATTTCATCAAAACTAATAGTTCAATTAAAAATCGAGACAAACAGATGGTTTTAGACAGTTCTACAACTGAAACTAGAAATGTTATTAAAAAATTCTAAACACACCGAAGACGATATCAGTCTTTCTACTTTTATAAAAAGTTAAGAGTCAATCTCTATCTCACTTAGTTAATTTATAAAACGCGATTCTGGCCAACTTCTGCAGCTATAAAACTTGCCACTTTTAGAGAAAAACACATGATTTTAGACAGTTATAACTGAAATTAGAAATTTTGTTTAAAAATTCTAAAAAGATAGCCGACGAGGTCATTTTTTCTACTTTTAGAAAAAGTTAAGAATCAATCTCTATCTTAGTTAGTTAATTTAAAAACACGATTCTCGTAAACCTCTGCAGCCATCGCAAACTCGCCTAAGCTCTACGGCCGCGTGGCGGCATTCGGTAACGTCGTTCGGGCTCAGGTAGGGCGGAGCTATAAGTTTTTAAATTAAATCTAGCACAACTGGTTTATACACAGGGAAAATAAAAGAGGTAAATAAATAAACTAGGTTGTTATTTGAAATTTGTTAAGAATATTTGCATTGAAACCCCCCTATTTGTTTTAGAACATAGGTTAAAGGCTATTCAATGCAAATGTAAATAAACACATAAATCGTATTTTTCCATTTATACTCGCAATCTCGCACACTTCAATCGGTATGGTAGGCCTATGTAATATGTCTCTAGTTTAGCACAATAGCGCCGATTCCAACTGAGGATATTGCTAATGACTCGCCTACGGCTCGATGGGGGCTCCGCCCCCATGCCCCCTTAGGGGTTTGCTTAAATTCGTAAAGTAATATAATGGCTCTAGTATTAATCAGGCTAGTTCTACCAAGTACTGGACAGCCATGACTGTTAACAGAAGCGGCAAATACACACTACTCACAATTAATAGTAATAAGCTTTGAAAATTGCCCACGGCTCATGGTATAATCCCACTCCCTAGTTCCCCTTGATTCGTAAAAAAAATATAATGGGGTTGTGAAATATTAATGAACTCTGTAAATAGTCATCCTTAAAAATTGTTGTGTTAAAATTTTGGAGATACGATTATGATTGCACATGATTTAGGTAATAGGTGTATTCTGAAATTATGAAAGTGGAATAAAATTATAATTTTTGATGGAGGATCGCTGCTTGTAATAGAAGAAAAATAAGACAAAAGAAAGACATTTGTAATAAAAAATATTTAGTGTAGGCTATGATGCTTCAGTTTCGCCACAGGGTTGCCAAGAAATTCAGGAACCATATTTTACATTGTAAAGAAACTATGATAAATTAATCCTACAAAATCAGCAATGTACAACTTTAAATATTAAATGTCATGGTTAAGAAAATTAATAAAAGTAGAGCTCTCGTAGCATTTAATAAATCACAGGGTAATATTCAGTATAATAATGAAGTTGCATTGAATAGTTTTAAATTATGACAATAATTGAAGTAATCGAGATTTTAGGTGAGAGCACTGAATTGAGAAAGTTTAACGGACAAAGTGACAGCGAAAGAAATACATTCTAGTTTAATTAAATATGATTCAATGGGTTATTATAATATTTTCAGCCTGATAGGTAATCAGATATGTAAATGGTTTAAAAAGGAAAAGCGTCGGAATTGGGTAAACGATAGCGAAGGTAATGTCCCAGCTGAGAAAAGTTCAATCGTTCAATAACTTGATACGTTCAATTCAATCGTTTCCCAAACTAAAATCTCAGCCTGATTGGACAACAGCAAATAGGTAAAAAAGGGAAGACACACGTGTGGGACATCACTCTTCAAATTAAAACTGTGCCAGAAATATCAACTGAGTATTATATTCCATCTAGGGATCCAGATAGAGGGACAGCATACAAATAGTAAGAGTTATAGTTACTGTATTAGGTAATTTTTCGAGCGAAAACCTACAAGAAATTTTCCAGCATGAGTAAACTAAAAGTCTAGAAAACGTAATGAGACCTAAAATCTTTTCAGGCGTTACTGCCGCAAAATCATTTACAGTAATAAAATAATATGTTAAAAATATTCGCACAAGCTTCGTTAAAGCTCACCATAACATAGATAAAATTAATAATGTAAAATAATTGAAAAAATAAACTAGATATAATAGATGAAAATGTAGAATGACTAAGCTAAATAATAGTAGTTTTCATCACTAGGAGCAAAAGTGGATCTTTTTGGTGCGCAATCGTGTTTTAAAAACGAGGCGCAGCCGAGTTTTTAAAAACGATTAAGCATCAAAAAGACACTTTTGCTCCGAGTGATGAACAACGTTTTTTATCATAATGCAAAATTAGACTTTTGATCGTTAAAAATATTAACTATTAAGTTGTATTTTCGAGGTTATATTTACAAAGTAAGTAATATGCAGTGTTTACATTTCTGTTATTTACAAACAATGTTCTTTATAACGTTTGAATTTCAAAATTCAGCTCCTCAACATTAATAAATCAATGATAATATACTTAGTAAACATCTGACTTTTCAGTACTAGGACCTAAAAAATTCTCCAGATGATTTTTCAGTCCTAGGACAAGAAAGAATTGGTTTTGGTACTATTGAGAGAACAAAAAACAGGCTGATTTCGTGCAGAATGATAAAAAATATTTTTTAGATCAATGAGTAATTAAATGATTTCACAAAAACCAAAAATAGGAAAACATGAACAAACGGTTTGGAACCCACCAAAGACTATTTACAAAAATTCTATTCGTTAAAAAATAAAAATGTTTGTTATGAAATAATTTAAGAATAATTACCGTATTCTAGTTACTATTCTTAAATCCTGTAGAAATTACAGGGAAATTCGAAATTCAGATACAATGTAACTGTAGCTAGACCTATTAACAAGCTGCAGAATATCAAATTTAGTAATAATAATAGTTGCAACACGGTCTTAAAAAAACGATTTGGGATACTACAAAAAGTGCAATGTTAATAAGTTAGATTTATGTTACTAATTCACAAACAATCTATGTAATAGAGTAATTCGTTCATATTGAACAGGTTATAAAGAAAAACACATAATACGAGTATTAGCAGGTATTAATTATAATTTTATAAGCTCAATATTTTTAGAGTGTTAACTTCTAAATATATTCAATTTCCATTAATATCACTGTCAAGCTAAGTTAATACAAAACTTCAAGCTTATATAAAATACAATATTACTATGATTACTGGCGAAAGTATTAAAAATATTAGTTACAAATTGCAAATCTACCTCTAGTAGTTGGAGGCCAAAGTATTAGGTCAGTAAGTAACAAACAATCTAAAACATCACTAAGTAACAGAATATTCAAAACAATCAGTTGAATAACAATTAATTGTAAAACAACCAGTTTCGCCTAACAGGCAAAATAAAAATACTTAATTCTGGCATTCATCACAATTATTTTTAATGTTTGGTACTTTTATTGATATCGGTGCTGTCCAGATATGTGCATGCATAATATTGAAGGAAGTAAATAATATTACAGTCGTTATTAAATGTAACGTCTACATTTGGTAAACCACCCACATAAATAAACAAGTTAACTTAAAAGCTGACTTTAGGGTAAAGTAGCAACAAAACGTTAAAGAATAACACATAATATTAGCTGAAAACAATTATGAATTCTTGGTAGTTCAATTTTTTAAGAGAGTTATACTTCTAAATACTATGAATTTAATTTTGACATCACTGTCAAGCTAAGTTAATACAAAACTTCAAGATTGTGGGGAAGCAAAACGCCAAATTCAGCTACATGCAGCTAATCTAAATAAAATGTTTCGCAGTGGATCAATAAAAACCCTTGAAATTAGGAAAAATTCCCTTCTTCACGCTCTGTATATCGACTTATGTAAAATTTAAACAAAGTGGTAGTAAAATGAGTGATGTTCGTTGTGATTGTGTCAGGTATGTTTAGGGCCAGCCGTTTTGGCCGCAATGGCGGAAAACTAACATGGGTTCTCATTTCTAGTAGTCCAACGTGGTCCGCAATTAAAACTTCCAAAAAACACTACTGTAAATATCAGTTACATGACCACTCATGTAATAATATATGAATAGTAAGTTTGTTTCAAACAAGGGTGTAGTTGAAAGAGATCATTTAAACACAAGCGAGAACTAAACCTGCAAAGTGATCTACGATACCGTCACACGGTGATATACGCTAACACGGCTGAACTACATTACCGACAAATCTATATTTTTTACTTTTTTTGTAGATTAAAAGTGAAAAATTGCTAGTTTTTAGAATTTTTTATGAACGTAAATGGTGTCAGCTAATAGAATGCCAAATTTCAAGTCTCTAGCTTGAACGGTTCCATCCAAACTTTTATGTACATCAGTGAGTTACCCATGCGGGAGTATATATTTAGGACTCGCCTACGGCTCGATGGGGGCTCCGCCCCCATGCCCCCTTAGGAGTTGCCCCCTAGTTTGAATTAATAAAAAGTCAACTTTGAAATAGTTTAGTTCCACATAAGACCTGAACAGCCAAGACAGTAACAAAACTATCTAATACTCTAAATTCACAATCAATAGCAAAAAAAGCTTTAATAATCTCCTATTAGTAGGTTTTAATATCCCTCCTTAGTAAATAGTTTTAAAAAATTGAGCTGTGAAATAAATATTATTTATGTAAATATTCTAGATGTTATGCTTGATGGAGGGTCCAACCCAATAATTGGTCCCCAATTCCGTAAATTACTGTCAAAACCTCATACAAAGAACAGGCTAGTTGAGGGCTCAACTCCAACGTCAGTAACAGAAGCCGCCAATACACACTACTCACAATAAATAATAATAAGCTTTGAAATTTGTCCTCGGCTCATGGTTTAACCCCACTCCCTAGTTCCCCTTAGTTGGTTAAAAATATAATGGAGTTGTGAAATATTAATGAATATGTAAATAGTCATGCTCAAAAGTTGTTGTGTACAAATTTGGAGGTACGATTATGATTGCACATGATTGAGGTAATAGCTGTATTCTGAAAAGATAAAAGTGGATTAAAATTATAAGTTTATACAGAGGATCGTTGTATGTAATAGAAGAAAAAAGAGACAAAATCAAGATATTTGAAATTAAAAAAATATATGGTATAGTCTAAAGATGCTTCAGTTCCGCCATGGGGTGGCCAAGAAACGCAGGAATCATATATGTACCATATAAAGAAACGATAACAATTTTATCATTCAAAATCAGCAATTATTAATTTAACAATTTTAAACGTTATATATATTAGTTCAGAAAATTAATAAAAATAGAGCCCTAGTAGTATGTAATAGATCACAGGGTATTAGGTACTATAATCATGAAGTCTTAAAGTCTTTATATAGTATTAAAATGAAGAAAGTTGCAACTTAAGAACCCTAAATCTGCGTACATTATGCATTTTCAACCAATGGTAGTAAAAAAACCAATATTGAAATAATAGCCAAAAAAGGATTATTGGTTAAATTAAAATATACTGAAAGAGTTACGATAATTGATAAGCATAGAATAGTTTTCAATTACAACAATAATAGGGTTAATCGAGACTTTAGGTGAGAGCACTGCATTGAGAAAGTTTGACGGACAAAGTGGCAGCGAGAAAAATTACTATTGAGTTTAATTCAATTGGTTATTATAATATTTCTCTGCATGATGGGTCATCAGATATGTAGATAGTCTTAAAAAAACGTAGGAAGTAGGTAAACGTTAGCAAAGGTAAGAATGGAAATTTCAATGGTTCTATAACTTAATATGTTCAATCGTTTCCTAAACTAAAATCTAAGCCTGATTGGACAGCAGCAAATAGGTAAAAGACTGGATGTCAAACTTGTTGGGACACGTTCAACTCTTCAAAGTAAAACTGCACCAGAACTATCAACTGAAGCGCTATATTCAATCATATAGAGAGACAGCATACAAATAGTAGAAAATTAAGTTATAATTACTGTATTAGGTTATTTTTTGAGCGAAAACCTACAAGAAAATTTCCAGCATGAGAAAACTTAAGTCTAGAAAATGTAATAAGACCTAAAATATTTTTAGCAATTAATATAGAAATCAAAGCGGACTTCACCTGAATGTAAAGATACGCTTTCGATTAAGAAAACTTCATTTTCAACAATAACACAGCAATCGAAGGGAAAACCATACGCAAACAAATATGCGCACATTTAAAGGTATAATTATCAGGAAGAGGTGTAGTTAAAAGACATCATTTAAATACAAGCGAGAACTAAGCGACTATAATAGCGCTCCAAGCGACATCTTCCTAACCAACACCTCGCCTTTATAGAATTTTTTTATGATTTGAAAGTTAAAAATTTGTAGTTTTTGGGCATTTTAATACTGTATAAATCTAAGCGAGTATTACCCTGGTGAAATAACCGGCTCTCAATGCATCGAAACACCGCCGTCTACATTAAACGTTTATGTGACGGACGTTTAACAATTACGGACGTTTGAATCAAACACGGGTGTAGTTGAAAGAAATCATTTAAACACGAGCGAGAACTAAACCTGCAAATTGATCTACGTTACCCAAACGGTGATATACGCTCACACGGCTGAACTACGTTACCGACATATCTATATTTTTTACCTTTTTTATAGTTTAAAAGTAAAAAAGTTGTAGTTTTATGATTTTTCCTAAATTGAAACATCTCAAAGAATGTCCATGCCAACTTTCAAGTCTCTATCTTAAACGGTCGCTTCAGGAATTTAAGATCATCAGTGAGTCAGTCAGTTACACATGCGGCTGTATATATTATAGACTCGCCTACGGCTCGATGGGGGCTCCGCCCCCATGCCCCCTTAGGGGTTGCCCCCTAGTTTGAATTAATAAAAAGTCAAGTTTGAAATAGTTTAGTTCCACACAAGATCTGGACAGCCAAGACAGTAACAAAACCATCTAATACTCTAAATTCACAATCAATAGTAAAAAAGCTTTAATAATCTCCTATTAGTAGGTTTTAATACCCCTCCTTAGTAAATAGTCTAAAAAATTGAGCTGTGAGATAAATATTATTTATGTAAATATTCTAGGTGTTATGCTTGATGGAGGGTCCAACCCAATAATTGGTTGCCCCAATTCCATAAATTACTGTCAAACCCTCATACAATGAACAGGCTAGTTGAGGGCTCAAATCCAACGGCAGTAACAGAAGCCGCCAATACACACTACTCACAATAAATAATAATATGCTTTGAAATTTGCTCACGGCTCATGGTTTAATCCCACTCCCCCCTTAATTCGTTAAAAATATAATGAAGTTGTGAAATATTAATGAACTATGTAAATAGTCATGCTCAAAAGTTGTTGTGTAAAAATTTGGAGATACGATCATGATTGCACAAGATTGAGGTAATAATAGCTGTATTCTGAAAAGATAAAAGTGGAATAAAATTATAAGTTTATATAGAGGATCGTTGTTTGTAATAGAAGAAAAACGGGACAAAATCAAGATATTTGAAATAAAAAAAAATATGATAGGCTAAGATGCTTCAGTTCCGCCACGGGGTGGCCAAGAAACGCAGGAATCATATATGTACCATATAGAGAAACGATAACAATTTTATCATTCAAAATCAGCAAATATTAATTTAACAATCTTAAATGTTATATATATTAGTTCAGAAAATTAATAAAAATAGAGGCCTAGTAGTATGTAATAGATCACAGGGTATTAGGTACTATAATCATGAAGTCTTAAAGTCTTTATATAGTCTTATAATGAAGAAAGTTGCAGCTTAAGAACCATAAAATCGGCGAACATTATGCATTTTCAACCAATGGTAGTAAAAAAAAACCAATTGTGAAATCATAGCCAAAAAAGATTATTGGTTAGATTAAAATATACTGAAAAAGTTACAATAATTGATAAGCATGGAATAGTTTTCAATTACAACAATAAGAGGGTTAATCTAGACTTAAGGTGAGAGCACTGCATTGAGGAAGTTTGACGGACAAAGTGGCAGTGAGAAAAATTACTATTGAGTTTAATTCAATTGATTATTATAATATTTCTCAGCCTGATGGATCATCAGACATGTAGATGGTCTTAAAAAAACGTCGGAAGTAGGTAAACGTTAGCGAAGGTAAGAATGGAAAGTTTAATCGTTCTAAAACTTAATATGTTCAATCGTTTCCTAAACTAAAATCTAAGCCTGATTGGACAGCAGCAAATAGGTCAAAGACTGGATGTCAAACGTGTTGGGACACGTTCAACTCTTCAAAGTAAAACTGCACCAGAACTATCAACTGAAGCGCTATATTCAATCTAGGGATTCATATAGAGAGACAGCATATAAATAGTAGAAAATTAAGTTATAATTACTGTATAAGGTAATTTTTTGTGCGAAAACCTACAAGAAATTTTCCAGCATGAGAAAACTAAAGTCTGGAAAATGTAATAAGACCTAAAATATTTTTAGCAATTAATATAGAAATCAAAGCGGACATCGCCTGAATACATAGATACGCTTTCGATTCAGTAAACTTCATTTTCAATAATAACATAGCAATCAGAGAGAAAACCATACGCAAACAACTATGCGTCCAATTTAGAAAAGATATAGGGAAGAGGTGTAGTTAAAAGATATCATTTAAATACAAGCGAGAACTAAGCGACTATAATAGCGCTCCAAGCGACATCTCTAAGAACCAACGTACTTCCTTACGACACCTCGTCTTTTGAGAATTATTTATAATTTGAAAGCTGAAAATTTTTAGTTTTTGGGCATTAATACTGTCTAGAACAAAGCGAGAATTGCTGAAATAACCCGCTCTCTATGCAGAAAAACACCGTCGTCTAACCAAGACATTCATGCTAACGTAATTCAATAATGGTATCATACACGGGTGTAATTGAAAGAGATCATTTAAACATGAGCGAGAACTAAACCTGCAGAGTGATCTACGATACCACGCGGTGATATACGCTGATACGGCTGAACTACGTTACCGACAAATCTATATTTTGAACCTTTTTTATAGTTTAAAAGTAAAAAAGTTGTAGTTTTATGATTTTCCCTAAATTGAAACATCTCAAAGAATGTCCATGCCAAATTTCAAGTCTCTATCTTAAACGGTCGCTTCAGGACTTTAAGATCATCAGTGAGTCAGTCAGTTACATGGGGCTGTATATATTATAGACTCGCCTACGGCTCGATGGGGGCTCCGCCCCCATGCCCCCTTTGGAGGTTGCCCCGAATATGTTGAATAATTTAAAGTCAAGTATTGAATAGGCTAGTTCCACCAACTAACTGGACAGCGAAGACAGTAACAAAACGGGCGAATACGCACTCTTCACAATCAATAATAATAATAACAATAACAATAATATCCTTTGAAAATATTTCACGGGGCTCAGCCCCCATGCCCCCTAGTTGATTTTACTAATTTCGTTAATCATTCACAAAGTCTCAAATAATGAACTTTCTAGTTCCACTAAAGTACTGAACAGGCTAGTTCCATCGAAGTTTTGAAAAGCTAAGTTTTAAATTACGTGTAACTCTACTACAAAAGTGTGTGATACTAACTCCTCCACGTTACCAACCACTTGGTCTGGAACGTCAACGATTTTAGATGCGGCACAGAAAAATTGCAATGGGGCAAAATTAATCCAAATTAAGTATCTTTAAATAAAATTTTCATTGATAAAAAAATGTAATGTGCCCACTATAGCAAAACAATAATGCTAAAAAATAGAAAATAATTGACTATGTGAAAATAACTATTAAAATAATAAAATAATCAAACTATAATAATGCATAAACTAAAGAAATTGAAAGTAACACTTAAACCAAATCTAGCATCGCCAACCACGATATTAAAATAATCGGAAAATAAAAACTAATAAAAATTGAAGTTTTTAAAAGCTAAGTTATTAATTTACTTGTAACTCTACTAAAATGTGTGATGCTAACTATTCCACGTTACCAACTACTTAGTCTGAAACGTCAACGAGTTAACATGCGTCACATTAAAATTGCAATGGATCAAAATTATTCCAAATTAAGTATTTTTAAATGAGATTTTCGTAAATTTTAAAAATAATGTAATATGCCCATTAGAGTAAAACAATAATGCTAAAAAATAGAAAATAACCAATAGTAAGTTTGAATATTACTATTAAAATAATAAAAAAAAATCAAGCTATGCTAGTTAATAAACTTAAGAAATTAAAAATACAATTTGAACTAAATATAGTATCGCCAACCACGATATTAAAAGAATCTGCTGATACATACTAATTAAAAATAAAAACTTGTATATTTCAGGATATAGAAGAAAAACGTTTAAATTACTGAAATAGCAAATAACATTCAAATCAATAAGCGAAAACAAGAATTAAATAACATGAAAACAAAATCATAGGAAATAATAAAAACGGGGTAGATCCGCAAAAAACCCCTACTATTACAAACTACTACTAATTATAAGAATATAAAATCTAGACCTGTGAAATAATAATTTATCCATAAAAACCTGTTAGTTTTGTTCAATAGCCGTTTAAAAATTCTTAAAAACATATTTTAAGTGTGTATTAAAATAAAATATAAAACACTGATTATAAACAATGCAGAAAGATAATACTTAACTGTCTATTAAGTATCGTACTAAGTAATAGGAGTATATAACGTTAAGATCACGGCACGAGCTACACAGAAAATTCATTGAATGCGTAATTCGGCTGAGGGGTTCACATAGGGTGAATTTGAATAAGTAATCTAAAATAAATTGAAATTAAACGAGAACCTAACATTTAAATCTATTACTTTTGCTCAACACTTATTTAAACATTCTCAAAAACAAATTTTAAGTGTGAAAAATTCGAATATAAGACACTAAATATAAATCAAACAGAAAGATAATAATAAACTGTCTATTAAGTATTGTACAAAGTAATCGAAGTATGTTACGTTAAGATCACGGCTCAAGCTTCACAGAAAATCCATTCAATGCGAAGTTCAGCGGAGAATAATCCCGTGTGAATTTGAATAAGTAATCTAAAATAAATTGAAACAAAACGAGAACCTACATTTAAATCTGTTAGTTCAGCTAAACAGTTATTTAAAAATTCCCTAAAACATATTTATGAGGTGTGTAAAATATAAAAGAAACGAGCTTTCAATGCAGCATAATCTCATTGCTATTTAGAAGTCAAATGGATAAGTTTATTATGTATGAGGGATACTAACGTTGCCAATAGCAAGGAAGCAGGTGTAGTTAAAAGACATGATTTAAATACAAGCGAGAACTAAGCGACTATTCACCCGCCATGGGAAATTAATTCATAGTAGGAGAAGAAAATTCACCTTTGGTAAACATTCAAGATAGCGCATATGCTACAAATTAGGGAATTATCACTGTATATATTATCGAGTATAACCCTGGGTCCCTGGTGAAATAACCCGCTCTCTATACAAATTAACGCCGTAGTTTACAATATATATAAGAGTATCCATCGAAGGATACCACGAGTATATCAAACACGGGTGTAGTTGAAAGAGATCATTTAAACACGAGCGAGAACTAAACCTGAAGAGTGATCTACGATACCACGCGGTGATATACGCTGATACGGCTGAACTACGTTACCGACAAATCTATATTTTTTACCTTTTCTATAGTTTAAAAGTAAAAAAGTTGTAGTTTTATGATTTTTCCTAAATTGAAACATCTCAATGAATGTCCATGCCAAATTTCAAGTCTCTATCTTAAACGGTCGCTTCAGGAATTTAAGATCATCAGTGAGTCAGTCAGTTACACATGGGGCTGTATATAATATGGACTCGCCTACGGCTCGATGGGGGCTCCGCCCCCATGCCCCTTATAGGGTTGCCCCAAATTTGTTAATTACTCTTAGTCTCAAGTACCGAACAGGCTAGACCCCCCCCCCCCAGGGGTTGCCCTAAATTCGTAAATTAATAAAAAGTCGAGTTTAAAATACGTTAGTTCCACGGAAGAACTGCACAGTCAAGACAGTAAGTAACGAAACCGTCAAATACACAAAATTCACAATCAATAGTAAACAAAGCTTTTAAAAACTCATATGAATCGATTTTAATACCCCTTCGTAATTAGAATTCGTTTAAAAGTTTTGAGCTGTGAATTTATAATTATTTATGTAAATATTTTAGTTGTTATGCTGGTAAAAATATATACTTTAGATTAGACGATTGTTGTTGTGTTATATGATAAGAAATTTCAATTAAAAGAGTTATAGTTGTTGTTATTGCTATCATTATATTTAATAGTAGTAGTTATGGTAACAAATATTTCTCTGTTCGGTAGCTAAATATAAAGTTTTAAATTTCTATAAATTGTATGTATCCTATCCTATAATATAATACGAGCTATGTCTGAAGGGATGTGTGTTCCACGATCTCGAAATGTAGCTGTTAGATTTTGCTTAAACTTTGCACTTAAGAGTGTTTTGGCCCAAAATTAAGTTGAGAAACAGCCTCAGTCCCAGGAAAAATCGAAGTTGGTCTAAATTTAAGTTTAAAAATCGTTATTTTTAATATTGGTCTTATAGGTTGCTATTTTGGTAACGAAATAACAACTAAAAGTAAACAAAAATAAAGGAACATAAATTTTAAGCAGTTTTTTAACAGCTGTTAGATGTGAAGAGTCTGGTGTAGATTTAATAGCTTGATTACCATGACACTATAACAAAAGTCAATTGGTACTAAATAGAGATACAATTATGGGAAAATTGACATAATCCCTCACCCAAATCAAATAAAAACTTGTAAATTTCAGGAGATAGAAGAAAAACGTTTAAATAGCGTATAACATTCAAATCAAAGAGCGAAAACAAGAATTAAATAACATGAAAACAAAATAATAGGAAAGAATAAAAACGGGGATGATCCGCAAAAAAACCCCTACTATTACTAACTACTAATTATAAGAATATAAAATCGAGACCTGTGAAATAATAATTTATTCATAAAACCTGTTTGTTTTGTTCAATAGTCATTTAAAAATTCTCAAAAACATATTTTAAGTGTGTATTAAAATATAATGTAAAACACTGAATATAAATAAAACAGAAAGATAATAATTAACTGGCTATTGATTATTGTACAAAGTAATAGAAGTATATTACTTTAAGATCACGGGACAATTTCATTGAATGCGAAATTCGGCCTAAAGCGTAACCAGGGGTGAATTTGAATTAGTGTTCTAAAATAAAGTGAAAATGAAACGAGAACCTAACATTTAAATCTGTTCTTTTTGTTCAAAACTCATTTAAAAATTCTCAAAAACGTACTTTAAGTGTGTATTAAAATATAATGTAAAATACTGAATATTAATAAAACAGAAAGATAATAATTAACTGTCTATTAATTATTATACAAAGTAATATAAGTATAATACGTTAAGATCACGGCACGAGCTACACAGTAAATTCATTGAATGCGAAATTCGGCCGAGAGCGTAAGCTGGGGTGAATTTGAATTAGTAATCTGAAACGAGAACCTAACATTTAAATCGGTTCTTTTTGTTCAATACTTATTTAAACATTCTCAAAAACATATTTTTAAGTGTGTAAAAAAATCTAATATAAGACACTGAATACAAATCAAACACAAAGTTAATAATTAACTGTCTATTAAGTATTGTACAAAGTATGTTTCGTTAAGATCACAGCTCAAGCTTCACAGCAAAATTCATGTAATGCGAAATTCGGTCGAAAGGATAATCTAGTGTGAATTTGAATGTTATATTACAGTTACAGCTATATTACAATATACTGTAAACTGAAATTTGCACTAACGTAGTTTATATAACGTTTAAGATTACTGCTCTGCAAAACTGTCACGAACAGGTGTGGTTAAAAGACATAATTTAAATACAACCGAGAATTAAGCGACCTTAACTTAAAGTTACTATAGAAATCAAAGCGGACATCACCTAAATGTTAAAATACGCTTTCGATTCAGTAAACTTCATTTTCAATAATAACACAGCTATCAGAAGGAAAACTAAACTTCATTTTCAAAAATAACACAGCTATCAGAAGGAAAACCATACGCAAACAACTATGCACCCAATTGAGACTAATTATCAGGAAGAGGTGTAGTTAAAAGACATCATTTAAATACAAGCGAGAACTAAGCGACTATAATAGCGCTCCAAGCGATATCTTTAAGAACCAAAGTACTTCCTTACCGACACCTCGGTATTTTTATAATTTGAAAGTTGAAAATTTGTAGTTTTTGGGCATAATACTGTATAAATCAAAGCGAGTATTACCCTGGTGAAATAACCCGCTCTCAATGCATCGAAACACCGTCGTCTACACAGAGATGTTCATGTTTACATGAAATACAATATTTGTATCAAACACGGGTGTAGTTGAAAGAGATCAATTAAACACAAGCGAGAACTAAACGTGCAAAGTGATCTACTTTACCCAAACGGTGATATACGCTCACACGGCTGAACTACATTACCGACAAATCTATATTTTTTAACCTTTTTTATAGTTTAAAAGTAAAAAAATCTTAGTTTTATGATTTTCCCTAAATTGAACCATCTCAAAGAATGTCCATGCCAAATTTCAAGTCTCTAGCTTAAACGGTCGCTTCAGGACTTTAAGATCATCAGTGAGTCAGTCAGTTACACATAGGGCTGTATATATTATAGACTCGCCTACGGCTCGATGGGGCTTCGCCCCATGCCCCTTAGGGGTTTCCCTAAATTGGTAAATTAATAAGAAGTCAAGTTGTTAAACAGGTTAGTTCCAACCGAAGAACGGGTCAGCCGAGACAGTAACAAAACTATCTAATACTCTAAATTCACAATCGATAGTAAAAAAAGCTTTAATAATCTCCTATTAGTAGGTTTTAATACTCCTCCTTAGTAAATAGTTTTAAAAAAAATTGAGCTGTGAGATAAATATTATTTATGTAAATTTTCTAGGTGTTATGCTTGATGGAGGGTCCAACCCAATAATTGGTTGCCCCAATTCCTTAAATTACTGTCAAAACCTCATACAATGAACAGGCTAGTTGAGGGCTCAACTCCAACGGCAGTAACAGAAGCCGCCAATACAAACTACTCACAATAAATAATAATAAGCTTTGAAATTTGCTCACGGCTCATGGTATAATCCCACTCCCCCCTTAATTCGTAAAAAATATAATGGAGTTGTGAAATATTAATGAACTATGTAAATAGTCATGCTCAAAAGTTGTGTAAAAATTTGGAGATACGATTATGATTGCACATGATTGAGGTAATAATAGCTGTATTCTGAAAAGATAAAAGTGGAATAAAATTATAAGTTTATATAGAGGATCGTTGTATGTAATAGAAGAAAAACGGGACAAAATCAAGATATATGAAATTATAAAAAAAAGTGGTATAGGCTAAGATGCTTCAGTTCCGCCACGGGGTGGCCAAGAAACGCAGGAATCATATATGTACCATATAGAGAAACGATAACAATTTTATCATTCAAAATCAGAAATTATTAGTTTAACAATTTTAAATGTTATACATATATATATATTAGTTCAGAAAATTAATAAAAATAGAGCCCTAGTAGTATGTAATAGATCACAGGGTATTAGGTACTATAATCATGAAGTCTTTAAGTCTTTATATAGTCTTAAAATAAAGAAAGTTGCAACTTAAGAACCATAAAATCGGCGTACATTATGCATTTTCAACCAATGGTAGTAAAAAAAACCAATTGTGAAATAATAGCCAAAAAAGGATTATCGGTTAAATTAAAATATACTGAAAGAGTTACAATAATTGATAAGTATAGAATAGTTTTAAATTACAACAATAATAGGGTTAATCGAGACTTTAGGTGAGAGCACTGCATTGAGGAAGTTTGACGGACAAAGTGGCAGCGAGAAAAATTACTATTGAGTTTAATTCAATTGGTTATTATAATATTTCTCAGCCCGATGGGTCATCAGATATGTAGATGGTTTAAAAAAAACGTCGGAAGTAGGTAAACATTAGCCAAGGTAAGAATGGAAAGTTCAATCGTTCTATAACTTGATATGTTCAATCGTTTCCTAAACTAAAATCTAAGCCTGATTGGACGGCAGCAAATAGGTCAAAGACCGGATGTCAAACGTGTTGGGACACGTTCAACCTTCAAAGTAAAACTGCACCAGAACTATCAACTGAAGCGCTATATTCAATCTGGGGATTCATATAGAGAGACAGCATACAAATAGTAGAAAATTAAGAATAATTACTGTATTAGGGTTTTTTTTGTGCGAAAACCTACAAGAAATTTTCCAGCATGAGAAGACTAAAGTCTAGAAAATGTAGTAAGACCTACAATATTTTTAGCAATTAATCATTTACTTTACGGGCGTTACTGCGGCAAAAAATATGCAGTACTAGAATAATATGTTTAAAGTATTCGCACAAGCTTCGTAGAGCTCACCATAGTAATGATAAAATTAATAATATAATATAGAAACAAAGTATTCCAGCACTACGCTCAATCGTCTCTCAAAAGACAAGAGTAATAGCAATAGCCAATATGAACAAATGAATTTAAATAAAACGAAACGAGAACCTCACATTTCAATCAACATTTACGTATTACTTTAGAGTACGTGCATTAAATTTATTTCACCATCCTTAAAACAAATGCTATATTACAGTTACAGCTATATTACAATATACTGTAAACTGAAATTTACACTAACGTAGTTTATACAACGCTTAAGATCACTGCTCAGCAAAACTGTCACGAAAACTTCATCAGGAACAGGTGTGGTTAAAAGACATAATTTAAATACAACCGAGAATTAAGCGACCTTAATTTAAAGTTACTATAGAAATCATAGCGGACATCACCTAAATGTAAATATACGCTTTCGATTCAGTAAACTTCATTTTCAATAATAACACAACAATCAGAAGGAAAACCATACGCAAACAACTATGCACCCAATTGAGAGTAATTATCAGGAAGAGGTGTAGTTAAAAGACATCATTTAAATACAAGCGAGAACTAAGCGACTATAATAGCGCTCCAAGCGATATCTTTAAGAACCAACCTACTTCCTTACCGACACCTCGGTATTTTTATAATTTGAAAGTTGAAAATTTGTAGTTTTTGGGCATAATAAAATCAAAGCTAGTATTACCCTGGTGAAATAACCCGCTCTCAATGCATCGAATCACCGTCGTGTACATGAAGATGTTCATGTTCGTATCAAACACGGGTGTAGTTGTAAGAGATCAATTAAACACGAGCGAGAACTAAACCTGCAAGATCTACGTTACCCAAACGGTGATATATGCTCACACGGCTGAACTACGTTACCGACAAATCTATATTTTTTACCTTTTTTATAGTTTAAAAGTAAAAAAATCGTAGTTTTATGATTTTCCCTAAATTGAAACATCTCAAAGAATGTCCATGCCAAATTTCAAGTCTCTATCTTAAACGGTCGCTTCAGGACATTACTATCATCAGTGAGTGAGTGAGTCAGTTACACATGGGGCTGTATATATTATAGATTTCAATGCGTTCCTCACTAATATTTCCCAAACCTTTGTCAGTGATCCAACTGCATTAAACCGTTCTATTCTTATACCTCCTTCATGTTCGAGTCTTTTCCTACACCCCGTTAGCGAGAAGGAAGTGTTGCAAGTGATTAAGTCTCTAAAACCTATTAATTCGGCTGGTGAAGATGGTATATCATCAAATTTACTCAAAAAGGTAAGGTATCTGATTGTTTGGCAAGACCTTTGTCTTATCTGGCCAATGTTTCTTTTGCTGAAGGAAAATTTCCCAAATATCTCAAATTAGAAGTGGTGAAACCTCTCTTCAAAAAAGGTAGAACCACTGGCAAAAACAATAACAGGCCAATTTCAATTACATCTACATTCTCTTATTATCTAAGGTTTTGGAAAAGTTGTGTTAGAACCGTCTTTATCCTTTCCTACTAATAACTTGTAGTTGTGTAATAACTTGTAGTTTGGTTGAAAAAAAAACACTTCTACTATCAATGTATAATGGTCACCTTTGTATCAAGTGAAGGATTACTTTTGCGAAAGTTGGACCACTATTGCAGCCTAGAGCTATAAATAAGGTCTCATATTAAAGAAGAGTAACGGAATAGGGCATACATCCGTACGACATTTTTAACATTTAACATTATTAAATATTTAATATTAATAATTTGGTTTTGGTAGGATAATATATTATATCTATATTATCCCACTCTAATTGTTTACTAATTAGAGGCAATGTATTGAGTTGGATATCTTCGTTCTTAGAGGGCAGAACCCGGGGGCAGATTTACATATGGGCTAAAAGGGCTAACTTATAGCCCAGGGCGGCAAAATTTGGAGGGCGGAAAATTTTGGGAGGGAATGTAAAAATATGTGTATTTAATAAACTATTGATACTTAAAAAAATATTTCATCACAATCAGTAATTTTTAAATCCTTCTGTGCATAGGGACATGCTCTAATATATCGGAGAACATGCCTAATATAACCGTAGATAAATAATAAACAGTAATGGTGCGATTAAGAACGGACACATGGATAATTGATTCTGCGATCACTAAGGCCTATAGCTGGCCGGGACGCCGCCGCACCGCGCCGTCCGGTACCGGGAGCGGGACAAGGAAAAGTACAGCCTCGCATTAAAAAGTATTATGGGATTGGCTAAGTGGCTTTACGTAAAAAGGAAAACTTTTACATATAGCCAAACAAAACTTTTATTCTTACAATTGTGTTCTTTTATTGCAAGTATTTAAATTTCGATTATTGGTTTAAAGTAGGCCTATGTATTTTATCAGGATACCAGCAGCCGTGTTTATAAGTAAAACATAATACTACAGAAAAAAAAGAAAAAAACAACTTGGAGGTTAATTTTACTTGCCTGCTAGTTTGCTAGTAATTTTATTGAATGATTTTTATGGCTAAAATTTTAAGTCATTTTATCAAATGATTAGGTAATTACAATCTTTGTGTAAATGCTGAAAAACTCACTTCATTGATATTAAGTTACGAAACACTACACATCTAGCATATTCATTGGTGAGAACTAAATAGATTCTTGTCTGAGCATAAACTTCTTGGGTCTAGTTGTTGATTCAAGTCTAAATTTTTCTGATGATATATCTTAGGTTTGTCGCAGAGTTAATGCGGGATTTTTTTCTTCGTCTGTCGTTTATCAATGTTTGCTGATGTCAGAGTTCTCCTGACAGCTTACTTCGGGTGCATTTATCCTCACCTCAGCTATGGCATTGTAATTTGGGGAGCCGAAACAACTAATCAAAGATGATATTTCACCTTAAAAAAGCAATAAGATTAATTTTTTCCATGAGATCAACTGATTCATGTGGAGGGGTATTTTCAAACAATAAAATACTCACATTCTTCTCACTGTACATTTATGAAAGTCTTTCCTTTTACATAAAAAATAGCCATTTATTTCAATTTCGTAGTAATGATCTCTATAGACTTAGACATGCAAATTACACTTTATCCATACCTCATCACAACACCACTTTTTTTAAACAGTTTTTTTACAGTATTGTCAAGCTCTTCAATGCATTGCCCTCAGAAAAAATTAAAAAAGAGACAGAGATGAACACGGGTTTAAGAGCAAATTTAAATCATTTTTGATCCTCAAGGAATACTACAGCGTCCAGGAGTTTTTAACAGATAAGAATACTTTTAGAGTACTTTTAGAGGTGTGATTTAATTTCAATTATATTATAGGACTCGAGCAAGCAGTGGTAGATTGTTTTTGAGAGCTAGAGATTTTGGAGATTCCGCAAGCTGCGGAGGACAAAAATACCTTTCTCTAGCTTGGTTTCAATTTTTCCCAACTGCTCAGTCCAGTCCAGGGCTTTGTCCAATCTCACCCCCAGAAAATCAACTGAGTTGGCAATTTCAAGCTCCTTGTCCCCAATGAAGAGGCTTGGAACTCTTGCCAAATTTGAGTTCTTTTTTTGATGAGTCTGAATATAGATAAAGTTGGTATTATCTGCATTCAAAGTTAGTTTGTTTTGTTCAAAGTATTAGGCCCGACAATTTACTTTGGTGAAGGTTGTTTCCTCCAGTAAATCACAATTTTTGTGCCGACTGACGACAGTCGTATCATCAGCAAAAACAAAGATGTTGTTTTCTGGGATTGCCTTTGTCATGTAATTAATGTAAGTTATAAAAAGAATAGGGCCCATAATCGATCCTTGTGGAACACCACTAAGGATAGATTTTTTAGAGGACTGGACAGACATTACTTTAGTTCCTGTTTCCCAATCAATTTCAGTCACTTGAAATCTGTCACTCATGTAGGATACGACCCACGACAGGGCAGCACCTTTGATTCCAAGGGCTGTAAGTTTTTGAAAAAGTATGGCCGCATCAACACAATCAAAGGCCTTACTAGGATCTGTAAATGTTCCCACTACAGTCTCCCCAGCCTCCATTGCATCAATACAGTCATTCACAAAATCAATTAATGCCAATTTTGTCGATTTTTACTTTCTGAAACCATACTGTCTTACACTGAGGAGTTTATTACTCTCCAAGTAGGAGACTAGGTGGTCACAGATGGCTCTCTCTATAAATTTGGAAACTGTAGGCAACAGTGATATCAGTCGATAGTTGCCCACCTCCCACTCATTACCCTTTTTGAAAACAGGCTTAACCTTGGCAATTTTACACCCCTCTGGAAAGACACCCTCGAGGATGGAGACGGTTATGAGGTGCATGAGTGGTTTTTTAATTTCCTGTTCACAGGCCTTAAAGATTTTCGTGTTGAGACGATCAACTCCAGAGGATGTCTTGGTTTTGAACTTTAAGAACAATTTTGCCAAAGTTTTTTCATCAATCGGTCTATACTGTTCCAATTCAGGACCTATATTTATATTATCATTTATGGATCTACAACAGCAATTATTATTTTCATTCAATTTTCATCCAACTTCCACAAAAAATTGTTAATATGTTCACAAACTTGTTTTGGATTACTAATTTTGTTGCCATTTAAGTTTAGCTAGATATTTTTTTTATCTTTTCCTACCTCCATCTCTGTGATCATTTATAACATTCCAGCTCTCCTTTGATTTGTTATCAGCATTATTTATTCTATTATATTGTACCACAAATATTATCAAATTTACATTATTTTATATTTCATTGTTCTACTCATTTTATACATTTTATATCATATTCTGTATATTCTGTATATTTTGATAAGTAATATTTAAAAGCTTATATTTGTATTTGACACTTTGTACCCTGTGACGCTTGTCCTTGCACTTCAATTGTGTTCTATGACAATAAAGAATCTTGAATCTTGGGAGGATGTTGGACAAGTATTTTTTTTTTTTTTTTTTTTTTTACCACGCTGGACGGAGGAAAAAATAGCTCTTACCCGCACACAAAAGTGTGGGCCCTCTACACCACTTTACTCAAGTGGCGAGCAGGGGTCTCCAGCCTCTTTATGAAATCAGACAGCAGTGATGTCGAGGTCCCGCCTCAGGGCGGCTTGGGGTATGCGATTGTAGTCTCTCGCTACCCAAGGGCATACCTGCTAAAATAACCCCCGACGCGTGCTGTCACCACATCCATTGCAATCGACCCGAGCATCTGCTCATTGCGACATTGCAATGTGTGGCCTCTGTCCCTTTCGGGATTCTTCAGTTGGTGATCAACCTCTTGCTGTCCTCGGTTCTGGGGTCACTCCAGACACCCATCTCTCCTCTTCTGGCGCAGGATGGACAGAACAAATTCAGCCACAGCGTTCCAGCTGTCGCTGCCCTGCAGCATCTTCCCCACGATGTTGTCCAGGGTCAGATGACCGCCAACTGAGTCGGCGAGGGCAGTCCGTTCTTCATCAAAGTGACGGCACACAAAGAAAGTGTGGTGCGCGTCGTCTCCGTCGTATCCGCAGTACCTGCACCTGGGCGAGTCAACCTTTCCCATTCGGTGAAGGTACAGACGGAAGTAGCCATGACCTGTCAGGAACTGGGTGAGGAAAAAGTTTACCTCCGCGTGGTTGCGGCAAACCCACGGCTCCAGGTTCCCGATAAGACGCCATGTCCACCTTCCAGACGTGTCTTCATCCCATCGACGCTGCCAGATGGCCATTGTTTGGCCACGAGCCTGCTCGGCAGCCTCCTCGCGATCCATCTCAGGTGCACGCCTAAAGATGGCCTTCTTCTCTTGTGCCAGCAGGTCAATGGGAATGGCTCCCGCGATGACCAGCACGGCTGCTTGCGAGACTGTTCGGTACGAGGACGCAACCCTAAGCGCGCCGCGTCTCTGCACCGCCAGCATGCGAGTCCGGTATTTCTTCACTTTCGTCGCATCTGCCCAGATCTCTGCTCCGTAGAGCATGATGGCCTGAGCCGTCGACAGCAACAACCTCCGTTTTCACTGGCTCGGTCCTCCGACGTTGGCCATCAGCCTTCCAAGGCAGGATGTCACTTCGGCTGATTTGTCACACACACCCTTGATGTGGTCCCAGTAGGTGAGCTTGTTGTCCAGCACCACCCCCAGGTACCTGGCCGTCCTCTGAGTCTCGATCACTTCGGCACCCACTTGCATCGGGATGATCGTGGGGATCCGATTCCTCGTCAGCATGACTATCTCCGTTTTGGTGAGAGCCAGCTGAAGGCCGTGATCGTGCATCCAGCCCTCCACCAAGCGCATGACCTGATTCAGCCTCATTTGGGCCAACTCCGCGTTTCGTTCGGTGATGACCGCTGCCACATCGTCAGCGTATCCCACGAGGAAAGTTCCATACGGTATCTTCATACGGAGCAAACTGTCGTACGAGACATTCCAGAGATCCGGTCCCAGCACCGAGCCCTGGGCCACCCCAGAGGTGATGGTTCTGATCACAAAACCACGGTCCGTCTCGTACATCAGCCGCCGGTCCCTTAGGTAGTCTCTCACCATGGTGAGGAGGTACCCAGGTATCCTAAATGTTCTTTCCAGTGCGTCCAAGATGTCGCACCACCGTGCCGAGTTGAACGCGTTTTTCACATCAAGCGTGACCAGCAGCACAATGGGGCGGGCCGCGTGGCACGCCTGATTTGCTTGTGCCACCGAATCAACAACTTCCGAAATGGCACTGAGTGTCGAGTGGCCCTCTTTGAACCCGTGTTGTTGGGCCGAGAGGTCCCCTGCCGCTCGTACTGCCTCGCCGATTCTCGGTTTCAACAGTCTCTCCATCAGTTTTCCTGCCGTGTCCAACATACACAGAGGGCGGTAAGATGATGGAGCATCCGGTGGGCCTCTTTTCTTGTTCAGCAGAACGAGCCTGGCCTGTTTCCAGCGGGATGCGAACACCCCCGCTTTCAAGCACACATTGTACATGTTCAGAAGGAGCTGAGGGCAGCATTTGACCACCAGTTTCAGCACCTCTGACGGTACGTTGTCTGGGCCCGGGGCCTTCTTGTTCTTCATGGAGCTGACTGCTCTCTCCAGCTCCTGCCGTGTGAACAGTGGGATCTCTTCGACGTTCACATGCAGAGGGGCGTCGTCTCTGACCTCATGATCCGGGAAGAGTCCGTCCACAATCATCCGCATCATCTCAGCCTCCATCGGCACATATCCGGATCCCTGCGCGAGTTTCTTCATGACCAGCTTGTACCCCTGTCCCCAGGGGTCGCTGTTCACGTCCTCGCACAGTGCGCTCCAGCAACGCGCCTTGCTCGATCTGATTTCTTTGACTAGCTCTCTTTTTGCCGCTCTGTACTGGCCCGACCTCTCCGCCGCTTCGGGTCTGTCCCGGGATCGCTGGGCTCGCCCCCTGAGTCTCAGGCAGTTTCGCCGCAGCTCGGCAATGTTATCGGTCCACCAGTACACTGGGCGCTTTCCCATTCGTGCCTTCTTGCGGGGCATCGACGCGTCGCAAGCACGATGAATGAGGCGTGATGTGGCTTCCACCAACGCCTCTGCGTCTGCCCTGCTTGGCTGGTTCTCTGCTGTCTGAGAGATGTCCCCCGCATTGCTGAGCAAGACCTCTGTCAGCCTCCGCTCATCCAATCTCGCCAGGTTCCAGCCGAGAGGGCGCTTGTCCTTGCCTTCTCTCTGTCAGCTCAAAGGTGATATATTCGTGATCACTTCCTGAGTAATCACCCATCACCCTCCAGCCAACGATTCGGGAAGCCAGGCCTTCCGAAGCCAGAGTTACATCGGGGATCGACTCCCCGAATCCTGGCCTCCGGTAGGTCGGCGTGTCGCCCTCGTTCATGGTCAGCAGCCCCAGCCTGGATGCCATCTCCAACAGCAACCTTCCACGAGTGTCTGTGTGTGGCATCCCCCACTCTCTCGCTCTGGCGTTGAAGTCACCGACAATGAGACATGGACCATGGATTGCCTGAATTGCGTCCTCCATGGCCTCGAGCTTCTCAGTGAATCGTAAAATGCTGTCATTCGGGGAAAAATAACAGCTCACGAACGTGACACCGTTGCTTGTGATCCAGGCGAAGTTTTCGCCGTTTCCACTTCTTTCGATGGGGACCACGCGCGAGTCGGACGGGTACCCACAACGCTGCCCATCCTGTGCGGTCAGGGAACCATAGTGGACCTTTAGCCCTGTGGGGTTCGCTCACGAAGACAAGAGCTGTCCCTGTCTCGCGAACAATTTGGTCCACCAGGGAGCTTGCCGCGATACTCCCATTTAGGTTTCCCTGGATGATCCTCAGCGTCCACGCCTATCGATCTTCTTTGAGGCCAAGAGGTCTCTGAAGATCCGACATGCACCGGAGCCTTGGACATGGTCCGACGGTCGCCCGTCGGTTGCCTTCTTGCAGGTGTCACATGAGGGTGCCTGGTCACAAGTGCTCGACTTGTGGCCAGTACCACCGCACTTCCAACACGCTTCACTGCGGTCCGGACCTTGGCACTCCCTTCGAGTGTGGCCATACTCCAAACAGCGGAAGCAGCGTGAGATCTCTAGATAGGTTGGACAAGTTGGATCTTTTAAGTGTTCAGGTTTAAAATTATTTCCAAAAAAGATTGCAACACCTCCCAATTTTTGTTATTTCTCTTGAAAATTGGTTAGTTAAATTGTAATCCTCGATTTGAAATGATTCTACTGCTTCCTTTTGAAAACCATGCTCTGTGACTAGAAAAAATATACGGCGTTTCATCATTTAGAAAAATTTCTATCTGTCCTATTTTTTCTATAATACTCCTAGCATTAAACCAATAACTTTTATTTCTTTCTTTGCTCTTTTATTTTTTAGCTTACTTATGTTGATTTTCCTTCTACGGCTGTTCTCATCCCCATGGTTAAAGTTTTTTCTTGGCTCAAATCTAAAATCAACGAATTTTTATCAAAAGTGATAAACACATGTTTGCCAAAAGTGATTAATAAATGTTTACCAAAAGTGATTAATGAATATTTTCCACAAGTTAACAATGCACATTTGCTGTAAGGTCTGTTACACACTTAAGTCGCGCTTCTGCTATACGGCGGCACGATGCAGGCAACTGCTACACCACGTGAAAACCAACCAATGCTTTTAAATAGGAACTAACACACTACAGTAGCGCCATGCCCTACTGTACATGCCTCTGCTACTGTAGTGTGCAAGCTCCCATTTAAAAGCATTGGTTGGTTTTCACATGGTGTAGCAGTAGCGACAAGTGTACCGCCACGTAGCAGATGCACCACATCAATGTGTAGCAGGCCTTAGAATGCAATGGATTTTTGCAATAAGTATGCAGTGAATAGTTTTATAGTATGAAAATGGTTTGTTTTCAAATAAACATATTTTACAGTTCATACTAAAATTTATATCCATTATTTATAAAATATTAATATAAATATTAGCAACCTTTTTTGCATGAATAAGAGTCGCTTTCTTCAAGTCAGATTACACTTAAATTTAAACCAAAGTCGACCATATGTTTAAAATTGAATTAAATTAAGTTTAAGTTAAACACACTTGAAGAAAGTGTCCCTGAATATTATAACCCTCGTATTTTTTAAGCAATCTGTGAAAATGATAATAGAAAACTTTATCAACAAAAAACATTAAAATTTAAAATGTGAGAAACACAATGTTCCAATAAAACTGAGACCTGCTTCAACAAATGGTTAACCATATTAAATTACTTGAACACTATAACAAAATCAATATTTTCTTTTGTTTCGATTAAATAAAATATAAAAGAGCTTAAAAAAACAAACAATTTAGTGTTTTGAATTTTTTACCTAGCTTAAATGGTTATGGAAAAAATCAAAAAACTATGTTTTCCATGTTATTCTTAAGGAAATCATCCAACCCTTCTATCTTGCTTATTTATTTACATATCTTGATAAAATTTGGTATGTACATGCATTAGGAAGCGTTCAACTTATATTTGCTTTCAAAACCCATATGGTGGCAAACTTACGTACTCACCCCTATGATGTTTATGGGGAAAATAAAAAGAACACCACATGGTGTTAAATTTTTATTAAGATATGTTGATGAATAAGCGATATGTAACTTTTTAAAGATTTGCCCTTAAGAATAACATGGGAAACTTGATTTTAATTTTCTCTATAACCAGTTAAGCTATTTTAAAGATTCAAAATACTAAATTGTTTGTTTTTTCAAGCTCTTTTAATTGGTGTTAGTTAAAATTGATGAATTTTGAAAATTTAGGTCCAAAAATGCCAAAAACCCATTTTTGACCCCTTTGAATCCCCATAAAACCCCGTTCCCATAACCCGACAATGCTGGTTCGCGAACTCATGAAAATAGACTTGGTCTTACAACTTCATACAAAATTTCATCAAAATCGGAGGTTCCCTTCAAAAGTTATCATTACCACGGACATATATATATATATATATATATATATGTATGTATACATATATATATATATATATATATACATATATATATATGTATGTCATATATATATATATGTATATATGAAAATGAACGAATGGTGTTTTTGGCTTCTGAGGACCTCAAAATGGAAAAGTAAAGTGGTCCCGGGCTTAGGTCTTACCATGGCTACTACCGTAATAGCGTATTCCCTATAGGGAAATTCGCTAAAATTATATTATAATCATATATAACACATTAAATCTTAAAACAGCAAAATAAAAACTATTGTCAAATAAATCATTCAATCAAATACAACATTTAAACAACATCTACCAATTTCCTTAATTAATTAGCTTGAAAGTTTTTTCACCAAATTTGATAAAAAGCGCAAAAATCACTTCTTTCTTAGTTAAAAATGTTGTGTGCATATATAAAAAAAAATCAGGTTGAATAGTTTATGGTATTATGTACACTATATCCCTATTTTGAGACAGGGACCTCACATAGTGGGTATTTTAACCTGAATGAGAGATAATATCAATGAATACAAAAATGTAAAGAAGGTCACATCTTATGGAAGAAATGGTTAAGAAGTTTCTGTTGACGTAGTAACGCACTCCACCATGAGAGCGCGCATGAGACAATGATCTATTAGTCAGATTACATTCTGACTTTGTTGCAGATGGTCACCAGCAAAGAATCTCTCTCGTCCTCACGCTGCACTCACATATCATACACAGTGGCGGCCCTACAGTTTGCGGGGCCCAAGGCGAAGTTCAAGTGCGGGCCTCTTTAAATACCTGAAATACATCTAAACTAGCCTATTCAGTAAGGAAAAAGGTGCTTAACCAAAGAACAAGGAATAAGTTTTTAATAGAAATTAATATCATTATAGTTAACTGTTACAAAACTACTTTTCTAGATTTTGCAATTCTAAATTGATCAATAATATTCTTGTACTTAAAATTAGAGGCAATATCTCTCTCAATTGATAAAATTGCCAAAGAAGAAAGCTCGTTCCCGTTTATTACTACCACGTCCTGTTTCTGATATTTTAGTATTTAGTATTTATGTATTTATTGTTGTTATTGTTTCTTAATAATAAATTAAGTAGTGTTAATCATACCCATTTTATTGTCTTGTTCGTCTAGAAGTTGAAAATGAATGAATATTCAAAGTAAAATTCAATTTGGTATATAAATATTTCGCTCATGTCAGATTTTGTTATATTTAACCCAGCACCTTAAAGTAAGTAGATTACCACTCACTGCCAATATTCGGCTCTCTTATCAACACACGTGTTTTCTTGTAAATAAAGTAGCCTTTTTTTAATCACCATACTTTTAATGGAGGATATTTATCGTTATTTCAGATTTTTCATTAATTTTGGGATTATGCTGCTGTTTTTCAACATTTCATTTCATTTTCATCTGTTTGACAAACATCTTTGAGTTGAACTCTCTCCTATTCTGCAATCTGTAAAATGCTCAATTTTTATAGGGAAATTCCAGGACTGGGGAAAACTGCTGTAATGTAATAGACAAGGGCTGTTTCATTAGCGGGTAAAACGATGTAAAAATTAGTACCCCAAAACGTCACTAGCCTGATCAGCTGGTACATGTTATTCTTATATGGACATCAGATTGATTACGTCACCGGCCTGACTCAAAAGCGGCATTTTCCAACATCAAAGGAATGAAACAGCCCTTCTTTTTTCATATGTTCTCCACAGTCCTGGGGAAATTCCACTTACATAATCAGTACTTCCTTTGACTGCCACGCATAAAGTTTTAATTAATGAATGTGTTTACCCCCCTTGTGTCTACCCCTTCACTCAATATGATTATTTGAATCTTGTTTTTAAATAAAAGAAAAACTCATGATTTAATGTTATCAAAGTAGGCGGTTCCCGAACCACTTTGCACCTCTGACCTCTATCACGATTAAAATGCTTTTATGATTTTCATATACGCTAAATTTTTGGCAAATCAGTAATTTTAAAAAAATAATTAAATGGCGAAGTAAAAATCTGCAATCAATATGTAATACGTAGTTAGTAAGGTTAGTAACGCACATACTGAATTGTTACTCATTCAAAGTAAAAAATAGTGTTATTATAGTATATCGCCACTTAAGATGCATACTAATAGATCATCTTCACTCATTGTGCTATCATTGACTATGTAACTCACGTTAGTGCACATAGTCAATGATGCTATTCTTATGGAGGATGTTTTGCGTTATTTCTCATTTCCTGGTAATTTTATGGACACTCCAATAATTTTCCCTCGTGCATGGGACCGAGACCTTTAATTTGAGACCCCTTCTATCTTCCTGTAATTAGCATAACGTCCACAATTTCACTCAAGAAATTTCGCTTAGATCATGTGATACGTTAGTCGTGCGGGAAACAAACAGCAGGCAGACTAACAGAAGACAGACGACGCGACCAGCACTGCGGTCGCCGTTATGGCGAACACCAAAACTACAGTTTAGTTAGCCTGTCCTTAAAAGTAAATAGTTTTGCAAGCTCTCACCAACCGCGTTCAAACTAACCTAAAAATTGGTTGTGATGGAACGAAGTTTTGCCGATTTTTTTTGCATATTTTTAATATGACGTTAATACATTTTCCACATCGTTCGCGGCTGTGCGGGGCCCCTAAAAACGCGGGGCCCCAGGCACCGCCTTGTTCGCCTTTATGTAGGGCCGCCTCTGATCATACATAACCTATGACAGTTTTCCATTACTGGACCAATTCTTTTAATTAATGTACGAACACTTTTTCCGTCCGCCTATTTTAGTTAGTGCTCATTTTGGAACCCAAGTAAACGAATTTGAAAATAGCAGGATACCATGATGACGTTTATAACTTAGTTTATTTTGGTAAACGTATGATTCAATAAAATATCTTCATTAGAATAACATTAAAGTTGAAAGCCCATACGACAAAATCTTAACATTAAAAGGATTTAATGACTTAAAATAACGATTCTTCTTGAAAAAAGCTTTCCAATGATACCAAATAAGCTAGGTAACTAATGTTTAAAATGTTGTTTTAACGACACAATACTAAATAAGAAATTTAATATTTCCCTCTCTCTCATACTATGTTTAGGCCGTTTCCTCTGGCGCTATCTCTATTTGGAGTGCTCAAGTTCAGTCTACAGCGCTCCTAGCGCAATAAAATGTTGGCCAATTTTTAACATGGGATGTGACCTTCTTTACGTTTTTGTATTCATTGATAATATGTTGTAGGATGATTGTGGCGCGATCTTGTAGTCTTGTTACTGACTAAGGCCGACATTCTCCTTAGGCAGGACTGTTAATTAATAGCTCAACAGCCAATGGCATCTAGGGACCTACAGTTTAACATGGGATCCGAACCACAATTTCAACCTCATATATACGAATTGGTATAATTATGAGGAAGGTCTTTATAGATGAACTAGAATTCACTAGTGCGGACGTTAATCCCCACTAGGGAATATCGCATCCACAAGCCATCACTTAATAACTATCCACAATTTGTGACCTCCAAGTAGCTGAATTACAGGACGTCGCCACCCGTTTTGGTATTACAAACTTAAGCAGTAAGAAGAAAAGATGTATGATGAAAACGGAGGAAAGTACGGTAAAACACAAAGATCTTTCATATACATTTATTTACTTTACACTATGTAAATATACATAGAAAACACATTTTATAATAGGAATCCAGAGCATAAACTTTTTGCAGATTACAATTAACGGTTTACTTATAATTAATATCACACTTTCATAATAAATATTTAATATATATATTTTATTTTTTCATATTTGGAATTACACAAATTTAAATAGTATTTTCATATTGACTTTGAATGCCTCTCCATGCAGATTTTTACCATAGTCCAAGAAAAATTGTACAGAATATTAACTTTTTCCAGTTACAATTTTCAGATTTATATTTATATTTATATTTACAAATATTACAGATACTACTATACCTCCATAAAAATACTTCATGCGGACACAGACATGATAAATGCATATTAACACCATCATAATATAAAAATATTCTACTTAGAGAGTAAAAAAATATTGGCAACAAAAAGAAATTCCAAAAATCTATTTTTTAGCTAATACATATTTTTGTGCCTGCACAAATAGAGATTTAGGTTATAAAAATGTATCTTGACCTACAAAAGTTCATTACATTAAAATAATGATAAGCCATGATTGAAAAATAAGGTTCAAGTAAAATATACTATGATTGCTTAGTAAAAATAACTTTCATGCACATAAATAGGAAAAAAAAATCATACTACTTCCACTAAAAATATGTAATTTCATAAAATTTGTAATTTTATTTTATCAATACTGTTTCCTTCATTCAATGCCTTTGGGTCCTAAGATATAAATATAAATATCATACTATTAAAATTTAAATTGATTAATCTGTCTAAGTTCTACAAGGAAAAAAAGTTTTGTTTGTACAGTACCTACAATGTAATAACTAGCTTATTTATAACTTGAATAATATTTTTTTTATATCATGAATAAATAATTGTAAATAGTTTAAATTACAAAATTCAGCAAACCGAAAAACTTAGACCCTAATGTGTAATCAAACTCCAGGTACACCCTGGTTTAATATAATGGAAAAAAGTCTTACAAAACACAAACATACAAGGTTTGACAAATCTAATCTCGAGAGTAAAAATAAAAAATTTACATTTTTCATCATGACATTAAGCACATGCAATGGTATTTACAACAATATGTAAAGTTTGTCAGTGTTAATCTTACAAACTTTCGATATACTAGTTGAGGAAGTCAAAAGTATTGTCATCGAATGGTTGTTGGGTGTTGTTACGCTGCATCTGCTGCATTCCCATCATTTGCTGGCGGTATTGCGGCTGCAAAACACAATTAATTATGATCAGCACATTCGTAATGGACTAGTACAATCTGAATACAGTGGACGGCCAATTGTCAGAGGGTCGATTATTGGCGTTGCAGCTCAACAGAGTCAGCCAAATTTAAAAAATTTTTAACAAGTTATTCTCATTTGGTAATGTTTTTTCCACTTAAGAGATCGTTTTCAACTTTTCATGTTATTTTAGGCTGTTTTTCGATAAAAAACAGCAAAATCAATTATAGTTCAGACTTAGTTCAGGCAACAATTATGACCAATAATTAGCAGTCTATGGGGCTAACAATATTACAACTAACTATTATTTTAAGTGTTACGCTGTGATTGAAATCATGTATGCAGTATAGCAAAAAATTCTGTTTTGGCAAACAGAGAATGCTATATAAATCTGGCTACATTCTGGTTAGTTAAACCTGCTATTTTCATAGACTGCTACTTTCTTAACAGGTTGCAGCTAGTAACAAGGTGCGACCGGGAACAGTTAGTCCAAGTATCAGGTTGCGCATACCTGTTGCAGAAGGTGCCTGAGACCCGGGTTGTTGCTCATGGCCGGCCGCATCATCCGCTGCTGATTGGCTGCCCCAGCCAGCTGTTGTTGACCCATCCCGGCTGCTCCCGTCGGCTGCTGCTGTTGCTGCGGCGTCATCTGCCGCTGCTGCTGCTGCTGCTGCAACTGTTGCAACTGGGCCCGCAACTGGTGCTTCTGCTGCTCCTGCTGGAACAGTTATGCCACCTTAGTAGGCACTGTTACATGCAACCAGCTGCAACCGTGTTTTTCAACACTGTCCAGAATGTTCACAGAATAGTTGACGCAATAACTGGCCGACTGCCTTTTAAAGCCATGAATAAATGTTGTCTGAATGCCTAGTAGCTGTGACTAAAGAATAGTGATAATGGCTTGTTCTTTGATCATATCGCTCTACTGTAAAAGTCCTCTTGACCAACCTTCAAACCATAGAGTGGTTAACCAAAATGTGAGTAAAAATAACAATACCCAAAAGGTTTATAAAAGTACTAAAAACAACTAAATACATAAGAAAGGTGGCTAAATGTCTTACTTAGAACGGAAGTCCTGATATTTTAGGTCTTTGAGAATGTCTCGCCTGTTTCCAATACGTCTTGTTAACCGAAATTCAATAGAAACGTACATATTTATCATACAATGACCATTTCTAAAATACTAGTCTACTTGTTGCTCGAAATCGAGCAATTTATTTTGATACAATACAAAAGTTACATTTAGCTCAAAATCAACGACATCGGACCAATCCAATATTGTGAATATCAGTAATCACCAAAAACTAAACGTATTTACAGCTGTACATTAACAGATGTTTAAAATGCTCAACCGAAGCCCAATGTTATTCTAATGGGAAATTTTCAAATTTAATTTGTGTATAGTGCTCTTATTTTAAGCCTGATTTTCATGAATTTTTGGCGGAAACAACTACAGACCAAGCACTATTCAGCGACACCAAAAACTTGAAAATTGGTTGAAAATTGTAGAAGGAGTTCCCCACACAAAAAACCCATTAGCGTATTAAATAAGTATAGATTTAAAGTTTTACAAAAAGTATGTTATTGACATTTTGTAACCTAAGCATTTGACATCAGGAAATTAAAAGCAAGACCAGACATGAATCTTTTCCACTCCGAAGCATAGGTGAACGCTGTTAAAAGGACTTCTACTGTATTATTTAATAATTCATGAACTTAATAAAATGTAAAAAAAACCGATTGCTTTACAAAGTTTTTCCCATTTTTTTAGTGAAAATTTTAAATTGATGATAATTTTTAGTTCATATTCTATGAACATTCTGAAGTCAACCGATCTCAATAAATAAAAATTAAATATAACTAAAAAATAAGTGGATTAAAATTATACCTAATTCAATTCTTGTGATGGCAGTTCAAACCAGTAATTTTAGGCAGTGCTGAGCTGGCGGCATAAATTTGTTTACTTTTTTAATAAATGTTTGGTTGCATATGATTCTTCGACTGAGCAAAGCCCGTCACCACTGGAGGACCCTGCCCCGGACCCATGACCCGTGCCCGTTAACCGACAGCCGGAGGTAAACGTAGACAGAGTGTTTACCTCCATTTGTGTCTTGAAGAGGTTTTCCTGCTGTTGAGCCTGTTCTAAGTTTTGTTGGAGTTGCTGGATCTTCATATGGTTGAAAATCTGCAACAGATCAGTGTAACAACACATGGTAATGGTTAACAATTTAAACGTTCTGCAGCTTTGTGTAAAATAAAAAAAAAAAAATAAAAAACAAAAAAAACAATTCTAGTGTTTGAGACATTTGTCTAATAATCTTAAGCTTTAAAGTTTTTTCATTTGGATCAGTGTGTGTGTTTACTTCATGAGGGAGGCCCTATTATTAATTATTGTTAATAATATGCCTCAACCTTTCTGATATCCGTTCAATACGTCATCATTTCCAAAAAATAAAAATAAATTAGTTTTTACAATAACATTCTCCAAAGAATTGTTTACTATGAAACTTGGTAAAGATGGAAGAAGAAAGAGATTATTAACTTTTTTTCAATCTAGGGTAATTGTAAAAATATCACTGCATGGTAAAAGTGATTGATTATTATTATCAATTAAAAAATACCTAAAGAAGACTGTTTTATCTATTTGATTATCTCCGTGTAAATGAGTACACCCAATATTAGTTTTTTGACAACAATCTTTCATCTATTTCTTTAAAATAGCGCATTTGTCTTTTATGCGTGTGAAAGCTGCTGGCCGAATTGACTTGGAATTTTGTACAACTATAGTTTATATACCTTGTAGAAAGATTGGCCTATTCCAGTTCTTCAAATCCTTCAGGGCTCTGTCCCAGTGGTCTTGTAAATTCCAATGTTATTTTTGTGGGGAAATATATTTGATAGACTAGATAGTTACATAAACAGATGAGTTAAAGATCAAAATTAAAAATTATGATAGAATGTTCAACAAATTTAAATACATGTACTAATAACTGTTAACATTTAAAGTACATTATACAGTAGAACCTCGATAGTTCGACTCTCGATAGTTCGACACTCCTGATAGTTCGACATGGTACATGACAACTTAACATTAACATGTTAATAATGACCGATAGTGTTCATGTTGGAGCCTGACAAAGGTGAAAATGTAAACAAATTGGCGAATGGTTTGAATGTTGTTTATGTTAAAGTTCAATAAGGTTATGGTTTCACTAAAATTTAGTGTTTCCTAAATTCAAATTATGATTTTTATACTTCCAGTGTTAAAATTTCCCATATACTCCCTATAGTTCAACATTTCGATAGTTTGACTCTTTGTGGACTTAGAGAGTGTTCTACTGTATTTAAAGTTTTCTTCGATTTAATTTAATTGAAAAAACCTGTACACATTTTATTCTTTACTAGTATACTCTTGTTACTCAAAATCAAGCAGTTTAATTTATTAGACTCTTTGCTAAAATGTTTTTTTTAGTACTAAGTTTAACTCAATTACTCCCGTCAAATCCAATATTTTGATTATCAGTACTCAAAACTACATTTATTTACAGCTGGACATTAACAGTTGTTTTAAATGCTCAACTCAATCCTAATGTTATTCTAATGGGAAATTTTCAAATTTCAATTATGGATAGCATCTTTATTTAAAATCTGATTTTCACCAATTTTTGGTGGAAACAACTACAGACCAAGCCCATCCGACGTCACCAAAAACATGCAAATCGGTTGAAAAAGGTAATAGGAGTTCTCTTAACAAAAAAAAACCTTAGTGTATTAACACGTTGACTACCGATCGTCATGTATATGTGACGTATTGTTAAAAAAATCCCTTTAAAATAGACCAGCATCACGTATACGTGTCGCTCAAGCTGATTCCAGGGGACTGACGACACATATACGGGACGCTCAGGTAAAATGCTATGGACTGAGGTCCATATACGGGATGCAGTCACCAATCAGTTAAATAACTTGCCACGCCCATTCGGTACATTAAATCGATCTAAAGCCTGTTCATCGGTCTATAAAAATGTGTGACACGTATGCGTGTCGATTGGTCTCTGGGTATGACCTCAATTTTTATTTTTTACAGATTTTCAAAGTTGGCCATCTTGTCTGCTCACATGTTGCCATAAATGTTTGTTTACTACACATTTCACATGACGTTTTTTAATGTGTGACAAATTGTCCTGTACATTTTAGTATTTTACTGTAGTAAAACTATTTTTCATTTATTTCCCAGCCATCCAACTCATGTCACATATGTGAGACAGTCAGTCTATTACAAACAAACATGATATTAAATATTACCATAGACCGACATCACACATTCGTGACACAATGCTAAAATAGCACTGAAATAATATTTTATTTCAACTTTTATGAGTATATATTTATATTACACTTCAAATTATATAAAAATACCAGAAAAAAGTTTTCGATCTCTGGGTTACTGTTGGTCACAATGACTCGGTCTGTGGTGGGAGATTTGAGTACTAATCTCGTTAGGCTCGGTCTGCTGGGAACTACCTGCGACCCGAATTTCCGACCGTCGGTAGCCAACGTGTTAATATGTTATCATATGTACTAGTCAAAACTTTCTACAAATTGAGCATATACATTTACTTTCTAAAAATTGAGCATATACATTTAGTTAACGCGACTAAATAAATCAATTATAACCGGCAAATTCAATCTTGTGATTATCAATTCCGGTAATCGCCTATAACTACACCATTTACAGCTGCACATTAACATACATGTTTAAAATTCTCGACCCAATCCTAATATTATTCTAATGGGAAAATTTCAAATTTCAATGATGGATAGTACCTTTAATTTAAGTCCGATTCCCATCAATTTTTGGGAGAAACATTTACAGACTAAGCCCTATCCAATGACACCAAAAACATTAAAATTGGTTGAAAATTGTAGAAGTTCTCTTAACAAAAAAAAAAAAAAAAAAAAAAAAAAAACCTTAGTGTATTAAATAAGTATAGATATAGATGCCATGGATTAATTTGATAACTAATTATAACCAGTTCAACAATTAAATACTGTTCATAAGATAATGTTTTGAAAATTGGATTAAGGAATAATTTTTTGGATATATTTAATCCTTAGATTGTTAATAAGAGTTTTTAAATTCATGAGAAAACAAGGAACGGAATTTTTTTTGATGATTTCATTCAGTCAGCCGCCCAGACTGAGCTAGCAATGACTAGATTGAATGGCTGGACCGATTTCGCTAATCCTTTTTTTATTGTGTTTGTTATTGTCTAGAAGGTTCTTATGAAAGAAAAAACTAAGAAAATTTCACATGGCTCCACCCCACATGTCTTCAAAGTTACCATGTTATTCTTATGGAAGCAAAATTTTGGTACTGGAATCTATGATTACATTTAAGAATATTAATTATACTAACAGCTGTGCACATTTAAAGTATTGACGGGAGATTGGTAATAATAAAACTAAAGGATATTATAGACTTGCCGCAAGTGACCATAGCAAACGAGCTAAACCTGAAGGGCAATAACTTCCTCTGGTTGGCATTGCAAAGCATAATTATACAGGGTGTCCTGGAACTCTCTCGAACCCTTTTGTATATTTGTTTCTTGCTTTGAAACAAGAAAAACCATCACACAAATAGGGGTCTAAAATCCATCGTTAAGCCGCTAGCCACCATTTTGTTTTTTAACGTAATAATTTTTATTCCCGTAATGGATGGTTGTATTCAAATCATATTTTTGGTATGAATCTTTATCATACCAATGCACTATGATTCATTTATTTAGGAAAAAATTAATCCTTTCCACCATATATTTTTAAAATGGCGACCATTTTAATTTTTCAAACTCAAATATCTGAAAATTGGTACGTTTTTAAAAAAATTGTACAAGACACAAAAAAGTTGTAAAATTAAATGATCTAACCAATGGAACCAAATATTTAACTAATCTGACTAAATAACGGAATTATGGTAATTTTCCTGTTAAAATGGCCTTAATTTTCATTAATTATAATGCAAAATCAATGTTTTTTTTTTTTTGAGAAAAATTGCAGTAACTCCTCTATTTGTTCTTAGATCCGTACAAACTTGGTACCATTGGTTAGATAATTTAATTCAACAACTTTTTTGTGTTTTGTAAAATTTTCATAAAATATTAGCTTTGCTCAGTTGTTTGGATACTGATAATTAATTAATTGGCGATTGATTTAAAATAAAGTCAATACATGTTGCTGAACTGTACTTCTAGGTTAATTGAAGCTCTTTAAAGATGTTTATGGTTAGTTTGAAAAGTTAAATTAGTTTTCTAATAGCCTACAAATGTTTTGAAATGCCAATGTGATAGTTTAAAATATTTTAAATGATTTAATTACTAATAGTGATTTTAACTTAGATTATTAGTTATTAATTAATTCATCACTCCTCTGCCACAATAGTATTATGTAATTCAGTGAGTAAAAGGAGTATTGGTCCAGATAGAAAAAACAACAGCACAGCGTAAACCGTAAGATATTGTTAAGTTAAATAACATTCAAAATTCAGTAAGAATAAATCAGCGTCACAAATCATACCACAATAAACTAGTCTTGTAAAAATAGTGTGTATATTATGTCAAAGGCTATAATGGCTGTTAATAACAATGAGAATACAAATCAGCCTCACACAATGCTAAGCATGTGTTTAAAAAATTCTATTTCAGAGCAGTTTTGCCAGTAGTTTTTTTTTAGGCTTGAAATCCTATACTATAATACGAGCAATATCTGAAGGGATGTGTGTTCCACGATCTCGAAATCTATTGCCGTGACACTAAATCAAAACTAAATTCAAACCAACGAGCAAGGCTCGGTTAACCTGATACCGTACTCGTACTAGCTATTAAAAGTTAAATGTTCTTTAATATTAATTTAAATTACACTACCATAAAATCCAGTGTTTTTTAAATACTATTTAAATACTTTAGTGGTTGATGCACTCTCTAAGGTATTTTTAAAATCTAAGGTAAAAACTACCACTTGATATTAAAATGGTAAAATAATTTTATTATTTATTTAAATTTATAACATTGCATTACTTCATTAATATCCAATGATTAAGCTACGATGGTCTCTTGTTTTTTAAACAACATTTTCTAGGCTAGAACCCCAATTATTTATTTATTAATATAAACATAAGCTATTAAATTAGGAAAATATTAATTTATTAAAAATATACGATAAATTAGTAAGTTTCCAAACAATAATAAAAGCAGCACTGATGAAAATCTTTTCACCTAGTGCCTCAGACCAGCTAATCTATACTTATTTAATACGCTAAAGGTTTTTTTGTCTTGAGAACTCCTCCTACAATTTTCAACCGATTTTCAAGTTTTTGGTGTCGTTGGATAGGGCTTGGTCTGTAGTTGTTTTCGCCAAAAACTGATGAGAATGGGACTAAAAGTAAATGCGCTATTAACCATTGAAATCTCAAAATCTCCCATTTAAATAACATTGGGATTGAATAAAGCATTTTAAACATCTGTTAATAATCAGCTGTAAATTCGTGTAGTTTTAATGATAAAGATATTCACAATATTGGATTGGTTGGATGTCATTGATTTAGAGCTAAAATTAACATTTGTATTGTATTAAAATAAATTGCTCGATTTCGAGCAACACGTATACTAGTAACAATAATGAGTACACCATAACTCAATATAAAGTAAAACAAGGAATAACTTTTTACTAAGTGGTTTACATACCTCTATCGTCTTCAATCCTATGAGTAATTCGATGGGTTACCAAATAACTTTTTTTATATACTAAACAATTCATAAAAGTAGTTTAATCTTAGTACGTTTAGTTTTAAATCGTTTAGATGTAATTTGTTTTCATTATGTGGATCTTAAACTCGATTATAGATTAATGTGTTAGTCAGTTTTTTCCTACTTTGTTTGTTGCAAAACACAAAAACTTTTAGGACTGGGGTCTCAGCCAATTTTACTCCTCATGCTTTCGTACCTTAAACACATAACCTCTATTAGTATTTGAACGTTTTGTACTTCCAGGACAATAAAATAAGTTTATATTAATTTTTAGGTTTTTACTAAAAAAAGTTTATACTTAAACCAGTTTATTACAACACGATCACACTAATTAATTTATTATTGTTACGACTTTTAGATTTGATAGATGAGAGCCTGCATGTTGTGATATGGTATTTTCCTATGACAGCAACGTTGCCAAAATAAGGCTAGAGATGAGTTCACGCTATGCATATAGGAGGATTGTCTGGTAGCGGATCCCGAACTACACGATGGTTCAGAAAAATACGATTACGAGGACTGGCTGTTGCGACGGTGGTTCGTTAAGCAATAGTTTTAGATTAGGGTTAGATTGAAACTTGCATCATGCCTAAACACGTACACAGTAAATTACTGACTTTTGCCAAATACGGGTCATTTTCCATCCTGGGTGATGTTCTCCAAGACGACTTTACTTGATAAGGAACTGCAATTAACCCTACTGATGCTAAAAAATGCTAAAATTGCTACTTAATGATACATTTAACTCCTGAAAACTGCAACAGTATCAAGTAGGCAGAGGCAGTTATATTTTATTTAGCCAGTGTAGGCCTGGTACTCGCCTCCATCTGGGACTTGTAGTGCTGTTCCTGCTGCTGGGCTGCCTCCAGCGTCTGCCGCAGCTGCTCTATCTTGTGCAGGTTCTGCTTCCTCGCCACCTCCATCTGCTGCGGCCCAGCGTTGTACTGCATGCCTCCCTGCAACACGGGTCAGGTCACTCCCATGTGTGAGAATAACTCCAACAACATCAAGATCCGTTCCATCTATAATGTGACGGACTTAAATCCTTCCAAAACAAATTTTTGGTAATAATGATAAACTCAGGAACCTGTAATATTATAGAAGATTATTGATTACTGGAGGTATCGTTATAAAAATGCTAAAAGAAATAAATATTGTATGGCTTTAAGTGCAGGGAGACGTGCAATTAACAGACAGTTCTCCTCGCCTGAAAGGCCCGCACTTTTTGGTTTTCTAAGAAGTGGTACCACTGGCTTAGCATGACTTTGAACTATGAGAGTGGCCTAATGATATTCTGTTCTCAAACCGGGAATTGAACTGGAGCCCGATGAGAGATAACACTGACAACCCAGTGCTCTACTGCTGAGCTACAGTTCCTGCTTAATAACCTCTCATGAATGGTTAAAACAAGGTAAAAGTAAGTTAAAATTGGGTACAAACAACACACCACTTAAATATAAAATACCCCCGTCGCAGCAGACCTGCGTACTCAGCGAATTTCCAATGGAATTTCAGATTATTTACTTTCCCCATAAAAAAACACCATAGGATCGAGTATGTAGGTTTGCTGCCATTGGGTGTTGTTAGAAAATCTAAGTTAATCAATAATTGGTGAATATAAACACAAAATTGTATCAAACTCTGGGAATTTTTTATTTTTCCCATAAACCCCATGGGGGTGAGTATGTAGGTTTGACGCCATATGGGTTTTGTAAGCAAGTATAAGTTAAACCTTATATAGATAATGTATCTACCAAATTTGATTAAGTTATGTCAATAAATAAGCAAGATACAGGGTTTCTTGATTTCCCATAAGAATAACATGGAAAACACATTTTTGGATTTTCCCCGTAACCAGTTATGCTATGATAAAAATTCAAAATACCAAATTGTTTGTTTTTTAAAGCTCTTTTAAATGGTTTCAGTTAAAATTGATGAATTTTAAAAATTAAGGTCCAAAAATTCCAAAAACCCATTTTTGACCCCTTTGAAACCCCATAAAACCCCGTTCCCATGGTCCAATCATTCTGGTTCGCAACTCAACCTAGTAGGCGCTGGCTTACACCCCTGTACCAAATTTCATCAAAATCGGAGGTTCCGTTCAAAAGTTATCGTGTTCACGGACACATAGATATATAGATATATATATATATATATATATATATATATATATATATATATATATATACATATATATCAATTTGAACGAACGGTGTTTTTGGCTTCTAAGGACCTCAAAACAAAAAAGTATCATGGTCCCGGGCTTAGGTCTTACCATGACTACTACCGTAATAGCGTATTCCCTATAGGGAAATTCGCTAAAACTTTAATACAAGTTTTTTGTTAAGTAAAAGTAAGTAAACAACTTGAATTGTAAAAATTTATCAAAAGAAAATTTTGTAAAAAAAGAAAAGTTTCCACTGACGAGATACGTTGCTGCCGAGGCTTGTCATATTATTCAACGTGCTGGACCAAAGAATGCTGACTAACAAGAGTCTATGGTAATTTTTATGCATTTTGTGTTATAGTTTGTTAGCACAGTGAACTTCCACAAATTTGTATGTGTCTATAGTGGTTGACCATACACCATGTGATGGGCTAATTGCTATTTGTGCTTTTTTTTTTACTCATGTTACATGGATTTTTCAGTCCTGATACGCAGTTTTGTCATTATTGTGGCCTTTTTCTGCTATACAACCATTGTTGACGGGTGATATTACGATATATGATCACATTTGAAACATTTGATCAGTATAGATCACTAGCAATTAGTGAACCCTTTTCCACCACCCGACCCCCACTGAGAGCCGATATTACACAGTCTGTGCAGTAAATGATGGAAGTAGGGATGTGTCGATTCTCGATACCGATTCTCGATACCACCGATACTTGGCCATTGGTATCGGTATCGAGAATCGATTGTCTAAAGTCGATACCGATACTTTCGATACCGGTCGGTTCAGTTGTCTGGTAAATGGAAATTTGATTTCAAGTTATTGCGTCACATTAAAACATACTAAAAGCCACTTTTTCAGACGGTGGAACAATCAAATAAGTCTAATGTTTTTCTTTCGGTTGATCGAAAGAAAATAAAGCTAACAACATCAACAACAATCTCACGTACTCAAGTGGCGACTGCAGGTAACTGCGCAAACAAGGCTAGAGAAGTAGTCCCATATTCAGATTAGATCTTGACGACATTGCTATAATTTAATTACTATTTTAACTTTAAGATATTCGAGAAAAAATTTAGAAATTTTGAAAGTCCGCCCCTTTTTAAGGGTGAAGGGGGTGAGATACGTCAAAATTTCATAGGACCAAACTTGTAGAGCATCTAAAATAGAATACAATATTGATAAAACATGTATCGATATAGCAGTATATCTACCGGGTAAAAGTAAATTAAAAACACTGTACATGAAAAAATGTTAAGGATTTCGTTTGTTTACGTTTTTTCTGGACTAAACTTAGGTTGAAATTGTTCAATGAATGCTACTATAGTTAGATCTATATTAAGGCATAAAATGTACAAAATGTCACTCATCGATGTGCCATAATAGTAAATGAAAAATATTTAAATAGTGCAATTTTTGTTGACGAATTTAGAAATTTTGGAAGTACGCCCCTTTTTAAGGGTGAAGGGGATGAGATACGGTAAAATGTTACAGGACCTAACTTGTAGAGCGTTTAATTCCCAACTAACGATTTTTCCTCAGATTCGAGGTAGGACCTCTCGTTCAAAAGTTATAGCAAAAATAGTAAAACCTTACATTTTCGGGTTATCGGTTTCCACCCTTTGTTATTTTTTTTGGAGGGGTTGAAATGGAAAATTGTCTAACCTCAATTTGAAATGGTTTACCAATGGCTAACCTCAAATAGCCCCCGTAATACAGTTTTATTGTTGTATGTTATTTTTCTAATAATTCAGCATTCACAAAAATATATCATGTTTATTAATTGATAATCAATGTATTTTTCTCTCAAATTGCTTTGATTATAAGACAGACATTGGATTTATTATTCTTTGTGATCTTTTAAGTCCTAACAAACAGGCTTCATGGCTGTTCACTAAGGCTAGCCTTTACTCAGTTAAGAGACATTCTACCACTAGCAGACGGAAAATCGAGGGAATTATGTGAATCCAAAACAGTGAAAATTATGTGTACATAGCTTGAGTATTTCGGAGAAGTGACAATAATTCCTAAACAAAATGAGTTGTGAAGATTTTCTAATGAACAAAGACAAAGGAAGAAGATAGAGTTAAAAATCTAGTGATTCAGCTGTAGCATCCTGGCATTCTAGGCTTGTGACACAAAGTAGAATCTTTACATTTCTTGTAATATTAATTATTTTGTATGATAATTGAAAATTGAATATTCCATGTATAAATAAATAAAGAAGGCCTTTGGCCTAACTTTTATGCCTAATGCAAAAACTGTGAATAGAGAAAAACTTTTATTAGGAAACATTTCAAAGTAGCCTAAGTGAAACATGAAATTGAAAAGTTAAGTAAGTAACTGTAACAGGGGATTTTCTTTTTTTTCATTTAATGGTGGTTATAGGCTAATTTTTCAATCTTTTTATTCCGTACATTTCTTTAATCCCTTTTGTTACTAAAACAAGTTTTTAACTTAAGTTTTTTTTAATAATCAGCAATTTAAAAACCCATATTTTTTCCTTCACATAGTTTTTAAGCAAATTAAACTTAAAGTGATCTTTTGCAGGCCTAGTAGGATAGGCTAGTTATTTTAGTATAGTAGGCTAGTATATTTTTGTATTTTAGTATAGGCTAGTTAATTCAAGGCAATTTTAAATATTTTTATGTTCACATATTACTTGACTCGACTTGTTCCAAAAATATGATATTCACCCACCACTATTAAATATTCATGTTACGTAATAGTTAACTTTTAACTTGCTTATTTGAGTACATCGTTTTCATTTCTTAACATTGAAAGGTATTTAGTTAATTTGGTGTGTTCTTAAACTGTATTTAGTGTTTGTGATTTGACTATTTCTATAGGGAATTGATTTTTAGGTTATCTATTCACTCAAGTTAAATAATTTTTGCTTAGGAATTAATTATTTTCATTTTTGAGCATTGAAAATTAATTATATGCGTCTTTATTGCAGTGCTTGCAAATATATTTAACAAAAAGGTTTAAGATAATGAATCTAAAATTTATATTTTTTTAAGAGGCAGACCAGAGTCTGAAATATACAACTAAGGGGATAAATTTTACTACTTACAGCTAAGCTAGGTTTTTTTTTCTCGATGGTATCGAAAGTATCGGTATCGAGAATCGGGAATCGATTTTTGAAGAATCGGTATCGGTATCGAGAATCGATAAATTTTGGTATCAACACATCCCTAAATGGAAGTATTATTGGGTCTCAGAAACTCTACAACCACCAAACTCGACAGTTCACATTGTTTTGAGTGTGTGGGGTTTTACTGGAACAATATTGTATTAATATCAACTGAAATTCAAATTCTGGTGAAAGCAATAGTTTCTTTCAATATGATATAATTTAAAGAAAGAACTGGGGAAAAAGTTGGTAGCTACTAAAAATATTATTCCTCAGTTTGATTTGATAAAATTAAATATATTACGTCGCCATCGACTATGTACACTAACGTGAATAGACTTCTCATAGCATAGGCGTTTTTGAAACCTGTTGACGGTGGTGCGATCTTCTGCGGCGTACATGATGTACAAGTGACATATGATAGATAACTCAGTATTGCCACTCTTCTCGAATGAAATATATAACTGAGGGTTATGTTTATGTTTTGGTAAAGTATTTTAAAGCACTGTAAATCCAGCTGAATAGTAACAAAATCGAGCAGCGAATCTGGCACAGCGTACACAAAACTTACAAATTTTTCCCTCAAACAAAAAGCACTGGATGAGAAGTCTATTCACATTAGTGTACATAGTCAATTACGTCGCTCAAGAAACAACACCGCCTAAGTGACATTTTTGGCGGAATTGAGATTTTTGTATCTCTATGGAAACATATGCATTTTACACATCCTTGCGACATTGGTGTAGTTTAGTGAAAACCCAACAGAGTTCGCTGCTATCGTATTTCTTCCAACACCGCCTATCTCACTGACAAAAAAACTACCGCCAATGTCCACCTCCACCAGTTCTGTCCTAGCATGGTAGTCAACAAGAAATGGATGTCATTCTGCATAAGGTGAAACTTATTTACCGTTTTGATTGATTTCCACTGTTTTTTAAAAGATTATAGATAGTGTTAGTTATGCCTTGGGTATAAAACAAACATTTTAAGAGTCAAATTAATTTCTTAAAGTGTTTATTGGACATAGGCGGAGTTATATCATACTCTTCATGTAATACAACATCGCCTATATCCCTAGCAAGTTTTTTGGCTCTCCTGAAAAATTTGCATCTTTTCACTTAGACGGTGTTATTTCTTAAGTGACGATTAATAAGACCCTTGCTAAACTGCAGTAGGGTTATCTCTTTCCTGCCTCTGGGGTGAGAGGGGAAGAAGTACAGGAGAGGTAGAGACAAGTCTAACAGCCATCAGGGTTACAAACACTGACGAATCATCACCATTGAGTAGCTGAGACAACAGCCGACCCCTCCATTTCATTTCCCCTGTTGCCACTTACAACAACTGTAACAAATAGCCACTGTACCTGTATGTTGATCTGGTTGTTTGCCTGGCTGGTAGCGGGCTGTGTGGTAGGCCCCGCCATCAGTCCGACACCCCCCGGCCCTGCCTGGCTGACCACAGCCCCACCAGCCTGCCCCGCTTGGCCAACTGTGCAAAACAAAACAAAATGTGTACTCACTCCCCAATAATTCATCACCACTATCTTTCCTACATTTAATTTTGTTAGTGCATTTTTGTGGTTTAAATCATTAAAACCACTTGAAGATACTATAAATTACCAAAATGTATCACAAAAATTAAAATTTAGTCCATATACAATATTAAAACTTCACTGAATAAAGGAGTCATATTATGCCAATAAAACTTAATAAAACCTTTCACCATTAAATGATTACTTTAATTGGAAAAATATTGGTAACAAAACATGGAATCTGCAAGATCTCAAGCCACCTTTTCTTGGTCGACATTTTGTACTTAACTAATAACGTAAGCTAACTAACTAGCCTAATTTCAAATCATTAACTCTTTTTTTTTATTCAGTGGTTAGAAAAATCAATAGAATCTGAAATTGAAGAACCAGGCCTAGGGAGTTGCAAGATGTGACGAGTTTGCTTACCCATGGTGCCTTGCTGCTGGCCCATGGTGGCCATCGGTCGCCCCATGAGGCCTCCCATCTGTGCGCCTTGCTGCTGCAGGCCCCCCGCCATAGGGCCCCCCATGCCCCCCGCCCCCTGCTGCACCCCCTGAGCCGGGTTCATGCCGGGGGTCTGGCCCGGGGCACCCGCCTGCACACAACAATAGATTCATGCTCCAGACATGTTAAGATCACATTATGACTATCAAAGCCTAACATTAACATGAGACTCTTCATCATCCACATTGATGATTGAAAATATTTTATAGCAGCTTTTTCCAACAGGGAATATGTCATTACGATAGTAATCACGGTAAGATTGATGCTTTTTTTTATATATCCCCAGAAGCCATAAATACCGTTCGTTCAAATTCATATACAGTCAACTCCCGATTATTTGGGGGCGGTTAAACCGGTTTGCAGATTTCCCAGGGTCACAAAAAGTCAATTTAAATTTTCATTTATTTTCTCTGTTTAGACAACAATATAATAATTTATCCATCTTATATGTTAGAATCCTTTAGAAGAAATCTCTGTACTAAATCTTATTCGTGTCTCAATACAAAAAAAGCAGATAAACACGGCAATTTATCCGTAAATTATTTGGTAGCGCGATCGTAGTACACGAGGTCTGGGAGGTCAGAGCAATGGCATGACGGAGCGGGTGGGGTGGGGCCTACAACGCAATGGCGGGTTAATGACCTTGACTGCTGGAAACGCTTGCTCGCCTGCCAGGATGTGCTAAAAATGGAAACCAAGACATGTGCCATTTCGTTTTCAGTTTAGTGTGTGATTATCGTTCTAGTAATATGAAATGTGTAGCCAACATATATTATTTAATTTGTTTACAATTTTGTCACTAATACCACGTTTGGGTTATATTATGCTAATTAAATAAAACTAAAATTCCCTTTAAGACTGTATGGGCAGAGCAGCACTGGTACCCTAGTTAAATATTAAAAACATACTAATGCCTGAAAATAGTGATAGATATTGTTAAGGTCAAACAGTGTACCTGGCCTTGCCGACTCATGGCCTGTGAGGTTTTCTGATGCTGTATCACTTTGCGCAGTCGGTCGACGAACGCGGCCTGGTCATTGGGGATGAATCCGAGGTAGGCTCTCTTCTCGGCCGTGTACAGCAGAATCAACACCTTGATGTCACACGGTGACGTCGACAGACTGGTGAAGTGGACGCAGCCGGCCTGGGTACAGAGTAACCACCTTGCATCAGGGATCAGGGTATTTACTACCTTCCGTGTTATCCTGTAGTTATATGATTTGATGAGTAGTGAAGAGGAAGATATCCCCTTTTTTATCAGCTGCTAAACAGCATTGAAACTAAAAAGTAAACTAATATCACTGACCAATAAGAGAGCTAGAAAGGTCTTTGGTGGGGGAGGGGATGGCTTCTGTTTTACCATAAAATTTAATGCCAGATTAAACAAAAGAGGATAATTCTCTACTTGTTTAAGGACACAAAAGAGATGTCTAACAAGGCTTAGATATTTCATTTGAAACATCTTTTCAGTTGACTCTCGATAATCTGCCATTCTTTGGTCTGACTCAGTCTATAATCCAACAATGCCTCAGCAGCAATATCTCTCGTCATCATAATTTTTAAGGATTGCAAAATAATCTTTAATGAACTTTCAAGATTTTACTTGTGTTTCTACCTTAATTACAAATGTTTGTAGTTAAGGAGTTTGTTGCTTGTTAAAGATTTGAACAAGTTTTACCTCGTTTTACCCTTTCCTATATTTTATATTTTATAATTGCCTATAAATGTTAAGAATTGTTTAGGACAAATTTTAAGGTGTTTAAGGTTTGCTTTTAGAAGTGTCAGCACTAAGTAGGCCTAACGGGGAAAAACACAAATATACTTTTCAAGCTAGTATTGAAGTAACCTTTCTGTGTGATATCTTATGTCTTTTGGCCAGTAAAAGAATCTTCTAAATTGAAAATTCAAAACACCAATATATTTTTGAATATTTTAAATTTGGACGAGGCCTTTCAACAGCTGTCATCAATCAAACATGTTTTGAAACATGTCAAAAATCAAAACATGTTTAGAATTTTTGATTTAGAAGATTTATTACGCCAAAATTTAACCTCATATATTCAAGCAATAAAATAATGTCTTGCCTGCTTGTTTTCTCAAAACTTGTAAAAGCTTGCTTGTACTTACAAAGCCGGAGCTCATGACCTTGGTGAGCGACTCGAGCGCCTCGCAGGGCTGCGGGTGGAAAAGCACTGACTTGGAGTTCTTGAGGTAGGCACCGCCGATGTTGCCTATCAGCTGTTTAGGCATTAGTTGCATGATTAGCTTCTGAGGCCAAGAGTCCGCCTTCCTGCACACACATCAAGCGATGAATCAATAAAAATATCCTTAATTTGTCTATGTACAATATATTCACAAAATACTATTACATTATTTCTTTTTTAGCAAATTTTCCATAGGGAGGAAGCTATTACCATAGGTTTCATAGTAGGAACTAATAGTAATAGTCGTTTATTAAGCCATTAAGTACAACAATATACAATAGGCCATGTCACAATAATCTTATTTAACTAAAAAAATACCAAAAAAATCTGAGCTTACACACAAAATAATAATAATAATCAAGAGAACTAAAGCTGTTTGACAAAATCAATACAATAATTTTTAAGCTAAAATTATGGAAAGTTAAATTGCATATATTCATTAACAGAGAAAAAGGCATTTTCTTGAAAGAATACTTTTAAAAACATTTTAAATTTGTTAAAATTTAAGGTTCTCACAGAGATTGGTAGTTTGTTGAAAAACTTTACCTGTTGAAAACAATGGGAATTGATTGATTTACTTAGTCTTATTTGTGGTAGATCTAAGTTGTGTCTATTTCGAGTGTTGTGATTATGAATAGTGGCTCTGATGAAAAAAGAGTGTTCATTTTCTTTGACATATAATAAATTGGCGTAAAAATGTCATTTTCCCATTTAACTTGCATGTTAATTAATCAGGACATGATAGTATGGCAGTCCTTCTTCCATTGTTGCCATACCATTAAATTAACATGCAAGTTAAATGGGAAAATGACATTTTTACGTTATTACTACAAAACCAAAAGAGATATGGCATTAGTGTAAATTACAAAGTTGTTCAGTTTAACGAGAGCTTTAATATGATGTACAAAAAAACATGTGTTTATATTTAAAATTTTTGAGTTTTGTTTATGTAAAAATTATATTTTTGAAATTTTAGTTTTTTTTTATACATTTTGTCTTGTGACATATCATTGTAAAGCTTAGCTTATTTCAAATAAGTATTTTTAATCAGAAGTCATTTATGACAAATAATAAAAGAATTACAGGGTATTCCGTAAATTTTTATTTTGGCTACAAAAATGGGCGCCATTTTTAAACGAATAAAGATAACAAAATTCTGTTTCCACCAAAATGTTTGTATTAAATAGACCTTTCTAATGATGTATAATATGACATATGTTTGTATTTGAAATTTCTGAGATTCGAACCTGTGACCCCCAGTTTTTGGGACACCCTGTATTTATACAACGTTGAAAATATTTCTAAATTATTCCTTGGGGTCAATTTAGTGGGAAATGATTTTATTTCAAGATTGTAGGACAAACTGTTGATCTGTAATCGATTTGAGACACCTTACGTGAGACACCCTGTATATAATTTGATTGTCTCTTTGTATTAAAGGAATGAGTGCTATTAAACATATTTCAAGTCCGATCCATATTGACATTCAATCATCTTCTTTCCCAGATAATAAAAATTAAAATTATAATTGATATTATTGAGATTAATCTTCTATTAAAATAACATTTAATCAATTTGCATAAATTGTAATGCAAAATCAATGTTTCTCTGCTGAAAAATCACAATAACTCCATTATTTGTTGTCAGATCCTTACAAATTTAGTATCATTGGTTAGATAATTAAATTTGTCATTTTTTGTGTTTTTTAATAGCTTGATACACTAATCAAAAATGTATATATGTGTCCTTAGACACGATAACTCTCGTAAAAACGGTCTGATTGAGACCAAATTTGGTAGAGATGTATAATCCTACCTATATTCGGGTGAGTTCATAAACCAGATATATTGACCTACCGGAAGGGGTAGTTTTGGGGGGTTTTCAACCCCAAAAGCGGGGTTTTCACATTTTTCATACATAATTTTTAAAAATTTTAAATTTTGATTTTCACCATTTGATTTAGCTAAAAAAACCACACAATTTTAGTATCTTGAAGCTTTGCTCTATCTCCATTAGTTATAGAGATATTAAAGTCTAAAGGCAGTACATTGTATTTTGGGGCTCCAAAGCGTATCTTATGGAGAATACGGACGTGTTAATATTTCACTTGTTAACCAATATTTTTGGATGAAACTTGATATTTAGCTTTATTTGGTTGAGATTCATCCATATATGGTAAAAAATCTTGGTTTTTGTCATCATGGCATTGTACTTATTATGGCAGCATACCTGCATACTATTTCCCTATATTTATCACAAGGAGAATAGACATTTATTTCCCTATTTATGAGAATGTGATGAAATTTTGTGTACAGGTTCATCTGGTCAAAATTAATATTACTAATTTGGAAATTCGCTAAGTACGCAGGTCTGTTGCGACGGGGGGTATTTTTGTTTTGAGGTCCCTAGAAGCTAAAAACACCGTTCGTTCGAATTCATAAATATGTATATATATATATATCTATATATATAGAGGGTGTCATTAAAGTCTGTCACCAAACTTCATAATTGGGTCAAAATAGCTATGCTAATTGGGTCAAAATAAGCAAATAAGTTCATGTGAAGGTATGTCCTAATATGTATATTTACCCAGATATCTACCATTTTGTTTTTCCACTTTTAATTTTTTAACTCAAATATATTAAAACAGGTAAATTGTATCAAACTATTAAAAAACACAAAAAGTTGACAAATTTAATTATCTAACCAATGATACTAAATTTGTAAGGATCTGACAACAAATAATGGAGTTATTGTGATTTTTCAGCAGAGAAACATTGATTTTGCATTACAATTTATGCAAATTGATTAAATGTTATTTCAATAGAAAAATCACAATAACTTTATTATTTGTTGTCAAATCCTTAGAAACTCGATATCATTGGTTAGATAATTAAATTTATCAACTTTTTTGTGTTTTGTAAAATTTGGATATAATTTACCGGTTTTAAGATATTTGAGTATTATTTACGTCAATAAACCTGGTGGATAAACTAGACTCACAGTTCGGGTTCGCCATCCTTGGAGTGAGCGGAGACCTGACAAGGAACATGTCTTGTGTTTTTTTGGGCATCATTGGGTGTCTTGGACTTCTCAATCCATTCCAACACGCCTTGCCAGATAGTGTGCCTCTCTCTTCCTGCCTGCAAAACATTCCAGATTTCAACCATCAAAATACATCAACTGGTGAAAATAACCAGTTTTTTTTATATATTTATGTTATAAATGTAGAAAGCCATGTGATAATTATGGTTGAAAATGAGCATTGAAACTAATTAGGCCTGATAAGGTGAGTCGGTGGTCGGGTGAGTCGGTGGCGTAGTGGTTAGCGCACCGGACTTCGGGACCATGACAGCGATGTTGTGGGTTTGAATCCGCGTTCTGCCAGTGACTTTTATCACTACCTTTCACTTTGTACTGTAGCGGCTCACCTTCTTACTTTGTCTAGTACGATCCACGCACAGATCAATAGTCTATGTAGACGGGGCAAAGTAAGGCAAAAAGAGGTCCGCCAACCTCTTTTTAATAATAATAAAAAAATAAAATAATGCACCCCTAAGGCTTGACAGGACTAAAATGTGCCACTTTGTGTACCTTGCCGTAGGAATAGCCGTTTTAATGGGAAAGGTTGATTATTTACTACAAGGTGACTTGTGGGAACCGAATGAATCTGAAATAGATGTTGTATTGTTGTAGAATGAGTTAGGGAGATTCAGGTTATGTCCACTGTCTTGAGTGTCCAACCATTTTAATCAAAAGGGATAAATTGTCAGTATGGCATCATGTTTTTTCATCCGACATTAGAAAAAGTAATTTATTAAACACAAAAGACCTTAATTTAAAACTTTAGTATCAGTTGGAATGACACCATTCCAAGTTAAATATTTTGTTAAGATGTGTTCATGCATTCACAACAACACTAAAAGTAAAAAAATAAAAAGCTAAACAGTCCTGTAAACCTATAATCTAATACGAGTAAAGTATGTGTGCACGCGGATCACGAAAACGGCTTGAATGAATTTCTTCAAACTTGGCAAATAACTTAGTTCTGGGATAAAAATAATATTTATGTAGGACTGTATACTAGGAAAATCTTATTTTGTTGTAATCTTGAATTGAAATCCTAAACATTTTTAAATTGGTCGTATGGAGTTAAAAATAAAAACAAAATAGTTGCTGAAAACACCTCTCAACTGTCAAAGCACGAACCACGTGCTCCAGTATAAACAGCAGTTTTTCTATTGTAGCCAGTGACTGAATTACTGAATGATCCTATAGTAAAAAAGTTATGGGTTTAATAGTACTTTAAATATAAAGCACCAGTAGGTGACCATGACAATTTGGTTAAATAAAAGTAAAAGGATGAAACAACTAAGCAATTTGGAGAGTTGCAATAAAATTTTAAAATAAAAGAATTAGAAACAATTATGATATTAGATGTTAACCGTGGAGGTAAAATCCAGGTGTTACAGTTCCAACAAACTCATACCAGAGTGCAGCACCCATAGGCTTATTAAAAAAACCCGAAATGTGAGTGAGGGAAGCGAACGAGCCCGTCGTGGAGGTGAGTAAGCGGGAGCAAATGACCTTATCTTCAAAGAAAAAGCCTTTTGGTCTTGGCAATTTAGCGTACAGTCTGTGACTGACTTCACGATGACTACAAGGAATCAATTGTTTATGTTTATCCAGAAAACGCTCGACTCCCACATATTAATAGTTAAAACACCCAAAACACAAGATTAGGGCAAGCTCTTGTGTCTGTCTTCGTGCAGATTGACTGCTTCTGATTGCAGCAATTTCCACACTGCATACTGAATTTGATATTTCTGGTGTTTCCATTATTCTTACAGGACCATTTAGCTTTTTATTTATTACTGTTTCTGTTGTTCTTAATGCGTGAACCTCTAAGAAAGTGTTTCAGATTCGAATAGTGCCATTTCAACCGATATTCAAGTTTTAAACCAAGATCGCTTTGGTGTTATGTTTAAATTTTTCTATTAGTATTTAAAACTTTGTAACAGTACATGCTGAATAATACTTACATACAATAGAGTCTTATTGATTTTTACATACAATACATATTGATTTTTTTAAACAAAGAATGGAATTACCAAGATGAAGAAAGATCCCACCCAGAAGTTTCACACTAAAATTAGAAATGAAATTAACAAATCTTCCATTCTTTCAGACACTCGAAAATTCCATTATATATATATATATCGTATGGATATCATAGCCAACTACCAACTTAAAATAATAATAATAATAAATAAATAAAAGATGTTCTGCAGTGCAAAGCACCTGCGTCAATACATTAAAATTAAACTAAAATAAACATTTATGATCTCCCCATAAAGCTAAATCCAGGCGCTAAGCCATTGCAGCCTAGCTTCACTTGCACAATGCAGGCCCATCAGCCCTTCCGGGAAAGCACTCAAAGGGCACTCGTTGAAAATGTGAGTCATAGTCTGGATCTCCACACCACAGCTGCATGACTGATCTTCTGCCATTCCCCATTTGTATTTCCAATAATTACATCTTTCTACTCCAGTGCAGAATCGATTGAGTAAAGTCCACTGATTCCGAGGAAGATCCATACCACCTACTGCAAAGTTTGGGTCGGCAATAAGAAAGCAATTCCGACTTTGGAAAGAGTCCCGGGAGGCAGTCCAGCAGTCCAGTCGGTATGGATGGAAAAGTTTGAGTTTGTCAACTGGGATGCTGTCCCCAGTGGTGGTTTTCGGGACCTCAATCGGCCCGTCATCTGGGGTAGGTAATCATGGATGGGCAGATGTGGGGCAAATAAGACAGTATCATTATTTTCATATTGGCTACTCATCACTACAAAAATTAGACTTATATTTTAAAATTCTGTATATTTCAACTTCTAATCAGAAGCCATCATCAGCAGATAACACTATCAACATAAACAAATTGATAAAATTAAATAAGTTATCATATGTAAAAATAACACATATGTTAATTTAGATATTCTAAGCTTAGATGGTAGGTTTTTTTACAATTTTTAAAAAAATTAATATATATATATATTAATGGTATCTCATTAATATATATATATATATTAATTTTGTTATATATATATATATATTAATGAGATATAAAAAATATATAAAAGGAAAATCTGAAAAACTTAGAAGAATTAATGCTAAATTTGGGATAAGAACTACTTTTAAAACGACCAATACATTGAGACAGTTTCTTACTCATGTAAAACCAAAAAATGCTATACAAGAGACAAAAGACATAGTTTACCAGATCCAATGTGAATGTGACAAAAGTTACTATGGCCAAACATCGAGACCAGTGGAAAAGCGGTTAAAAGAACACAAAAACAGTATAACTAAGCAATTAGAAGGCTACTCTAAACTTAGTGAACATGTACTAACCGAAGGTCATAGGATGAAATGGTCTGAGACAAAATGTATATATAAAGAAAAGAATTGGAAAAGTCGGATAATTAAAGAAGCGGCATGTATGATAGCGGATCGTAATTGCATATCCCAACCAAGTTTCAACATACCTCCAATGTTTGTACCACTAATTAAAAAAGAAGTTAAAGATAGCCTACAAAATGCAAAGAAAATAAACAGTGGATAAAAACGAAAGAAAACCATTAATATATATATATATATATATATATTAATTTTTTAAAAAATTGTAAAAAAACCTACCATCTAAGCTTAGAATATCTAAATTAACATATGTGTTATTTTTACATATGATAACTTATTTAATTTTATCAATTTGTTTATGTTGATAGTGTTATCTGCTGATGATGGCTTCTGATTAGAAGTTGAAATATACAGAATTTTAAAATATAAGTCTAATTTTTGTAGTGATGAGTAGCCAATATGAAAATAATGATTCATTAACCATCACAAACACATACCGTAAGGAACTGAAAAACCACTATGGCAGTGAATTGACAGGTATGTTCAGAACACTAGAATCAACATACAAGAAATTAGCAAAATCTGAAAACCATCTTACTTTTGTCCATAGATGTAAATCACTTAATGTAATTCCCAAATTCTTAAAGCTAAAAAAGAAACACCATAGTAAGATGAAACAGAATATTCTTCAGAAAACAGAGAAAAAACTGCTCTTGGCCACAATTAAAGAAAACCATTCTAATATTATGTTTTTACAGTCGGAAATTCAGTTACTAGAAGTCAATATAAAGTATATCGTTACGGATTATGATTTCGAAAAAATCACTAATTCAGTTAAACATTCATACAATCAAACCTTTCAAGAAACTAAACGTTCTCAACGGCAAAAACTAGCAAAACTAGTAGGGGATACTACAAATAAAGTAGATGAAATTTCATTAAATGATTTAAATGCTTATCAGGTAAAAAATGCAGTAATCAATCACTCAACTAGGTCACTTTCAACTGCAGAAACAAATCTTCTTAACAAAGGGTTAAATTTCAATATATCTACAGTACAAGAGTCTAATTTGGAAGTGATTGCTGGTATTGAAAGCAGTATTGAAGCACTACCAGAAGACCAAAGAGATTGCTACAGAAGTAATGTCCTTAATATATTACAAAAGAGACATAGGATAACGAAAAACCTTAGTAGGGAAGAGATGGCAGCTCTTAAGTCACTAAAAAATGATGATACTATTGTAATTTTACCAGCGGACAAAGGTAGAGCAACAGTCATATTAGATAAAACAGACTATGATTCTAAAATGAAAGAATTGCTAGAAGGTGGTCAATATGGACTCATACCCAAAGACCCAACAAATAATATGATGAACAGGATCAAATCAGTTCTCAAAAGCTGTAAACCTACATTGTCAAATAATGTTATCAGACGACTATCTCCACAATTTTCATAGCCACCACACATATACGGAGTTCCTAAGATTCACAAGGAAGGAATCCCCCTTAGACCAATTGTTAGCTCCATAGATTCACCAAGTTATGAATTGTCTAAATTCCTACAACCAATTCTAAAACCCTTATTTGGTTTATCAAACTCGTTCATTAACAATTCATTAGACTTCATAGAGAAACTCAAAGATATAACTATAGAACTAGAAGATAGAATGGTGAGCTACGATGTGACAAGTTTATTTACAAACATCCCAATAGATGAAATGTTAACTATAGTTAGAAACAAACTTGAAAAAGACAAGAATATAAAAGAAAGAACTGCTTTAAATGTTTCCACAATTATGGAATTACTAAGTGTATGCGTAGGATTCAGTTATTTTCAGTTCTATGAACAGTTTTACGTTCAAAAGTCGGGTTTGCCCATGGGAGGTGTTTTAAGTCCTTTACTTAGTAACATATACATGGACTTTTTTGAAGATCTGGCCTTAAGCTCCTGGAGCGAAAAACCAAAAATATGGTTGAGATACCTAGACGATGTATTCTGCGTATGGAAATCTACTTGTTTGGATCATGACAAATTCTTTGATCATCTCAATAGCTTACGCTCTTCTATACAATTTACGGCTGAATTTGAAGATAACAACAAGTTATCATTTCTAGATGTCCTAGTAAAGAAAACAGACACCGGTATTCATACTGAGGTTTATAGAAAAAAGACCAACACAGGGAAATATCTCAATTTTGAATCTTACGGACCTCAACATACCAAAATTGGAATAGCACAGGGACTTTTCATTAGAGCCTTTAGGTTGTGTTCGACGGAAGAAACAAAGAAAAAAGAAATAAAGACGGTATATGAAGAATTGCTAAGGAACAACTACCCTTTAAAGATAATAAATAAAGCTTACCGTAGAGCTAATCAAAAGATGTCAGGGATAAATCAAACTATACCAAATGAAAGACCAGTCACTAATGTATTAATTCCATATATAAAAGGAAAATCTGAAAAACTTAGAAGAATTAATGCTAAATTTGGGATAAGAACTACTTTTAAAACGACCAATACATTGAGACAGTTTCTTACTCATGTAAAACCAAAAAATGCTATACAAGAGACAAAAGACATAGTTTACCAGATCCAATGTGAATGTGACAAAAGTTACTATGGCCAAACATCGAGACCAGTGGAAAAGCGGTTAAAAGAACACAAAAACAGTATAACTAAGCAATTAGAAGGCTACTCTAAACTTAGTGAACATGTACTAACCGAAGGTCATAGGATGAAATGGTCTGAGACAAAATGTATATATAAAGAAAAGAATTGGAAAAGTCGGATAATTAAAGAAGCGGCATGTATGATAGCGGATCGTAATTGCATATCCCAACCAAGTTTCAACATACCTCCAATGTTTGTACCACTAATTAAAAAAGAAGTTAAAGATAGCCTACAAAATGCAAAGAAAATAAACAGTGGATAAAAACGAAAGAAAACCATTAATATATATATATATATATATTAATTTTTTTAAAAATTGTAAAAAAACCTACCATCTAAGCTTAGAATATCTAAATTAACATATGTGTTATTTTTACATATGATAACTTATTTAATTTTATCAATTTGTTTATGTTGATAGTGTTATCTGCTGATGATGGCTTCTGATTAGAAGTTGAAATATACAGAATTTTAAAATATAAGTCTAATTTTTGTAGTGATGAGTAGCCAATATGAAAATAATGATTCATTAACCATCACAAACACATACCGTAAGGAACTGAAAAACCACTATGGCAGTGAATAAGATAGTATATTCCCTAATGAGTGCATCCCTTCATCTGGTGGAGCGATATTATACAGGACCGGGAGCCAGGGGACGGGGGTTGCCATTAGTGTATCACTAATGGCTCTCATAGCCCTGTTTAGCTGGACATATCGAGAATCAGTACATACTGAATAGTGAAACCAATAGATTAGCTCACAAAATCACATACAACTACAGGTACGCAGATGATATCCTATGTCTATTTCAAGGTAATAAGAGACAGTTCACTATTTTTGGTAAAATTACCTCAACAAAATTCATTAAAACCTAACTTTCACAACAGGTTTTTTTGCGACCAAAGTCGAAGAAAACAACCAAATCAACTACCGAGACCTCACCATTTGCAGAAGACATCATAAACATGCTTTTAAAATTTACCAAAAACAAACAACTGACCAAGTAATCCACCAATCATCAAACCACCCTTCATCACACAAATATGCAGCTTTTCACAGTATTATCAATAGACTCCTTAGATACTTCATTATATATCAATAGACTCCTTCGTTCATTATCAAACGAAGACTATAATTCTGAATTCAACATAATAAAAAAGGCATCGGTCAATAATGGAAACAGCCATAACATTGTAAACAAACTAATCTGGCGGCACGAGAACAAACCACAAAAACCAAATCCTCCAGATCCCCAAAGTAAATTGATTGTAATGAAATACCATGGAACCGTAAACAATTCAATCCACAACATACTCAAGAACAAGGGCCACAAAGTTGCATATAAATCCAAGAACAGTCTATCCCAAATTTTAAACCGACCACAAAAAAGAATTGTGGATGAGTTCGAAGGAACGGGAGTGTACGAGTTAAAATGCGCAACTTGCCCTGAATATTACATCGGCCAAACAGGGCGAAGTTTCAAAACCCGCTACATAGAACCTCTTCCCAAAAAATGTCAAACCAACACATCAACATTTGCTGAACACAAGTTTAAAACCATGGTTCTCAGTGTTAATATTTTGTGTTTCATCGTAATGTAGTATGTTTTTCATGTGAAATGGAGCAGAGGTGTGGACAGACGCTCTCGATAAAGAGTTATACAGGTTGCGACTCGCCCGGGTTCAGCGTCAAGCGGCGCTCTGGGTGTGTTCCGCCTACCGGACAGTGTCCGAGTCTGCAGTCCTGGTCACCGGAGTCATCCCTGTCAAGCTCTTGGCAGGAGAGAGGAAGGCGATTTATCAGAGACAAGGCGAGATCTGCAAGGACACGGCAAGAACCGAAGAGCGCTCCTGAACCTTCCAGCAGTGGCAACACAGCTGGGAGCACGACACCCAAGGACGATGGACTGCGCAACTTATCAAACAGGTCCAACCCTGGGTGGAACGGCGGCATGGGGAGGTGGACTACTACCTGACCCAATTCTTGACAGGTCACGGCTATTTTTGGTCGTACCTGAACCGGATGGGAATGACCGGTTCACCAGACTGCATTTATTGCCCGGGCATTCCCGACGATGCGGAACACACATTCTTCCGCTGCCCTCGTTGGGAAGGGCCCCGCCTGGAGGCCACACAAATTTTTGGTGCATTTTCAGTGGACTCGGTCTGCCAAAAGATTTTGGAGGATGAGGGCAACTGGGATTGTTTATCACAGTTCGTCCGGGGCATCCTCCTGGAAAAGAAAACCGATCTGGACCGCGAAGTGGCCCAGATTCCTTGATCGAGCGGCTGGATAAGGAGCGAGCCCCACGGGTGTAAGCCAAATTTAGGCCTAGCCTGACGTAATGAGATAAACAATTCCAGGTTAGAATACTAAAGAGTAGAGGAGGTTTTTTAGTGGGTAAATCCGTTTTTTAGGGGAGCCCCACACTACAAGCTGGCCACCTGTGTGCGTAATGCATTTTTCCCGCCTCTCCCTAAAAAAAATTTGAAATGTATTAAATGTGAAGAGTTTAAATGTAACGAAGTCCACCGGATGGAAAATTTTAATTAATTTAGTCAACCTTGTCCTCAATTGATGATGGGTTTTCGATCCCGAAATCGATTTTGAGAGATATTTCACTAGGATTATTAAGGCAAGATAACCTTTCGACATATATTAATCAAACAATCCAGAGGCAAAATGAATTGTGATTTTTTTTCTTTACTTAAAAGGGAAGGAATCCCAATCCTTGATATAGCACAGAATTTACAGTTATTACACATGATTCCTATTAAGAATACTGTTTTGTGGTTCTATTGTTGTAAGAAACTGATATTACAATATTCCATTGTATTTTCAACTATTTAACGCACTTGCAAAACCTAGCAAACCCTTGAATTTTGTTATCAAAAGCGTTATTTAGGAGTAAACGAGTCAATATCTTGCATTATTTATGAATTATGCCTATTCCACATATTCGCCAAACCGAACATGGTCCAGTGCCGATTAGTTTGGATTAGCGGGACTCAACTGTGCTAGAAATTAATGAATCCTCAACTAAATATTACTACTTGCTGTAACCTGAGGTTACCTGTGGCTGAGGCGGGGGCTGCTGGGGCTGGGCTGGGGCCGGCGGGGCCTGGGCAGGACTCGACAGCTGAGTGCCAGGCGATGGAACCCCCATCATTCGGGGGCTCTGGCTCATCTGCTGGTCTACAAAATAGAGCTCATCTTCTAGACACAAACACACAGAACACCGATAGACGCACGACATCCAACATGCAACACTATACTACGTCACTACTCTACGACAATGGGAATACAAATATCCCAGCCTTGAATTCAGTGAGTAGAAAATTATTGAGAATTGGTAATTATTGAGAAATGGTAACTTCGAACTGGATTTGAGATTTATTCTAGGTTGAATATGGGTAAGTTATCTAGTATCAAGACAAAACAATTAAGGAAGAACCTACCAAGGGAGGAAAGTGAATTGGAAGTGGCCTCTGGCAAGTCACAATAAAATACACAGTAGTATATTTCGCGCCAACAGAAAGTGAGGTATAGTGAGATAGTATTTTATGACACATACAGTGTCAAGTGATGAAAATATCTGCGGCAAAAGCACTTCGGTAGAAATTGAATATTTGTCACCATTTTACAATATAAAATACACACTGATGAACAAAATGTGAATATTTGTCACAAAATTAACACTACTTTTCAAGTATAAACAATTGAGATTCCCGTTTTCCCCTGCAGGTGCACTTGTGAGATTTCATCTATATATTAATAGCCAAGTATGTTTCATGTCAACCTTTTTTCTCAGCTTGAGTGTATCTTAGGATCTTAGGAGAAATCTGCTCATACCGTTAGGGTCCTGTAGATGAGCAGAATCCCATTATAATTCCAATGGGCCCTACGGCTACGCCCCAAAGCTTTCAAAGTTTCAATGTTAATCTTTTGGAAGAAGGGTAATTTATTGAATCATCTGACAGCTGTTTTAATGACAACTGCTAGAATACCAGGAAGAACAGATGTTTCTGTTATAAAATATTTGTGAACTTTTTGGGTCCAGATGAAATGGAATTTTAGTTGAATTTCGATCGGGAGGTGATCTTTAGTTATATTTGTTTTCATAATTCAATGTATAGGTAATTTTTAAACTTGATCCTCCTTGAAAGTATTGGGATGGGGGAGGGATTAAAACTGTAAACAAAAAATTTAAACTTGTAAAAAACATATATGAGTTGCAAATTTCCTTAAATAACGTTTTTAATAACTTGACTCCTAGTCAGCTGTTATTTTTTCAATCAAAACCTATGACTTATCAACAACTACAGTAAACTAATAAAAAAGCAACTAACTGTTACAAATAATGTTACAAAACTGATACACAATATGTTGTGAATAAACAAAATTTACAAACCCTCACACCTAACCCAGGAGTCACCAAAAGCTATTGGTTTGACTTATATAAATAGATCAGCTGGCTTTAAAACCCTAGGGCCTAAAATTTTCTCTATAACTGTAAAATACCTTTTTTATTCAAGTTATGTACAGCTGATTACAATGCAGTAAGGAAAAAAATAAATGAAATAATTTTCAAGCAACAAGCTGCTTTCAAACCTTGAATACCTGATTGAAAAAGCTGCCAATTGCTATGAGTTATCACCTCTACATTAATGTGACCTTTTGTGCCAGTGCCAATTCATTTTCTTTTATTGGTAAGTTCACTGACAACCTCTCCTTTCAATTTTCGTTTATTAAACTGATAATAGATTTAATTTTGGTTAAGTAACAAACAATTTTTATAACATTTGATTAGTCCTAACAAGAAATTGATTTTTAACAAAGCAATCCATCACATAAAAATCAGAATTATGATAAATCATATTTTATGTCCAACAACTTGGATACACTTCTGATAACCGTTTGGTTCAAATGATGGTGTGAATCATAGAATAAATCATTTATAGTTTTATAATGATAAAACAACTAGTAAAAAATTTTAATCATATTTGTTAAACCTGGAATAAGTAAAGTGAGAGGGTGAGCCGGGACAAAAAGGCGTAGAATTGGCATGATATTATAATAATTAAAATGCAAGGCTGAAAAGTTTGTATTTTATTTCTGGGATTTATTAAATGGTTAACAAGAAATCTAGCTAATTGAAGCTTTCAAGTAGTAGACCTATTCCAAGTAAGAAAAACTAACTACCGTCTATTATTATATTTCAAGATAACCAAGATCAAGAAAAAAGCTCAGGCAAAAAATTCTTTCTTGAACAGAAAATATAACAAAACTTTAATTCTAAAAGCATAGACAGTGAATGTGTAGAATTTAAATTGTTCATTTGTCCATAATATTGTGGAAAGAATTATAAGAATATTACAAGAACAGTTTAATCAAGAATCTTTATTAGTTATTGAAGTTATTACTTTATGCTGTCAAAAATACATTAAAAAATTAAGAAAATTACACAGAGACATATAAAAATACATAAAACTCATGACAAACAAGGCTTAAACATCAAACAAGACGGATCAGACAAATTACATGTCATAAACTCATTAATTCAATTCAAAGCTTTGAATTTTGACCAAGACCAAGCCCAACTACACATCGGGCCGGAGTGCTCAGAGAGATGACATCACAGAAGTGGTGTGCAGCTGACCGGGTTCATATTTGTTTATTGTTGGGGATTTTCAGGTAATTATTAGGGGAGTTGCATCAAAATTGCATCATAGTGCGCTGGCGCACTAGTAGTGTGACGTTGTAACACAAGTGGTGGGGGGCATTCCGGCCTGGTGTTTAGTTGGCCAATGAACCATTTCAGTAATAGTTAAAGACAGTAAATTTTACTAGCGTCTTGAATAAAATGTTTCAGGGAAATTTAAGTACTGTACCGTATGGTTCTAACAGCTACTCTCCAAAGAACACACTACATATCAAAGTGAACTAATTGTTTAATGTTTATTTACCAGAATGTCATAACAATGGCAGGACAGTACCGGTAGTCAAAATATGCTTATAATCAAGCATGTAAAAAATAAAACTTGTAAAATTTATCCTATTAAAAAGCAAAATCTATATATCAATAGGCAAGCATGATTATTTTTCACCCTTTTTCTCTGCTTGTGAGCATAGTATAAGTAATTCGCACATACCGTTGGAAAGATGAGTAGAATCCCATTAAAGTCCACATCGGCCCCCAGGCTACCCACTACTGGCTTTCAAAGTTTCAATGTTAATCTTATGGGGGAAGGACAATTGATTGAATCTTTAAGGTATGTTTACACCTGAGTTGACAACATAAAGTTGTCAACTTTAGTCATATAGATATGCCAGTAAAAGTTGGCGACTTTCGGTTGTCAAATCTGGTGTAAACAACCTTTAGACGGCGGTTGTAATAAAAAAATATATGCTAGCAAATCAGGAAGAACAGGTGTTTCACTATTAAAATTTGTTTTGACTCATTGGGCCCAGATTAACTGACATTTTGGTCTAATTTCGTCAAGTGGGCAATCTCTAGTAATAATAACTGACCCAATTCAACATTAACAGTTAAAAAACTCATCAAAACAATAAAAGTTCATTGTTACTAGCCATTTTTTTATATTCTTACTAAATGTTATTGGTGATAAATAGGCATAGGTGTAAAGGTCTAACTAAATCGAATTCATTTCATTAATTGATATTAAAGCCCATTGGAATATCTCCCGAGAATGTATAAATGTATGGAAAGAATGATGTTTTATGTATATTTTAGTTGTAGGTGAATTCCAATCTATAGTACTCTTTATTCATAGTATTCCTTTATCTTATTACGTTGTTAAATACAGTCCAGCTATTTCAAACCGATTGGAACCAGACATGGATAAAAAGCATTGTTAACCAAAAAGCTGGAGTAACCATAACTACCTGACGAACGCATTGAATAGTTTTTACTTCCCAAATTTATACAAAGTTGTGCTTTTTTCATGAGTTATCACTCAATGTATACCCACCCACCTCTCGGCAGGAATCTACAATTACGTTGTATCTGGTACTCACTGGAGAACTGTGGGTTGACAGCCATGGTGGGTGGCTGCGTCAGCTGCGCAATGAGTGCGCTGCCCTGCTGCGCAGTGTTGGTGTATGGGGCTTGATTCTGCGGCGGCATCATGGGCCAGCGAGCCCGCACCTGGGGCATCATGTAGCCCGGACGGCTACATGTCGTGAAGGGGGTAGCCCCCCGCGCTGGGGCTACCGTCTGTGCGGCGGGGGCAGCCTGCGCAGCGGCCGGGGGCTGCGGTTGTGCGGCGGGGGCCTGCTGGCTGCCAATCAGCACCTACCACCATAATCACACGATTAAGATAATGTTAGATAAATTCCTGACTGCTTAGTTTGTTGACACAAAATTTACTTGCTGCGCGGTCAATCAGTTAAGGTTCAGAAGTCAACTTCAGTCCTGGGAAATTCACAAAGTTTTGGTAACTGACCAAAGTACCGCATAATTGACACATCTTTCACATGATATTAAATGGTGGCTTATTATTTATAATTTTTACAAACTATTAAAACCTAATTTAAATAATAGCCCTACGAAGTACAACATCCAGAACAAATTAGGAATCAAATCAGCCATTGCTGGATGATCCTATTAAGATTTCAAGAAATACCAGAGTTTACCTAATTGACATCGCTACAAAGCAGGTAGGTATTGCGCTATCGGCAAACAGTCTTTTTATCTAGAAATTACAAGGAATTTATACATGGTTCCTATGTCTTGAGAGACCAGTCAGACCTTGAGTACGACCTCAGGATAAACGACTGATAAATTGGCTGCATCGCCTATCTTACTGTCAATCAGCACTTTTGTCAAAAAGCAGTGGTCTATACATTTTCATTTTTTTTAACAGCTAATTCTGCTTGAGTGACTGTTTTATCGGGGTGACATTTCTCATTTAAAACGTTGAAAACACACAAGGTAGACTTGTTATTTAACACAAATAAAAGTAATCAAACCCTAAATGATTTCTTGGAAGTTAAATGATATGTAAGCTTTTTTTAATGGAAGATAAAGGTATTTTCTGGATATTGTAGTGTCGTACGTTGGCTTTGGCTAAATAAAGCAGGAAGAACTACCACAAAATGTACCTCCAATTTTGAAAATTACATAAGTAAAAATACACCCCATGGCAGCAGATCTGCATGTTCAGCGAATTTCCAATAGAACTTTAATATTTTTACCTTTTTTCCAAAAACAACAAAGGAATGAGTTTGTAAGCTTGCTGCCATGGGGTTTTGTTTGGAAATGTAGGTCTATCCCTAAATGGTGGAGGTAAACACCGAATTATATCGAGATGTGGCACTCTTAATGTTCCCCATATGGCGGCCAGGTCAGTATGTAGGTATGCTGCCATGTGGGTGTTATAAGCAAATAAGTTAAGCCCCAGCTAGTGAAGGTACATAACAAATTTTATCAAGTTCTATTCAATAAATTAGCAATATAAAGGGTTAGGATTTTGATGATTTCCCATGATAATAACATGGAAACCCATTTTTAGCGAATTTCCCATAGGGAATAAGCTATTACCGTAGGTCTCATGGTAAGACCTAAGCCCGGGACCATGTTACTTTTTCGTTTTGAGGTGCCCAGAGACCAAAAATAATAGTCATTAAAATTTTTATATATATATATATGTATATATGTATATATATATATATATATATATATATATATATATATATATATATGTGTCCCTAGACACGATAACTCTCGTAAAAATGGTCCGATCGACACCAAATTTGGTAGAGATGTGTAATCCTACATTTATTCGGATGAGTTCGTAAACCAGACATATCGACCTACCGGTAGGGGTAGTTTTGGGGGGTTTTGTACCCCAAAAATGGGTTTTTGCATTTTTCATATGTAATTTTTAAAAATTTTAAATTTCTATTTTGACCATTGGATTTAGCTTAAAAAAACACACAATTTAGTATTTTGAAGCTTTGCTCTATCTCCATTGGTTACCGAGATATTCAAAAGTCTAAAGACAGTACATTGTATTTTGGGGCTCCAATGTTAATCTTATGGAGAATTGAGATGTGTTATTATTTCATTTATTAACCCATATTTTTCGATGAAACTTGGAATTCAGCTTCATTTGGTTGAGATTCATCTATTATGGTAAAAAATTTTTTTGGTGCTTATCATGGCAGCAAACCTGCATACTCTTTTCCCATGTTAATCATATGGAGAATAGGCAAACTTCTTTAGCAATGGACAGATATTGATGAAACTTAGTAAATAGCTTCATATGGTCGAAATAATTTTTTTTTCAAGATAAAAACCTACTTTTAGTGTTCCCCATGGCAGCATACCTGCATACTCTTTCCCTATATTTATCATAAGGAGAATAGACATTTATTTCCCTATTTATGAGCATGTGATTTTATTTGGTTTACAGTTTTATGTGGTCAAAATTAATAGCCTATTACTAATTTGGAAATTCGCTGAGTACGCAGGTCTGCTGCGACGGGGGGTATTTTATTTTACCCACAGCCAGTTAAGCTAAGTTAAGAACTTAAAATACTAAATTATATTTTTTCAAGCTATTTTACATGGTTTTTCTAAGCTATGCACTGCTGATTTCTCTGGAGTTTGGATATCTAATGAGCTTTATTGGAACTTCAATTCAATTCAATTCAATTCAAAATATCTTTATTCATTTGTAGTGGAATACATACATGAATAGTGTCTAACGTTTATAGGTATAAAATAATTATAAAAAGTAACTTAGTCTAAATCTCAGAATTTAACAAAATAATTCAAAATCATAACTCATCAAAGGAATACATAGCTTTGTTGATGAGGTACTGCTTAAGTTTGATTTTGAATTTCTTAGTTGAGACCTCATCCGTAATATCATTTGGTATTTTATTGTAAAATTTTGAACCTGCGTATGTAGGTTTTTTCTTAAAAAGTTGTAAATTGTGGGCGCTAATTGCTAGGCATCCCCGATTTCTGGTATTATGTTCATGATTGTTACCAACCAGTTCCATATCCTGAAATCTATTTTTTATACATAAAACTGTATCAAAGACATACATTCCGTAAACTGTCATTATTTGTTCTGATTTGAAATAATCCTTCACTGAAGTTCTGGGTTTTAAATTACAAATTATTCTTATTGCTTTTTTTTGCATTATCAAAATGGAATTTAAATTATTGGTTGTTGTTGCACCATACAATGATATTCCAAAGGATATCACCGAATGGATGTAAGAAAAATAAATTACTTTGAGAGTTTCTTTATCACAATAATTTTTTAACCTAATTAAAGCGTAGAGGCCAGAAGAAATTTTAGTTAGTAATTTTTCAACATGTCGGTTCCATTTGAGTGTGTTTTCTATTTCTAATCCTAAAAATTTAATGCTGTTTTTGACTTCAATTTTGTTGTTGAGGATGGTAACGTTAGGTAGAATTACATTTTGAACTGACCGAGTTTGAAAATTAACAATATTGGTTTTTTCAAGATTTAATAATAAATTATTTGAATTAAAAAAGCTATTTAAAATTTTCAGGTCAGAATTAATTTTAATTTCTAATTCATCAATAGTTGGAGCTGTGATTTTTAAATTAGTATCATCAGCATATAGACACAGTTTACTCAACTCACTAAGTTGCGGGAAGTCTCTTAAATAGCAAATAAATAACAGGGGTCCTAAAATTGATCCCTGTGGCACCCCATATTTGACTGTTGTAGTTGAAGAACAATAAGGAATTTTGTAGTTTTTGCTGTTGTGATGAACAATTTCAACAAATTGTTTTCTATCGGTGAGATAAGATTTAAACCAGTTCAATGAATTTTTACTAATTCCTAATTTACTCAATTTGGAAAGTAATAAATCATGTGATATTGAATCAAACGCCTTGCTAAGGTCCATGAACAGACCCGCAACTTTACCTCTGTTGTCTAGATTATCTATAACAGATTCAATGAATTCTGTAGCAGCAGTAATAACAGATCGTCCATAGCGGAAGCCATGCTGACAATCTTCAAATAAATTATTTTTTTCAAAAAAATGTACCAGTTGATTATAAACTACCTTTTCATAAATCTTTGAGATAGATGGTAACAAAGCAATAGGTCGATAGTTTGATACCATTAATTTGTCACCTTTTTTAAAGATTGGCTTTAATTTTGTAATCTTTAGTTTGGTTGGGAAAATACCGGTTATTAAAGAAGAATTTATTAGGTGAGTGATTGGTTTTAATAAAACTGTTTTAGCTTTTTTTATGAGTACCACAGGGACGTCATCAAACCCTGCACTGAAAGAATTTTTTAAGCTGCGAATAATATTATCAATATCCTTCTCATCAACAAAGCTAAAAATAAATTTCCTTTCATATGAAAGAATTTCCCCTCTTGTACTACCAAGATCATCACTGACTGGTCCAAGATTGGATAGTGCCTCATCACTTATAACATTAGTAAAATAATTAATGAACTGACTACAGACTAATGATGGGTCAAAGCATACATTATTATTTATTTTTAAGTTTATGTTTTGAGTTTTTCTTGAACCAGTTCCCACTTCAGAATTAATAATCATCCAAGAAGTTTTATTAACATTATTTGAATTACTAATCTTCTTTTTGTAATATTCTTTTTTTGAGGACTTCAACTTTCCTTTATATTGTTTGTTCATTTCTTTAACTTTGTTAAGCAAGTATTCACAATTTAACTCCCTAGCTGTTTGACTAAGATCAATAATTTGTTTTCTTTCTGACTTAAGTTCAACTGGAACCCATTTCTTTTTAGTATGCTGTCTTGAGAGAGTTTTAGGGAAGCATGCATTAAAATGGTTCATGAAAATTGTGTAAAAGGTGTCGTATTTATTTTCAACCGGTGATAAGAAGAGGTCTAACCAAGTTTCATTCTGCAAAATATTAACAAACTGATCAATATTGGAGTCATTAAATTTTCTTCGGTTTTCAAAGTAGAATTCAGAAAAACTACTTAAATTTTCATGGTTTTTGTGAATTTTAATTTCTAGCATTTGACCATCGTGGTCTGAAAGTTGTGAGTTGATACCGATAATTTTGTAAAATTGACTGTCTAAATTTGTGAAAACGTTATCTATGGCTGTTTCAGTTGCTTCTGTAATTCTAGTTGGAAAATCAACCAGGGACTTAAAACCGTTTGCCGTTAAAATGTTTAATAATTTGTTCCTGTTTCTATCATTTAAGTCCAAAACATCAATATTGATATCCCCCATTATGACCACATGTTTATATTTAAAACTAACTACTTCAAGCATTATATTTAGTCTGTGAATAAATTCAGCTTCATTTTGTTTAATTGGATTCCTGTAACAGCCTACTAAGAGTAATTTACCGCCTTTTATTATCTTTTCTACCTCGACCATACAAAATTCAAAAATCTTTTCACTGGTAAGATCCTGAAGTTCTGGCAAAACGATTTCTTTGCAGTTAATATGAGGCTTTGATAATATAACAACCCCGCCCCCTCTAGATTTCTTTCTGCCAAAACTGGCAATGAGGTTATACCCATCAATGTTTAGTCTTGTGAATGTTGAACTTAGCATTTTATGCTCAGTCAAGACAGCTATACAAGGATTTAGCTCAGTTAAAGTTACATCTAATGGTTCTAAAGATGACATAATCCCTCTAATATTTTGATGGAAAATACTTAAACTAAATTTTTTTACATAATGCTTGAGTCGGGATGAACTATTACTAAAAAAGAGTCTTTTGGATCTGTGGTAGTTCTCAATTCTTCTGACACTATAGCATCACTAATCACTGCACCATTCCCCAGATTGGCTTTATTCCCCCCCACATCACTCACTGCTTGAGACCTTAGAGGTGTTGAACTTTGTTGCAATCCATTACAGTTGTTAGGAGTTCCAAGGCTGCTGTGGATGTAATCAGGTAGAGGAGTAACTAGATGACTGGACTGTTGAGATGGTTGACTGTTACAAGGATGAAAATTGGTGTCTACTGAAGTGCTTTCCTGGTGTTGTAGATTTTGTTTCATCGAAGTGTCAGTTGTCGGATCAATTGAACCATTTATCACGTATGATACAGACATGTTGGTGGGTCTTGTTAGTGTAATCAACTGTTTGATTAGATTCAGAAATTCATCATGTGATAAACCGTTTCTTAACTGTCTGAAAGATTTTTGGTAGTATGACACAATAGTCACAGATGCACCAGTTTCTTGCTGAAAGTTTTTTAAATTGGTAATGAAGTGGTGCAGTTCGATCTTATCTCGCACACAGCCAATAGGCGAGCATATTAAATGATTGAGTCCTCTTTTTTTGAAGTCCTGGGTCAAATTATGAAAAGCTTCATTATAGTCATCAATTTCAGGTTTTTCATGATATTTGTCTTTAGTGATCAAATTGTATACAAAAGCACCATCTTGATTGTTCTGTAAAGCTAGGTGATTAGTTAGGCGTTGGTTAGGGCTAGGTTTACCAAAATGTCTTTTAAATACCACAGCAACGCCGGCAGACATATGGCGAGGGTCATGAAAGTCCGCCGAGATGCTGTGTGCAAATCCTACAGTTTTGCTGCTTTTATACTTCTTGATAACATCTGACATGTGTGTTTCTGTGACCGTTATATTTGCATTGGTTTGTGCCTTGGTTTGAGAGTTTATTTGGATTTTTTTGACTGTGTTAAAGATAAGATGGACCAATTTATTTTTACCTTTATTATTAATATGAAGACCATGCTTCGTAAAATGATACCTCATCAGTTGATCAAGATCAATAATATAGACATTATCTATTCGAATCACTAATTCTTTTAAATAGTTATTAAAATTGACAATTTCGTCATGAAAAGAGTCCTTTCGATGCAGATCATGTCTCCTTGGTATTGTAGTTATGATCACAGGCTTGTTAGCACTAATACATTTTAGATGTTTTTCGACACAAGCGTAAATGGGGGATAAATCTTTACGAAGAGTGTCATTGGTCCCACCAATAAGTATTGTGATGTCGTCCGTTGAATGCAGTGATGTCTCAACAACTTGTTGGAAACAAGCATTAGGCATTACAGATCCTACTGCCTCAACTTTATCCGGAAACTTTTGTTTCAATTTTGTACTTAAATATCTTCCCTGACTGTCCGAAAAAACTGCAACTTTTAACTTAAGCTGACCAAGTTGGGCTTTATTTGAGGTTGTGGGTTTTATGTTATTATTCTTCAGTTGGATTGTTTGACATGAAGTATTTCCACTTTTAATTGTTAGATTTTCACAGCTGTCCTGCTCATCCGGGGTGAAATCCTCTGAAGCTTCCAACGCGCTAAACATATTATTTAATGGTAATCCTAGTTCACCAGCTTTAATATTTAATCTAGGATTTCTAGCTGTTATTTCAGGGGCTTTTGAGCGCCTAACTTCAATCCATTTATCAGCTTCCTTATTTGTGCCATTCATGGTAGCAAAGTCCGAGTCTCCTTGGTGGTTATTAGTTTCTAAGGAAGATGAAGATGAGCTAGTTTTTGAACTGTTTTGAACTGTAGAGTTCTGTGAGGCCATTAAGGTGTGCTGGAATAATACTTTCTTCAGCGTTTCAGAGTTTAGGAAAATATAATTATTATTGTACAATAGGTAGGCAATAGTGGACCGCTTCACAACAATATCTGATTCCTCAATCTTTTGCTTTTGAAAGATAATTTCTACATTGTGAGTGACTTCACTCGAAATCGCCTGAATGAGAATGTCGGAAAATATCAACATGTAGACCCCACAATCTACTTTATTCATTCCCTGCTGTGGGCACTTTACTGTATTTACAGGAGGTATTTTAGAAGTACTTTCTAAATAAATATGTTTTGAAATTCTACATACAATTTCATTAGCTGAACTTAAGTTGTAACTGCCAAGGGAGTCGAAGTAGTAAAAAGAGTTTTCGGGTCTTGAGTAAAACAGTATACTCCAATGAGAGCCACTTACTTTATCTGCAGCTACAGCATCATTCACAGGTATTATTATGAATGATTTTTCATGTAGTTTCAAAGGTTCTAAGATATAATCAAAATCGTTCAAACATTTAACGGCGTGACTAATTGCTGGTTTTATCAAACATGTGTTGTCTTTAACAATATCATTGCTCAATATATCAAAATATTTTTCAATACTGTCGTCTGTTATCCATTCTTTTGTCATTAGATCCAGAGAAAGAGATGAGTTATTGCTGGTTTGAGTGTCTGATGTCTTTTTATTAGTGTGGTTTACACTGTCACATGAGATGGAGTGATAAAGGACAGAGGTGTTGTTAGCTGTTAGATCAGATAGTTGTGAAGAGCTAAAACTTTCAAAAAATAAACTTTCACTATCCGACTCAGATGTGCTCTGATTTTTTTTTTCTTCACTTTTACCCTCGGTTAGTGAAAGTGATGGACTTGGTGTCAAGCAATTTTTTAATCTACTTGAAAAATTGAAATCCTCAATTTTTAGAGGCAATTTATTGTCTGCAATAAACTTAACCAGCTCTTTTTTTGACCTAAAAATTTTTCCTTTAGGCGATATTATATAAATATCAGTTTTCCCTTTGTGTACACCAGTTTTCCTTTCGACCTCTTTTCTTTGCCACCCTTTAGGTAAATTACTGGGATTAGGTGACATGTTTCTATTTCAATTAAGTCTTAAATATTATAATTAATAAAAAAATAAATCTCTAATGGAACAAAAATGTGTGTGCAGTAATCACAGTTGCAAAATAATAATTTATTATCTAAATATAATTTGTCATTTCAATTAATAATTCAGATGTTATGACCAAAGAATTTAATACTTGTATAATATTCAATACTCATAAAAGCAATTCTTCCATCCAGAAAGTAGAAACAGCAAAGTAGAATTCAAAAGTCAGTATTCATTCAGCAGTTATTGGGGAGAATGACAGCTGATAAGATAACAGTTGTAGGTATGATCCTTGTTGCAGAAAACTTGTCTGAAGTGGTAGGGCAGGGAGGGGGGAGCAGTGTCCAGCAGGAAATTACTGCAGATGTCAAGGCTTGTCAAGCTTCCAATTTACTTTCTGTGAAAAATTTCCTGATACTATTTAAATTATCAGTTGACTTAAATTGTTCTGGTGTTTAAAAAAAGTTCATACAAGTGTTAACCCATAATATCAGTGTCACTGTTTAGTTATTTTTGAAAGTAATAATTTTATCAATAAACATGTGCTTTCAGAAGAGACAAAAGTGAGTAAATTAAAACTTTAAATTAGTTTGTATCACTAATGTTTTAGATAATGTTCATTCAATGATTATGATTCAAATACATTACCAATTGTCAAGAACACAAAATATAATACTGAAACTAACTAATACTTTTTAAATTTAAAATATATTATTGAGTAACTTCACAAGGTAACTTCATCTTTTAGACTTCATCTTGACTTCCTTGATCAATTGAAAGAATAAGCAATCTCTTTGAAAAAAGTGGGACTATCATGACCACATTTATTTTTAAAAGCGGGATTTTTAAAACAGCAAAAATTCAAGTCTAAATTTGGCCTAACTGTTTGATTTTTTTATGTTTACCTGACATAGTTCACATGGGTTATTTGAATCACATTCCGAGTCCATCAAAAGAGGTCATTGCAACACAACCAAGCGTTAAAAGGAGAGGGAGAGACCTGACTAAACCGAGCTGGGCTTTAATCAAGTTATCTTTTACAAACTGATAACAGTTCACTTACTCAACAAGTTGTCAGATCTTGCAATAAATAACCACCCAATTAATCTTAACAAATTAGATGTTTCCCATTAATTTGAATTAGTATCTTATTATAATATCTTCATCTTGAAGTAAAACGTTACCATCTGGGATGCAAATATTATATTTTCAATACCTTTTTTTACACTTTCTTAGTTAGATTTTTTTAAGGTGTCCTTTTAAAATTAATATATCTTATCAATTATTCATCTCTGATAAAGGTAAAATTGGTACTTTTTTGTTATACATAAGCCACTATTTTACAGTGCATTGTGAAGGTCAGAAATACTTTCACTAACAGTCTTCTTTATCTAGAAATTACAAGGAATTTATAATATGGTCCTCATAGAGGTATGACAAGTCACGTTATGGCGATGAAACATAATTTCAGCTATAAATAGGCCAAGTTCAGGTTGTTGATTGGAGCACTTTTCTGCCGCTCCGTGGTTAAAGGTTGATTTTCCGAGTTACTATTCTGCATGTTATTGTTACGACAAATAACTTTTGAAAGTATTTTTGACATATTTAGCAATAACATAATTAACCTAACCGCCACAGCCTGGTGCGGAGATGGGTTCGCCGCGATCATCAGTGCCATGGCTGACTTTTGGCAAGCAGAACTCAAAAACAGTGAAACTTAGGAAGATTTTTCACAACATAGACACCTATATAAATATTATTTTTATCCCAGAACTAAATTATTTGCAAAGTTTGAAGAAAATCTTTAAACCTATTTTCAAGATCTATGTGTATACATTTATTCATGCAAATACTCTTTACTCTTTAGAGTAAAGTACCATATAATACTCCTTAGAGTATTTTTTTATTAAATAAAAAAGACATATTTAAATCACATCATAATTCAACAACATTTATTTAAAACTTAATAATAACATAAACAAAAAATCAACTGTTAGTAAAATCAATTATTTAAATTAAACATGTGTTAAAACGTTACATTAATCCATCTCAAAGCCTTGTAAAATCTTCTTGAGTACGTTAGTTATAATTTTTATAATTTTTAATTGAAATAATAAAAAAGTTACATTGGTGTTATCTTTATATATATCTTATACTCTAAAACAAGCAACGTTTGTACGGGCAAACTTTTTTTTCGCTCCAAGGATTTTTGATTTTTTGATTGAATATGGGGGTTTTGGCCACCAGAAATCAATTGGAGCTGGTCCCAATGTCTGAAAAAAATCCGGTTTTCGTTCTAGAGCCCTTCAAAGTTCCCATGTTATCCTTATGGAGATGTTTAAATTGAACAGCTGATAACCGAAAATCAGCTGATAACCGTAGATATAAACCAATGTGTTACATCCTTAACCTGTAGTTTAGGGAAATTATACCAAAGTGCAGCACCCTTTGGCCTGGCGAGTGAGCAAAGCGAATGAGCTCGACTAAAAAAGGAAGAGGGCGAGTGAGCGGAGCGAACAAGCTTTGTGTGAGAACGAAATGAATACTTTTACCAAGCTTAAGCTTGGTCCCCCTGTTACTGGAGTTAAAAATCAAAACAAAAGAGTTTTGAAACAGCTGACTCATGTACTTTAGTATAAACATGTGGTTTTTGCATTGTAGCCACTTTACTGAATTACTGAATGGTACTAAATAACAATAATGCATAAGTTTTTAAATAATAGTTAACACAATTGATTATGAATTTTTTAGATGAATAAAAGTAAACCAAAAGAATAAAACAACTAAGCAATTTGTAGGATTGGAATTTTAATTTAAAAAAAAAGAATTTGTAACAATGAGAAATTGATATTAGCTGCTGCTCGTAAAAGTAGAATCCCCACATTACATATTCAACATATGGTTCAATAAATTTGTCAAATTTACACCAGACTGCAGCACTTGCAGCCCTAAATTAAAACATTCTAAAGGCGAGTGAGCGAAAGTAATGAGAAAAAAAACCTTTTTGCGCTTATCATTTTAATGTACAGTGTATGACCGATATTACTAAGAAGGATGTATAAGTTTAATGAGCAAATGCTCGGCGCCCAAATACTCTAAATTAAGTGATGTAATAGCTGAATAATTTTCGTAATGTTGTGCAAATAATAGTATTACAAGCTATTTTTATTGGCCCTATTTTTCCAATTTAAGAAATTTATTTTTAAAGATTTGACGAACCAAACTACCTTTTTTTGTCGATTCATTATCACGGTTTGGAAAATGAGCTAAATAATAAAATGATAATAATTTGGCCATTTTGAGGTAGGCCTATTGCAGGAACCAAAAATTCACTGAACACACCAAATCAAACAAAAACCATTTAAACTTCTAAAATACAATTTAAAAAATTCTTCTACAATGATTTGTGAATCTATATGAAAAAGTGTAAAAGTAAAAATGGTTGGTGAGTTAGTAGTTACCGGTGGCGTAGTCTGAGCAGGTTTGAAGATGGGCTGCGTCTGCTGTGGACTATTGGTGTTGGGGAGGGGGGAGGACATGGACGGCAGTGACAGGCCGGCGGGGTGAGCAGCCGGCGGTCCGGGTCCGGGGCTGATGGGACGCTCCTTCAAACTAGAACATCGAAAGCGGTGAAAAATAATTCCAGCCTAAATAGCTATATCTAGGCCAAGGTCAAGTCATTGAAGGATAAGCATTCTTCTGCAGTTCTGTAGTCATGATTACTTCTGTTGTGAATAACTTTTGACAGTATTTTTGAAATATTTAACAATAAACTACGGTAATTAACCTAACCACCGCGCTATACCGCATACTTGGCTTAGTACATGTGGTTGACTGATGTCATGGCTGCGGGCGGAGAACATTTGCCGAGATCCTCGTGAACAAGGCTGCCCTTATGGCAATCAGAACCGTTCATCAAAGAATCGAGTAATTTTCTTTAAATGTTAATAGAATACTTTGCTTCCCGATTTATGCGTTCTTAAAATTAAAGTAAGAATAATATAAAAAAACTAGTGCCATCCGTATGACAACCAAGTATCAATTTTACAAAATTGCAATTACTACGAGGCATGTTTTTTTTAAGTAAGTGCAGTTTTTGAATCCCGCCACTGCAGCGCTGCGGTCGGAGATCTGCGCATGCGCGTTGTATACCTACATCTGTCGGCAACACACGGATGCCATTACGGCATTTTTCGCCGCTGTGTTCGGACTTTTTCAAATGTTTAAGAAGCCTTCGCTCGTAGAGAGACAGGAGGCTTATGGAACATAAGTCCCAAATCACATTAAGGCGGATTAGACCCCCACAGAAACTGGAATTTACCAGACCTGTAGTACTTCAACCGGCAGTGAACCCAAAATCGGCAAACCGCTGTGAGTATCAGTCGCAGCACTATCCAACTACTTCTCAACGCCCCCAGATATGGCTGGAGGGCCCCCCATAGCCGAAGCTATGTGCCGAGCATGCCGGCAACCACTTGCCCCCCGAGTCCAACCTTGATGATTAGATTATCCGGACTGACCGAAGCCAGGGGCTTGAACCGAATCCCTAAGTTCCCAGTTTAAGTTTTACTTGGGCCATGGGTATTTCCCAAGTGGGATAACTAGGTCTCTGGGTTCCTGCACGTCCAAAATGGGGCGCCGGTACGCTGCAACCACAACAGAAGTCGATGGAAGCCCCAGATCCCCGACACCCTGACTCATTACCTTCTAATGGGGAAACGGGAGTGAGTCTCCCAGTAAGTGCGCGATCGGCAAAGCCACCTCCGCCAGGGCTTGGCACAGCCAAAGCTGACCTCCTTCAGTGTTAAAAACAGCCAAGCCCATTCACCCAGGTCAGTACTTGGAGCTGGTATAGGGTAGTGGACATCCCAGTTCCAAGGGTGCATGCCCTGAAGTACAACATGTAACATGCACACCTTTGCTGTTTGATGATTACAACCACTACAGCGTAGGCTTGGCAAGGACTCCATGCGAGACCAGGCCTACTTCAATGTTAAAGAGGGCCACGCCCGTCAACCCAGACCCGAAGAACTGGTATTGGGTAGAGGACACCCCAGTACTAGGGGTAGCACGCCTTGAAGTACAACGCGTACTTAAATATTTTTATAACATGCCTAAAATGCATGTTACAACCAATGCATTAATATATGAATATGGACAGGGACCTGGCATAGGTCATTAAGAGTCTATGGGAAAGCGGAAAAAGTTAGTAAGTATCAAGTAACAAATTTGGTAATATACCTTAGAATAGAATGCATCAATACAAATTGCTTGCCAGATTGACTTTTATGTTAATTGACATTGCTTATTAATATAAAAAAATGCACTGTTTTTATTTGGAAATTAAAACTGATGATTTCTTGGGGTTGGGATTGGATGACAGGCTGGGACGGGAAGATCCGTTAAAAAAGCTTGAGGGGTCGTTAGCTCGAGGTCTCTATAATATTTTGAGTAGAATTAGAACCTATAAAAGCCTTTCCCTTTAAACTGGTTTACCTTGGACTCATTGAACAGCACATATCTTATTCAATAATTCTTTGGGGAGCTGATAAAGTCAACCTCAAAACAATTTAATGAAACTAAAACTTTGTAAATAGATTTTGAGTGACGTCTACTTCCTTCAGTACTTATTGTCCTTGGACCTCGAAGGGGGGATGGCCACAAGGAGTCAAAAGAAAATATTAATTGTAAACATAGGTCAATTTGTATGTCAAACTAAAGGTCTTTAAAAATAGAGAACAACCAAAACCTCAAAAGGATGACCGAGTGAAAAATGATAGGCGATCAAACTTTACATTAAAATCATATTGCTGAAAACAAAAAATGCAATTACTCCCTATACACTCAACCTTTTGATAAGTGACTTGATTTGATAAGTGATGAATAAAATATGATTTTAATATGCAAGAACACAAGAGACAAAAGCATCAAGATTATATTTTTCCATATTTTTTTATGAACAGTATCAAGACTGTATAAATATCTTGTTGAACTGACCTGTAGCCTTTGAGGAGCACAAGATGGCGAGGATCCTTGGCATAGTTCTTCGTCTGACTGGGCAAATCCCCACCGGCCTTCTCGTACAGTTTGAAAAGAGCAGGAATCTTACGCGGAGACAGAATGGACAGTTGAATATTGCGCTGCAACAATACATTGGGTCATACATTAAATTAAACAACTCTTCTGACATTAGGGATGAAGATAAATGTTATAGCATGTCAAATAATCATCACATTTAATCTCTAAACAAAGACAAGTTCTCTGTGGATGTTAAACTATGTGAACTACTTAACTGTGCCACCATTTGCATCTCAGAAAGTATAATATTTAAAATAAACTTTAAATAGAGGACTTAATTTCATAACAATAAAAATTATGAAGTCCATTTTTGTGTATACGGCCATTTTTCAACATGGCGGCTAAATTTCAAATTTGTTGGGGAACACCCTAAATGTTATGTTTATAGAATTTTCATATAATTTTAGAACGTTTTTATCTGTGGTATTTTTTCAAACTAAAACATTTATGTGACAAAGTGAGTACAAATTTCATTTTCACCCCCTAAGGATTAAAGTACATGGCGAAAACTTTGATATCAATTTTCTCTGAAAAGGTTGCATTAAACAATGTTTCAATATAAAATCATCTTATAATGTTGTTTTATTTTCATTCCATTCATTCATATATGAATTTTTACACTTTTAAAATACATCTGCTCCATTGAAAACTGGCTGACTTACCTGTGCTTCCCAATAGTACTCAAATTGCAATGCCAACCTCTTTTTTTTTGCCTTTCACAGGTGAGCTTGTTCGCTGCGCTGACTGTACAATAAAAATTTGGAGCTTGCCAATGCCCTCCATGCACTACATTTTGAAAAACATTTACATCTCATTAAATCCCAGGTTGGCACAAAAGTTTTCAAAAGGAAAAACCAACAAGACCTTAAAATCACAAAACTGGCGAATGAATAAAACCCCGAAAAGAAATACTAATATTTGATTTTGAATTCTATCCTAGATTGATAAATAAAACTGAAATAATTTTTGACAAACATGAAACAGATCTCTTGAACAAAGACCTAAAGTACGATTTTTCTAAAAAAGGAAAAAAAAGAATTAAAAAAAATTATTGCTGCAGAATCAGCAATAAAAATATTCCAAATCCTGATGATCGAAAAACAGCATGTCAATAGATACTTGTCAATAGAACATTGTCCATATAGATAAGGGTCCCACTTTAAAGTTCAGCAATAGTATCAATGAGGCAATTGGTTAAGTAAGAAATTTTGAACCCAGATGAAATCAGATTTTCAAAAATGATGAATCCATCCCCCCCTTCTCTGAGAGGACTTCCTAAAAGCCATAAGCCAGAAATGCATATACACCCCTTGTAAACTTCACAACCGCACCTACATATATAATTGATCAACTTGATCACATACTAAGATTTTACTACGAGTTCACAGATAACCACAGTTAAAAACAGCCTGAATTAATTGATAAAACAAAAATCCTAGAAGTGAGAAACCACCACAACTTGGCTTTATTTTAATGTTGTCAACCTATTCATGAATTGTACCATCCAAGAGAATTTAAATATATTAGATAACTACCTCAGTAACAATCTGTAATAACAAGAAAAAAAGTATTATTATATTTACTGAAAACAACTCTGTAACAGAATTACTTTGTTTTCAATAATAAGTCTTATTTAGGACCAGCTATGGGTTCCACATTACCAGGTATTTTATTTGAAATTTACTTGAATAATATTTCAAATACTCAGATTCTATCAGGTAACAATCCAAAACTTGCAAAAATGTTATTCTACTTCTGATATGTCTAGTTAATTCTGTTTTATGGGAATGTCTGCCGATTGCAACTGTTGAATAACTAACTATATGAACAATATAGCCCCAAAACTAAACTTCACTTTAGAAACCAAATCCAACAACAACGTAAATTTCCTTGATTTAGGAAATGTTAAAAAGATCAACAATAGATTTAAATATACTATCCATTTAATCACACTGTATGTCATAAAATACTAGTTGAGAAACTAAAAATTTATGGTTTTGAATCTCGATCTGTTAAATTAATTGAATCGTTTTTAAATTAAAGGTATCAGGCAGTAGTTGTGGATGGTGTGCACTCTAAATTAAATCACGTTAAAAATGGAGTTCCCCAAGGGTCTGCCTTGGGGCCATTACTTTTTAACATATATATCAATGACATACCGACGTACATCTCATTGCCAGGAACAAATATTATAATGTTTGCTGATGAAATAGGGATTCAATTATCATCAAGCAATGTAAAAGACATAGAAGCAGAGATTAGTGAGATCACAAACCGTCTAACAGATTGGTGTAAATTAAACCGATTGGTTATTAATTTAAAAAAGACTCAACAAATTGAATTTGGCTATGTGAGAAATATGAAACAAAATTATAATTCTATATCTTTAAAATTTTTGGGAGTTATATTTGATTACAAATTGGAATGGACAGAACATGTGGATTATACCCTCAAAAAGATCAATAAAGGAATATATTGCCTAAGAAGAATTAAAGACAATGTAAGAGAAGATGTACTGCTTTCGGTATATTATTCATACATACATTCTGTAATACATTATGCAACAATATTATGGGGGCAAGGAATTGAGGCAAAAAAATTATTTAAAGCTCAAAAAAGGCCGTAAGAATAATTTGTGGAGTTAATCAGAGGACTCATTGTAAGCCACTAATGCAAAAATTAAATATAATGTCATTGCCCTCCATTTTTTGCTTTCACGCTTTAATAAACGTAAAAGAAAATATTAATCTTTATAAAATCATTAAACAAGATAATCCATACAACTTGAGAAACAATAATAATTTACAAATTGAAAGAGTTCATTATAAAAAAACTCAGAAAAGTTTTAAATATCAGAATATTAAATTATATAACCAACTTCCAGAAAAAATTAGAAATTTGAACATAAGAAGCTTTAAGAAAACCATGAAGAAAATTTTGATTGAAAATTGTTTATATAATGTTGAAGAATTCTATAATATTGACTTTAGATAATTTGTAACTAAAAATTTTTAGTATTACTGTTAACATTGTATATGTCTTATGGCATCTCAACAATAAAGTTATTATTATAAAATCTAGCAGAAACCAACAACTGTGGACCAAACTATTCACATCACATTATATCACCCATTCTGTCATAAATTAGCCGCTTACAATAGCATGGTCAATAGGTTAATACAAAGCCTTTAACCTCAGAGGATTATAGGACAGAGTTGAATATTATAAAACACATCGACCTTTCCAACGGCTATAATTCTTTAAACTTGTAATTAAACACTATAATAAAATAGCCGATGATAAATGCACGACCAATGGAACAACCCCCAAAATATGTTGTGCTTGAATACAGTCATAGATTCCATAATTTACTGCAGAACAAATTGAAACAATTTAATATTTTACCGGCACCCAAAACATAAAAATAAGACTAAGGGCCTACTGAAACCAAAGTCACATCTTGTAAGATGCCCACTTGAAAACCTCGTTGTTTGTAAGATTAAATGCAACGATTATGATAAATATTAAACATCAAAACGATTTTCTACCAGACAAAATTTTGCTCAATGAATTAACTGCTTATTTTTAACCAATTTTATTCTGAAAATAATCATAAAAGGTTTAATATTTATAAATGCCTTGCAATATAAATTATACTGGTACTTACATTAAATGTTTATTTTGAAATGAGTTAAGTGACTTGAAATAGGTTAAGTTAGAATGATTTTGAGATATTTTGAGTCTGTTGCAGAAGGACCAAACTAATTCTGCATTAGGGCCAGAAACCAACAGTCAAAGAAAATATTTATATACAACCATAACTTTAATTAAAACAGAAATTACTTAAACATTTAGAAACTAGATGTATTTATTACAAAACATATCATTTATGGAAACTTTAATGACAAATGAGGAGGTAACGACATCCGCTACAAAAACATTCTGATCTCTGTAATGAAAACGAGCAAATGATGACAGACTGTAGTGATGAGACACTAACCTCGCTCAGCACTCCGGCCAGTTGCTCCACATTGAGCCCATCGAAGGCGGGCGTCTCCCTGACAGGCAGCATGTAGGGTGGCGAGTTGCACACCAGAATGCAGTGTTTCTGCGGTGTTGCGCTAGCATCGCGTTTCGGTTGGAGATCCTCAAAACAAAGCAAAGCCGTTGCTAGTCCCTCCGCTACATTGGCGTGTGACTCGCCCTTGCCTCCCACAAACCTACAAAGTTGAACATAATTCTGGGTAAAACGCCAACATTTCGGGAGTGTGTAAATCGAAGCCCCAACGCAGATGATCTAAGCCGATCATGAAATCTACATGTAAATTAGCCGACATTATTAAATAATGTCACAAACTATATCCGGATTGATGAACCCTTTATTTAGAGCTAATCTACACTACCTTATTGATCACCAATAAAGGAGTTAATGCGAGGTTAACATTGCTACAATAAGGAGGTTAACATTGCTCTTATGGGGAGTAGACGGAATTGGGATTGACTCCTTGACACACCGGAGTTTCGCTCCGTTTGTAGCTTTAACTGCAAGTGGCATTCCCCCATGAGAACCGACCAATCTTGTGGGTCGGTTTCCGCACGGCACTGCATGCTTCTTGCAGCAGCAAATATGCTATCTACTCCAGTCTGTCAAGTAAATTTCTGGAAGCTTAGTCTTTTCGATTTCATTGTTAAATCACTGTAGTAACTGTGAAAGTGAAAAATAGAATAGAGAAATAATATTCTCTCTCGCAAAACGATCTGCCATTGAATGTGAATTTTTATAGATGTTTTAACGAGAGTGTGGTTAGGTTTGGGGTGATGGGGGGGGGGGGGAGGGGGGCGGGGGCGGGAGTGACAAATGTAACCTGTGCATAGGGCGGCAAAAGTGCTAGCACCGGCCCTACTTGTACATGTACATAAATCCAACCGATATTAAAACACAATTAAAATGGGTGGTGCCTATAACCCAACAAGTACTGCATTGTTGCATATGCAAGTTTAAGGTATGTATGTGTACCTTATTTTTTGTTAACCATAGTATACAGGGTGACTGAAAAAAAGTTTCAGGATTTTTGGAGACGATTACTTGGACAAAAACAAAGAAAAAAGTTCCATAAACATATGTCTTAAAACGCTTCATTAAGCGGCTAGCCGTCATTTTGTTTTTTATACTATATAATTTTTATTTCTGTAGCGAATGACCATGTTAAGTTCATAGTTGGCATGAACCTCCATCACAGCAATGCTCGTTTTCAAGAAAAAAAACTATTTTCTTCCAAAATAATGTATTTTCAAAATGGCGGCCATTTAAAATTTTTTAACTCAAATACGGTATCTCAAAACCGGTAAAGTTTATCAACATTTTACAAGACACAAAAAAGTTGAAAAATTAAATTATCTAACCAATGGTACCAAGTTTGTAAGGATCTGATGACAAATAAGGCAGTTAATGAGATTTTTATATTAATATTACCTTAAATGCTTTGATTATGATGCAAAATCAATGTTTTTATGCAGAAAAATCGCAATCACTCACTTTGGAGATATTTTAGTTTAAAATTTTAAAATGAACGCCATTTTGAAAATACACATCGGAAAGAAATAATTTTTTTCTTAAGAGGCGGCAGGAGTCAGAACGAAAACCGTCTATACGCGTCGCCTGCAATGAAGCGTTTCGCAACCCGCACTACTATTATTCTTCCTTACCGACAGGCGACAACTTGGCGACTGCTAGCATGAACACCTGTGTGAGCGAGATAACGCCAGATAACGCGTACGGTCTGGCCGGGCCGGGTCAGGTTCGAGAGAAGTCTACATCTGAATATACTGGCATCTTATATAATAAAAGAGTGCATTTAAGGGTCTAGAGACAAAACTACTGAACGGATCATGGTCGTTTTTGTGTCAATGGAATTCTTATGGTCTCTAGATGACAGGAAAAATATGGTAGATGTCAGAAAATATTTTTTAACTCCGTAAAATGAAAATTAGACCTTATTTAGACCAATCTAAGACGTTATTCGGTCGATTTGTTTACTGCTCCAGGTGATCCATATCCTACACTGAACTTTTACACCACTACTTAATTTTAACAGACAAGTTTAATTCTATGATCATTGACAGATAACAAACTAAAGCAAGGACACTAAGGTTGCAGTTAATTTTAAAGCAGTAAAATAAATTTTTAAAGCTGATGCTTAGATACAAATTTTGGTTTCTCATCAACAAATGAGCTATAGTTTACTGTTTAGTTTGTAATTAACTGTTCTTTTTTTAATTCCCTTAATAATTTCAAAACCATATAAAAATGAATTATTATTGTTTTATAACTGTTTACTTTGCTAAATAAATGGGAATATGAACGTTTTAATGTTATGTTGCCAGGGGTTTAATAAATTTTATGACCATAAAAACTAATGCAATGAATAATAGTATATCTAATAGAATGAAAAAATAAACTGAACAATATAATATATAATAATTTGAAAAAAAATAATAACTCCCGATACACTGACCTTTTGAGGTCGGCTTCGTGCCAAATTGTTCAGAATGCTAGGCCCATTAAAATTATGTATCATATGACATAGGCCCATGCAGATTCCCTGATGACTTCCACTAGGGACGTCCCTTAAAGAAGTCTTGGGAAAAACTTCTGTGGCCTATGTCATATTATACATAATTTTAAAGGTCTTTGCATTCTAAGCAATTTACTGAAAACCTGACCTCAAAATTTGCATTTTTTTTGTTTTCGGCAATATAAATTTAATGCAAAGTGTGATCGCCGGCCACTTTTGAGGTCGGGTATGCGGCATTGTTCACTATTCATAGAGACTTTTAGTTTGATGTATATATTGACCTGTGCTTACATTTAAGATTTTTTTCTTCTTACTCCTTGTGGACCGTCCCCCCTTAGAGATCCACGGTCAATCAGTATTTTAGGAAGTAGACTTTGTCACTCAAAATCCATTTGCAAAGTTTAGTTTCGTTACTTAAATACTTTGAAAGATATATTATATTGTTTCTAGACTTTTTCCAAATTGTATATGAACGATCATCTTAAAAATTACCCGTCATTTTTGACGGGCTGTTGGCTAGTATAATTTTAATTTTATGTTTATTCTCTGTTAGGTTTTCGAAATGAATACTTTACTAAATTGTTGCCTATAACAACAATAAATGGCCATTTAATAAAATATGTATCGGCGTTATGCCTAATAGTTTTCCTTTAAAAGTTGTAAGGTACTACTTACAAGTACTAAGTTGAAATCAAAACTTAAGGCATAAAAAACACAAATTCAAGCCTAATCGTATATGTATAAATTATTAGCTGGTATTGTATTTATTTATAACACGTTCTTAACTTGGCTAGGCCTACACCATAAATTATGCGCACCGAACTTATCGTCAGACAAAATCATTTCTTATAACATTCAACTGTTATTGTTCACATAACAAACAGGCATTGGCACGAATCCCTTTTTTATATTCGAAATAGTTTGGTTTGTATGGAATTTTGTTCTTTGTGTTTTATGAAAAGTCTATTACTGTAATTTTCAAACTTGTATTGGATATTAGAAGCAATTTGAGGATTTAAAAAAAATACCAAACCAAACAGTATATGATCTTAAACAAATAAATAATAACATTGGCGAATAATGACGAGTGTAATTTCAATAAGAACCAATTATTATTTATAATAATACATTTAAAATTGTTTAAAAAATCGAAATAGTACAGAATGTATACATATATAATAAATTTTACACATATGTAATGCATTATATATTAATAGTCCAGTCATATTAGGGAAATTACCTAAAAAAACTCTTATAAGTGTAAAACTTGGTACGTTTACTGAATTTTACCTCCGGAATAACATACTAAAAGTCCTCGAAAAATAAACTTGTGCTATGGCCGCCATCTTGGAAAATGGCGCCCAAAAACCAGTTTTTCTAAGATTACTCAAAAACTATTCATCCTATAAAAAAACATTAAATGTAATAAATGTTCGCCAGAAAAAGAGCTACAACTTTTGTCCTTAGCAATATTTCGATATACCTAACCGTTTAGCCATAAAATGCAATATTTAGAAAATATATGTGAAAATTATTAAAAAAACATTAATTGCCAATAAACATGTTTAAAATAAATTATTTTAACATTTGTTTTATTATTTTTATAAAAAAATCGAAATGTTCTGAACAGTTTCATACCAGTAACATAACTTTTACCTTTCCATTTATATTTTCTGTGATATTTTTAAATGTCGTTGATGGACTACCATATTAATCTCCTACCGTATTATTTAGTCCATGGTTGGTTTTATTGATTTTTCGTTTTGATATTTATGTTGGTCCCCAGAGGAGAACTTCAGTCTGACGATGAATGAGGTTGGAGCAATTATGTAACAGTATACAATAATAATGATTTGAATCAAAAAATAAAATTAATTGTATTAAAGGGGTTTGTTTTTTTATAATACAATATTAAGATATATCAACTTATTTATTTTTAATGTCTTAATCCTTAGGTAAAATTCAATATCCATTTACTAAGATAACTGCCTACTAAGATAGGTGTTTTTGCGAGGGCTTTTAGTATGTTATTCTAGTAAATAAAACATACATAGTTACCAAATCCCATCCTTGTACCATAATGAACTCAATATGGGATTATTATGGTAGTATATCAACGAAACCATCAGCAGCGTAACATTAAAAAATTCACAAAAATATATAAATGGAAAGGTAAAAGTTATGAACATTCCAAGTTTTAAATAAAAATTGTAAAATGAATGTTAAAATAATTTATTTAAAACATTGTTAATAGCAAATCAGGTTTTTTAATGAATTTTCAAATTTATTTTCTAAATATTGCATTTTATGGCTAAACGGTTACGTATATCGAAATATTGCTAAGGACAAAAGTTGTAGCTCTTTTTCTAGCGAACATTTTTTACATTTAATGTTTTTTTATAGGATGAATAGTTTTTGAGAAATCGGAGAAAAACTGGTTTTTGGGCGCCATTTTCCAAGATGGCGGCCATAGCACAAGTTTATTTTTCGAGGACTTTTGATATGTTATTCCGGATGTAAATATCAATATACATACCAAGTTTCACACTTATAAGAGTTTTTTTAGGTAATGGAGAAATTTTGATTTAAAATGACTACACTATAATGGTCTGTAGACGTAATGATACTAATTCATAAAAAAAACTTTACACACATATTGTATTCAATTTAGAGTATAATCATTATAGGAAATGTATACAAAACAAAGAATTGTCGCCTTATATTCAATATTACATTATGAATTTCAGTTGTCTTCTCGTTATTATTTAAAGATAAGATATTTCACAACAGGGCGCAATTCATTATCAATTCATTAAAAATATGGCGATAATGCATATCAACTATAAAATTAATATAAATTCATAGTATTGTTCTTTGTAGATGTTGTGGCAATCTGTCTCAGTTTATTTGAAAAATTCCGTAACAAATGATTTTTACACTCAATTTTTTCAACAGTAGTGGATTTGTACGGCCTACTTTCTAAAAAAAATTTTTAGACACTGCTGTCTCCGTCAGCTATCAAGCGAGCATACCTCACTCCATACATTTCCTCACTCAAAAGAAATCCGTCTGCTATAATAGCAGGTTCCATACTAGAGGAACTTTGTGTGGTACCCCAGTTTTTATAACATGTGTGCGTTTTCACTTCTTTCCCCGAAGTTGCTGCTCGGGCACAAGCCGTGCAGTATTTAGGCCTATTTTTTACTCCCATATACAGCACTTTCTTCGTATAATGACCCACAATAGCTGCCTGAAAAACACAAAAAAACTAGGAAAGTATAATAGGAATATCCTACAGTAATTGTTATTTATCTTATAGGCTTCGGTTGGACATAAATCAAAAGTTTTATAGTTAGGAGTTCTACAGGGTGTTATTGAACTCTCTTAAAACCAAAACTGTCGATTTGTTTCTTGGGTCAATATTTTTTCCGATTCGTATTTTCAAAATAAAATCAAATATATTTATTGTCATGAGACTATAAATTATAGCATTGACCACAAATCAAAATAAAAAAAATTATAAAAAATCGGCGGCTATTTGAATTTTAAAACTCATATATCTGTAATCAGTAAATTTTTCAAAAATTTACAAGAGATAATAAAGTTGCCAAAAAAATGAAGGTATCTGATGAATGGTGCCAAGTTAGTAAGGATTTGATAACAAATAACGGAGTTATTGAGATTATTCCGTTATAATGACCTTAATTTTCATTATTCTTAATGAAAAATCTATGTTTTTATGGAGTAAAATCGCAATAACTCCGTTATTAGTAGTCAAATCCTTACAAACTTGGTACCATTCGATGGATTACTTAATTTAGAAACTTTTTTGTTTGTTGTAAACTTTTATAAAATTTACCGAGTTTGAGATAATTGAGTTAAAAAATTTTAACTGCCGCCATTTTGAAATTCACTTCGGAAAAATTATGGGGTTTCTAAAAATATTCTTTGGCTTCATACCAAATATGAACTCAATACAACCATCCGTTACTGAAATGAAAATAATTATGTGATAAAACAAAATGCCGGCAAGCGGTTTAACAAAGGATTTTATACACATCTTTGTGCAATGTTTTTTGTTTATACAACACTAACTAACTAATTCAAATTTAGTATATCAAAAGGCTAATAATTTCTTTTGTCGTATAACTTTTATATTCTTGAGATATTCTTGAGATGACCCGTAATAGTAATGTCCACTCACAAACAACACGTGCGAACATGTAAACAATGTCAACCGCCGCACTGCTGTGCCGACACTGCGGTGGCGCTACACGTCGGAGAAACGGTGAACTGCTGGGTCCCGCCGCGCATATCACAATCGAGCGCTGTCGTTGCAATGCAATTTTAAATCTGAATAAATCGCTAAAAAACGGTTTAATATTTGAAAATGACAAAACTCAACTTTATTGCGAATATGTAAATTTAATATAAATCGAAAGAAAATAATTTTACACTGACAGATAATTATTGTACAATAGAATTAATTTTGTGAAATCCTTATGGGAAATTTTATTTCTTATTTCAAAAAAATAAAATATTTACTTCTACTAGTTTTATTTTTATATATGACCTTCATCTTCCTGAAGGTTCATATAAAAATATGACTGTTTTTGTTATTTAAAATAATTTTCTTCTTTAAAGAAAACGCGAAATTATTAAATGTGCCCTATGTTAAATGATTGCAGTAGCCAGTGAGCGCGCGGTCTGAGTCCTGCCGCCTCTTAAAAACGAGCATTCCTGTGATGAAGAATCATGCCAAATATGAACTTAATACGATGAATCGATACGGAAATAAAAATTATTTATTGTAAAAAATAAAATGGTGGCTAACAGCTTAATGAAGCATTTTAGGACATATGTGTATAGAAAATTTTTTCTTTGTTTCTGTCCAAGTAATCGTTTTCTTAAAATCCTGAAACGGTTTTTCTGACACCCTGAATAAACAAACAGTCTTAGTCGTTAACAAGCCTAAGATCGCGCCACAATCATCCTACACTCATCTCTCTTGGCTTAAACTACCTATTAAGTCGCCATTTCAATAAAGGTATTAAAGGTGAGGTATTAAGGTATTAGAGGTACTAAGTATATATAAAATTTCTTATTAGTCACATGCAAAGTTTGAATCATTGTTGGTATTGCATGCAAGTGTATTGTTGGTATACTTTAGGTGTATTATGCAGATGCAGAGAAGGTAATTAGAAAATGGGATGACCAAAATAAAAATGTTAACTGGCACATGTTTAATGTATTTAAGTGGTTCATACGCGCTCCATCTTAAATTATATTGATGACTGTGTATTTGACGGGGTCAACAAACCCCACCCAATCCCGCAACTGAGGAACATTTTCTATGATGCAATTTTTTTTAATGTATGGTGATAAAATTGTTTACAGACTGTTTAAAAACCATGAACCCAAGCGATGAAGAAATAAGGATTTGAAAAATGAACCACTTGTTTCCTTGAACTACAGTAAACTCCCGATTATCCACGAGCGGATTAACCGCGGTGCGGATTATCCGCGCGTGTTACGAAAAGCGATATATATATATATATATATATATATATATATATCGTATGGCTAATTTAGCCAGCCACCAGGTTTTAAGAATAAGAAAATAAATTCTGCTGTGCAGAGCACCTGAGTCAGTATATGTAAAAATATATACTAAAAAAATTGATCTCTCTTTATAGAGCTAACACAGCCTAAATTTTTAAATTAGCCCTGGAAAGGGCCATTTGCATTTTGTCTGGCAGCTGGCATAGCTGAGAGATCACGTGCGTGATAGTTCAGCTGCCAAAGTTGTTGTTCGTTTAGCACCACCCGGGGAGTACGTGCAGCTTTAATGGAATTCTGCGGACGCGAACAACATCACCCCCCTCACGAACAACAACATCACGAAAAGCGATAAAATACGCATTAATAATAAGTTAGACCAAACTGACAAGTTTTTTTTTACAGCAAAGCGCACGCAGGCCTCCGCGCCACTGACAATACGCAAGTAGTGTTTCCGCCAAGGTCGCTGAACTCCCCCTCCCACCATTCCTCTCCCCTTTCTCTCTCGCCTACAGCCGTAGGCCCCGCCTACTCTCTCACCTACAGCCGTAGGCCCCGCCTACTCACGTGTCCAAACTATCGCCGTATCGCCTCTCATCTGACACTTCAGTATCGAGTGAATTCTGACGCTGACCGGTCGATTACTGTATTTTTCGTAGTTTATCGTGTTTATTAATTGTGTTGCCTGGTTTTTTCGTTGCGGATTTAAAATGGCTGAAAAGTGAAAAAAGGTTGTGTTGATGATTGCCCAAAAACTAGAAATGATATCAAAAATAGAAAACGGCGCTTCGAGGAAGCAGATGTGTTTGGATTATGGAATCGGGGAAACAACAGTACGTGACATTTTAAAGAACAAAGAAAAATTGCTGAACTTTGCATCAATGTCAGACAGTGTTTCCGGAATGAAAAAAAGAAAAACTATGAAGAAGTCTACATTTGATGAACTAGATACGGCTTTGGTGGAGTGGTTATCTCAGGTGCGAAGTGAGGGAACTCCCGTAAACGGTCCGATCACCGCGGCTAAGGCAAAAGTTTTTTTTTATTTGTTAGGCATGGATGGCAAATTTGATGCAAGTTCCGGCTGGTTAACTCGTTTTAAGCAGTGTCATGGAATTCGTGAGATTGGACTTCATGGGGAAAAACTTAGTGGCGACCAGCAAGCAGCGGACGATTTTCAACAGGAATTTGAAGCATTAGTGTCAAAAGAGAAGTTATCATTTGAACAAATCTATAATGCTGACGAGTCTGGACTCTTTTGGAAATGCCTTCCAACCGGCACGTTAGCATTTGAATGTGAACGTCAAGCACCTGGACACAAAAGTAGCAAAGAAAGATACACCATCATGTCGTGCAGTAACGCTACAGGTAGTCATAAGCTTAGGCTTGCTGTAATTGGAAAGGCTAAAAAACCGCGGTCGTTTAAAGGCACTAGAGCAGCAAATTTGCCGGTTGATTATTTCAACCAAAGAAAAGGATGGATGGATCAATTAATCTTTAAACAATGGTTCGATAAAATCTTTGTTGTTAAAGTGCGAAAACACCTCAAAGCAAAAAAAATTGCCAGAAAAGGCGGTTCTGTTGATCGACAATGCACCTTCTCATCCCAGTACAAGTGTGCTTAAGTCTTCTGATGGCAAATTTGTTGCAATGTTTCTCCCTCCTAATGTTACTGCTCTAATACAACCGATGGACCAAGGAGTGATTGCATCAATGAAGAGACAATACCGCACCAAACTTCTAATGACCAAAATTGAAGAAGGTTGTGATCTTAAAACATTTTGGAAAGAATACACAATCTTAGATGGCATCTACGATATTGCGTCTGCATGGGAATCAGTTAAACAACTAACCCTCATTAAGTCATGGAGGAAAATCTTCCCCAAGATTGAAGAAAAAGTCGGACTAAATGAAGAAAACAATGACAATGGTGAGGAGGACGTGGACATGCCTACTGCAACGCTGGCCGAGTTAGTAAAAACTGTTCCTGGTGGTGAGAACGTCAATGACGAGAACATTGAAGAGTGGTTGGAGTGTGACAAAAACGATCCCGGCTTTGAAAGATTGACGGATGAGGAAATCGTTCAAAAAGCAATTGGTGAGGTTCAGAGTGAAGAAGAGCGGCAAAGCGACAGCGAAGAAGAAGATGCTAATGCACAGTCGCGGATGACACATGAAGAGGCATTACAACACGTCAACGGACTGCTCAATTATTTAGAGGAACAGGACGAAGACGCGCAGTTAGCTGAAAAACTTATGATGCGAAAAATTCAATCACGGATAAGAAAAAAGTGTTTCCAAAGCAAGAAACAAAAACAAGTAACTGACTTTTTTAAGAGTGTTTAATAATTAAACTACTGTACTGTACTAATGTTTACGTTATTTTACGTCTTACTGACTTAAATAAATTGATTTTTTATGTTATAAATGTTTTCTCTTTTATTTTCTTCCACTTTCAACATTTTTGCGGATTATCCGCGATTTTCGTTATCCGCGGCGGCCGCGCCACCCAATTCCGCGGATAATCGGGAGTTTACTGTACCTGCAATGCTCACTAGCATCTCACAACTGATCTTTCCAATGTTATGTTATAAGAGTGCTGTGTATTCTTATTGAACTACTGTATCTTGATCTAGAAAAAAATGTTTGAATGAACCATATTTATTACTGAACGTTGTGTCCACAAGGGTGTCATGTGAAATTTCAAATCCAGTCAGAAGGAGCTCCTAAATTTGGAGTAAGATTAAAAGTAGATCTACTAGTTGATTTCCTACTTTTGGTCAAAAAATCAATAAGTCTAATTACAACAATCTATAAAATGGTTGATTGGAGATTTAACAAAGAGTGAGTAAAGACTTTTTTATGGGTGATTTCATATGCATTAGTACCCATTATCTCCTACATTACCCCGTAAACCATATTTATAGGTCACAAGACTTATCATAGGGCATTGATAAATGGGACGTCGATGGTGTGATTACTAAATGAAACTATAGTTTGAAACTGGTGAAAGACTTTTGTCATATTAACACCAATGGTATTTTAACTAAGGAAATTGTATTTTTAGACAATTACATGAGTATGAGGCCTACTTTAATTTTGATCTTTATAATTAAAATAACTATATTTTTATATTAAACTACTGAATATGTGTGATCTATAGACGGTCATCCATTCAGGCAGCAAAAATGTATGCATTTACAGTAGAACATCGATAGTTCGACACTTTGTGGTCTTAGAAAGTCTAAGTGGTATCAAAATATCAAATATTTTCCCCTTTGTCAGTCTCCAACCTGGGCACTATCAGTCGTTACAAACATGTTAAGTTGTCACAGATAATGTCAAACTATAATAAGTGTCGAACTATCAAGAGTCAAACTATCGAGGTTCTCCTGTGCAATAGAAGCTGGTTAAATATACTTACTCCATTCCAATTTTATCGAGCATCATAAGTACTTTTTGCGGACTGGTGTACGGGCCATAAGTGTCACTGCTGAGGTTTGGCAGGCAGTCAGCGGCTTGGTAAGTGACAATTCCATATAGAGTGTTGGTGCTCTGAAATAGTTTTAAGTATTACATTTCCAACAACATTTCACACATGGTTTTCTATGAACGGATTTGCACTGTTAATTGACTAGTAAGATCGATTGAAGCCCTATTAGAAAAGTGTCATGGAAGCGGCAGGTATTTTTGGTTTACTTTTAGAATTCATCAAGTGTATAAACATGTGACGTGTTGCTAAAAGTGGTGTGGTGCACTCTGACCCATAGTGTGGTCGGCCTTGCTCTACACAGGAAACTAAAAATACATTTAATAATATAATAATACACTCTTAGTAAAAACTATCTCACCTAATCGCCTAGAAATATGGTTAGTTGACTTTTCCAAAAAACCTTATAAGTTTTTAAATTGTTCATCTGTGTTTCATGGGAAACCAAGTAAATATCCTTATCCTCCTAGCTGGATTTTAATGAATTTTCGGGAATGGAGAGCGGAATCAGCTGTTTAACATGTTATCAACGCTTCTGCAACATCTATACCTTGACATTACTCAAGTGTTGTTTCACATTGAATAACAAATTAAATAGGCCTATCGGTTTTTCGCAAAGCAGAACAACGGGCAAGAGTTTGAAATCGTCACATAAAAACAGTATAATAAAATGATTGGGCATGATTGCCACTTCTGTACCATCAACCATATAAAAAAGATCGTACACATCTGGACAGTCAATGGCATTTCAACGATCAACCGTATTAAAAAGATCAGCTATCTCTTTTGAAATTGATAAATTAAAAAAATTATCGGTTAAATATACCAAAAACCCCATTTGTACCCTTTTGAAACCCCATAAAACCCTGATCCCATAGTCCGATCAACCTAGTTTTCGAACTTAACCTGAAGAACACAGTCCTACACCTTCACACCAAATTTCATCAAAATTAAAGGTCTCTTTCAAAAGTACTTGCTAAAAATAAAACAAAGTGTTACAATAATAATGTAAAAACTAACATTATAACAATGGAAAACACAATAGAAATATACATTCACTAAATTATACATTATATATAATAAATTAATATTAATACTTGAAATTAATACATTTACCCATTAATTAGGGTAGTAAGTTACTTCCGATTTATGGGGGCAATCGAAAATCGAGACAATCGGATTGTGCCACTGCAAATTTTTCTGGCTTTTGGCACTTTTTTCCTATTCTTTCCTGACTTTCGGAATTTTTACAAACATTTTTCTGGCTTTTTTGACCAGAACTCAAAAACCCTGACTATTCCTATCTTTTCCTGACTTTTACAGTCCGTGGCAACCCTGTCCATTGTAGCCAGTAACTGAATTACTGAATGATAATATGATATGATAAAAATAATTTATCAGTTAATAAAATAGTACTGTAGACCTGTGATTATGACTATTAGTTAGATGAAAGTAAAGTAAAAGGATAAATTAAGCAATTAGAATTGCAATTAAATTTTTTTAAACAAAATAATTAGCAACAACGATGAAATCAGCTGCTAACCGCAGAGGTGAAATTTACGTGTTACAGTTTCCACAAATTCATACCAGAGTGCAGCGCCCTTGGTCCTGCAATAAAACATCCTGAAAGGCGGCTGAGCGAAGCGAACAAAGTCTTTGTTGAAAGGCAAGTGAGTGGACTGAATGAGCTCATCTTCATAGAAAAAGCCTTTTAGGTTTAGCATTTCAGCGTACAGTCTTTGACTGATATTACTATGACTAAAAAGAGTTGTTTATGTTTACTAAGTAAATGTTCGGCTCCCAAGTACTATCCTTATTAATTAGTTCATTAATAAGGATTAATTTATCCTTATTTATTACTATATTAGGGACACTGCATTACTACATTACTATTATCTTTATTGTATTATTTAAAATAACTTTTTGCACAGAGATAATTTGGGAAAAGCTTGAAACTTGTGAGTTTTTTTTTTTTTTTTTTATTGGCTCGACTTGACTCAACCTCAAAAATCAGTACTCGCCACTCGCTTACAACTGGTTTTACTAAAAAGCCCTTTTTGTTGGCTCCATGTTACTAATACATAAGCCATTTGAGGTCCTGTTTTCTAATCTTCTTTGGGAAGATTTCATCTGAATGAAACTGTTTTACAATCCATTGGGCCTTGTAGAGGAAATAATGAAGTATCTGTATATGGAAACCAAAAATGTATATCTTTCACCCAGATAGCTTAAATCAGTTATAGAAAATCCGGTCCTAGATTGCTTTATAATATCAGATTATTAATACTTACAGCCTGAAGCAATCTTCGTTTTTTGGTTTGTAACGCGTTTCACAGTTTACGGCATCATCAGACTTCACAAACACACTTAAACTAATAGTACATTACACACACACAAATATCACCTTGAGGATCGTTAAGCCAACTTAACTTTGTAAACAACTTGTTCAGGGATAAAAATAATATAAATACAGGTCTCTATGCCAGAAGAAATCTTATTTCTTTATAATTTTTAATTTAAATTTTAAAAATTTTAACAATTGTCTTATGGAGTTAAAAATCAAACCAAAGAAATAATGAAAACAGCTGACTCAACTTTTAAAGTGCATACCATGTGTTACAATATAAACATGTGGTTTTGTATGGCAGCCAGTTAATAAAATTATTAAATGGTACTACTGAATAGTAACAATAATTTATCATTTTTAAATCCTACTTCAAATTGCTGATTATGAATGTGTAGATAAATAAAAGTTACATAAAACAACTAATCAAATTTGTAGAATTGCAATGAAATTTAAAACAAAATCATTAATAAGAATTATGAAAACAGCTGTTAACTAAATTATTTGAATCCAAGTGTTACAGATTCAACAAGAGTTTCAACAAATAAACACCAGAGTGCAGCACCCTGATTGCAAAAGTCAGGCCTACACATTGAAACAGTCTAAAAGGCGAGTGAGCGAAGCGATTGAGCTCGTTGGGCAGGCGAGTGTGTGGAACGAATGAACATATCTTGAAGAAGAAATAGGGCTTTTTGCACTGAGCATTTTAGCGCATAGTCTGTAACTGATAAGATATTACAATAAGGAATATCTATATTTGGGTTTACCAATCAAATGGCCCCCAGGTACTATAAACTGTTATTTGACAACCAGCTCAACGCAACCAGCTAGATACGTAATTAATTCATTGAGAGCAAACCAATCAAGTTGAGTGTGTAACAAATGTCTATATATGATTAATATAATAAACATCTATTATAACTTGTTCAAAATCAATGTGCGGTTAAAAGATATAATTTTATTTCCCACCACAAGTAAAATTTCTTTAATACCTTCCTGATTTCCCTTACTTTCTTCACAATCGGATATTATTTTAATTTCATGCTTAAAATGCAGAGTAGAAAATAGCGCTGATGATCGTGTTACTTCCCCTAGATGCAGTTGCAAGCTTCTTTTTACAACTCAAACATAAAAATAAGAATATTTGTTAAAAAAAGCAAAACATAGGCATAAAATGACATATGTCATTAAGCAGCAGTAATAATTTTCAGTGATTGTGATTGGTTGGAATCTTGGAAGTGGGAGGAATGGGAAAAATGGGGGATTGAAATCTGCGTTTCGACCGCACATTTACTTTGAACGGGTATAATATTTAATAATGATTAATAGTTTAATGTAGTAAATGTACAATCACAATACTTACTTCACAGACATAATCCTCAATCGTCCCCTGGCTAAAATATCTGAAAATAAAGCATTTTTTCAGATGTAATTTTAAACATATTGGTAATATTAAGATCTAAATACCTAGTTAGGTGACAATTATTCAAGAATATAAATAAATATATAGGAATAAGGTATTTTTGAATGAGTAGACTGACCAATGAATTATCTATCGTAATTATTTATAAGAGTGTCCTAAAGCAAATTAACCGTACATCTTTTATAGTCCATTTTTAATGACTTAGTTTAGTCAAAAAAGAAAAAAATTGAGGCCAAAAAATCTTGACAAACAAAACAGTTTCAAAGATGACCCAAAAATTTTAACATCTTACTTCCCTGGTCTCCACAAAATAAACCATATCATGAAAACTGGGTTTGAACTTTTGAAAAATTCCCCTTTGACCGAAAACCACCAAATTTAAAGAACAAGCTTGTAAGGCCCAAGATGGAAAAGATTGTAACACCCGCAGTAGAAATAATATGATTCAGTAAAGCATCCACATAGCCTTAAAATAAGTGAATACAAGCCTAACTTTGTGGGACCAAAATTCTTTTCTAAATTACCACTGGAAATTAAAACAATAGGCCTAGATAATCTTGGCACCTTCAAATTCAAACAATATTTAGTCTGTAAAGGTTTTTCCAGTATTGCGGAATTTCTGGAATCATACCCTCTTTAGTCAGATTCAGATTCTTTATTGATCACATGACATTTTTTTGTTCCAGCACAGCTGGTAAAACAGGTGACAAGTCAGTGGTATAATAAACTAGGAGTACGCTTGTTCCACGCGTATGGGGATGAACGGCAACATATGCCACATAATCCTAGTTCCATGCTATTAAAAAATAAATAAATGACACATCTATCAAATTACACATACTAACTACATAGAAAAAGGTATTAATTTTTTTGGCTTTCAAGATATTTTATTACCAGTAGGTATTTTTTTATTTTTATTATTTTTGTAAATATTTTCGCTTTATATTTAATTGAAATAATTGAAAAGACTAAGTGAAATAAGATTTGGCAATGAAATGTTTAAATTGTGAAACAAAGTAAAGGACTTGCGTAAATTCCCCAAACTATGTACATTCCCATACAATGTTAAATATTGTCAGAGGAATAAATGTTATTATTATTATTGTTTGTTAATACAAAATATATATCTTTCTCGTATTCAAAACCCATTTTAAAATATTTCATAACAAATCGTGTTATATTTAATGCAGTTATAGTAAATACAGTTATAGTGCATGCTTCCCCTATGTCTGGCAAGAAACAAAAATAACACCGTTTAACATAGCCTAAAGCACCGTTATTTATTGCCGACAATGCATTTCTTATGGGAAATTAAATTACGTCTCATTAGTTTATTACTTTACAGAATAACTTCAGAAACGAACTTGACATGAAAAATTATGCCTAAAATCTACTGTGAAAGTTTGAAGTCGATCTGAGGCTTTTTGCGGACGTTATCGTCGAACAAAAAATAGGGGTTAGTCACTACAGTGAGGTTGTTAACAGTCATGTATGAGGATTCACTCCTCCTCGATCCGTTCATCCAACTAAACTGGAAACTGAGTAGTGTTACCTAACTAACCCTAACCTTATTCTACTTTATCTCGTAGATGTAAGTAATTGGCGGAACCCACTCTCTGGTCTATGGGACGACGCGGGATGTATATGTAACCACACTGAAAACCTAAAATATAAAAAATATAACCACACTGAAACCTACATAAATACATATTTATGTAGGTTTCAGTGTGGTTATATTTTTTTTCTAATTGTTTCTTTTCTCTTTCTTGAGTATTAGATTGTTGTATTCAATTAATATATACATATTCATATTCTACATGAATTTCCGCATCATTTGAGTACCGTACCCACACAACATACTTTTTTCCAACACTTTTTCAGCATTTTCCGGCTTATTTGATATCGGATCGAAATAATTTTTACATATTTGTGATCAGCTTGATAATAGGTGACGATTATTTTGAATACCCACTCGACATATTTTGGAATAAAGTCATATAAGGGTTTTCTGATATTTCAAGCTTTTTTGAGAAAACGCTATCATTTTCAGTATCAGCGGGAAATTTCTTACATTTTGTAAAAAAATTACATCTCTCGATGGCCGTAGCTAAACTCAATAATTACCGTATTTTATTTAGGCCCTAAATGTAAGGTAAGCGTTAAAAAAAAATACCCCCGTCGCAGCAGACCTGCGCACTCAGCGAATTTCCAATGGAATTTTGAATTATTTACTTTCCCCATAAAACACCATAGGATCGAGTATGTAGGTTTGCTGCCATTGGGAGTTGTTAGAAAATCTAAGTTAATCAATAATTGGTGAATGTAAACACAAAATTGTATCAAGCTTTGACAATTTTTATTTTCCCCATAAACCCCATGGGGGTGAGTAAGTAGGTTTGCCGCCATATGGGTTTTGTTAGCAAGTATAAGTTAAACCCTATTTAGATAATTTACATACCAAATTTGACTAAGTTATGTCAACAAATAGGTATGATATAGGGTTTTCTTGATTTCCCATAAGAATAACATGGAAAACACATTTTTGGATTTTCTCCGTAACCATTTAAGCTAAGTTAAAAATTCAAAATATTAAATTGTTTGTTTTTTTAAGCTCTTTCGAATGGTTTTAGTTAAAATTCATGAATTTTTAAAATTGAGGTCCAAAAATGCCAAAAACCCAATTTTGACCCCTGTGAAACCCCATAAAACCCCGTTCCCATAACCTGACAATGCTGGTTCGCGAACTCATGAAAATAGACCTGGTCTTACACCTCCATACCAAATTTCATCAAAATCGGAGGTCCCATTCAAAAGTTATCAGTACCACGGACACATAGATATATATATATATATATATATATATATATATATATATATATATATATATATATATATATATATATACATATATATGAAAATGAACGAACGGTGTTTTTGGCTTCTGGGGACCTCAAAATGAAAAAGTAAAGTGGTCCCGGGCTTAGGTCTTACCATGGCTACTACCGTAATAGCGTATTCCCTATAGGGAAATTCGCTAAAAGTATTATGGTCCTGGGCTTAGGTCCTTGCCGTGTACAGTAATTATGCATAGCCCTATTTCCTATAGGAAAATTCGCTAAAAATGATTTTTTTTAAGAAAAATTTATTATTTTTAGAATATTTTCTTAAAATATTTACCAACATGGCTAAGAAAGCCAGGCTTACCGTACATATGTTTTTTTTTTTTTTAGCGAATTTCCCTATAGGGAATACGCTATTACGGTAGTAGCCATGGTAAGACCTAAGCCCGGGACCACTTTACTTTTTCATTTTGAGGTCCCCAGAAGCCAAAAACACTGTTCGTTCATTTTCATATATATATATATATATATGTGTCCGTGGTACCGATAACTTTTGAAGCGGACCACCGATTTTGATCAAATTTGGTATGAAGGTGTAAGACCAGGTCTATTTTCATGAGTTCGCAAACCAGCATTGTCGGGTTATGGGAACGGGGTTTTATGGGGTTTCAAAGGGGTCAAAATTGGGTTTTTGGCATTTTTGGACCTCAATTTTAAAAATTTATGAATTTTATCTAAAACCATTCGAAAGAGCTTAAAAAAACAAACAATTTAATATTTTGAATTTTTAACTTAGCTTAAATGGTTACGGAGAAAATCCAAAAATGTGTTTTCCATGTTATTCTTATGGGAAATCAAGAAAACCCTATATCATACCTATTTGTTGACATAACTTAGTCAAATTTGGTATGTAAATTATCTAAATAGGGTTTAACTTATACTTGCTAACAAAACCCATATGGCGGCAAACCTACTTACTCACCCCCATGAGGTTTATGGGGAAAATAAAAATTGTCAAAGCTTGATACAATTTTGTGTTTACATTCACCAATTATTGATTAACTTAGATTTTCTAACAACTCCCAATGGCAGCAAACCTACATACTCGATCCTATGGTGTTTTATGGGGAAAGTAAATAATTCAAAATTCCATTGGAAATTCGCTGAGTACGCAGGTCTGCTGCGACGGGGGTATTTTGTTTTGAGCTCCCTAGAAGCCATTTGTTTAAATTTTTATACCTGTGTGTGTGTTTGAACCGGGTGTTCCAGACCACCCGTACACCCCTTTTAAAATCTACATAATTATTATTCACAAAAACAAATAGTGCTATTATAGGTAAACCGGTTGCGCTCTTCCCATTGATGGTAATTTCAATGTACAGGGTATACCAGAAGTAAACTATTCAGACCATAGGTCATTAATTTTAAATACGAACCCCCACTTTATATGGTATTTTTGGATTCTACACATAATTCTAAGACAACTTTATATTTTAATGTGTACCCATAATCCAAACGGTTTGGAAGATAATGGAGGTTGAAGTTTGATTTTTTCCCATAAGAATAACATGAGGCTAAATTTCACATAGATTATCTCTGTATATTTTTCGTTAAACTAATAAAGACCTAGCATAGAAATGCCTTAGCTTATTCTTTTAAACACTTTAGCATCATAAATTATTAGTTTTGTAATATAAGTTGTTTTATTTTTCCATAAATTGTCAATATGGCAGAGATTATTTTAAATGTATAGAAAACAAAAATTAATTACGTGAAAATCGGTATTTTATGGCGTAATATTATTTAAAATGAGGTTATAAGATATTTTTATGCTTGGACAGTTATGTTAAAGGTATAAGTTTCAGTGTTAATGAATATGAAAATTTGCTCCATGTTATTCTTATGGGAGAAAACAAAACTTCCACCACCATTATTTTAAAAACCGTGAGGATTAAGGGTACACATCAAATTTTAAAGTACTCTTTAAATGATGTCTAGAATCCAAAAATACCATAAAAAGTGCGAGTTTGTATTTAAAATTAATGACTTCCAGTCTGGATAGGATACTTCTGGTACACCCTGTACATTGAAACTATCATCAATGGATGATTTACCGTACCTATAATGGCCAAATTTGTTTCTAATTTGTTATAATGTGACAAATTAATTGTGTAGATTTTAAAAGGGGTGTACGGGTAGTCTGGGACACCCGAAATATATACTAGCTTTCCCGACATACTTTGCAATGCCAACTTGAGAAATTTTTTGCCCGGTTTACCTCGATCACTGCGCTCACTTACTGGCAGGTTCGGCTTGTTAGCTGCGCTCACTCCCTGTCAGGCTTAGCTCGTTCGCTAAGCTCACTCGCCGCAGTTCCATAATATTCTCTAGTTTTTATTTTCCCCCCCCTATACCATAGCATATGGAGAAAGTAGCCTAGTATTGTTTTTGTCAAAATTTTCAAATTAGAGTTGTTGGTGGATTTATTTATTTTGGTGACCCCTAAGTCCAAAAAAAGTTGTTTCCAGAGTGATGTCTATATGAGTGTTGTGTGTGTTTGGATGTTAACAGAGCTAGAGAAAGCCCCAATGGTCCGATTTTGATGATGAAATTTTGTATGTAGGTCCAAATCCTTGATAAATCCAGGGTTTTTTTTCATTTTATTGAATTTTTCATTTTTAAGGGTATGGTAGTTTACTCCAAAAAAACCCTAATAAACGGTATCAGTTAACTGACACATACTTTCTCCCAACAATATAAAAAAAGATGTTAAAAGCTTCAAACATAAATGTCTTGATGACTCAGTCGGATAGCTACCAGCTGAGCAGCGTGAGTTTGACCCTACGCGCGTCTGTGACTTTTAACAACGTACTGCGTTTACCGCTAAACAAAAAATTGAATTTTCTCACCACTTGACATAGAGCAAAAATTTTAAATACTGGATTATTTAGTGTTTTGAGCTTGATTTAATGGTGATAAGTAAAATTTATTTCAAAATAACAGCTATTTTGAAAATCCAAAAAATTGATTTTTGAAACACTTATTACGCCATAACTTTTGAACAAGCATTTCCTCGGAGATGCGGGTGGTGTCATTTTATTCACCATTTTAAGCTTAATAAACCACAAAATTTTAATCAAAATCGTTAGAGCCGTTTTTGAGAAATTTGGATTTTTCACGATTTTTGAGGGTTTTTGGGGGTAAAATACCCTTAAAAATCAAAAACTCAAAAAAATGAAAAAAACGCCTGGAATTATCGTGGGTTTGAACCTACGTACCAAAATTTCACCAAAATCGGACCATTGGGGCATTCTCTAGCTCTGTATACATCCAGACACACACACACACACACACACACACACACACACACACACACACACACACACACACACACACACACACACAGACATCACTCGAAAACCACTTTTTTGGACTCAGAGGGCACCAAAACGGAAATTTACCAACAACTCAAATTTTAGAATTTTAACGAAACCAATACTTTCTCAATATATACATTTATAGGGGGAAAGGGGGCTCCAAAATGGATATATACATCATCAAACTAATGGGAAGTGTTTTACGAAAACAATACTTTCTCCATATACTATGGTATAGAGGGAGAAAGTAAAATACCCCCGTCGCAGCAGACCTGCGTACTCAGCGAATTTCCAAATTAATTAATAATATTAGTTTTGACCACATAAAACTGTACACCAAATAAAATCATATGCTCATAAATAGGGAAATAAATGGCTATTCTCCTTATGATAAATATAGGAAGAGTATGCAGGTATGCTGCCATGGGGAACACTAAAAGTAGGTTTTTATCATAAAAAATTTATTTCGACCATATGAAGCCATGTACTAAGTTTTATCAATATTTGTCCATTGCTAAAGGAGTTTTCCTATTCTCCATATAATTAACATGGGAAAAGAGTATGCGGGTTTGCTGCCATGATAAGCGCAAAAACCAAGATTTTTTACCATAAATAGATGAATCTCAACCAAATGAAGCTGAATACCAAGTTTCATCGAAAAATATTGGTTAATAAGTGAAATATTAACACATCCCTATTCTCCATAAGATTAACATTGGAGCCCCAAAATACAATGTACTGTCTTTAGACTTTGTAATATCTCGGTAACCAATGGAGATAGAGCAAAGCTTCAAAATACTAAATTGTGTGTTTTTTTGAGCTAAATCCAATGGTCAAAATAAAAATTTAAAATTTTTTAAATTTACATATGAAAAATGCAAAAAACCCAATTTTGGGGTACAAAACCCCCCAAAACTACCCCTTCCAGTAGGTCGATATGTCTGGTTTACGAACTCATCCGAATAAACGTAGGATTACACATCTCTACCAAATTTGGTGTCGATCGGACCTTTTTTACGAGAGTTATCGTGCCTAGGGACACATACATATATATATATACATATATAAATATATACATATATAAATATATACATATATATATATACATATATATATTTATAAAAATTTTAATGACTATTATTTTTGGTCTCTAGGCACCTCAAAATGAAAAAGTAACATGGTCCCGGGCAAGGAAGCTAGAAATAGAAGGTAAGGGTCACGTAAACAAAAACCATGATGTAGCCGGTGCAAGGCTTGACAGCTGATTTAGTTTTTGTTTACTGATTGCAGAGAACTGTCAAAACCTATGTAATGTTTTGATGCTGAAAGTCATAATGTTTTTATGTTAACGATAAGGTTAAGTTATAAAACCTGTTAAGTTAATGTCAAAAGTGTGTGAAATTAATTTGAAACTTACACTATTCTTTGAAATAGTTTATTACTGCCTTGTATTTTATATTTGATGAAAATAAATGTTCTACTCGTTTGTAACCGTTGTTAAAATTGTCATAGAAATTCATTTTACTAAAAATATGTGGTTGTGTTTTTTCTAATCATTTAGATCTAATCCACACACTGAAAAAAATGTTTGAATATCTGTTGATAAAAAAAAAATAAAAAAAAAAAAAAAAAAAAAAAAAACTGTGATCCTCGTGAGGTTCTTGAATGTGTTTTACTTTCGTGCATGGGTAAATATTCATCACTATCAGGTAAATCCACCATTACGATAGCATGATGTAATCTTGCTGTAGGCAATCACAATAAAGAAACTGTATTTAGTTTAAATAATGTTCTTGTTTGCATCATACTCAAACACTACTGTATTTAAAGTCACTCACGATCATAGTCTTTGCTAGAAAGGTGTCACTTTTGAACTTGCTAAAATAAAGGTATTTTATTACGACAAAAAAATCTTAAAAACAATGTCTTCAGCTGGAAATGAATGAAAATTAATTAACTCTCTCTTATAAAGTTTATTCCCTTAAGATGACACCCAAAAATTACTAACAGGAATTTATTGAAGATAACTAACTAATTGAAGGTTATTTATGTTTATTGTAAACGTAAATAAATGGTGATGTCATAGGTGCAAAAGAACACCTGGTGCATAGAGGGCGTTGCATGTCTTGACCCCTACCTTCTTTTTACTTATTTTAGATTCCTTGGTCCCGGGCATAGGTCTTACCATGAGACCTACGGTAATAGCTTATTCCCTATGGGAAATTCGCTAAAATAACATAAAGTCAATTTTCAAATTTTTTATACAAATTTTTTTTATCTTTGGTAAAAAATAATTATTTTTTAGTAAAAAGTATCCTATATTACTTCTAGTACCTCAAAGAATATGTGTACAAATTTTCATAATAATTCGTTGAGTAGATTTGCCTGATAGCGTAACAAAAAGAAAAAAGAAATTCACTATTAATAAGTATTAAATTATTAATTTAATAGGTAATTTGAAATTAAAAGTAATATTTATTTTGACCAGATGGGCCTGTAAACAAAATGTCATCACGTGCTCATAAATACGGAAATAAATGTCCAAATGGATGAATCTCAACCAAATGAAGCTGAATGCCAAGTTTCATCGAAAAATATTGGTTAATACGTGAAATATTAACACATCCCAATTCTCCATAAGATTAACATTGGAGAACCAAAATACAATGTACTGTCTTTAGACTTTTTAATATCTCGGTAACCAATGGAGATAGAGCAAAGCTTCGAAATACTAAATTGTGTGTTTTTTTGAGCTAAATCCAATGGTCAAAATGAAAATTAAAAATTTTTTAAATTTACATATGAAAAATGCAAAAAACCCATTTTTGGAGTACAAAACCCCCCAAAACTACCCCTTGCAGTAGGTCGATATGTCTGGTTTTCGAACTCATCCGAATAAACGTAGGATTACACATCTCTACCAAATTTGGTGTTGATCGGACCATTTTTACGAGAGTTATCGTGTCTAGGGACACATACATATATATACATATATATATACATATATATATTTATAAAAATTTTAATGACTATTATTTTTGGTCTCTAGGCACCTCAAAATGAAAAAGTAACATGGTCCCGTGCTTAGGTCTTGTCATGAGACCTACGGTAATAGCTTATTCCCTATGGGAAATTCGCTAAAACGTGGAAAATCAATATTTCCCTAAAACGGCTCAAATGATTTTGTTTAAAATTTTGTGGTGTATTACGATTAAAAAGCTGAATAAAATGAAAATACACGCATCTCCGAGAAAATTTGCGTTCAAAAGTTATAGAGCAAAAAGTGTTTAACAAATCAATTTTTCAGATTTTCAAAAGAAGTGTTAGTTATAATTAATTTTACTTATTACCATTAAATCAAGCTCAAAAAACTAAATAATCCAGTATTTTTAATGATTGCTCTACGTCAAGTGTTTGCGGATAAAATAAAATTTTTCATTTAGCGGTAAACGCAGTACGTTTTAAAACTCCACCGATGCGTAGAGTCAAACTCGTGCTGCTCAGCTGGTAGCTATCTGATTGAGCCATCAAGACATTGTTGTTTGGAGGCTTTTAGGCCTACCACTTTTTTTAGCGAATTCCCCTATAGGGAATACACTATTAAGGTAGTAGCCATGGTAAGACCTAAGCCCGGGACCATGTTACTTTTTCATTTTGAGGTCCCCAGAAGCCAAAAACACTGTTCGTTCATTTTCATATATATGTATATATATATGTGTCCGTGGTACCGATAACTTTTGAAGCGGACCACCGATTTTGATCAAATTTGGTATGAAGGTGTAAGAATAGGTCTATTTTCATGAGTTCGCGAACCAGCATGATCGGGTTACGGGAACGGGGTTTTATGGGGTTTCAAAAGGGTAAAAAATGGGGTTTTTGCATTTTTGGAGCATAATTTTCAAAATTCAACAATTTTAACTGAAACCATTTAAAAGAGCTTAAAAAAACAAACAATTTAGTATTTTGAATTTTTAACTTGGCTTAACAGGTTACGGAGAAAAGCCAAAAATAGGTTTTCCATGTTAATCTTATGGGAAATCTATGAAACCCTGTATCTCGCTTATTTATTGGAATAACTTGATAAAACTTGGTATGTACATTCACTAGGTAGGGTTCAACTGATATTTGCTTACAGCACCCACATGGCGGCAAACCTACGTACTTACCCTATGGGGTTTATGGGGAAAATGAAAAGAACACCATAACTTGATAATATTTGGTATGTACATTCACTAGGTAGGATTTAACTGATATATTTGCTTATAACACCCATATGGCGGCAAACCTACATACTCACCCCCAGGGGGTTTATGGGGAAAATTAAAAAGTGCCGAAATTGTTACAGTTTGACATTTATCTAAGGAAACTATTACATTTTCTAACAAAACTAATATTTTCTGACAACATCCCAAGGCAGCAAACCTACATACCCATTCCTATGGTGTTTATGGGGAAAATATAATATCTCAAGATCGTTTAGAAATTCGCTGAGTACGCAGGTCTTCTGCGACGGGGGTATTATATTTTTGGGATATGTCAGTTATCTGATACCGTTGATTTCATTACCAATCTTACCTCAATAATTTAAATAAAAACAAATGTTTACAAAATGAATATTCCTTCACCAAATGTTCCCATACAAAAATGTTGCTTCCATAAGAATAACATGGCAACCTCGAAGACGTGTGGGATGCAGCCCTATGGAGGAATATGGATAAAAAGTGTCCTATGCTAGGCCCTATGTTATTCCTGGTTCTAAGCTACCTCCCCATCAATTTTCAGACAAATCAGTTCAGCCGTTTTAGAGATATAAGTGGTGTAACTAACACGACTTTCTTAGATAGCCTATATAGATATAAATTTATGTAGAATATGACCGTTAACACGATAACTCTCGTACGGAACCTCTGAGCTACCATCATATATGATTATTGATTAATGTGTATTTAATACACTACTGATATTTTTATTTTATTCCTATCAGTATTTAAACAATAACTATTGTTATAAATAACACATAGACAGCAGGTAGACTGAGAGATACCTATGCACCTATGCACCAAGGAGACCGGGGTACAGTGGGTAATTTTTTGGTTAATATTTTTTTAATCTAAGAAGTTATTCATTAACATTTTTACCAAATAGCCTAGCTTTTGTTTGGCTTTACATTTTGTAGTACTATTCAAATTTTTTCTCTCCTGTGGGATTAATATTTTTATGGGAAAATATATTTTTCCAAACCATTACTTTGACCCACTGTACCCCAGTATGGGTGCACCATTCTGAGCAATGAAAAATAATTACAAATCATGTTTAAGACTTTTTATGACTTACCGGTATACACGTATTAGGAGTTTTTATCAAAAAAACAGTGGGTACAGTGGGTCAAAGTAATGGTTTGGAAAAATATTTTTTCCCATAAAAATATTAATCCCACAGGAGAGAAAAAATTTGAATAGTACTACAAAATGTCAAGCCAAACAAAAGCTAGGCTATTTGGTAAAAATGTTAATGAATAACTTCTTAGATTAAAAAAATATTAACCAAAAAATTACCCACTGTACCCCGGTCTCCTTGGTGCATAGGTGCATAGGTATCTCTCAGTCTACCTGCTGTCTATGTGTTATTTATAACAATAGTTATTGTTTAAATACTGATAGGAATAAAAAAAAAAAAAAATATCAGTAGTGTATTAAATACACATTAATCAATAATCATATATGATGGTAGCTTACCTACATATGATTGGCAAGAAAGGAAGAAGTATAACTGTTTTTTTTTATAAAATACATAATACGTCGTAATAATAAGTCATAAAAACTATAGACATAATTTATAAATCATGTTATCCTAGCCCTATTAATAATTGTATTTGATAAAATTTTTGAGAAAAACATTTATAAAGAAACCTTCTAAAATTTACTTACTGCTTTTATGATAGCTCAGAGGCGCATTATAAAAATAGAAAAAACTATCAATTTATACTATCAATTTATGCCATCATGGAGAGGACTTTGGGGCTAGTGCAGAATGCCATTTTTCTGCCACTTCCCATTTAAAAGGACCCAGAGATAATAATAATAATCTTCATTGTATAAATATTCTTTATCCATTTACGATGATGTAAATGGTACACGGTGAAGAGATTGACAGCATATACAAAGAATATCTGACCAAATCATTAATTTGCTAGAATTTTATAATTTTGTAAAGGATAACGTCCATGAAATACAATTTGAATACGGTACCTCACTACATATGATCACATCAAACAAGAAATAAAATTAAAAAAAAACAGATTTTGACAATAGCTGCAACATTGATGGAACACAGAAATTGTATGGTTTCATGCCACTGATCAAAAAAAGAAAATTAAGACTTTATGTACTCTAACTCAAATGATAGTCAAGTTTAATTTTTTTATGAGAAAAAAATATTTTTCCAAACCATTACACCTTAACCCACTGTACCCCAGTAAGGGTGCACCAGGCTGAGCAATGAAAAATAATTACAAATCATGTTTAAGACTTTTTATGACTTACCGGTATACACGTATTAGGAATTTTTATCAAAAAAACAGTTATAATTCTTCCTTTCTGCAAAATCTTATGTAGGTAAGCTACTATCATATGATTATAGAATGTGTATGTAATAAAAACATGTAAAATTAGTTGAAAACACTACTGATGTTTTTATTTATTTTTTTTTCTATCAATACCTTTTAACAATCGTAATAAATAACCCATAGACTGAGAGATTCCTATTCAACTGCAGTATAGAGCTAAATCACGCCTCGCTTACATACTTGATAAATTAATTAAAATATGATCCCATTGCCATCCCATGATCAAACTTGCACCATGTGTAGATAAAAGTCTGATGATAAATATATATTTTTTCCAGATTTTTAAAAGTACAGTTTTTTAAAATCCGCCATTTTGAATTTTTTGAAAAACTTTTTGGAAATCTTATGTTTTTAAAATATGGTCATCATGCATATCAAATTAAAGCCCTTTTGATTAGCTACAAAATAAGCCCACTCTGACTTCTCTATGTGCAATAGAACTCAAGTTATGGCAGTTTGAAAGTTTGTCCGCAAGTCAAAAAATGCCGTTTTCGGCCATTTTGAAAAATCGATAAATAAAAAACTACAAGAGATAAAAAATTACAAAAAATTGTTTTATGCTTATAATTACTAGGACTAACAGCATACCAAATTTCATTAAAATGTGGGAGGGTCAGGTTGAAAATTCTGTTTTTCAGGTTGATTTGACATGGAATGGATCGCAGCATTCATCAAGTTAAGTTCTAATACCCCTGTCGCAGCAGACCTGCGTACTCAGCGAATTTCCAATGGAATTTCAGATTATTTACTTTCCCCATAAAAACACCATAGGATCGAGTATGTAGGTTTGTTGCCATGGGTTGTTGTTAGAAAATCTAAGTTCAATAATTGGTGAATGTAAACAAAAAATTTTATCAAACTCAGGCAATTTTTTATTCTCCCCATAAACCCCATGGGGGTGAGTATGTAGGTTTGCCGCCATATGGGTTTTGTAAGCAAGTATAAGTTAAACCTTATATAGATAATGTACATACCAAATTTGATTAAGTTATGTCAATAAATAAGAAAGATATAGGGTTTTCTTGATTTCCCATAAGAATAACATGGAAAACACATTTTTGGATTTGCCCCATAACCAGTTATGCTATGATAAAAATTCAAAATACCAGATTGTTTGTTTTTTTAAGCTCTTTTAAATGGTTTCGGTTAAAATTGATGAGTTTCAAAAATTAAGGTCCAAAAATGCAAAAAACCCATTTTTGACCCCTGTGAAACCCCATAAAACCCCGTTCCCATAACCTGACAATGCTGGTTCGCGAACTCATGAAAATAGACCTGGTCTTACACCTCCATACCAAATTTTATCAAAATCGGAGGTCCCATTCAAAAGTTATCAGTACCACGGACACATAGATACAGGGTTAGGCAAAAGTCTGGATACCCCCAGTTAACTTTTTAACGCGTTACAGTAGGAAAACCAAACTCGGCACATGTTTACAAAATCAAAAACGGCACTTTTTCATCAACTACACAATTTTGCCCCTGCCCCCAAAATGGGGTATTTTGGGGGCAGCCCCAAATTTTCAAATGTAAACCCCTATCGAGTGACCCCTCATTTTAAACGGTTTATCAAGAGAAATTAAATGGCGCAAACCGGAGGTCGATATCTCACCCCTAACCAAAATGGCAGCCATTTCAAAATTTGACATGGGCAAGCAAGTATAAGTATGGACACCCCCAATTAATTTTTTAACACGTTGCAGTAGGAAAACCAAACTCGGCACATGTTTACAACATCAAAAACTGCACTTTTTCATCAACTACACAACTTTGCCCCTGCCCCCAAAATGGGGTATTTTGGGGGCAGCCCCAAATTTTCAAATGTAAACCCCTATCGAGTGACCCCTCATTTTAAACGGTTTATCAAGAGAAATTGAATGGCACAAATTGGATGTCGATATCTCATCTCTAACCAAAATGGCAGCCATTTTAAAATTCGAGAAGGGTAAATTTACATTTGTTAAAATTAAATCGGAAAATAGCTTTTTGGAATTTATAATTTCTTGAATTATTTTAGAATTTAACCTAATAGCAGAAATGAACTAGTAGGTTCAATTCTAAAATAATTCCAGATATTCTCGATTCTAAAAAAGCTATTTTCTGATTTAATGTAAAGTCAATTTACCTTTCTCGAATTTTAAAATGGCTGCCATTTTGGTTAGAGATGAGATATCGACATCCGGTTTGTGCCATTCTATTTCTCTTGATAAACCGTTTAAAATGAGGGGTCACTCAATAGGGGTTTACATTTGAAAATTTGGGGCTGCCCCCAAAATACCCCATTTTGGGGGCAGGGGCAAAGTTGTGTAGTTGATGAAAAAGTGCAGTTATTGATGTTGTAAACATGTGCCGAGTTTGGTTTTCCTACTGCAACGTGTTAAAAAATTAATCGGGGGTGTCCATACTTATACTTGCTTGCCCATGTCAAATTTTGAAATGGCTGCCATTTTGGTTAGGGGTGAGATATCGACCTCCGGTTTGCGCCATTTAATTTCTCTTGATATACCGTTTAAAATGAGGGGTCACTCGATAGGGGTTTACATTTGAAAATTTGGGGCTGCCCCCAAAATACCCCATTTTGGGGGCAGGGGCAAAGTTGTGTAGTTGATGAAAAAGTGCAGTTTTTGATGTTGTAAACATGTGCCGAGTTTGGTTTTCCTACTGCAACGCGTTAAAAAGTTAACTGGGGGTATCCAGACTTTTGCCTAACCCTGTATATAGATATATAGATAGATATATATATACATATATATGAAAATGAACGAATGGTGTTTTTGGCTTCTGGGGACCTCAAAATGAAAAAGTAAAGTGGTCCTGGGCTTAGATCTTACCATGGCTACTACCGTAATAGCGTATTCCCTATAGGGAAATTCGCTAAAACCATGATCAGACCATGGGAATGGGGTTTTGTGGGCTTCCAAAAGGGACAAAGATGGGTTTTTAGTATTTTTTTAACCATTTTTTATAAACCACGTAAAAGAACTAAAAAAAAAACAATTTTGTATTTTGAATTTTTAACCTAACTTACACAGGGTGTCTACTGCCAAAGAAAAACACAAAAATCAGTGAGTTTTTGATGACTTTTGGGGTGAAAAATGTTTAAAATAAGTGACTTTTTGGTGACTTCTGTGACCATTATCTAAAATGCATGACTTTCGGTGACTTTTGGTGACTACAGTGACCAGTAGACACCCTGTTACAATAGCTCAACCAATAACAGATATAGGCCTAATCTAAAAATAGGGTTTCCATGTTATTCTTATGGGAAATAGGCCTAAACAAATCCCTCTATCTCACTTATTTATTGACTTAACTTGATACAATTTTATATATCTATCCACTAGGTTACCTGCTCTATCCACGGCGAAACTTCGTTATCCGTCTCCACCGTTATTGTCGATGTGGAAATTTCGATATAGCGATAATATTGCTATTATATCGATGATACCATACAATTACACGATACGACTTTATCACCTGATTTAGTTTCTCGTTCTAATATAATGAAATAAACCTTTTCACAATAAAACAAATAAATACCGTATATTCAAACAAGTAACTGAAAAAAGTAAAAATTGTAGCTAATGTAACCTGTAACAAAGAACAACACAAAATAAACTAACCAAGTTTGTTGTGTAGCTGTATCTAAATTCAAATTGTGAGAAGAAGCAGACTTTGTTAGATCTAAAATGGCGTCACACAAATGCTGCCAAATACAAATCAGAAAGGTATTTTTTTCTATTGTAAATGCATTTTAAATGTTTCCAAATACCATTGATTTTGTTGTTATAAACATTGCTGTTAATTAAAGTGACGGAGGTTTACGGTTGCACTGTTAGGTTAGATTATTATTGTGATACATATCTTTTCTCAGTATCGTTGTTGATTCGATTTTTTTCATCGTTCAATTTCAATCGCAATATCGAAATTTCCACATCGACAATAACGGTGGAGACGGATAACGAAGTTTCGCCCTATCCACTAAGGTAGAGTACTAGGTAACTTATATTTGCTTACAAGACCAATATGGCGGCAAACCTACATACTCAACCCCCTGGGTTTTATGGGGGAATTGATAAATACCAGAATTTTATACTACAATTTAACAAGTCACTGCAATGGGTAGGAATTGTCCTCTATTTGCTTACAACATCCTCATGGCAGCAAACCTTCATCCTCATTCCCATGGTGTGCAGTATATGGGAAAATAAAAAAATACAGAATGTCACAGCCATATAGATAAAAAATCAGTGACTTTTCTATGACTTTTGGGGGTGAAATTTATTGAAAATGAGTGACTTTTTTGTGACTTCCGTGACCACTAACTAAATTTTGTGACTTTTGGTGGCTTCAATGACCAGTGAACACCCTGAAAATACCAAATTTCATTCGAATATCACTGAGTACGCAGGTCTGCTGCGACGGGGATAACTTAGCCTATTTGGGAAAATAACCGGCGAAACTTCGTTATCCGACTCCACCATTATTATCGATGTGGAAATTTCGATATTGTGATAATATTGCTATTCTATCAACGATACAATTAACTTACACGATACGATTACAATTTTATCACCTGATTTAGTTTTGTTTTAATATGATTAATCACTTACCTTTTGACAATAAAACATATAGCCTATTGCAAACAAGTAGGCCTAACTAAAAATAACAAAAATAAGTACAAATTTTGGCTAATGTAACCTGTAATATTATCATAGAACAACACAAAATAAACTAACCAAGTTTATTGTGAAGGTGTATCTTAGTGAGAAGAAGCAGCATTCGTTAAGTTAGACGTAAAATGGCATCACACAAGTGCTGCCAAATACGAATCAGAAAGGTATTTATAATTGTTTAAGGGAATAAGTTTATGCGTTTTAAATGTTTCCAAATACCACTGATTTTGATGTTATAGGCCTAGGTAAACATCCCTGTCAATAAAAGTGAAGGAGCTATACAGTTAAGTTTAGATTGTTAGGTTAGATTATTATTATGCTTACATTTCTTATCTCAATATCGATCGTCGTGAACTTGGCGGCGGATCTGATCGGCATAATGGCGTCCAGTTTCATTTCTTGATTCATCCTCAGTTGGTACTACTGCGATGTGCCGACAGGCGTGAAGTTAGCGGCGCATTTGACCTTGACCAGATTTATATTAGCCTACCTTTTAAAATGGGATATTATTTTTAATATTTAGGTAAATATAAGTAAAAGATAACAAACTAGATACCGGTAACCTCTATCAATAATTAAAAAGATATTAACAATGTGTAACAAATCAACTTTATTTTGAATTTGTGGACCATTAAAAATAATGAACTAATTTTTAAATATTTCTTTTCAAAAGCTCATTATTAATTGTGTTTGATATTTATACTGTATTTATGTTAGTAGATAGTATGCACCCGCCTTGAGCTAATGAATTATAAAATTATTGTATTTAAAGTTTCAAATGCTAGTTGTGGTATGATCTTGGTTTGTGGTATATGTCCTTAGTCTAAAGTGATTGTGTATTTTGATTTATTTGGACTATCAGTAGTTTGAAATGGACTAATGCACCAACTCGCTCCCGCGCGCGCTGTTTTAGCGCATTGGGAGATAAATTGTAATACCGATATGTATAATAATTATTGTGAATAAAGAGATTTTGAACTTGAACTTGAACTTGAACTTGAACAATCCCGACATCTAGACACCTTCAAGCTCAATTGTGGCAGTAGTATCTTATAATATACACTGGATACAACTACTGGTGTAAACATCATCCTTGCAGTGTTATTTTTTAAAGGTAAAGTCAACCATTAAACCTGCTGAAAATGTCGCTCCACAAGTTATTTTATTTTGGCATTTTAAATCACCCTCCCAACATCTAGACACCTTCAAGCTCAATTGTAGCAACAGTATATTATAATATACACTGCATACAACTACTGGTGTAACTATCATCCTTGCAGTGTTATTTTTTAAAGGTCAAGTTACCCGTTGAACCTGCTGTAAATGTTGCTCTAGGAGTTATTTTTTGGAATTTTAAATCACCCTCCCGACATCTAGACACCTTCAAGCTCAACTGTGGCAATATTGTCTTATAATATACATTGCATACAACCACTGGTGTAAGCATCATCCTTGCAGTGTTAATATTTTAAGGTAAATTGAACAATGAAACTGCTTAGAATATCGCCTTATGAGTTATTTAATTTGTATTTTAAATCCCTTTCTTCGTCTGCTAGACATTTGAACGTCAATAGAACTTCAAAATATTTTGTTTATTATACTTTTTATAATATAACTAGGTATACAATGCAGATGTCTGCTTGCAATATTGAGCGGACGAGCGACTATTTGTTGAAATCAATAATAGCAAATGTTTTATAGGTAATTCAAGTGAGCTCTTTCTCTATGCTCACTCGCCGTTAGGGTTTAGCTCGTTCGCTACGCTCACTCGTCGTCAATTTAGTGTGTTCGCTGCGCTCACTCACCTTTTGGGTCGGCTCATTCGCTGCACACACTCGTCGCCAGATTTAGGTTGTTCGCTGCGCTTACTCACACAATTCTGCAATACTCTAATAATTTTTGATTACGCAGGTTTGCTGCGACGGTGTATTATATGTTAACAATGTATTAAATGTTGCAATGTTGTGTTTACAAAGGTAAATAAACCACTAAAATAAACAAAACAACAATTTCACATAAAACTAATGTATTCACAAACAGCTGATAGTAACAGTCTGCAGTTAAATTTTGTCCCAATAACAGCTGTATAATCAACACACAGTAAACAAACCAAATAAAATATTTCTCCTATTAACATGGAAACTTTAAAGGGCCGTAGGGCAGAACTCTTATGTCCGATTTGGAGCATTTCTGATTTATACCTTCCCATAGATTGTTACTATGACCAAGCAAAATTTCGTGAGGATCACTCAAGCCGTTCAGGAGGAGTAATTGTAAATAAAAAGCCAGAGTGTAGTATAGGAGCTTCGCTCGCTTCGCTCGCTCCGCTCAATTATTACCTGATAATAAACGTGCAATGACTAACAAAAGCAATATTTAGAGTATTCTAAAAATGATTGTAGCACAGGGTCCCTTCAATTGTCTAGTATGCTCAATGTCAGTCCTTTAAGTGAGTTGTTTAGTATTCCCAAGTCAAAAGTTATTTTTTGGAATTTTAAATCACCCTCCCGACATCTAGACACCTTCAAGCTCAATTGTGGCAACGGTATCTTATAATATACACTGCATACAACTACTGGTTTAAGCATCATCCTTGCAGTGTTATTTTTTAAAGGTCAAGTTACCCGTTAAACCTGCTGAAAATGTCGCTCAAGAATGTATTTTTTTGGCATTTTAAATCACCCTTCAAACATCTAGACACCTTCAAGCTCAATTGTGGCAACAGTATCTTATAATATAAACTGCATACAACTACTGGTGTAAGCATCATCCTTGCAGTGTTATTTTTTAAGGTAATTTTACCCCTTAAACCTGTTGAATATGTCGCTCTAGAAGTTATTTTTTGGAATTTTAAATCACCCTCCCGACTTCTAGACACCTTCAAGCTCAATTGTGGCAACGGTATCTTATAATATACACTAAATACAACTACTGGTGTAATCATCATCCTTGCAGTGTTATTTTTTAAAGGTCAAGTTACCAGTTAAACCTGCCGAAAATGTTGCTCTAAGAGTTATTTTTTGACATTTTAAATCGCTATCCCGACATCTAGACACCTTCAAGCTCAATTGTGGCAACGGTATCTTATAATATACACTGCATACAACTACTGGTGTAAGCATCATCCTTGCAGTGTTATTTTTTAAAGGTCAAGTTACCCGTTAAACCTGCCGAAAATGTTGCTCTAAGAGTCATTTTTTGGCATTTTAAATCACCCTCCCGACATCTAGACACCTTCAAGCTCAATTGTGGCAACAGTATCTTATAATATACACTGCATACAACTACTGGTGTAAGCATCATCCTTGCAGTGTTATTTTTTAAGGTAATTTTATCCCTTAAACCTGTTGAATATGTCGCTCTAGAAGTTATTTTTTGGAATTTTAAATCACCCTCCCGACTTCTAGACACCTTCAAGCTCAATTGTGGCAATAGTATCTTATAATATACACTGGATACAACTACTGGTGTAAGCATCATCCTTGCAGTATTATTTTTTGAAGGTCAACTTACCCGTTAAACCTGCTGAAAATGTTGCAACTGTTGTAAACTGAATAACAAATTATAAAACTATAATACAAATTATTATAGTTTGTATTTATAATTTACAAACTGATAATTTGTAATGGCCTGAGTTCATTTATTCATCTATTCATTTATTTATTCATATACTGTATAAATATCTTTTTTATATAATAAAAGAGTGCATTTAAGGGTCTAGAGGGAGAACTACTGAACGGATCGAGGCCGTTTTGGTGTCAATGGATTTTTTATGACTCCTACATGATAGGAAAAATAAGGTATCACTCAGAAAATTCCTTATAAAGCCGCAAAATGGAAATTAGACCTTATTTAGACCAATCTAAGACGTGATTTTGTCGTTTTGTTTACTGCTCCAGATGATCCATATCTTAAATTGAAATTTGAAAGCACTGCTGTTTTACAAAGTGTTTTTGTAAACAAAACAGACAATTTATGATAATTGACAGATACAAATGAAATCAAGAACACGTAATGTTGCAGTGGTTTTTAAAGCAGTAAAATAAATATTTAACAGCTGATGCTTTAATAAAATTTTGTTTCTATACTATAAAGAGATTATTTAATAAAGATGATTGAATTATTTTTATGTATTTAAACTTACGAGTTATTTATTAATATTTTTTACATATATGTTTTATATGTTTTTTATAACTATCAACTAATGAGCTTTATGTTAAAAAAAATACAATCATAATCTTTTGATTGTAAAATTCTTCCCACCGTATTTTAATCCATTAATTTTTGTTATAACTAAGTCATATAACATCCTTATATTGTTATTTTTCATCATTTTAAGGTCTTGTATGCTTATCATTGTACATCTTTAACAGTTGGTTTATTGTTCCCACTGATATAAACAATGGAGTACAAAAATAGAAAATGCGGAACTATGAACTGGAAGAAATAAGTCTTGAAATTTACAAGAAGAAATACTAAGAATGAGAAAAGGAGATGGAAATAAAGTGGAAACAAAAGACAGAGAATAAACATTTTGAATAGAGTTTTAGTGAAGGTAAAAACCCTATTATACGATTGACTTAGAGGACAATGCAGAAATACTTAGTACACCTAGGAATGTACTTCTATACCATTGCGTGAAAAATTCAGGTCAGAACTTGAAAGCAAGGTTCAATTAGATGCATAAACACTGTGGAAGAGCCCACAGAATGGTGCTCAGCGATGGTGGTGGTATCAAAAACCTAGTGGGGATGTTAGACTCTGCTTGGATCTAACACAATTAAACAAGTACGTAAGGTGACAAATATGCCAGAGATTGAAGACACACTTAATAAGACTGTTAAATTTTGAGTGTTTAAAAATAAGATACAAATTCCAAATTCTGGCATATTAAATGGACTCTGAGTCAGCGAAAATATACCAATAAGTTAATTTGCCATACTACTGGGATGGAATAAATGGAATTACGGTTAAATCATTATCTTTTTTTGTAAAGTCTCATAGGCCTACCATATTGGAAAACCATGATAGTAAGAAAACTATTTAAACTTATAAACTACTAATGCCATACTAGAGATAGCCTCCTGGTCGAAATTAGACCAAAAGTTTCGTTAATCTGGATCCAAGAAGTTTAAAAACATTTTAAAACTGAAACAACTGTTCTTTCTGTTTTAGCAGTTGTTTTTACAACAGCTGTCTAATGATTCAATCAATTCTCCTTCCTCCAAAAGATTAATATTAAAAATTTGAAAGCCTGGGGGCGTAGCCCTGGAGTCCTACGTGAATTAGAATAGAACTAGTATACGTGTTGCTCGAAATCGAGCAGTTTATTTTAATACAGTACAAATGTTACATTTAGCTCTAAATCAATGACATCCGACCAATCCAATATTGTGAGCATCTGTATCACCAAAACAACACGTATTTACAGCTGATTATTAACAAATGTTTAAAATGCTTTATTCAATCCCAATGTATATATATATATATATATATATATATATATATATATATATATATATACTAGCTGACTTACCCGTGCTTCGCAACGGTATAGGGCATAGGACCTAGACCTACTCAAATTGCAATGCCAACCAGAGGAATTTTTACACTTCAGGTGAGCTCGTTCGCTACGCTCACTCGCCTTAAGTCTACAATATCCTTTAGTTTTTTTTTATTACTAATCTTCCCTTAATACTTTAAATCAGAACAGCTGTTTACTATTAAATAAATTGCAGACTATTGGCATTTCAAATAGTTCTCATCTGCGATAATGTAAACAAATACCCAAAACAAATTATACGAACTCCATGATAACTTTGACCTTCTGTGGGGCGGGGCCCAATAGGAATTTTGTAAAATCGCTTCTTATTGTCTGCCTACGTTATGAGAGGAATATGTATGCAAAATCTCATGCTCCTAGGTGCTATGGTTTGGCCTGTGCGTTGATCGGAATTTCACATTTATATATAGAGATATATATAATTAATTATATATATATAATTAACTATATATATATAATTAAATGAGAAATTTTGAGATTTCAATGGTGGATAGCGCCTTTATTCTCAGTCCGATTCTCATCAGTTTTTGGCGGAAACAACTACAGACCAAGCCCTATCTAACGACACCAAAAACTTGAAAATCGGTCGAAAATTGTAGGAGGAGTTCTCAAGACAAAAAACCCTTAGCGTATTAAATAAGTATAGATTCTGCTCATCTACAGGACCATACCTTTCTAACGGTATGCGCGGGTTTCAATTACAATTACGATGCACAGGAGCTGAGAAAAAAGGAGGAGAAGAAACATACTTGCCTATTATAGAAGACTAGGAAATCGCCCACTGGTCGAAATTCGACCAAATATTTAATTGATCTTGAGCTAATTAGTTTTAAATTTTTTTAGATAAAACAAACTGTTCTTCCTGATTTGCTATAATTTGTTATTAGTTATTACAACAGCTGTTTCATGATCACTCAATTATCCTACTCCCATAAGATTAACATTGAATCTTTCAAAGCTTGTAAGGCGTAGCCTCGGGGGTCGATGTGAATTAAAATACCATTCTGCTCATCTAGAAGACACTACCTTTCAAACGGTATGTGCGGGTTTCTTTTACGTTGCTCACAAGCTGAGAAAAAAGGATGAAAAGAAACGTGCTTGCCTATTAATATGTAGAAAATAACTGTTCACATTGATAAATAAATGGGAAAATTTTAGTTTTAATACTGTGTTTGTGTATTAATAAATTCTATGACCATTTTCAAACGAGAACAACAAATTCATGAATAATCATTGTGAAAATTACCCGTCATTTTTGACGGGCTGTTTGCTAGTTTATATATAAATTTTAAAGATTATAATTTTTGTCTCTATTCTCTGGGCACCTCAAAACGAAAAAGTAACATGGTCCCGGGCTTAGGTCAAAATGGAGTACGGTGGAGTACGGTATTACCGTGAGACCTACGGTAATAGCTTCATCCCTATGGGAAATTCGCTAAAAATAAATTTGAAATTTTCCTATTACAATTGGGATTGGGTTAACCATTTCAATGTACAGCTGCTGTAAATGAGTGTAGTTTTTGGTCTCTAATGATATTCACAATGTTGGTTTGGTCGGATGTACATTTTACAATTAAATTTAAATGTAAGTACCGGGGAGCCGAGATTCGCTCCATAAATATGTTGAAAAATGTTACAAAATGTTTAAAGTGGCATTGAAGCTAATTAATCTTCATAAATCAGTTACAAATACCTATTTAACAATTAATTCATTTCCTGGTGTACAATTTAATGTTTTTTTTCCAGGAGAGTGTTCGAGTTTCCAACACAACAATCCAATTTGTCTCCAGCGGACATAACAGATAACGGGTTTCTCCGTACCACAGGTTTATTTGGCCTAGGCCTGTGGGAGCCTCTTCCCGCAAAAAAAGAGTGACCCCTGAGATGGCGGGGGAGGTTGACGTCCTTCAGGGGCTTTTCACTATAACATTCCACCGGCCATTTTTTAAAATCATAAAATATTTAAATTACTTTTATCATGACTCATGATCGAGGTTGAAGGTGTCTAAATGACGGGATAGTGACTTAAAAAGCAAAGTTACTTGTAAAGCGGCATTTTCGGCTGTTTTTATTGTTCATTTTCCCTTAAAAAATTGACATTGCAAAGATGATGCTAACACCAGTAGTTGTTTTCAGTATATATATTAATATACTATAGCCACAATCAAGGTTGAAGGTGTCTAAATTAAGGGATAGTGATTTAAAAAGCGAAGAAATTACTTGTAGACCCCGGCATTTTCGGCAGTTTTTATTGTTCACTTTACCTTAAAAAATTGACGCTGCAAATATGATGCTAACACCAGTAGTTGTTTTCAGTATATATATATATATATATATATATATATATATATATATATATATATATATATATATATATATATATATATATATATTAATATACTATAGCCACAATCAAGGTTGAAGGAGTCTAAATTAAGGGATAGTGATTTAAAAAGCAAAGAAATTACTTGTAGACCCCGGCATTTTCGGCAGTTTTTATTGCTCATTTTACCTTAAAAAATTGACGCTGCAAGGATGATGCTAACACCAGTAGTCGTTTTCAGTATATATATTAAGATACTATAGCCACAATCAAGGTTGAAGGTGTCTAAATGGCGGGAGAATGATTTAAAGTGTAAAGAAATATTTTAACAAATTTAAAGTGTAAAGTGATTTAAAGTGTAAAAGAGCTTGAAGGTGTCTAGATGTCGGGAGGGTGATTTAAAATTCCAAAAAATAACTTTTGACTTGGGAATACTAAGCAATTTAACTCACTTAAAGGACTGACATTGAGCATACTAGACAATTGAAGGGACCCTGTGCTAGAATCATTTTTAGAATACTCTATATATTGTTTTTGTTAATCATATTGCACGTTTATTATCAGGTAATAATTATAATATAAAAAGTATAATAAAAAATATATTTTGAAGTTATATTGACATTCAAATGTCTAGCAGACGAAGAAAGGGATTTAAAATACAAATTAAATAACTCATAAGGCGATATTCTAAGCAGTTTCATGGTTCAATTTACCTTAAAAAATTAACACTGCAAGGATGATGCTTACACCAGTGGTTGTATGCAATGTATATTATAAGAAAATATTGCCACAGTTGAGCTTGAAGGTGTTTAGATGTCGGGAGGGTGATTTAAAATTCCAAAAAATAACTCCTAGAGCAACATTTTCAGCAGGTTTAACGGGTAACTTGACCTTTAAAAAATAACACTGCAAGGATGATGCTTACACCAGTAGTTGTATGCAGTGTATATTATAAGACTCGCCTACGGCTCGATGGGGGCTCCGCCCCCATGCCCCCTCAGGGGTTGCCCCTGAGTAGTTAAAGCCCAAATTAGAGTCGTCGTTACGTCATAGATATATCTTTCATAGTTATAATTTGAATGCCAGAGCTCAAAGTTCAAGATTTCATAAAAGCTTAGTGTTAATTTGGGGGGATACATAGTGTTACTTGGAGATTAAAAGTAAAAAGCAATTATAAAATAATTATTATCTTAGCTTTTTACAGGCTGCGAGACTATCTTCAATTTATATGTGAGAATTTTTTGATATTTAAAGAATGGTAAAAGAATCGTTGAGGGACATTACGTCATCGCGCAACTAAGAACTTGGTGCAATGAAAAAAGTACAAAAATATCGAATTATCATTAAATTTGAATTAAATGTGTTTAAAGGTCCATTTTTGTAAAAAAAATTATTTGTTCACTTGAAAAGAACTTAGCCATTACAAATGTTCAAATATGCTACAAATTTAAACCTGAAAGGTAGAGAAACGGTTAAAACAAAACTTATGTGTTAAAAAGTTGTGGGATCATGCATCTTGGTTACTTAGCGCAAATAAAGGAAATAACGTATAAAAATTAAGAAAATCTTGTTAATCAATAATTAAGTCTAAATTATTAAACTGGTTAGTACCTCCGAAGTAGTGGACTGCCAATTTAACTTTACTCACAATTAATACTAATAAAAAGTTTGAAAATTGCTTATGGCTTTTTTCTTTTTTCCCTAGTCTCTTAATTCATAAAAAACTGTCCCCACTTAGGAAAATAAATAAAAAAATTCTAAACATTTCCAAATCGATGCAAAAGTTCACATTAATAACTGTAAACTAAAATGCCTTGCTTGGATAAAATAAAACTATAGGTGCATGGTGGTAATAATAATAAAAATAATCGGCCTGTAAATTCACCAATAAAAATGGAAAAACTTATTTTAGGTAAAGAGTGTTGATATTGACAATGGTTTTGTCAAATCATGACTTACGAAAACTTATAAAATAATTGTTTATTCTTAGGCCTCCTTAGACAGTAGATCTAGGTTCTTGTATAAAGAAAAAAACATTTGGGGAAATGAACAAATATTTATATATGTAATGTACAGCAATATCTCACCTAAAACAATCAAAACCTTCAATGGGATTATTTTAAATATAAGTAATTGTAGGGATAGAATGGAGTTGTGAAATAATAATGGACTATGTAAATATTCTAGATATCATGCTTAAAAATTGATATGTGTTAAAATTTTGGCCACATGATGTAAGTAGTTGGTGTATTCAAAATGAATAAAAGTGGAATAAAATTATAAGTTTTAATTGAGGTACGCTGTATATAATGAAAGACAAAAATACTTAAGAAAGATATTAGAAAATTTAAAAATCCACCGATAATGAGTTGCAGGTGAGGCCCACCGAAGAACTGCCCGCTAAGACAGTAAGAAAACCGGCTAATACGAAAATCGCCTGTAGCTCGTTTTTTAAAACCACATCCTAGTTCTCCTTAGTTCGTAAAAAAATTGAGAATTGTGAAATCATGATCGATTATGGAAATATTCTAGATATTATGGTATATGGAGGCTCCACCCCCTTTCCCAGAAATTAGTTGCCCCTATTCTTTAATTGCCGTAAAAATCTCAAGCACTGAACATGGTAGTTGAGGCCTCCACCCCATAACCCTCGTTGTAATTTTGTTTGATACTCTAACTGTACTGATTAGGGTTATGAGTGTGGGTTTATGTGTAGTTTCTATGTACCTATTATACCTGAGTACTAGTACAGATTTTAAGTTAAACTTGTTAATTTTGTTTGATACTCTAACTGTACTGATTAGGTTATGAGTGTGGGTGTATGTGTAGTTTCTACGTACCTACTATACCTGAGTACTAGAATAGATTTTAAAAGAAACTATACTGTAGTAAACTAGTCGCCAGGGGATGTGGCGCCATGCCTTGCCTCACCCTCCTAGCGCAAAAAGTATGAAAAAAAATATCTGGATAAAATGGATGAAAATGTAGGATGGCTAAGCTAAATAAACTATTTTGCATAAACTAATTATTATATAAACTATTATTTAAATGAAAAAATAAATACCGTCAGAAAAAAATAGGACAACATGAACAAACTGTTATGAACCCGCTACAGGCTAATCACAAAAATACTATTCGATGCAAAATAAAAATGTATGTTATAATTTAAGAATAATTATTATAAATACTACTCATAAATCCTGTTGGAGTTACAGGGATAATTCAAACATTAGTTAAAAATTAGAAATTTACCTCGATTCGTTGGGAACCAAAGTTTTAGGTCAGTAAGTAACAAACAATGTAAAAAATCGCTAAGTAACAACAAACAATTCAAAACAATCAGTTACCTAACAATTAATTGTAAAACAACAGTATGGCCTAACAGGTAGAATAAAAGGCATTCATAACACTTATTTTTTTTGTTTGGTATGTACTTCCCCACTCACTCATCAGGGTATCAGAAATTCATCAAATGTCGGTAAAGTTGATTTAGTTCTCGCTTGGGAATTACTGTGTAGTAAGTGATATATGGGTGATATAACTAAACTTCGCTTAATCTACTTTACCGACATTTTCTGATACCCCGATGAGTCAGTTACACATTCGGGAGTATATAATTTAGATACTGTTGCCACAATTGAGCTTGAAGGTGTCTAGATGTCGGGAGGGTGATTTAAAATGTCAAAAAATAACTCTTAGAGCAACATTTTCGGCAGGTTTAACGGGTAACTTGACCTTTAAAAAATAACACTGCAAGGATGATGCTTACACCAGTAGTTGTATGCAGTGTATATTATAAGATACTGTTGCCACAATTGAGCTTTAAGGTGTCTAGATGTTTGAAGGGTGATTTAAAATGCCAAAAAAATACATTCTTGAGCGACATTTTCAGCAGGTGTAACGGGTAACTTGACCTTTAAAAAATAACACTGCAAGGATGACGCTTACACCAGTATTTGTATGCAGTGTATATTATAAGATACCGTTGCCACAATTGAGCTTGAAGGTGCCTAGATGTCGGGAGGGTGATTCAAAATTCCAAAAAATAACTTTTGACTTGGGAATACTAAACAACTCACTTAAAGGACTGACATTGAGCATACTAGACAATTGAAGGGACCCTGTGCTAGAATCATTTTTAGAATACTCTAAATATTGCTTTTGTTAATCATTGCACGTTTATTATCAGGTAATAATTATATTATAAAAAGTATAATAAAAAAATATTTTGAAGTTCTATTGACATTCAAATGTCTAGCAGACGAAGAAAGGGATTTAAAATATAAATTAAATAACTCATAAGCCGATATTCTAAGCAGTTTCATGGTTCAATTTACCTTAAAAAATTAACACTGCAAGGATGATGCTTACACCAGTGGTTGTATGCAATGTATATTATAAGACAATATTGCCACAGTTGAGCTTGAAGGTGTTTAGATGTCGGGAGGGTGATTTAAAATTCCAAAAAATAACTCCTAGAGCAACATTTTCAGCAGGTTTAACGGGTAACTTGACCTTTAAAAAATAACACTGCAAGGATGATGCTTACACCAGTAGTTGTATGCAGTGTATATTATAAGATACCGTTGCCACAATTGAGCTTGAAGGTGTCTAGATGTCGGGAGGGTGATTTAAAATGTCAAAAAATAACTCTTAGAGCAACATTTTCGGCAGGTTTAACTGGTAACTTGACCTTTAAAAAATAACACTGCAAGGATGATGGTTACACTAGTAGTTGTATCCAGTGTATATTATAAGATACTATTGCCACAATTGAGCTTGAAATTGTCTAGAAGTCGGGAGGGTGATTTAAAATTCCAAAAAATAACTTCTAGAGCGACATATTCAACAGGTTTAAGGGGGCAAGGATGATGCTAACACCAGTAGTTGTTTTTAGCGTAATTATTAAGATATAGCGACATTAGAGGTTGAAGGCAGCGACCAAGGAATACTATAGACTGGCAATGTGGCTCGCGGATTGAAGCCGGGCTGCACCTATGGTGGAGGGGAGACAGGCACGTGAGTGCGCGTGCGTCGCACAATACCGCGCGTCGAGCGGCTATGAACGGTCACTGTCATTGCAGCGACTACTCTTGCGCTCTGAGTAATTTTGATTAACGATGCTTTATTGTGTCGCACACGGGTGCAATAATAATTTAAGAAAAAACGGTAGGTGTTTCTTTTCACAGGCACGTAGTTGATTAGCTGCAAATGTGTTAAATAGCTACTAACTAATCAATTTATTTTAGGCTTACGGTAAATTTGTTCTTCAGTTTGCTCAGTTAATAACTTACATCCACCCACTGTTGAAACTGCACTATACTTTAACATTTTATCACTGTCTACTTAATGTTTACTACACACTCTATTTATGTTAACTATAAACTATTACAAAATATGAAATACTGTATTGCTTTAACTTGTTTAATAAAATACACTATTTCTGCTTTTTAGAGGATTTTATACTGTGGTAAGAAGCGTTATCCATCACTATGACTTGGGGTTTCGTCAAATAATTAGGAATTAAGAAATCCTAAAACTATTTACAAAATGTTTTACGATGGAAAGCCATTAGCTTAGCTGCGAAGTTTAGTCTACGCCAATTCCTACTGAATGATAAGATTTTGCTCTTTTATTGGGCGTGTACGTGGACGTCCCCGTTTAATACGATTTCCTTCCATGATAAACCATAAAACTATAGATTGTCACTAAATTACTGAATACTAACTACCGACACAATTTAGACATACAGCATATGGACAACTAACTGTTGACACAACCAGTACATACAACAATAGGCCTACACGACGCTTATCTAAGACACGTGTGCGAGACAGTGTCAGAATTGTCAACTTTTTGGTGCATGGCAACGTCATTTTATATTACCAGATCATTTGTTGTTATGATAAGTGTGGTTACTTTTTAAGAGAGGGGGGCAAAATTAAACCTTTACTGTCAGTTTATTTTTATTTTTTTATTTTTGGTTCAGAACTTTTTTATATCATAAAGTTGCTGAATATTAACTATTTTGTGGAAATAATTTGTATGTAAAAATATTGATAGGCAGGTTTTAACAGCCATGTTATACAGTCAATAAGGGAGGCTACTTTTTCTGTTTTAAAAACAAACAGTTTTTATTTCTAACAAATATCGTAGTAAAATTTACAGTATCAAATATCAATTAAAACTTCAATTAAAAATACACCATATATATCAATGTATTTTTTTGTAATATCTAGTTTCTTACTATGTTTGTATAAGCTAATTTTTGTTTTGTTTTAAATAACTACGTATTTTTAAAATCATACATATTTAAATTTTGTTAGTACATTTTGTTGTTTTCAAGGAAATGTTTTTCTTGTTTATTAATGTCTTTCCTTAGTCATTATTCAATAATAAAGTGTTGCAGTAATTATTTTGGATACAATCACCTTTAAAAAATAATAATCCACAAAATAATAATAATAAAGTAATAAACTATCAAAGTTGTATATGCGCGACAAAAGCTCCAAGCGGCGCGGCGGCACGGGTCGCGGCAGCCGGCCCGTCGCAAATTAAACTATTAACTTTGAATTAGAATAAAACCAAAACGAAGCGTTCTACAAAAAAATTTTAAATTACAAAGTTGCGATTTAAGTCTTTTCCAACAACTTTCCCGCTGACAAAATTCACCTGACCAATAAATAAAAAACTTCCTCGCTTACTAACTTTTTAATGTCATGAATTTCAAACAAAAGTGCTTTGCTATAATTTTGTATTTTTTTCTTCGTATTATTATTTTAATTTTGATATAAAAATATTACCATAGGCACCGTTATATAGTAATGTTCATCATACTAAAATATCGAAATTTTATCTTGACTATAACTATATTTTTTTACAGTGTTAATGAAACGCGGCGAATTAAAATTTGGCCCGTCGCGAGCAGTAGACCCGCTAGTTGCACCTATGTGGAACTATAGAAAGTGGCTTCAACACCTATCAATGTTAAAGGATAGGGATTGCCAGTCTATAGTATTCCTTGGTCGCTGGTTGAAGGTGTCTAAAAGACGGGAGAGTGATTTAAATTGCAATGAAAAAAGTTCCTGAGCGGCATTTTCGGCAGTTTTTTTTATGATTTACTTTGCCTTTAAAAATTGACACTGGAATTATAATGCTAAGTAATAATCGAAAGTCTAATTAAGAATTTTAATCCCCAATATATTTTACATCTTTCTCTTTCAGGATTGTATTAATAAATATTAGACTAACCCGCGCATTTAACCCATCGCTCATCCTTTGAATATTAAAGTGCCTTTCAGCTAGGTTTAGGCAGATTGCAGTACATACTTGTCCTGCAGGCAACAGATATTTTATTTGCAGTTACATAAACGTCATACATTTAATTCTCTCAAAATTTGAAAATATAAATAAATGTTACAAACTGTGTTAACAAAGATATTTTAAGCAAAAAGTCAAAAGTATTATACTGCATTCATAATTTAACATTCGGTACGTCAAATGCCTCATTTTTTGCATTTTAATTGGTTCAAGGACAAATCCGCCGCTAACTTCACGCCTGGCGGCAACTGCAGTAGTACCAACTGAGGATGAATCAAGAAATGAAACTGGCCGCCATTATGCAGACCAGATCTGCCGCTAGGTTCACGACCGTCAATATCGTTGATTCGATTGTTTTCATCGCACAATTTTAATCGCAATATCAAAATTTCCACATTGATGATAACGGTGGAGTCGGATAACGAAGTTTCACCAAATAACCAGCTGAGGCGGCACTTGCCCCGTGTTTGCACTTACACTACTTCATTTAAGCCTTCTTGGTTGTCCCGTTATGTGAAAAAGGCTTATGAAAAGGCCCGTTTTTGAAAAGGATTACTCATATAACACTTACTCATACTATCACCAAAAATCTACAGTCTTGTTCTAGGCCTACCATAAAACCAAAACTAAATCATGTGTCAAAATTGTAATAGGCCTATTAGGCCTAAGTTATCATTTAGGCTACTATCAATATAAAAGCATTAGGCCTACACCTGTGTTAACAAAATTGAAATAACCTATTGATAATAACAATGCAGTCAGATAACGAGGTTTTTCCCCCTACTTTTAAATAGGCCTACCAACTGTAGGGCATAATTAGGCCTACATACAGGTCGACTGAAAAAGAACCATCTTAGTTTTTACTCACTCTAAAGTTGGGATGATGTAGTTAGATTTTATATCGTTCATGTAAGCCCCATTAATTGCGGTTCCCTCTATGACAAAAATTATGTCTGCTTGAATTATATGATCCACAGACCCCACAACCATGTTTGCAAACAATAAGACACTGATAATAGGGCAGCAAAGGCCTAGCTAGGGAGGCCTGGCCTACTCGGAGTTCGAGGAAAATTAATCACTACTGAAGAAAAAAATTATCCTTATGCCAACCATTTCATAAAGATTAGTTTTCTAACAAAACTAAACACTGTCATACAGTACTTTATGTTATGCCATATCAAAACAAAATATTTAATATCTTGAAGGCTTAACCTTAACCTCTTCGGTGAACTTATAAGTTTATGAATTGAGTAAATATGGCGTCGTTATTTGATAACGACGCCATAATTACCCAATGGTTTATACCAAGGTCTGTAAAGGAAGAAGCATGGGTTTATACGGGTTTATACTTCTCTCCCCCATCCCTCAGTCATCCGTCCCGTCCGTCACCGAGGTCGGTATAGGAAAAGCTTAACTGCTTTATAAAAATCTGCTGTATAACTATTTTTTGTATTTCGGATATGAAGTGTGAAAACTAAAACAGATGTCAAGTTACCTTGTAATATTTACTATTTCACAGCTGATTGAAAAATTAATAAAGCAGTTTTTCTACGGGCGATGAATACAAGGGTCCGATACTTATCGCAACGACACCATCATACTCTAATTTACTACTTAGTATCAAACCTTTTGATAGTTATCGAATTAAAAATTATCTTTCAACGTAAATACACAACCATAAATTCTACATCATTTTACTATGAAATTTTTACTCTCATACCTGTTTTTGCGAAGATCCTGGAGTCTGTAGGCCTAATGTTAGAGCAACTCAGTGGGTACTTCCGAGACTTGTCGTCTCATCGTTCCGGCACAGTATGGCTGTAGGAGGGGTAGGTCTACTGTCTCGGCAGTTGACTCTCTCCTTCAGATCGAGCTGGATGCATTCGAGCGGAAGTGCTCAACTGTGGTGCTCTTGTGCGACCTTTCCCACGCGTTTGATTGTGTTTCGAACACACTTCTTATAACAAAGCTTGAGAGATATGGGGTCAGAGGTGGGGCCATAGAACTTCTGAGGTCCTATCTCCGTGGGAGGAAGCAAGTTGTGGACTGGAATGGCAGTTGTTCAGCTCCTCTTGATGTGAGGCATGGAGTTCCGCAGGGCTCCTTGCTTGGCCCATTCCTGTTTGTTGTTGCCATAAATGACCTGTTTTTTAAGGTCCCCGGGAGTGTCTTGTTCTACGCAGATGACACTACCCTTTTCTCGAGTAATTCTGACTATGAGACTGCCAGAACTTCAGTCCACGCTCTGCTTGAAACTGCTTGTGCCTGGTTTCGTTCAAATAAATTCTGTTTGAATGAGGCCAAGACACAAGAAATTGTGTTCAGCTTGTGCAATCAGTTTGATGGTAATGAACCTGTTAAGCTGCTGGGTTTTACACTCAGCCCTCAGCTTTCATGGACAAGCCACATAGATAACCTCTGTGTGAAGCTCAGTAGAGTAGTCTATCTTTTGAGGCGTCTTCGAACCGACACTCCTTTTGAATTTGTCAGACTTGCTTTCTTTGCTTTCTTCAGTCCCACATTCTCTATGGCACGCGACTTTGGGGACAATCTTCCAGAGTCCAGAAAGTTTTGCTTTTACAAAAGAGGGCCCTGAGGGTTGGTGTGTGGAGCCCAGCAGCTAGAGCACTGTAGGCCTCTTTTCAAGGCATGTAAGGTTTTAACAGTGTACAATGTATATATTTATCAGTGTTTAACGGCCATCAAATGTAATGAATCAAACTATGCTTTGAACTCTGAAGTGCATGATTATTCTACCAGAATTAATACAAACCTGCATGTAAACAGTTGTAGACTTGACAAGGTATTAAAATTTTTCCCTGTTGCAGGCATAAGAATGTTCAATTGTATACCAGTAGAAGCACGGCCATCTCTAGTACAAGGCCATGTCCTTCGAACTGGCAACGCCGCAACGGTATCTACCCGTAGTAACGTTCTTTTCACTCGCGCTATTGTTGTCAATGGAACTTAATGTAATTTCTTGTTACTGCACTTTAGTATGAAAGATTTGTAAATATCCTTAGTTGGTGGGTCAATTATGACGTAAACAATATAGCATGTTTTAATTGAATGACAATTTGCAATAGAAATACAATGTTTATTCAACCAACTAACTGCTTATATTCGACTTTCCATTTTTGAAAAAAGCTTATTGAACCATTATTTGTTTGGAATAAATTTAGTTGTAATACTACATACATATACTTATTTACAAATTATTTAGTTGTTTAACAAAATTTTCTCCATAATGGACACAATTTCAGAAACTATTACGGTTGTTAAAGGTGGCTATATGTTGTTATGAAACGAGTCCGTTGTTTATTCTTTGATCTAAAGTATGCTTATAGTAACTGATATCAAGGCAATTATAAATCGTTCGTTCATTACTATATTTTGAATAGAAAACAAGCAAAATTTATTCTGTAAGTTAATGAAAAAATGTAAATAAATTCAAATTTAAGTTTATTGCATGTTTTAAATTTAAAGAATCTTATAAAAAGTTTTAGTTTAAAATAAATTACATTCTAAAATATTTAGTTAAATTAATTGGATGTTTTGAATTAATTTTCACGAAGATTATAAAAATAATAATGTTTTGGTTATTTCTTATTTCAATATGTAAAAGATTATGACCATTTCGGCTATGGATTGCTATCAATCACACACGCAAAATTGTTTAATGCTTCCTTTTTCCGTTTATTTTCTGGTTAGTAAAATAATCTAAAGTACAAAATTTATTCCTTATGTATTAAATTCGGAATTTTGTATAAAAAGAGTTTTATGTAATACACATAACACCGAGTAATCATACATCGTGGCTTTATCCGCTCGGTGCGCGCATCATCAAGTCTGATATAATTTCATCTAGAAATGAAAATACCGCTTTTAGCGAGTTATGGCTGCTAATTATAGTAAGTTTGGCTCTTCCTCTTAATTGCCATAGAGGCTAAAGCTACACTTTTCAATAAAAAATTACAATATAGGCGATTAAAGTTAACGGCGCACGACTTCCTCCATTTACTGCAATGCTACTGGCAGAGTGCCGAATACTCCCTGTGCAACGTTGCTACTTTTTTTTTTTTTATTTACGGCAAAACGCCAATTTACAAAGATGATAATAAATTCAATTCATAATTTACATAATTAGACAGTTCATGCTGTAGTGTGATGAAATCAACAACAATAAATTGTCAATAATAACTCACAATAACAATAATTAATAGCCTATAACAAAAGAAACAATAAATTAACAATAATATAGCTCGCAATAACAATAACTAATAGCCTATAACAAAAGAAACAATAGATTAACCATAAAATTAACAATGGCAATACATTAACAATAGCAATAGGTTGACAATAGGTTAACAATAGCAATAATTGAAAATGGCAATAACTAACAATGCACTTATTTATAATAGCAAAAAATTTAACAATAACAATAAATTAACAATACAATAAGTTCAACAGACGGATACAATAGTCAACAATGCATTTTAATTCTGATAATATACAAAACGACAAATTTGTCAATGATTCAGCAATGTGAACAATAATACGGCAATGACTCGAAAAGAAAAACTTGAAAGATTGTAAATATGAGATCTAGAACCTAGAGTGACTTAAAAGTAATTTTCAATTTATTATTGCTTTCATGGAAGAAGTCATGGAGAGGTGATATCAAGTTCCCAGTTCTATGAAGTCTAGGGATGGTGCTATGGTGTTCATATCCAGTAGAGTACGCCCGATGACCAAACAGATGTAAGGAGCGAGTTTGACTTGGGATTCTGATGTCGATCAGACTGAGTAGTCGTGGACAGTCCATATCACCAACAAGAAGACGTTGTAGGAACATCAAGTCCAGTAGTTGTCGTCTCTTCAGCAGCGGCTCCAATCCAACCAACTCACCGATGACATCCAGAGGGGCAGTCCGGTATTCAAAACCCAGCCTGACTGCAATAATCCGAAGAAACCGGTCTTGAACCGCCTGAAGACGCTGGATATGCCCAATCTGATGAGGAGACCAGACGACACTGCCAAACTCTAGGACGGATCTAACCAGCGCTATGTAAACAGTTTTCATGGCCCCAATACTCAACCCTCTTCTAGAGGTTCTTATGAGGAGGCCTAGAGTTTGTAAAGCCTTAGCTATGATGGTGTCAATATGATCTTCCGGACTGAGGTTAGAAGAGAGGATGATCCCCAGGTCACGAAGAGAAGTCTCACGCTTTAGGGTGAATCCATCCAAGGAGTAACTGAAGTGAATAGCCTCATTAGAACGATGGAAGGAAATAACTGCGCATTTGGATGCGTTTATCTTCATGCAGTTTTGGATACACCACTCCTCAATATTGGCAAGACAGCGCTGGAGTCTCTTACAGTCGTCGGTCGAAGACACTGAAGTATAGATCTTGATGTCGTCAGCAAAGAATAGACACTCCACGTCAATGCAGTCCACAAGGTCCTTTAAGAAGATGGTAAATAGTAAGGGTCCCATGTGAGAGCCCTGAGGAACTCCTGATGTTGCAGTGAAAGGCTTAGATTTGGCTCCAAGAAATTTAACAATCAAAGTCCGATCTATCAGGTATGACCGGAACCACTGGAGAAGGTTACCCAAAATCCCATATGCTTCAAGTTTACTAAGAAGATGGTTATGGTTGACTTTGTCAAAGGCCTTAGAGAAGTCGATATACACGCTGTCCACTTGTTTGCCTTTCCGAAATGAGGTAAGAATGTCATGCTTATAGAGAATCAGGTTGGTAGAAATGGACCTTCCACGGGAGAAACCATGTTGCTTGTTGTTCATGATACTAGAGCAGTGGAAACTCACATAACTAAGCACAAGAGATTCAAAGACCTTCCCCAATGCTGGCTGGATTACAATAGGTCTATAATTTCTTACATCAGAAACATTGGACGATTTATGTATAGGGACAACATAGCTGGTCTTGATTTTATCAGGGAAGACACCAAGTTCGAGAAGCTTGTTGTAGACAATAGTGAGTTGAGGTGCAATAATTTTACTGCAGTGTTTGAGTACAAGTGGTGGAACATCATCCGGCCCAACTTCTCGCTCGCCATGGCCTTGCACTAGAGATGGCTGTGGTAGAAGTAATTAAGGCGTCGGGCAGTGCGCAAATTTTGCTATCACATTGAAGTCCTTGCTTTTGGAAAACCCTTATTACAAAACATCTGAGTTCTATGAAGCAGATCATTCATCAATAATAGAATTCATTTTGATGTGACAATGTCATGAAGGTAAACTGCCATCTGCTTTTAAATTTTCTTTTCCTTTTTTTATTTTGGTTTTTTTTAGTGATGTGTGCTTTATTTGCATGGACTGCTACATGGATTGCATTTTGCTTATTTTATTGGACTAGTTTTGTTAGTCAAGAGGATTTTAGCGAATTTCCCTATAGGGAATACGCTATTACGGTAGTAGCCATGGTAAGACCTAAGCCCGGGACCACTTTACTTTTTCATTTTGAGGTCCCCAGAAGCCAAAAACACCATTCGTTCATTTTCATATATATGTATATATATATATATATATATATATATATATATATATATATATATATATATATATGTATCTATCTATCTATATATCTATGTGTCCGTGGTACTGATAACTTTTGAAGGGGACCTCCGATTTTGATGAAATTTGGTATGGAGGTGTAAGACCAGGTCTATTTTCATGAGTTCGCGAACCAGCATTGTCGGGTTATGGGAACGGGGTTTTATGGGGTTTCAAATTGGTCAAAAATGGGTTTTTGTCATTTTTGGACCTTAATTTTTTAAATTCATCAATTTTAACTGAAACCATTTAAAAGAGCTTAAAAAACAAACAATTTGATATTTTTAATTTTTATCATAGCATAACTGGTTACGGGGCAAATCCAATAATGTGTTTTCCATGTTATTCTTATGGGAAATCAATAAAACCTTATATCTTGCTTATTTATTGACATAACTTAATCAAATTTGGTATGTACATTATCTATATAAGGTTAAACTTATACTTGCTTACAAAACCCATATGGCGGCAAACCTACATACTCACCCCCATGGGGTTTATGGGGAAAATAAAAAATTGTCAGAGTTTAATACAATTTTGTGTTTACATTCACCAATTATTTATAAAATTAGATTTTCTAACAACACCCAATGGCAGAAAACCTACATACTCGATCCTATAGTGTTTTTATGGGGAAAGTAAATAATCTGAAATTCATTTGGAAATTCGCTGAGTACGCAGGTCTGCTGCGACGGGGGTATTCTTTATTTATTTGTGTGACGTAGCCTATTGCTTCTGTAGTTTAATGGCCAAATAAAATCATTTGAATCATTAAATTCCTTATTTTAGTAATAGTTGAGACAAAAAATCCACAACAATCTCATACGCAAACGAAAACAATTAATTTTTCCTGAAGAGTTGGAAACACTTGTATTTAACAATTAGTAAAATGTTGATTTTTAAGACATTTTTAATTGTTGTTTCCTCGGTGGCGGCAACCACAGTTGTCGCAGAAATTGACACCATTGCTCTTATGGAAAGTAGTTCACCTACAGCCATCTTGTCCGTCACCCAGTCTCACTTCACTTTCTCTCCAACCAGTCCGACCACAGTATTAAGTAAACATAGCGACGTTATTTCATGACCATAGAGTGGCCAAGACATAGAGAGAAAGGAAGCGCTTGACACGGGTCTCAGACCTGTCTCGAGTCGAGACTACTGATCGTAGAAACAGGTAAGTGCATTCGGTTTATTGGATTGGCAACATATTGCATCAAATTGAATTGTCATTAATTCATTAAATCAGCAAATTGCAATTAATTTTCATCGATAGAATTGCATCAAAACAATGTTCAAGCCATTGTTGAAAAACATAAGGAATCAGCTCTCGATTGTTGAAAGGTTTCGATTATATCGCATCGGTTGCATAGCGCCCATAGCGGACAAGATTGCAAGGGCGGTTCTAACAGACAAAAGTACTCTCCCGTGCCGGTTGCACTGACGCACGTCGCACTTAACGCAGTTGCCGTATGGACGTCCAAAAACAAACATGCTTGTCTTTTCGCCGCAACGACCAGCGTCAACGCACCGGCGGCAACGCAACGGACGGCCAGCTAGGACACTCCCATGCCTCTCAGTGCGTTTGAAATTGTTGTAATTAAATAGAAATACAAGATTCAATTAACTTCATTTTATTAACTTCATGTTTACAAAAACTCAGCAAGAACAAAACATATACAACACAATAATATTCAATAAATTGAATCATATGGTTTAAAATAAATAAACTGTAAAAACAGTGTGACAACATTTTTTACTTTCAACACACCTCCTTGCTGGCATGCTGTTTAAGTCCTAATGTTGCTATGAGTTTGCTGAAGACTGGTTTCTTGACTTGCTTTGTAAATACATCAGGGACATTTTCTTCTGATGAAATGTACTTGAAATACACTTGTTTAGTTTCTACTAAATCTCTCAGAAAGAAATATCTCAGATCGATATGTTTACTTCTATCAGAGGTTGTGGTTCTTTGCTAAACAAATTGCCCCTTGATTATCGACAAAAACACCTTGAGGTTCTTCCAAAAAAACAAGTCATATACTTAGTTCTGTCAACAGTTTCCGAATCCATTGGAGTTCTTATGCTCCTTCGCACATTGCTATATATTCAGATTCAGATGAAGATAGAGCGGTGCATTTTTGTTTCCTACTGCACCACGAAACCGCTGCTCCTGCAAGCACAACAACATATCCGCTGAAAGATTTTCGATCTGTACGATCACTTCCTCAATCAGAATCTGTGTACATTTTTAACTTATCACCTGTTTTGTGGTAGTTCAACTTGTAGTTTGCTGTACCCTTAAGATACCTTAATACATGCTTTACCCCTCTCCAGTGTTCTTCTTTATGATTTTCATTAAATTGACTCATATATGTTGAGGGATATGTCAGATCTGGTCGAGTTCCGCATGCTAAATATAACAGACTCCCAACTGCTTGCCTGTAAGGTATGTTCTCTTCAGAGTTGGTGCTTGAGTTTCTCGTTTGAACAGTAATAGTGTTAAATTTCAAGTTAGGATCAAGTGGGGTTAAGGCTTCCTTGCAGTTTTCCATCTTAAAACCGCTCAAAATTTCACGAACATAAGATGACTGATCCAATGTCAAAGATCCATCTGACTTGCTGATTGTCATTGATAATATATGTTTAGCTTCACCCATATCTCTTGAATGAAAATGTTTCTTCATAAGATTTTTGAAAGCTTCGATTTTTTATTTATCCTTTCCAAGTATGAGCACATCATCCACGTAAACTCCTACAATGATTTCTTCTTCATGATTGTAATAGATGCAAGGATCTGCTGTTGATCTGTTTAATTTCGAGCTCTTAAAGAAATCATCCAGACATTTGTTCCATTCTCGCCCAGACTGTTTCAATCCATAAATACTCCTTTTCCAATGGCATACTAAATGCTCTTTCCCTTTAACAGCAAATCCCCCTGGATGAGCCATATACACATCTTCATTTAATGTACCGTTTAAATAAGCTGAAGTTATGTCCATTTGGTGAATTTCATAATCCATTTCTACAGATAATGCGAGGAGAATACGGATGGACTTGGTTTTGATTACGGGGGAGAAGGTTTCTTTGTAATCTACACCGTAAACTTGATTATAACCTCTAGCGACCAGTCACGCTTTATACTTTGTAATGTTCCCTTTTTCATCATACTTCTTTCTGAAAAGCCATTTACAACCAATAATTTTTGTCTTTGGTGGTTTGGTTACTAACTCCCATGTTTCATTTCTTTGCAAGTTTTTAATTTCTTCCTGAATTGCTTCTTCCCACTTATTTGAATCTGGTGAGTTCATGGCTTCCTTTAAACTCATTGGGTCTTCAGTTTTTGAGCATTTCTTCAGCTTTGTAAACAAAATCTTTTAAATTAGTGTTTGGTCTTAGAGTTCTTCCACTTCTTGATACTTTCGTATTTTTATCTTCTCGTCTTTCATTATCTTCTTTATCAATTGTTTCATTTACTAGTATTTTTGAATCTTCCTCTGGTGGTACCATGTCATGCACGTTCTCTGTAAATTGATGTTCATGTCTGGGCACTCCTGGTTCACTATCGCTCGGGGTTACACCTATTACTTCTTCGCCTTCTTCCTTTGGGAAATAAACTGTTAGTTTCTCTTCCTCATGACCGTCTGATATATGTAAGATATCATTAAAAGGAAAGCTGTTTTCTTCAAATATAACATTTCTTGATGTGAAAAATTTATCTTCATGAACATTCCACAGCTTATATCCTTTGATGCCATCAGCGTAACGAACAAATATACATATTTCTGCTCTGGGTAAAATTTTTCTTCTTATTTTTGTGCTGTCAATCTTTGAGTAAGCTTAATTTACATCCAAATATTTTAGATGGTTTAGTTTTGATGTCCTACCAGTCCACATTTCTTCTGGCATTTCCCAATTTATGGCTTCAGAAGGGCATTTGTTACGGATGTAACATATGCAGTAACTGCTGCATCAGCCCAAAGATATTTTGGGATACTAGATTGCACCAACAGGCATCGTGTAATATCTAGTAGGGTTCTGTTGTATCTCTCAACAACACCGTTCTGTTCTGGTGTACATGGTACAGTTAACTGTCGAGAAATTCCACACTCCTTTAAGTAATTGTCAAATTCCTTGCTTTTGTATTCTCCGCCATTGTCTGAACGAAGAATCTTTATTTTAGTCTCTAGAAAGTTTTCAACTTGTTCTTTGTATTCTTTGAACTTCTGTAAAACCTCACTCTTACACTTCATTGGTTTTACGACTGCATAGCGGGAAAAATCATCGATAAATGTAATCAAGTATGTGAACCTCCTTTTCTATTTGAAACTATGATTGGGATTTCATCTTCATTTTGTTGTAATTAAATAGAAATACAAGATTCTATTAACTTCATTTTATTAACTTCATGTTTACAAACACTCAGCAAGAACAAAACATATACAACACAATACTAGGAATACGCTCCGATGTCCGTCCCGTACGAGAATTTTTACTCACTTTTTAAGTTATTAGGTGACGCTTTTTATGATTTTTTTTTTTTTTTAGGGAGAGGTGAGAAAAATGCATTACGCACACAGGTGGCAAGCCTGTAGTGTGGGGCTCCCCTAAAAAACGGGTTTACCTCTTAAAAAACCTCCTCTACTCTTTAGGATTCTAACCTGGAATTGTTTATCACATTACGTCAGGCTAGGCCTAAATTTGGCTTACGCCCGTGGGGCTCACTCCACTCCTTATCCAGCCACTCGATCAAGGGATCTGGGCCACTTCGCGGTCCAGATCGGTTTCTTTTCCAGGAGGATGCCCCGGACGAACTGTGATAAACAATCCCAGTTGTCCTCATCCTCCAAGATCTTTTGGCAGACCGAGTCCACCGAAAATGCAACAAAAATTTGTGTGGCCTTCAGACGGGACCCTTCCCAACGGGGGCAGCGGAAGAATGTGTGTTCCGCATCGTCAGGAACGCCCGGGCAATAAATGCAGTCCGGTGAACCGGTCTTGCCCATCCGGTTCAGGTACGACCGAAAATAGCCGTGAATTGTCAAGAATTGGCCGCCGTTCCACCCATGGTTGGACGTGCTTAATAAGTCGCGCAGTCCATCGTCCTCGGGTGTCGTGCTCCCAGCTGTGTTGCCACTGCTGGAAGGTTCGGGAGCGCTCTTCTGTTCTTGCCGTGTCCTTGCCAATCTCGCCTTGTCTCTGATAAATTGCCTTCCTCTCTCCTACCAAGAGCTTGACAGGGATAACTCCGGCGACCACCAGGACGGCAGGCTCGGACACTGTCCGGTTGGCGGAACACACCCCGAGCGCCGCTCGACGTTGAACTCGGGCGAGTCGCAACCTGTACTACTCTTTATCGAGAGCGTCTGCCCACACCTCTGCTCCATAAAGAAGCACGGACTGGACCGCGGACATGTACAGACGTCTTCTGCTGGATCGTGGACCCCCGACATTGGCCATCAGCCTACTAAGGTAAGTGACTACCTTAGCGGCCTTGTCCGCCGTACGGAAGATCTGATCCCTCCAGCTTAACTTGGTGTCCACCATAATCCCGAAGTACTTAGCTGCACGAGTTGATTGGACCATCTCCCTTCCCACTCGGAACAGAACGACGGTGTCTATCCTCTTCTTCGTAAGGATCACAATCTCCGTCTTACGGAGAGCAAGCGAGAGACCGTGATCGGACATCCATGTGTTGACCACACGCATGACTCGGTTCAACTTTAGTTGGGCCAGCTCAACGTTGCGTGCGACAATGAGAGCTGCGACATCATCGGCGTACCCAACCAAGGTGGTTTCCTCAGGCATCTCCGACCTCAGGAGGCTGTCATAGGCAACGTTCCAGAGATCCTGGCCGAGTATTGAATCTTGCGCGGCACCAGAAGTGACTTCCATCGTCCACTTTCTGTCCCTTGTGTCGTAAATAAGGCTTTTGAGAGCGGAGATAATCCTCGATTAGTCGCAACAGATATGCAGGAACGCGAAAGGTGTTCCGAAGCACATCCAACATATCGACCCACCTCGCCGAGTTAAAGGCATTCTTGACATAAGCGTAACAAGAAGCACTACTCAGCGAGGGAAATGGTTGTGGCTCTCGGCTCTCTTCACAGCTCTCCATCGACTTCGGTGATAGCGTCAATCGTTGACCGTCCCTTTCTGAAGCCATACTGACGGGGGCATGAGTCCCCGGCAGCTTCCATGGCAGAGGTCAGGCGGGAACGGATCAGCTTCTCGAACAGCTTCCCAGCCGTGTCCAACGTGTAGAAAGGCCTGTGGGACGACGACAGCTCGGGATCACCTTTGCCCTTGCTGATCAGTACAATTCTTGCGGTTTTCCATAAGGGAGCCGGAAACACCCCTTCTACCAAACAGGCGTTGTACATTCTCAACAACAAGTCAGCATTAATTGAAAATACTTTCTTTAAAGCCTCGCTGGGAATCCCGTCCGGGTCAGGAGCCTTGTTGTTTTTTAGGGGGAGAACAGAGGTTTCCATCTCCTCGAATGTGAAGAGTGGAACGTCATCTAACCGTCCAAAGTCAATCGGCGTACATCCTAGGCCTAGCCTACAAATAAATACATACAAAGAATGATTTTAGCTAAGACCTCAAAACAAGCAAGTAACTTAATAATAATTATGCTTTCAATATTAAAGGTAAATATATTGTAGAGCGAAAAAAACAATACAATTTAAAATCCATGATTGCAAATTAATAAAAATCAAGTAATGTAAGTATTGTAGAATTACGCTTACTTAACACTTAATGCATATTTTGTTATCTGAGACATAGGCTACAATGGCACAACACATTCTAATTAGTTGTTCAATTTAAATCTTTCTCCCAAATAGATATTAGTTGTATCCCATAACTTAGTTAATCGCATAATTCCGTACTACAGCAATTCATTCTACATCAACATGCCTATCTTTTGGTATAATTTATAACTTCAACAAGTAAAAATCAGTGCTGATCTATTTAATTTAACAAATAGGTCTGTCAAAATATCAATTAAATTTTATTTTAAAACGTAACATAACGGCGAGCAGATATAAACAAGAAAAGGTTATGTTATTTTCAGCATACACAGCGTCAACTCAGCTGCGATGGGGAAATATAAACTGATCATAGCAACTACATTAGTCAAATCATGTAGCCTAAACAACTAAAGTTCTGTCAAACATTCCGGAAAATAAGCTTTTTTAATACTTGAAAATAATTGCTCGATTATAGTTTATTACCTAGTTTAAAATACTTAAAATCTAACCTGAGAATTTCATTGAAATCAAATTAGTAATAAAAAAGCCTTTTAGGGGTCTAAAATTCGCCTAAGTGAAATTTAAAGTCGATCGTATAGAATTTTATACTCTATGTTCCATATAGTAAAAATTCAAATATTCAATAAATTGAATCATATGGTTTAAAATAAATAAACTGTAAAAACAGTGTGACAGCATTTTTTACTTTCAACAGAAATTTCCACCGGCCGGCAAATTCACACGCACGCAACGCCGTCCGAATTTCGCCGCCCAGCTAGGACGCCGTCTAATACCGTGCGTGAAGGCTTCTTTAAATACTCGTGATTCGGTGGGGCAGACGGGAGACATAAGGAGCAAAACCGTGACGTCATTGAATTAGTTCCTTGAGTTGTCGCTACGACCAGTCTAGCGCTCAATACGCTTGATTTCGGAGTTGTCGTCTGCAACAACTGAATTGTTTACACTAACCTCTATAGGACTAGATGATGAATGGAAATGGGTAATTCTATTGTGGTTCTCTTTTCAAGGAGAATTTGAAAACCCTTTTACAAAATAAAAGATGTTTATTTTTGTTTTGTTTTTATCAGGCCTAGCTTACATAAACTTAGGCCTGCTTTAGTTTTGATAGAAAAAGGTTCAAAGCGTTCAACATTTTAGGCCTAGCTAGGCCATATTTTTTGTTAGTAGGCTATGAAACGTAATTTTATGCAACTAAGTTTGACTGTCTTGTCTCAACAGTTAGCCTATTCCTTAATTCCCCACAAACGAATCCTTGTCGGATTCAGTAAGATGTAGTTACAGTACCGGTAGTAAACTTGAAATTTGATCAAATTTTGTGGAACCAAACTTTGGGTGCAAGGTTTGGATTGCAGAATCCTACACCAATCTATCACACACCCAAGTTAAATTAACAATACATTTAATAGTACCAATCTAAGAGTACCAAGCGAGACTAGCGGAATAGCGGCAAAATATAGAAACTCTAATGTTATGACGTCAGCATCATAGCCGTCACACAGTGAAGCGACGTCATTAAGCTGCTCCTTATGTCTCTCGTCTGCCCCAACGCTCGTGATTGGTCTGTTTTTTGAGGTTACGACCGGCGGGAAAACATTTGAATGTCGTAGTTAGTGTAGTTTGTAGTGAACGTATTATTGAGTAAAGAGAAATACTTTTTTTTCGTAGAAATATAGTGTTCACACCTTTTTTTAACATGCAACCTATAGTCAATTACAACATTGCGTCGTCAATTGTAATGTTTATTTTAGTTAGACCTACTGTTTTTTACATGCTTTAACTGTTTTAACGTTATAGTCTACGACAACGCGGCGTCGTCAATTGTATTGTTTATTTGTCTTGCTCCTTTTTAAAATTCAACCTACAATTATACAATTCAACGGAAAAAGTGGCGGAGTTAATTGTATTGTTTTCTACCGTGAATTTTTTTTAACATGCAACCGACAATTATAGTCAACGACAAAGTGTCGGTGTCAATTACATTAATTTGTAGCGTGGACCCTTTTTTAACATGCAACCTACCATTGTAGTCAATGATAAGTCAAAGATAACAGAGTTTTTTTATAAGCGTCATGAATTAATTTGTGGCGTGACCCCTTTTTTTATCAAGCATCCTAGCATTATAGTCAACGACAACGACTCTTATAAACCTGTTTCCCCATTCCCAATTGAGTTCACTTCTGTTCGTGTCAGGTAAGCTGATGAACTCTAAAAATATATTTTAAAATACTCCAAAAGCCTAAAAACCCACCAAATTACTTCAAAATTTCAAACAATTTCGGGGGAGAAATCCCCGGACCTCCATTACGTTTGGGGATATTCCATACCCCCATTACCCCCAAATCCCCAGGTGGTTTTCCCCCTCCGAAAATTGGCCATGGAACCGCCCTTGCGAGATTGTCATTAAACATTCAATGTTTCCATACTTTAACATTGCTTGTCCACTTTGTCTGTAAGTTAAGAAATCACGTCACCAGTGCCGCCCAGGCATGGCACTTCCATTGAAACAATTAAAAATACTTGTATTAGAGTATCCCCACGTGGGACTACCAGACATGACAGTAACGATTAATCGTTACTGGTATCTGGTGGTTTCAGGGGGCATGTGCAGTGACCCGAGTCTCTTATTACTGTTCCCAAAACAGTCGAATTTTTTAACTAGAAGCGGTCAAGATTAAGTGGGCTGTCTTTGACGATGATTTTTTTGTTCGTAGTATGATTATAATCATGTGTTTCTACTTGTGAAATGTTGAGTTTCAATCAGTTTCAATCAAAACAAATAAACTGTCAATATACGGTTGTTTATATATTTCGGTAGCAAACAAATATCTTGTACTCTAAAACAAGCTCTGTTTGTACGGGCAAAGTTTTTTTCGCTCCAATGATTTATGATTTTTTGATTGAGTATGGGTTTTGGCCACCAGAAATCGATTGGAGCTGGTCCCAAGTCTGGGAAAAATCCGGGTTTCGCGCTAGAGCACTTCAAAGTTTCAATGTTATCCTTTTATGGAGATTTTATTAATTGATCAAAAATCAGCTGGTAAATGTAGATATAAACCAAAGTGTTACATCATTAACCTGTTGTTTAAGAAAATTATACCAAAGTGCAGCACCCGTCGCCTTGGTGAGTGAGCGAAGCGAACGAGCTCGTTCTTAAAATGGAAGAGGGCGAGTGAGGGGAGCGAACGAGCTTTGTGTGAGAACGAAAGTAATAATTTTACCGAGCTTAAGCTCGGTCCCCCTGGTACTATTAAATAAAGGTAGCATTCCTAAGCGACGACTCTAGCGACTCCCTCCAAGACCTCACTACACTACCAGTAAAACTTAGTGGATAGTGGAGTATAGTGGGGTCTTGCTCCAGCCGTACGGCCCTTCCCGCGCGGACATCACGGCTGTAGCCGACCTTTAAGCGACTAAATCAGTCAATGTTGTGCTTATTGCAAGAAAGAGGAGGAATAAGATATATTGTTTGTTATTGTTGGTTAGTTTTTTAAATCCTAATTTAAATTATATGAAATGTAATAATTTAATGACGTATGAATTTATTTTAACTTGAAATTCACTATTAATTGGTTTTAAATTAAATTTCCATATAAATATAATTTCAATTTCAATTACATGAGAATTAATTCAAATGTAACTAAAAAGGAAATGCTATTTTAATTATATTTTAAATTCAATCAAAACTTAAATTAATTTTTATTGTTCTTAATTATTTTTATAATAAATAAGAATTCTACACAATTATTTGATATTTTTTATTACACATTTTTCTTTGTTCTTATTTGTGTATTCTTTATTTTAAACTAACAAACAACTTTTATACATTTTTTTTATTCCATTTGCGCACCAATTTCAAGCCAGATGTTCTCTCTCGATTAGGCTATGTATCCTTGTACATAGGGTGTTATGGATTAAATTTATTTATAAGGGTAATCGCGCGAAAGTTTTATAAGTTTACCGTAATTCATTATTTAAGAGGGCGTTGGAGTCAATCCAAATTACGCATTTCCCCCATAAGAGTAATGTTAAACGGGATGTCAAATAACTCTTTTATTTATAATCAGAAAATAATGGTTTATAGCTCTAAATAAAGGGTTCATCAAGGCGGATTTGGTTTGCGAGAGGAATTTTTTATAAAAATTACTGTTTTTTACTAACTTGAAATAACAAAGCAAGTGTTTTACTACTTTTAAAATATTTTCTACAGAATTTTATAAATTATTTACAAAGAATCGATATCACAAAAATAACGGGGAATTTAATTGTGATTCAAACGCTATTTATTCTGAACCAATCGGACAAAAATAAAGAAATTATATGACAAATGCCGGGGACAAGTTTAGCATTGCTCTTATGGGAAATAAATCCAACATGGCGGCACTCCAACAGGCTTAATAGGAATAAGCACAAAAACAGAGCTCCGGTCGTCGCGGCTGATACGACTAGACTGCTCAGTGCTCATGCAAGCAGTCTAGTCGTACGGCTCGAGCCGCCTCATTAGAGCCGCTTCCGTTGCGCGGCGAGAGTCGCTTCATAGGAATGGGTTTCGTATACTAACATGCGAAGCAGTATTGCTATAGCGCGCGGCTATAGCTGTACGACTAGGGTCGCTAGAGTCGTCGCTTAGGAATTCTACCTTTCTGACAGAACCCATGCTACAAATAAAAGAAGTTCAGCGTCAAAGATAGTCCACTAGTCTTGACCGCTTATAGCACGGCCATCTCTAGTACTAGAGATGGCCGTGCTTATAGTTAAAAACTTCATCCATTGACTTTAGATATCATAGTACATCAATAGTCAATGCTTCATCTGTACTTTAAGTTGTTATACTGTGGCCGCTCCCAGCATATTAAAACATGCTGTAACCTGTTAAGCAGTTAATATAATATAAATATTGATTAGAATAAAATATCAAAATTCTGTTAATTTATAATATTTTGACCTTTTCAATTTGCTAATGTAAAAAAGCTGACTAAGAGTAGTCAGAATAATAGGGACCTTGACATTGTTTTCACATTATGATAATGCCAACATTAGCAGCGTTGTGCTGCACCAATGCAGGGTTACTAACTTTACACACTAGAGTTTTGCTGCGAGCTTGCGGCTGCAACTGCAAGCAAGTGGCATCTTTCAGCGAGAACTACCATACTAGCAACAGCAACTACAAACTACGAACAGCAAGTGGCCATACTACATATGCAGCGGCAAACGTGCTCAGAGGGGCGGCTCGTGAGCTTTTTAGCACCTGTGCAAAGACCAAATTTGCCGATCCGGTCACTTTCCAACACCACTTTACAGAGCCGCCGTGGAGCGGGGCAAAGGGGGCAGATTGCCCCGGGAATCAACAAACAGGGGGCCTGATCTTCAGGTGTTTTTGTACGGTGGCAAAATTTTATTGCTGAAAAGGCTATTTAGTATTACCATATATGTATTTTTGAAGACTTATCTAATTCTTCAAACCGTAAAAAAGTACAGCCTATGACCTGAGTAGTGATCAGCTTGTATGAGACTCCGCGGTTTGAAGCTCAGTGTCGGTGAACAGATGCCGCGATCCCGCGCCGCCATGCCATTTGACAGCTACACCACATGGGAAACCTAATAACATGAGGCAAACTTTATCTGCCCATATCTCCGAAACCGTTGAATAAAATAAAAAATATTCACGAATGAATACAAACGTCTTTAATTGATGTTTTAGGAATTTTTTTTCATAATCACAAAAAATTTTGAAAATTAATTTTAGCGAATTTCCCTATAGGGAATATGCTATTACGGTAGTAATAGCATATTTATGAGGTTTAAAAGGGGTCAAAAATGGGTTTTTGGCTTTTTTGGACCTCAATTTTTAAAATTCATCAATTTTAACTGAAACCATTTAAAAGAGCTTAAAAAACAAACAATTAGGTATTTTGATTTTTATCTTAGCGTAACTCGTTACGGAGAAAATCCAAAAGTGTGTTTCAAATGTTATTCTTATGGGAAATCAAGAAAACCCTATATCTTGCTTATTTATTGACATAACTTAATAAAATTTGGTACTTACATTATTTAGATAGGTTTTAACTTATACTTGCTTACAAAACCCATATGGCGGCAAACCTACCTACTCACCCCCATAGGGTTTATGAGGAAAATAAATAACTGCCAGAGCTTGATACAATTTTGTGTTTATCTTCACCAATTATTTATTAACTTTGATTTCTAACAACGCCCCATGGCAGCAAACCTACATACTCGATCCTATGGTGTTTTTATGGGGAAAGTAAATAATCTGAAATTTCATTGGAAATTCGCTGAGTCTGCAGGTCTGCTGCGACGGGGGTATTTTTTTTTATGGAACTAAAAATGAACTTTAAATGCCTCTAGCTCCCTAACCGTTAGGTTTAGAGAAAAATAGCAAAGTATAAAAAGTCTTAGAATCACATGGAAATTTCAAAACACCTTAAAATGTAGGGTGTTCCATAAGAAATTTCAAAGTTGGCCGCCATATTGGAAAAATGGCAGGAAATTTTTAACAGTAAAATACATACCTGAAAGCAAAAAAAAAAAAAAAATAATAATAAATAAATAAAAAAAATAAAAAATAATAATTAATGGGGGTCTCCCATAAGAAGTATACTGTCAGATATATAATAAAGAAGTTTGCTATTGGATCACTTTAAGAAACTCACCCTATATATATATATATATATATATATATATATATATATATATATATATATATATATATATATATAAATGTGTCCGTGGTACCGATAACTTTTGAAGTGGACCTTCGATTTTGATCAAATTTGGTATGAAGGTGTATGACCAGGTCTATTTTCATGAGTTCGTGAAAAAGCATTGTCGGGTTATGGGAACGGGGTTTTATGGGGTTTCAAAGGGGTTAAAATTGGGTTTTTGGCATTTTTGGACCTTAATTTTCAAAATTCATGAAATTTAACTAAAACCATTCAAAAGAGCTTTAGAAAACAAACAATTTAGTATTTTGAATTTTTAACTTAGCTAAACTGGTTACGGAGAAAAGCCAAAAATAGGATTCCCATGTTAATCTTATGGGAAATCAACAAAACCCTCTATCTCACTTATTTATTGGCATAACTTGATAAAATTTGGTATGTACATTCACTAAGTAGGGGTTAACTGATATTTATTTGCTTACAACATCCATATGGCAACAAACCTACATACTCACCCACATGGGTCTTATGGGAAAATTGAAATTATCCGAATATTAATACAATTTGATATTTACCTTTACTAACCATTAAATTTCCTAACAACTAACATTTTCTAACGACATCCCATGTCAGCAAACCTACACATTCATTCCTATGGCAAAAATACAAAATCTCAAATTCTTTTGGAAATTCGCTGAGTACACAGGTCTGCTGCGATGGGAGTACTTGCGGCGAGTGAGCGCAGCGAACGAGCTAAAGCTGATGGGGAGTGAGTGTAGTAAACAAGCTAAACCTGACAGGGAGTGAGCGCAGCGAACGAGCTAATTCCTGACGGCGAGTGAGAGTAGCAAATGAGCTCACCTGAAGGGCAAAAAATTTCGCAAGTTGGCACAGCGAAGCATGCCGGGTAAGCTATAATAAATTCATGTAAAAAATATAACTGAGTACTACTTAAACAATGTCAATGTCCTTTTTAAAGTGTCCCTTTTTAAACAACTAGTATACGTGTTGCTCGAAATCGAGCAATTTATTTTAATACAATACAAATGTTACTTTTAGCTCTAAATAAATTACATCCGACCAATCCAATATTGTGAATCTCTTTAATCACCAAAACAACACGTATTTACAGCTGATTATTATCAGATGTTTAAAATGCTTGATTTAATCCCAATGTTATTTAAATGGGAAATTTTTAGATTTCAATGGTGGATAGCGCCTTTATTTTCAGTCCGATTCTTATCAATTTTTGGCAAAAACAACTACAGGCCAAGCCCTATCCAACGACACCAAAAACTTGAAAATCGGTTGAAAATTGTAGGAGGAGTTCTCAAGACAAAAAAAACCTTAGCGTATTAAATAAGTATAGATGTCCAAAGTTAAATAAAATGGGAAATTTTCGCAAAAAATGTGAGATACGGTATCATAAAAAATTATTGATTTAATTTGTATTTGTGTTTTAAGAGACTATCTAAATTTTAACTCATCACCTGTTGTTCCAGCCAAATACATAACTTTAATATATTTTATGTAATTTTAACGTTTTATATTGTATCACAATCAAAATTGTATGTAGGCCTTCCGTTTGTTCAACTTTGGTCAACTGGAAGTTCAGTCAAATTGTTAACTTACCTTTAAAATTTTAATAAAGTTAATTTTCTCTCTTTGGAATTAATATCTATAATTATTTAATACGCTAACGGGTTTATTGTGTTGAGAACTCCTCCTACAATTTTCAACCGATATCCAAGTTTTTGGTGTCGTTGGATAGGGCTTACTCTGTAGTTGTTTTTGCAAAAAATTGATCAAAATCGGACATAAAATAAGGGCGCTATACACAAATTAAATTTGAAATTTTCCCATTAGATTTTTTTTACAATGTTTTATTTCTGGATCAATGTACAAAAATTACATTATACACAGAACTAATAACAAGATAACAACCAATAACAAAAGACAACTATAGTAAGATGCACAAAAATAGTCCGATGCAAATTTTAACAGCTGTGTCCCCCCTCACCCCCTCTCGCCCTGCAATGTTGTCATTTTTCGTCTTAGTAGCAGGTGTTGTTTTTTGTTATGTTTACCATGTGTGATACAGTAAAAAAATGTGTTTCAGAACAAATTTGGCAACAATGCATCGACTCTCATCGGACTATTTTCGTGAATCCTACTATAACAATAGTGGGTTCGCTCTATCAGAGACACCCTGTCGCTACAAAATTAATGAACGCTCGAGAGTTAAATTTAAATTAAACAGTACACAGCCTTTGGTTCGATGAAGGAGGCAGGAGTCGTCACTGGTCCAGGAAATCCATCGTATCCTGAGGAAGTCTGGCTTTCAGACGACGACGTAACGTGGGTTCCCCGATGTTAAATGCGACCGCACCAGGAACAATGTTTAAGTTTAACAGAAACTTCACTGTGCAATTTTTCACAAAATCTTTAATTTCGAACAATCCTATTTCTCGGTGTAAATGATGATTTCGAACATACCATGGGCTATTTACAGCAATTCTTAATAATTTATTTTGAAATATTTGAATTTTGTTTAATTTGGAGGCTGACAGGCACATTCCCCAAACTGGACAAGCATACATAATAAGAGGCCGAAGGATTGATTTGTAAAAGAGCGTACATTCTGGCTTTAGCGTAGATTTTCTATTTATCAAATTTTCCCATTAGAATAACATTGAGATTGATTTGAGGATTTTAAACATCTGTTAATGTACAGCTGTAGTTTTTGGTGATCAATGATATTCACAATATTGGATTGGTCGGATTTAATTGATTTAGAACTAGGCTAAATGTTATTTTTGTACTGTATCAAAATAAATTGCTCGATGTCGAGCAAACTTGCACTAGTTGTTTTAAAATCTCAAATTAAACTATTTTAACAAAAAAGGACGTTTTGTTCGATTGTTTGGTTAAATATGTGATTTGAACACACCACGTGACTCCAAAAAAAAAACAAAAAAAAACACTCAAAATGGTAAATAAAATAGGTCTCTAATGAACCTGTCCTCTTGATTTTCTTCTATTTAATTTATACTTAGATTATCTCTACTAATATTATAAATGTGAATGTCCGTATGTTTGGTTGCGCTTTCACACAAAAACTACTCAACAGATCATCATGAAACTTTGAACAAATATTCTTGAAGGTATCAAAAGCAGCATAGACTACTTTTTATTAAAAAAAAACTTTTTTTTAATAAAAATTGAGTGTTAAAAATTCAAAAATCAGTTTTATTATTTATTTATTTGTTGCTAAGAAACAAATTCAATTTTAGGCATTCCAGTAATTTCTTATACAATGGAAGCTCTCTTAACCGACCACGAATTAACCGCCTAACGGATTAACCAATCATTTTCCAAGAATATACAAACTTCCGCTGTGAAAGCCGATATGATAATGAATTAAAAATAACTCATGTTTTATAACAGGTTAATAAAGTAAGTTGTTAATTACTTGTTCTTGTTTCTGTAATTATTATGTCTGTGATCATTTCTGTGGCAAGTCAAATTCAGTCAGATGCTCTTAATATTTCGTGCAGGCAGTTTTTACCATGCTCTATTTGCTAATTTTGTTATATAACCGTTTTTAATACCATCACTGTCTTACTTCATAATATTACGGTAGTATAACTAGCTAGCTAATATGACTTTTAGCAAGTTGATTGCGTGAGAAACAATTTATTGCTTTGCAACAATTTTTCACTCCTTTTCCAATTTAACATATATTTCTGATATTATTCGGTTTAACCGACATTTTTCGTTATCCGACCATAGTCCGGCCCCGTAGTCGGTTAAGAGAGCTTCTACTGTATACAGGGTGAGTGGGACAGCAAACGAGCTAATCCTGTCAGCGAGTAAAGCGAGAGAAGCCGCGGGGAAAGCTGGTGGTTAATAAAGTAAGTTCTTAATTACTTGTTCTTGTTTCCTGTAATTATTATGTCTGTGATTATTTCTGTGACAAATGATGAATATATAATTAGTTTTCTACATAAATTTTAAGCTAAGTAATTTTTTATTTGATAAAATTATATACCGTGCCTTTGAAAACTTTGCTTAAGGGGCAACCGCAACTGCGTTTATACGGCGCCCATACCTATGGGCAAGGGGGGGGGGGCTCGGCCCCCTATAGAATACCCCCAGCTTAAAAAAAAAACAACAAAATATCAAGGTGTCACATGTAGATTGGTGCAGTTTTTGAAAAAATATTTTTTAAATTATTGAAATAATTGTTTAGGTAGTAACTTATAATTAAAACACTAGTACAAGAAATGTATGATTTACGTGAATATTTGCATATGCCCATTGTTTTTAAAAGTTAAATAGTCACTGCCTCTAAAGGTACCGTATTGGAAAAGACGAGGCAGGGTTAGAACGCGACCTTGATACGTCCATCCCCTCCCCACTCCCCACTCCTCGGCATCCTACCCAAAAGCTCCAAGCATAAAAACTTATCACTCAAATCTACCTATGTTTTCTTCCCGTGGACCAGGAAGATGGCGTCTTCTCACCTTCGCCTTCCTTCGTTGTGACTTGTAGGTCTCAAATTGTGGATAATTATAAGCGATGGCTTGTGGAAACCGCACTGGTGAATGAATACTAATTCATCCATAAAGACCATCCTCATAATTAGACCAATTCGTATATGTGAGGTCGAAATTGTGGTTCAGATCCCACGTTAAACTGTAGGTCCCTAGATACCATTGGCTGTTGGGCTACCAATTAACAGTCCTGTCTATAAGGATGATTCCTGGGGATGAGTTCCCAAAATAAGTAGGGTCATGCTTAAGGGGGAGTGACACAGATAGCACCACCAAGATGGTAAAGATCATGTTTGATTGGTTGAATGAAAACATACGACTAAAATAATTTTAAAGAATTTTGGTTATTATTTTGGTTTTTTTGTAAACAAATATGCTCATTTTGACATTTATTTGAGAGGTAGAAAGAGCGCTTCCCATGGCAGTAAGGAATCCTAGCAGCAGCGCTTTATTTTACTCTGGTTTTCGAGGGCAAAACTCAAATTTTTTAACATGGGATGTCCCTACTTATTTGGTACTGTATACATTGACTCATCTCTCATTCATTTTCAGGTTAAATACCCTCTATGTAAAGTCCCTGTCTCAAAAATAGTGATATAGTGACCTTCTTCACAGTGCATGGTATCCATCTTTAATTTTAACTCATTCATCATCAGTGATGATGTGTTGATTTTTCAATTATTTCATACAAAGTTTATTGTCCAATTAGTCCTATAGATAGCAAATATTGAGTTTTATTTCATTGAAATTGAAATTTGTCAAGTACATCACACTGTTTCGGTTTGACGTACGCTACGATAAATCGTTGGCTTTTGTTACATGGACTAATTCACCTTTATATTTATTATTGTATCTTGAATAGGAGCGAATACAAAGTATTTCAGCAAATTTCCCTATAAGAAATACGCTATTACCAGGGACGAACCCAGGATTCAATTTCGGGGGGGGGGGGGGGATATTTTTTGGGGAGGGGTAACACTGGGGGGATTTGGGGGGTATGAAATACCCCCCAAGAACATGGTGGGTACGGAGGGCCTCCCCCGAAAAATTTTGGAATTTTTGAAACTCAGTGGTTAGTTTTAGTGAATTTCAGAAGATAAAATTTAACTTTATGCAGGACTCTACTTTATCAGAATTTGGAGTGAAACTAAACAACCAGCAATCTCAGCTATTTGGTTTTGAATATTAAATAAAGAGATCAAACTATTATTTAAACTTGGAAAAAATGCATTAACATTATATTACGATGGGAAATAAAAAACATTCAGGCAAAGTTCAGTAAAAATTTATAATCTAAAGTTTATTAAAACACCATAATACACTACTCATCAAGAGGTAAATACACGATTTATTTATAAGACACTGAATACAGTATCAGAGTTATTTATATTATAAAGGTAATATAAAATTAAAATAATCTTTAATAACAGTAATACAATTGTAACTTAAAAGTATTATATCATTTTAACTGTGCATATATCCAGACAAAAGATATTGTGTCTTCTTAAAAAAAAGGAATCTGTCAAAATTCAAATTAAGTACAGTAACTAGCCTGCAGTCTATAACAAATACCAAAATAATTACACTACTTAAAAATTGTAAAATATATGAGTTGTCTTTATCTGTAAGATACAACACGTTTAGACCATAGAAATATAAACATGGAACGCTGGGTCAACGCTGGCAGAACGAGCGGGAGTCGGCAAGGCTTCCCCCACCACTACCCGGGGCTCGACGCGCCACTACCCCATATATCCCTATGCGCGACGCTTGCCTTTTCGCTGTTTTTGTCCGTATTTATAGCTAACTTGTTATTAAAACTACTTATTGAGAATGCCTATGGTAAAATAGATATTATGTTATTAAATAATTATTAATACCATGCGTTTTATGCTACTTTTTACCCTCTCAAATCAAATCTAAAGAATTTAACACAAACAAGAAATTAGAAACAGAACCTTCACATGGATGGAGCTGTTTTGATAGGTATTTGAATTAATTCATAATCAAAACTACTTATTAAGAATCCTTATAACAGCAATATTTTAGGTAGCTAAAAGCTAAATAATTATTAATGCAATGTGTTCCGTGATACTTTTCACTCTCGTAAATCTAAATTAAATATAGCCTAATTAGTAATTGAAGTACTAAAACTGACACTTTGCAACAGAAAAGTCTTACTTTGTTTTCGTCTTATTCACAACGTTAGACCACCCAACAAGGGAACTCGCAATACTTTGCAGGACAATTTTAATTACGTTTCTCACCTCTGCAAAAAACATACTGAAAAGAGGCCTCATAATCATTAAATTATTGGGTATAGTGACATTCGGATACTAATTTTCATCACTACAAAAAAATTATTTTTTCAATGAACTTAGCTAATTTTTTCATACGGAATATTTTAACTAATTTACTACTAAAAACTCACTTTAACACTATCTTAATTTTTTTTACAGAGGTGCTGACACCTAGATACTAAAATGAATGTGTTATGTTGAAGATTGGTTACTCCGAGAAACATAATTTATACGTGTTTAAGTTTGTTTGGCCTAAATTTTAACCATTTAATGTGATTATTCGCTTTCTTATTTAAGTTACCAGCATTTAAAATACCCGACGTAAAAAAAAATAAGCTTACAATTTTGTAACTTTATAAATCGCTTATATTGTCCATTTTACGGATTTTAAGAGTTTTCATTTTTGGATGACATTTCATAGGCTACGTTTCCTATAAATATAACCATACAATAGTGTTCGAAAGTCTAGTTTAAAACCTAGTATGTCGAATGATTAACTGGCAACCAAATTTCAGTAGTTATAAGTAACTTTGTAACTAAGTTTAATTGGATCAGAAGAAATTACACCTTTTAATTATTTGGGAAGCAATAACACAAAGACACCATCTGTAGGCCTACAACTACAATTCCTTTGTATTTTTTGTATTGATGGAAACGTGACATACGATGGTAGGAGGCTTGTTAAATTATTTTTGGATATCTTTGTATTTGGCACCTCAAATAAATAAGTTACTCATTAAAGATTTAATTTTCATAAAAAGCGATTTATTATAGCAAAGTTATATACTTCACAATGTGACACGGTGAATGTATATTGTTCATAAAATAACTGTTAAGATTAGTTTAATTGCGAAATACAGTGAAAATTATTGAAATTCACGAATCGTCTAACTAAATATATAACTAAAAATATATTTACAGCCCCAGTTAATTCAATGTAGACTAGGAATAATATATTGAAACGTTCGTTCAAAATGAATGTCCAATACGTAGTCGGGGACTGAGCTGGGCGGCCCGACGGCGCGACCTCGCTGGGCTCATTAACTATGCGATTTCGAAAACACTAAGCATTTTAACATACTTTTCTCTACCAAGTATTACGAATCAACTCATTACCTACAACTTTCCCGCTTTAAGTTTGTTTCTGACCCAAAAATAAAAAAAGTTTACGCTTAATAACTTTTCCAAGTTCACATTATTAGGTTTCGTTGTATTTTGTATTATTAAAATTGTAATTCCATACCAATCTTAAAGTAATTTACACCGTTGTAATCCTTAGTTCTTCCAGATTGCAAATATATAAGTTTAGTTGCATGTTAATCGAGGCTGTGAGCTGCAGGAGCGTGTTAATGAACGCATGTACGCCGGCATGAATCGCCGATTTGCGTCCGTCCCCCGGGTAGTGGTGGGGGGACTCCGTGGAGCCGCCTGACTCCGGCCCGTTTTCCGCCACTCTTCGCTGCTTGACCCGGCATTCCATGTTTATAGTTCTATGGTTTAGACTAACTAAACGGTAAAACCACAAAATAACTATAATAAGTTAGGGATGGTAGCACTGCAAGCGAATTAGAGAACGCTTAGTGCCAACGAGGTTAAATAGACAGACATAGAATGCTCACCCACCAGATAGGGAAAAGTGTCCCTTTTTGATTGGCACCATGTTACCCACGATTCCCACCGTTTCCTTGGTAACCAGTCTTTTTGTTTACACTTTCCCAACAGTAATTTACCATGTTACCCACACCTATCTGACGGTTCTATGGTAACCAACTTCAACAGCCATCTCACAGACCATCAAATCAAATTAATTTAAAAACAAACAACAAATAAACATATGTTTTAAAACTATCATCAGTAATTTTTTAAGCTTGTAGCGACCAATCAGAATAGCTAAAACTAGTAACCAAGGAAACGAGAGTAAAGTGTGGGATGGTTGGGTAAAATGTCGCAAATCAAAAAGGGACACAAAATTAACATGTGATGAGCACTCTCTATCTATTTAACCTCGTTGCTTAGTGCCAATTGCAAGAACTCAACAGTGCCAACGCGATGCTTTGTATGAACTCGTCAGTAATGCCAACGTGCAATAAATAATGTATTTCATTTCCAAAACTAAAATGACCTGTTTAGGATGTAATATTACTGTTTTATCTTTTTTCATTGTGCAATTAAGACCCTTTTATTCTTTATATAAGTTGGCATTTATAACTGTTTATAAAAGTCTGGCGTATGAAAATGACTATTTATCATAGATTATTTTTACTTTTTGGGCATATTTTTTTCATTCTCCAACATTTCGGGGGGGGATATATCCCCTTTATCCTCCCCCCCCTGGGTTCGCCCCTGGCTATTACGGTAGTAGCCATGATGAGACCTAAGTCCGGGACCACGTTACTCTTTCATTTTGAGGTCCTCAGACTCCAAAATCACCATTTGTTCACTCTCATTATTATATATGTATGTATATTATTATGAACATACTTTTAACAAAGCACCTTTAGTTTTTGAAGAAGTTTTATTTGGTTAGACTAACATGTTTCGGACATTAATGCCATCGTCAGAGTCAATATAACCTCACAACTAATAAAGGAAAAGATATAAAAATGCAATACCCTTAAAAAAAGAACCAAATGAAAATTAGAAATACAAATGCACCAGTATTGAGAGGGCAACCTAAAATACATAAAAAAGAGTGCCCAATACTTCCTATCGTAAATTTTATGAATGCACCTACATATGGCAAAATTTCGAAATGAAAAAAATTGAAAATAGCATTCAGTTAGAAAATGGATACAGTCTTAAGAATACATATGATCTTATAGATCAAATTAAAGATGTTGAAATACCCCCTAATGCCTTACTACTATCTTTTGATATAGTCAACATGTATATAAATATTCCAACTAAAGATACTATAGAAATCACAAGAAAATACCTGTCAAACGGAAGAGCTTTAAATAAAAATGAAGTTAATGATATAATGAGCCTAACCAAGGAAGTATTGAACAAAACTATTTCAGTTTTAACTCAAAATATTATTTGCAAGAAGAAGGTCTTCCAATGGGGTCTCCATTATCGGGTCTATTGGCTAACATTTATATACATGAAATGGAAACCACCAAAATTATAAATAGATCTAACCCGTACAACAACAAAATAAAATTGGTATCGTCATGTTGATGATGTGTTTTGTTTATTCGATGGCAATGAAAATGAATCCAAAGACTTTTTAACATATTTATATACTTTATCAAGAACTATAAAAATCACGGAAGAAGTACAGAAAAATGTATCAACTTCCTACATATAACAATATCAATTGAGAATAATCTCCATTCATTTGATATATTTAGGAAACCAACCACAACAGATGCCATCATTCCTTACAATTCAAATCACCCGTGGCAACAAAAGATAGACATTTTTCACTCACTTATTCATAAACTTATTAACATCCCTTTAAACCACGATAACTGCAAAAAATAGAAAGTCCTCATTTTAAATTTGTCTATTACAAATGTTATAAACCCAAAGTGATTCATAAATTGATAAAGAAGAAAATAAGCAAACGGAAACTATCAAAGAATGAGCCTCAGGAGGAATAAAAATATATAAGTGTTCCTTACAACCCATTTACAAACAAAGCTATTAGAAAAACCTTCCAAAAAACAAATTTCAAAATAAGTTACCATACCAAAAACAATATTTTCAAAATGATAAATAGTAAGAGTAAAAATAGACCTCCTCTACAAGATAAAGAGACTATACAACAAATCTAGAGTATACAAATGAAATTGTAGTGACTGTGATAAATATTACATAGGGCAAACCAAGAGAAACTTTAAGATCCGATTCAAAGAACACTTAAAAGCCTTAAAATCAATGAACAAAACTACAATAAAATCAAACTATGCAGAAAATCTGATATCTTCGGGTCATACATACAAAACTATGGAAGAAAAGTTATCCATCTTAGAATACAAGAGACAACCAGAAAGACTGAATGTAAAAGAAGAACTCCATATCTATATAAACAATAAAAGAGACCCAATGAATTTACTTAACACCATGCAAGTCAACCAACAATATCCTATCTACGACAAAATAAGCAATATAAGGCAGAATAAAAACTAACAGAAGAAAATATTTTTTGTACAGTACTAGCTGTGTACCCGTTCTTCGCAGGGTGTGTGTGTGTGTACAGTTTATTAAACGAATTGGTAACACCTCGACACTTTTAATAATAGCAAGAGAGGAACAAACAATAAATATTTTACTTTGAACTAAACCCTGGATACAATGTTGTCTAATAATAAATTGTTAAAACATCAAAACTTTACTTTCATTTTACTCTTGTTTTTCTCTTCCATTATTATCTCCTCACCAAAAGCACATGGCTTGGTTTACACTTTAAATTAACAGCTGACAGCTGATTTAATACATTATTTACAATAGTTTAAATATTTCATACAAACAGTCCAAATGAAAATCCCCCACATACTCCCACCTTTGCAATTTTTTTTACTTTGCCAAAAAAATTGCAAACTCCAATAAAAAATTAAAAACAAAAACTATTTTCAGGTTGAGTCTTTGAGGAACTTTGAACTTTCTCACAGATCGAGTCTTTGTGGGATTTTTAACTTTCTTCCACTTTTTGAATGTGTCACATCCACTTTGGAATGTTTTTCCTTTCCTGTTGGGCATATTTCAGTTTTAATCTTTTCTTCATTTTTTCTTCTTATGGTATCGATCTCTCCGCTCTTGATTTCCAGAGGGTAAAGTCTTTGAACTGGCCAATTAAACTCTCCACTTGCTGTTTTCAAACGAACTACTCTTGTGTTTCCATCCCGTCCTTCATATATTTCTTTCACAAGTGCAAGCGGCCATGATATTCTCTTTAAATTTTCCACTTCAACTAATACTACATCCTCTTGAAGGTAGGTCCGCAGGGTTCATATGGCCTGGTACATGATGCCAATCTTCTGGATTACTGTTCTCCCTAATTTCTCTGCATCTGTTTGCAACAAATGTGCTCCAATCATCTTTTCTATTAATCCAAGTTAAAAATACTGTAGAATCTGTCCAAAAGTAAACCTTACAGTTTGTTATCTTCAGTGCTTCTTGAACCTTTTTATAAAGTCGTGTAGCAATCAAGGCAGCGAGAAGTTCTAGTCGGGGTACCGTAATTTCTTTGCAATGAGCAATCCTCGATTTTGCAGTCACTAATCTCACTGATGTCTGACCTTCTGCTTCTGTACGCAGGAAAATACAAGTTGCGTAGGCTGTTTTGCTGGCATCTGAAAAGACATGCAGTGGACATTCTCCAGCATTGATTAAACCATCGCATAATCTTCTCGGAATGGAACACCCATTTAAAAGATGTATCTCGGTCATCCACTGGTTGAAAGGTTTTGTAATTTCCTGAGGCAATGGAGTATCCCAACCAACTTTCATTCTCCACGTTTCTTGTAACAGAAGTTTTGGCACGAGACTGACAGGGCAGGTAAAACCTATAGGATCAAAAATTGGACTGGGCTACTGATAACAGTACTCTCCTTGTGACTGGTGTTGTAGCTATATTAACAGGCTTGACATTACATGAAAGGATATCATTTTGTGGGTCCCACATTAGGCCTAGAACTGATGTCAACTGGTTATTGTCATCATTACGCATGCCTGAATAAACCCAACATTGTAAATCAAACTTACCCATCATCAAAAGGGTTTTTGACTCTTCAATAGAACCTGCCAATTTATCTTCACTTCCTACGCTGGTCACACAGTTGTCTACGTAGAATGATTCTTTGGGGGGGGGGGGGGAGAGAGAGAGAGAGAGAGAGAGAGAGAGAGAGAAATTTAGATGACACCGATTTTGGATTCTGCGATGCATAAAAAGTAAAAATAAAAAAAATTCAAGATTCTAAACTATGTACAGACAAAACTCTAATTTGATTAATATAGATATTACAACAGTTTATTACAATAGAAAATTGTATCATATGTTCATTTTATTATTTATTCCTACAGATGTATATTGATTTTATATAAATAATTAACTGTGAGGTTATATTGACTATGACAATGGCATCAATGTCCGAAACATGTTAGTCTAACCAAATAAAACTTATTCAAAAACTAGGGGTGTTTTGTTAAAAATATTTTCATAATAATATTCGTAGCAGCCCTGTGTAACCAATACAATTTATTATGTATGTATGTATATATGTATATAGGCTATATATATACAGGGTGTTTCATAACTCCCTCACAATATTTTAGGGCATTGGTCCTGGGTTATAAACAATCTAAATATCATATTTAAATTGTACGGAAGTCTCAAGTTATTCACACAGCCTCCATTTTGTTTTTTTTGCACTAAATAATTTTTAATTCCGTAATGGTTATATTCGGTTTTTATTTGGTATGAATCTTTATTTTATCAATGTAAATTTCAAGGACAAAAATTATTTTTTTCCACTGTATATTTTAAAAATGGCGGCCATTTTAAATTTTCAAACTAAATTAGGTATCTCAAAATCGGTAAATTTTATAAAAATTTTACAAGAGACAAAAAAGTTGAAAAACTAAATTAGGCCTAGGCCTATTTAACCATTGGTACCAAGTTTGAAAGGATCTTGATAAATAACGGAGTTATTGAGATGTTTCTCCATAAAACATTGAATTTGCTGTAAAAATGGCCATATTTGAATTAATTTCAAGGCAAAATCAATGTTTTTATGAAGAAAAATCGCAATAACTCCATTATTTGTTGTTCAAAGTGTCACGGACACATATACAGGGTGTTTCAGAACTCCCTGACAATATTTTAGGGCATTTTTGATAGGTTAGGAACATGTTTAAATATAATATTTAGGCGAAACTTCGTTATCCGTCTCCACCGTTATTATCTATGTGGAAATTTCGATATTGCGATTGAAATTGAGCGATGAAAACAATCGAATCAACAACGATACTGAGAAAATATATGTATCATAATAATAATCTAACCTAACAGTGTTTTTAACCGTAAACCTCCACCACTTTAATTGACAGCGATGTTTATACTGTAACAACAATAATCAATGGTGTTTGGAAAAATTAAAAATGCATATTCCCTCAATACAATAGCAAAAAAAAAAAACCTTTCTGATTTGTATTTGGCAGCATTTGTGTGACGCCATTTTAGATCTAACGAAGTCTGCTTCTTCTCACAGTTTGAATTTAGATAGGCCTACAGCTACACAACAAACTTGGTTAGTTTATTTTGTGTTGTTCTTTGTTACAGGTTACATTAAGTTAGCTACAATTTTAGCGAATTTCCCATAGGGAATAAGCTATTACCGTAGGTCTCATGGTAAGACCTAAGCCCGGGACCATGTTACTGTTTCGTTTTTACGTGCCTGAGACCAAAAATAATAATCATTCAAAATTTTATATACAGGGTGAATCTCATAAGGTGTCCTAAATGGATTACAGACGAACGCTTTGCCCTACATCCTTCAAACAAAATTATTTCCCACTAAATTGACCCCAAGGAATAATTTAAAAATATTTTTAACGTTGTATAAATACAGGGTGTACCAAAAACTGGGGGTCACAGGTTCGAATCTTGGAAGTTTCAAATACAAACATATGTCACATTATACATCATTAGAAAGGTCTATTTAATAGAAACATTTTGGTGAAAACAGAATTTAGTTATCTTTATTCGTTTCAAAATGGCGTCCATTTTTGTAGCCAAAATCAAAATTTACGGAATACCCTGTAATTATTTTATTATTTGTCATAAATGACTTCTGATTCAAAATAGTTATTTGAAATGAGCTAAGCTTTACAATGATATGTCACAAGACCACATTTATTAAAAAACTAAAATTTCCAAAATTTAATATTTTTGAAAATGTTTACATAAACAAAACTCAAAAATTTCAAATGCTAACCCAAGTCATTTTGTATATCATCTTAAAGCTCTCGTTGAACTGAGCATATTTGTAATTTACACTTATGCCGTATCTCTTTTGGTTTTGTAGTAATAACGGAAAAACTTTATTTCCCCATATAACTTGCATGTTAATTTAATGGTAAGGCAACAATGGAAGAAAAACTGCCTTACTATCATGTCCTGATTAATTAACATGCAAAACATATGGGAAAATGACATTTTTACGCTACTACTACAAAACCAAAAGAGATACGGCATTAGTGTAAATTACAAAGTTGCTCAGTTCAACGAGAGCTTCAAGATGATATACAAAATGACATGGGTTAGCATTTGAAATTTTTGAGTTTTGTTCATGTAAACATTTTCAAAAATATTAAATTTTGGAAATTTTAGTTTTTTAATAAATGTGGTCTTGTGACATATCATTGTAAAGCTTAGCTCATTTCAAATAACTATTTTGAATCAGAAGTCATTTATGACAAATAATAAAAGAATTACAGGGTATTCCGTAAATTTTGATTTTGGCTACAAAAATGGACGCCATTTTGAAACGAATAAAGATAACTGAATTCTGTTTTCATCAAAATGTTTCTAATAAATAGACCTTTCTAATGATGTATAATATGACATATGTTTGTATTTGAAATTTCCAAGATTCGAACCTGTGACCCCCAGTTTTTGGTACACCCTGTATTTATACAACGTTAAAAATATTTTTAGATTATTCCTTGGGGTCAATTTAGTGGGAAATAATTTTGTTTGAAGGATGTAGGGCAAAGCGTTCGTCTGTAATCCATTTAGGACACCTTACGAGATTCACCCTGTATATATATATGTATGTGTCCCTAGACACGATAACTCTCGTAAAAAGGGTCCGATCGAGACCAAATTTGGTAGAGATGTGTAATCCTACGTTTATTCGGATGAGTTTGTAAACCAGACATATCGACCTACCGGAAGGGGTAGTTTTGGGGGGTTTTGTACCCCAAAAATGGGTTTTTTTGCATTTTTCATATGTAAATTTTAAACATTTTAAATTTTTATTTTTTTCATTGGATTTAGCTCAAAAAACACACGATTTAGTATTTTGAAGCTTTGATCTATCTCCATTGGTTACCATACTGAGATATTAAAAAATAAAGACAGTACATTGTATTTTGGTTCTCCAATGTTAATCTTATGGAGAATTGGGATGTGTTAATATTTCACTTATTAAACAATATTTTTCGATGAAACTAGGTATTCAGCTTCATTTGGTTGAGATTCATCCATTTATGGTAAAAAATCTTGGATTTTGTGCTTATCATGGCAGCAAACCTGCATACTCTTTTCCCATGTTAATCATATGGAGAATAGGCAAACTTCTTTAGCAATGGACAGATATTGATGAAACTTTGTAAATGGCTTCATATGGTCGAAATAATTTTTTTTTTTTTTATGATGAAAACCTACTTTTAGTGTTCCCCACGGCAGCATACCTGCATACTCTCCCTATATTTAACATAAGGAGAATAGACTCATGTTATTAAAATGATAACTCATGTTATCATGTTATTTCCCTATTTATGAGCATGTGATTTTATTTGGTTTACAGTTTTATGTGGTCAAAATTAATATTACTAATTTGGAAATTCGCTGAGTATGCAGGTCTGCTGCGACGGGTGGTATTTACTTTTTCTGTTGTTATTTTCAGCTACTTGTTTGAATATACGGTAGGCCTATTTGTTTTATTGTCAAAAGGTTTATTTCATTATATTAGAATGAGAAACTAAATCAGGTGATAAAATCGTAATCGTATCGTGTGATTGGATCATTGATATATATATATCTATCGCAATATCGAATTTTCCACATCGATAATAACGGTGGAGACGGATAACAAAGTTTCGCCCATATTTAAATTATCCGGAAGTCTTTAGTTAGGTACTCACACACCCGAAATTTTGTTTTTTTCACTAAACAATTTTATTAACCTAATTAAGTGAAGGCGAAACAAAATCTTCAATTGATTGACTTATATACATTTATTACACATAAAAATTAGTGTCTTCCACATTTTACTCTTGTAATAAGGACTTTAAGAACGTTGCAACTTACACTGTTATAAGAGTCATTTTTGTTGTGTTGAATTCCCATTATAACGGTTGTTTTCATCATCTGAATCATCACTTCTTCTTAGAGTGTGAATGTTTCCAAATCTAGATGTGGACTTCTTTGAAATAGGCCTAGAGAAACTTTTAGTACCTCCAGAACCGCTTGCTCGTGCATCGTTTGTTGGTTCCCTTGAACTTCTCGTTGAAGACGAAAAAAAGCTGTTCCAAAACGTATATAATAAGCCTTGAACATATCTGAGAGTGGAATTGACTTTAGCATAAAATATCCAGAAACCAACCTGAATCATCCTTGAAATGCTACCATTACTTTTGAACGGGACAACATTTTTATAGACAATAATAATAACACCATTAGGAGTCAAGTCCAAATCTTCTAGGGGTTTTTCATAATCTGTAGCGGAAAAGGCACTACGATTGTAGGTTTTTAAATCAAAGTCCTTAATATTAAACTTGTTACGAATAAAGTCGTAAACTTCCTGAAGCAATGCATGTTTATCAAACTTCTGATTCTCTTTAGTGCCATCAGGCAAACGAATTTGGAGCACAGTAGATGTTGACTGAACAACTTCACTCTCATTAGGCCTAGGCCTATTGATGTTTGATCTCAACTTAGGCATCGACAATTCATTTTCTGGATGAGACGGTGTCTCTAAAGCCAGGTGTGGAGACTTCTGATTGAGGCCATTTGTGATAGTATTAACATTGTTTTTATTATCAGCAAAAAGGTTTCCTGGATCACAAGCAAAACTTTTTGAAATTTCACTCTTAGAAACAGGATTTAGATCACAGTAAGAACAAATAGAGTCCAATGCTTGATAGACGTCATCTTCTCTGCATATTTGTTCACAAATCAGTGGTATGCCCTCAGGATTGACTACAAATAAAGCAATTGGGCTTGTTATCTCTGGTTTATACAACTCCTGAAACTGTTTGAACTGTTGTGTATTTTGACGAACTTTAAAAACAATAAAGTCATCATTTTTCTTTCCTAATATTTCCAAGGCGAATTCAACTGAACTATGTATCTCCCATTTGTCTTTCAAATCTCCCTCAATATAGTAAGTGATTACCCTATGACCACTTATCACATCAGTTATAGTTTCTATTTCATGGAAAACCATTGCAGCCTAAAGGCAACCGAATACGTAAAGCAAGTAGGCTGACAAATCTGTAAATGCCTCCTTGCCCCCTCCGAACTTACAAAATTTAGGAGGCTAGCTCGAATTAACTTACTAAGATATAACTCCAAATTTACTGGGGAGTGGACTAATATTTAGGCTGAATTTATGAATACAATGAAAGAAAATGGCCTCTAACTAACAGTTTTGTTGAAAATAAATACTTAACGTGGCTTCATTGTTGACAACAAATTTTCCTTTAACTAACTGAGACGTGGCACTCACTAAACACGAAAACAATTCGTATTAGGCCTAATTGACAATAAAAACAAACACAGCAGAATCAGAATACATCTATTTTTTACTCAACTCCCAAGAATCCCAAGTGGCACATCGACGTCAGACGTCAGACAGACGGACGGAATGGGAATACGAATACGACGACCACGACGGCCTCAACCACGGCCATCTCTAGTACAAGGCCATGGCGAGCGAGAAGTGGCAACGTTGCACAGAGAGTATTCGGCGCTCTGTCAGTAGCATTGCAGTAAATGGAGGCGGGGTATCATAGTAGCTACGCACGTAGCAACTACAAAGTGAAATTAAACGTAGCAACTAAAACTGAATGTTCTCATAGCAGCTACGAAAAGGCGGGAAAAATGAAAATTTAAATATTTGATTAGCGCCTACACAAATATTAAAATTTCTCGTTAGTGCCTACGATATCGCAGTCGCTAAAGTGTAGTTGCTAGTAGACTATTTCGTTTTAACGTAGTTGTTGTTAGATTTCTTAAATTCTCGATAGCACCGAACATCTCAGTTTCTCGATAGCGCCTACAATAATGAGCGGTAGGTAAAAGAACGAATCTTTATAATGGTTCGTTCATTAACTTTACATTCCTTCTAGAGAGCAACAGCTCACTCAGTGTTGCCAGTTGTGGAGGATTTCTACCAAATAATAGGGAATGTTTCTGGGTGTTGGAGATTTTAATCTGAAGGTAATCAAATCAGATCATAAATGCTTTCGCACACGTGCTATATATAGACCTTTAAGAAGATGACACCTCAATCTTAAAAATCGATTAAGGTTGTCGAGAGAAAAAGGGATGTATTTAATTAATTTACCCGAAATACCCTATTTCAATGTATCCCTACATAAAAATCCCGTTAACCTCCTAATAATCCTTGCTTATCCCAGCAAGCCCCATAAAATCCCCAAAAGTGTTGAACACTTGGCAGCACTGGTGGCTATAGATTGTCTTGGCCGGGACGTCGTTCAAAAGAGCTGTTCTTTAAAAGAGCTGTTCACTCCGAACGACTCTGTAGGCGCTATGTTACAAATTCTATATTAGTGGCTATGTAGAATAGTTGCTAATCGAGCAATACAGCAAATTTTCGGAGTTAAAAGTCATTTTTTACTTTTAGATGCTACAAGAGAAATATATTTTACCAATATAACAGTCAAAATCAATGTTCTAAAAAGTATAGGACATATTCTCGTTAACGCCTACACAAATTTGAAATGTTCTACCAGCGCCTATAAGTGTAGGCACTAATTCACACTGCCATTTTAGGTGCTACGTTAACATTCAAATTGTAGTTGCTATGAGCGTGGCTACTATGAGACCCCATGTAAATGGATGAAGTCGTGCGCCGTTAACTTTAATCGCCTATATTGTAATGTTTAATTGGAAAGTATAGCTTTAGCCTCTATGGTAATTTAGAGGAAGAGTCAAACTTACTATAAATAGCAGCCATAACTCGTTAAAAGCGGTATTTTCATTTCTAGATGAAATTATATCGGACTTGATGGTGAGTGCACGGAGTGGATAAAGCCGCGCTATACGATTACTCGGTGTTATGTGTGTTACATAAAACTCTTTTTATACAAAAATCCAAATTTAATAGATAAGGAATAAATTTTGTAGTTTCGATTATTTTACTAACCAGAAAATAAAAGTAAAAAGGAATCATTATTCAATTTAGCGTGTGTGATTGATAGCAATCCATAGCCGAAACGGCCATAATCTTTTAAATATTGAAATAACCTAAAAATTATCATTTTTATATCTTCATAAAAATTAATTCCCAGTACATAAGTGAATAAAAATTCAAAACATCCAATTTATCTAGTTTAACTATAGAATGTAATATTTTAAACTAAAACTTTTACAGGATTCTTTTATATTTAAAACATGCAATAATTTGAAATCTGAGTTTATTTACATTATAGTTATATAAATATAATTTATTAATTATAATCTTATTACACATTGTAACTTGCAAAAAAACAAAGAATACTATTACAAATTTTGATATTATTTTAAAGTCTAATTGTTGTATAAGTGATTTCTTAATATACTAATTGGGAATTTGATTGCCGTCAAGGCTATTAATTTTTGAGTATTTTTTCCAAATTATATTTATTCAAAAAATCTTGAGTAAATTTAGGAATACAGAATAAATTTTGCTTGTTTCCCATTCAAAATATAGTAATTAACGAACGATTTATATCAATTACTAAGCAATGTAACAAATGTAACAAACAATACGAAGTAATAGTTTCTCAGATTGTGTCCATTATGGCAAACATTTTGTTAAAAAACTACTCAAAGAAAATTAATGATTCAATTAGTAGACCATCTAACAAAAAGAGTAAGTTGAATATCTTGTCTTAGCCATATAACGTAAGTTGCTGAATAAACATTGTATTGTTTTATGCAAAATTCCATTTAATAAATATGTTATCTTGATACTAATGGTTTCTTTATTATACCTTACAACCCACTTACAAAGGCTTTTTACAAATATTTCATAGTAAAGTGCAATAACGGGAAATAATAGGTGAAAGTCCCATTGAAAACAATAGCGCGAGTGACAAGAACGTTACTACGAGTTGAGGCCGATGCGGCGTTGCCAGGTCGAAGGACATGGCCTTGTACTAGAGATGGCCGTGCCTCAACAGCTGTTAATGACAGAAAAGAGCTCCCTAAATCAAGATCGGTAGGGGAAAATCATAAACTGCTCTTTAAGGTCTGCCGTCAGGGCCGGCTCTACCATATAGGCGAACTAGGCGACCGCCTAGGGCGCCGAGGCCCGAGGGGCGCCATCGCGGCGGAGACGATCTGCAGTAAAGTGTCCTTAATCAGCGATAAAGAGCGTCCCAGACCGGCGGTAAACAGCGCCCTTGATCGGCGGCAAAGTGCGCCCCTGATTCCCGGTAATGAGCGCCCTCAAAAGATAGTTTACATCCTCGTGATCGGCTGTAAAAATAATCATAATAATCATAATAACCCAATAATCATAATTGAACCGGCGTGAAACAGCACCTCTGATAGGCAAAATACACGTGATCAGAGTTGAATTGCGCCCCCGAACGACAGTTAAAAGTGCCCCTAATCAACGGTAAATAGGGGCCCTAATCGGAGTTAAATTACGCCCCCAACCGCTGGTAAAAAACGTCCTTGAACTATGGTAAATAGCACCCCTGTTCAGCTGTCAAGAGCGCTCTGACTGGAGGTAAATATAACCCCTGGCCAGTCAAAAAAGCACACTTGATCAACGGTAAAGAGCGTGCACGAACAGCAGTAAACATTTGCCTTCTTAACAACGGAAAGTAGCGCTCCTAATCGGGGTTAAATTGATCCCCAACCACTTGTAAAAAGCACCCCCGATCGGTGGTATGTAGCGCCCCTGTTCATCGGTCAAGTGCGCCCCGACTGGAGGTAAATACGCACCCGACCAGCGCTAAACATTTGCCTTTGCCTTCTAATCAACAGTAAATAGCGCCCCTGATAATATCAGAGTTAAATTGTGCCCCTAATCGGCGCTAAACAGTGTCCCCCACCTTCAGTTAAAAGCGCCTATGATCGACGGTAAAGAGCGCCCCAAATAAGCGTAATTTGTGTCTTTGATCAACAGTAAAGGGCGCCCCCAACCGGCGGTAAACACCCCCCCCCCCCCATTGGTGGTAAACAGCGCCACTGATAAGAGAGCCCTCGATCGGCGGCAATAAAGAGCACCCCTATTGGGGGTAAAAAGGGCGCTCCGAATATAAAATAAATATCGCCTGCGATCGGCAGTAAAGAGAGTCTACAACAAGAGGGCCCCACTTGAAACTATTTTTTTCTTGATGTCTGATATGGATAGTAAAAATAAACATTTGTATCATTGCATATAAATACATTTAGATCCATTTTTGATTTTTCCATTTTCGCAATGGATAATTATTGTGCAAATTTGGTTTAGTAAATTTTAATTAGTTTTTTTTAATTCAAGTGCTTTATTTGATAATGAACAGTTGATAAAAAATTATTTTGTTTTAACGTAGTTTTTTCGTAGCCTAATATGTAATAAAGGCTATAAAAGAAACTGCTCGAGTAATTTAGTGGGGGGAGAGGGTAGGGGGCGCCTACCGTCACTTTTGCCTAGGGCGCCAGAAAACCTAGGGCAGGCCCTGTCTGCCGTATGACTCTTTTTGTGTGTTTCGGATAGGAAGCGTTAAGCGTTAAAAACAAAAACGGAAGTCGAGTTAAGTTATAATATTTAACATTACACAGCTAATTGGATTTTGGGCCGTCCGGGTCCAACAAGTCTGGGATCAACGAGATTAAAATAGATAATTATAGAGTGCTACAAAGATAGGGAAATTTGTCCCCTGTCGATTGCCGCCATTTTACCCACGATTCCCGCCGTTACCTTGGTAACAAGTCCTTTGTTTACACTTTCTCATCCGTTATTTGTCATTTTACCCACACCTATCCGACGTTTATATGGTAATCAATCCCAATAGCCTGTTCACAGGCCATAAAATCAAGTAGCCTAATTTAAAAAACAAACAACAAATAATAAAATATTTCAAAAGTATAATCTGTGAATTTTTAACTTGTTGTAACCAATCAGAATAGCTATCGTTCGTATGTAACCAAGGAAACAAAGTTGAAGTGTGGGATGGTTGCATAGGAAACCAGGACTGTAGAGAGATCTACAGTCGACAGTCCTGATATGAAACGGCGGGAATTATACGGGTAAAATGGCGCAAATCAACAGGAGACAAAAAAATTAACATGTGTTTATCACTCTAAATACCTAATTTAACCTCATTGTCCGGGATGAACACAGAGCCCAGGAGGAAACCTGTCGGTATGAATGGAAAAATTTGTGTTCATCAACTGGGAGGCTGTCCACATTAATGATTTTCGGTTTTCGATGTTTATGTTTTGGGATTTGTAAACAGATTCATGGAAGCTGTAGATACGTACTTTTAATGATTAGCCTGATTATAAATATAAACACAAGTCACAGATATTTCCCAAGAAACAACACAGAAAATCAGCGCAGTCCATAAAAAAACATATATATTGTTAAGAGAACAATAGTTCTTTAGTAAATTTACAGTTTATTACTACTTAAATCAGACTCCTTAACAGAAAAATATCTTACCTCAGTAACACGAGGAAACGATTATTTTCTACAAAACTCCCACCGCAAGGTTATATATTCTTTGGGCCGCTTCAATTTATCATCTCCGGCCACAAAAAAAAAAGAAAAAAAGATTGTGATACTCCAAACAACGATCTTTTTTTTAATTAATGACGTGGTTCAGTTCTTCTAAGAAAAAAGTAAAGTTTATGCCACACATAAAAGAACACCAGAAGAAAATAATATAATAAATAATAAATAAATAAAATGAATAGCATATTTTCATTTTTGCCAATGACACAACTCTGGTCACAAAAAATAAAGAGTGTGATACTTCTGAACAACAATATAATTTTTCCAAATTAATAACCAACTTGGTGCAGTTCTTCGCAGAAAAGTTGAACCAGGACAAAACAAATTATCTCTGCATTCAAACTCATCAAATGAGGCAACCAAAATTTAACAAGTTCCAAATTTACAGATTGGTGGCACTTAGCCCCATCGGACTAAATCAGCAATTTTTTTGGTTGTGGTGTTGGACACCACAGAGTTCAAACTGGGGTGAGCAATTTGTATATAACAAAGATAAGTTGGCAAAAGGGTACCTTTGTCCTGAGAAGTCTCAGGATATTTGAGAACCTGAGTCTTTTGAAAGGTATACAAAAGACTGACATGGCTCGATCATCTCCTACTCCATTGTTTTTGGGGTGTATCAGAAAGCAATCTAAAAGAGAGTTTGACGTTTTTTTTAGGGAGAGGCGGGAAAAATGCATTACGCACACAAATGTGGCCAGCCTGTAGTGTAGGGCTCCCCTAAAAACGGGTTTACCCACTAAAAAACCTCCTCTACTCTTCTAATCTTCTAGGATTCTAACCTGGAATTTTTAATCACATTACGCCAGGCTATACCTAAATTTGGCTTATGCTCGTGGGGCTCGCTCCTTATCAAGCCCCTCGATCAAGGGATCTGGGCCACTTCCCGGTCGAGATCGGTTTTCTTTTCCAGGAGAATGCCCCGGACGAACTGTGATAAACAATCTCAGTTACCCTCATCCTCCAAAATCTGTTGGCAGACCGAGTCCACAGAAAATGCACCAAAAATTTGTTTGGCCTCCAGGCGGGGCCCTTCCCAACGGGGGCAGCGGAAGAATGTGTGTTCAGCATTGTCAGGAACGCCCGGGCAATAAATGCAGTCCGGTCTTGCCCATTCGGTTCAAGTACGACCGAAAATAGCCGTGACCTGTCAAGAATTGGGACAGGTAGTAGTCCACCTCTCCATGCCGCCTTTCCACCCATGGTTGGACCTGCTTGATAAGTCGCGCAGTCCATCGTCCTTGGGAGTCGTGCTCCCAGCTGTGTTGCCACTGCTGGAAGGTTCGGGAGCGCTCTTCTGTTCTTGCCATATCCTTGCCGATCTCGCTTTGTCTCTGATAAATCGCCTTCCTCTCTCCTGCCAAGAGCTTGACAGGGATGACTCTGGCGACCACCAGGATGGGGCAGGCTCGGACACTGTCCGGTAGGCGGAACACACCCGGAGCGCCGCTTGACACTGAACCCGAGTGAACCCGGTCGAGTCGCAACCTGTATGAACTCTTTATCGAGAGCGTCTGGCTCCGGCTAAACGCACGGGCGTTTTCTACTTTGCCGGACGACGTCTTCCGTGTTTTCTGCCGGAAAGCAGGTAGCGGGGCATTGTACAAATGGACGAGGACACACGATCCGGCGAAACGCACGGAAGACAGCGTCGGAGACATTAATTTTTAGTTTATTTCTACTATATTCAACTTAAAATTTTTAGGTTTGCGGTTTAAAAGTTTGAGATAAAGAAATATTTCATCAACGAAACTGAAAATGTACATGAGTTCCACCTCGTATATCTTATAAAGAAACAATCTGATTTCGTACAAACATCTGGTTGATGATAATTTAATTAAGATGTGGTCGGTCAAGTGAAAAGAGAGTTATAAGTGTTGCATTTTTTTGTCTTTAATTTTTTATTTGCAACTGTAACAATATACAACGAGCAAATTTGATGAATATAAATTAAGTCACAATGACATGAATAAATTTAAACAGATCAGAGAAAACTCAGCAGTCTTACTCTTGATGGACGAGGAACTGTAAATAACTGTAAATACTCTGTTCCATTTTCTTCATAACCGTCTCCGAATTACATCAGGAAGTCTTAACGTAAACAAGTCACTGATTAAGGGATTAGAATGGCTGTCGAGTTTGATGAAAAATTTGTGGTAGGTTTCTTTTGCAACTTAGTTGACAAACTTAATTTTGAAGTCTTCGTGAAGAGCTTTGTTGCTAATGTAGTAATGCGCGCCAGAGATTAGACGGAGAATTTTGGATTGAAAGGCTTGAATTTTCTTCAAGTGGCAGAATTTTGCAGATCCAAAAATTTGAATTCCGTAAGCCCATATTGGTTTCAGAAGAGTTTTGTACAATAGTAATTTTGATTCAACAGGTAATTTTGAGTTGAAGTGTAGAAGTCGGTAGAGTTGTTTCGTTCTTGCATTGAGAGCAGCTCTCTTTGTTGTCCCGTATTTTTTTTTTCATGTCAGTCGTTGGTCCAAATGAATGCCAAGATACCGCGCTTCAGTGTTTTGTGGGATTCTTGAGTTGTCGATGTAGACGGGAGGGCAGTAGCCTTTTCTTAATGTAAACGTGACATATGGGACGATTTAGATGAAAAATGAAATGAAATGAAAAAAGGTTTATTTCAAAAATAAAAATACAAAATTTTCACAATATATACATATAAAACATGAAATGTCCCCCACATGGGCATCCGCCTGTGGGTGGGGAACGAGAAGAGTTCCATTATCATTTGAAGTTATTATTTGAGAATATTGGGAATGCATTGGGAATTATCATTTGAGTTCCAATCAAATGATGGGTATGATGGGTTTACTTCAATTCTCCAGTTTCGTAACCAATTGCTCAGAATGTTGATGTGATGTTGAAGGTTGCTTTGATGCTTCCATGGGATTTGCGGAGGAACTCAATATGGCGGTATCATCAGCAAATGTTGCAATTTTAGTGTTGTTAGTTTCAGGGAGATCAGCTGTATAGAGGCTATATAAAAGAGGAGACAATAACGTCTAACGAGAGTCTAACGTCCAAGAGAGTTTTGGAAAACTCATTTCATTGCTGGGTGACATTTGCGTCAAGTGCAGCCCCATAAAACGGATCGGAACTTCACCATTCCCCAAGTGGTTTTCTGCAGAGCTTATCAATTTGGTAATACAGAAGAAAATAGCTCACAAGCGCTACAAACAAACATTCCTCCCAACACACTACTTGAGGTTTTGTGAGTTGCGGAACGTATGTAGGAATCTTAGCCGCACATGCTATAGAAACTATCTGAAGCATATTGAAGACTCCATCCCTCACAACCCCAAGAGTTCTTGGAGCTTTGTTCGTGCCTCTGGCGAATCTCCTGTTATGCCATCTATTATGAGTTTCAACGGCCACTCTTCAAATGATCCACAAGAGAGAGCTGATATGTTTTCAGCATCCTTTTCATCAGTCTTCTCCAAGCCCGTAGTTACGCCTCCACCTGCAAACTTTAACTCCGACTCCTCCTTGTCTATGATCTCCTTTTCTACATTGGAAGTCTTGGAAGCCCTAAGGAACATCGATGTCAAGAAGGGTGCTGGCCCAGACAATGTACCTCCGTCCTTTCTACAACACTGCAGTGATACTCTGGCCCAACCTCTGGCTATGTTATTCAACTTGTCCATCCTACAAGGAATCTTTCCTGACATTCTCAAAATGGGGCATATTGTTCCTATACACAAAGGGGGTAATCCAGCAAACGTCGAAAACTACCGTCCCATTACGATCCTATCAGCAGTGGGGAAGGTGTTCGAAATGCTTGTACTCTCTCGTCTTAAACCCTTTCTAAAACCCCTGGTATCTCCTATTCAACATGGGTTTACTTCCTCCAGGTCAACTGTCACTAATCTGCTGATATTTGAGGAATGCATACTATCTGCCTTGGGATCAGGTAAACAATTGGATGTTGCCTTTATCGACTTCGCCAAGGCCTTCGATAAAGTTGATCATTCCATTCTCATCAGCAAGCTGGAAGCCTATGGAATCGTTGGCCCGTTGCTTTCTTGGTTCTGTAGCTACCTGCATGGCCGGCGTTTGAGAGTAAAACTGCCTGACGCATTATCCCAGGAATTTCCACAAACGTCTGGTGTACCTCAAGGGTCCCTGCTTGGCCCACACTTATTCATCATGTTTATCGATGATATAACGTCAGTGCTTCTGGTGGATGCTCTGCTCTTTGCAGATGATGTGAAGATCTACACCGTGATCTCCAGTGATGAGGATTTTACACGATTGCAGAGTAGCCTCAACAATGTTTTGAACTGGTGCAATACAAATAACATGAGGCTAAATTCTTCGAAGTGCTCCGTCATAACCTATGGTCGTCTGCACAATCCACATCACTTCCCCTATACACTGGACAACCAACCCCTTGGAAGAGTATCCACGATTAAGGATCTGGGAGTAACTTTCTCATCTGACTTCTCATTCAATGAGCATGTGGATGACCTATGCAGAAGAGCGTACAGGATGCTGGGCTTCATCACTAGGTCAACTCGTGGCATGACAAGTCCACTGGTGCTAAAGACTGTCTACTCTTCATTTGTCCGTCAGCTACTGGAGTATGCTAGCCCTGTCTGGTCTCCCTACCAACTGGGTCTCATTGATAAGCTAGAAGCAGTGCAGAAGAAATTCTTAAGACTATTGGGGGTCCGACAGGGACTGCACTACAGGGAAGTCCCTATTGCTGAACTGCAGGCTGAGTTTATCCTTCCTGACCTTCAAGTAAGACGCTGCGTCGCAGATCTTCTGTTCCTGGCAAAACTCGTGAATGGTCAGCTGGATTGTCCGATGCTTTTGTCACAGGTGGACTTTCGTGTTCCAACAAGGACTCGGTCACGTGACTTGTTCAGCAGGCGCCATTACCTACGCAGCTATGACTTCCACGGACCCCTCGCAAGGATGATGAGGCTCGGCAATAGTTTCTGCGACACATTCGACATCTTCAACGACAGTGCTGCAGTCATTAGAAGATGTGTGCTTGCCTCTCCCCAGCAAAGCGTGCATTAGAGCAGTGGCCCAGCAGAATCACCGTTGTATTGTTAAGTCTGTTAAGTCAACTTTTCCCTCCATTGTTAACAATTAAGTCCATCGGTTAATACATCTTGCTGTGTTGTTCTCTTTCGGGTCTATCAAAGCGTTTTGCATTGTATATTTATTGCACACTTGTTACGTCTTTAGATTTTTTTATGTATTGTTATTATTTATTTGTTATGCATTTGTCACACTATATAATTTATTACTATATAATTTATTACTTGTATTGTAGAGTTTTAGTTTTTATTGTATTCAAATATTTTCCGCATTTTCAATCTTGGCATTTTGTTTTGTATTATGTTGGTAGTTTAGCTTGTAGTTAGCTTGTAGTTCAGCCATCTATGCATGCATGTGATATGAAATGGTGTATTTTTGCCGTTGGAATGTAATAAATAATAAATAAATAAATAAATAAACAATAAGGATCCTTGTGGTACATTTTGAAAATAAAGGGTTTTTGAAGAGTCCGTCCGGTCTTGGTCCGTGGCAAAAATGAAATCCTAATTTGTGTACTAAATATCTATTGTTTGCGTGGCACTAATAATTACAAAGGGGCTTGTTAAAAACATAACCTCAGAAGTAAACGATTTTTTTTTATATTATAATGTATTTTCATCGTGTTTATTGAAATATCCATCAAACACATATTCAAGATTCAAGATTTTTATTTGCCATTAAATAACAAATAAGGTTACAATAGGCATCGTCATATAAAATCAAGTGCAAAAGAATACAATTTACAGAATATCACAGTCCTGATGAGTATCATACATTAAAAACTCTTCTACAGTGTAAAAAGCCTTAGCCTTTAACCAGTTGGATATCACAATATTAAATTTACTATTAGGTAACAGTCTTAAATTAGGTAACTTGTTGTAAAAAAGAAGTTGTTGATATTCATGGCTCTTAAAATACTTATCTAATCTTATATTAGGTTTGACAAGATTTTCTTTTAGTCTTGTGTTGTGATTGTGGAAACAGCTCTGATTGTCAAAATTGTCAACATTGTTTTTTACATGTATAAGGTTGCTGTGAATGTAAATACAAGCAAGAGTCAAAATACCAAACTTGGGGAAAATTGTTCTGCAAGAGTCAGTTGAGCCAATTCCTGCCAAAATTCTTAATGCCTTTTTCTGCCACAGAAAAGCATTTTTGGCTGAAGTAGAGTTGCCCCAGAGCCTAATGCCATACATCAAATGGGAGTGGAAAAGACCAAAATAGACCATCTTAAGTATATCTACACTAGCACAGGTTTTCAATTTTCTTAGAAGAAAAACTACTCTAGCCAGTTTCTTACATAGATTGGTAACATGTTCCTCCCAGGAAAGCTTACAGTCTAAATGAATACCAAGTAATTTTACAGGTCTAAATAAATCCTCATCAGTATTGACATCATAATGTTGTTTCAAAGAAAATAAGATATGAACTGTTTTGTCATGATTCAACACTAAATTATTGGCAGTATACCATTCTTGGGCTTGTTCTAGAGATCTATTGCGTTTTGTTATGATATTTATTAAGTTATAATCAGAATGTAGTAGTGTAGTGTCATCGGCATAAAGTACTGATAGGGCAGGAGTATTGCAACTAAAATCATTTACAAAAATTAAAAAGAGTAATGGTCCAAATACCGAGCCCTGGGGAACTCCTGCACAAACATTGGCAAAGTCAGAAGAAATATTGTCTAAACTAACTATTTGTTTTCTATTACTAAGGTAACTTTTAACAAGTTTCAGTTCATTGTTTAAAATTCCATAAAATTCCAACTTCTTACAAAGAATAACATGTGACACAGTGTCAAAGGCTTTACTTAAATCTATAAGACTAGAACTTACAAAACTCTTTAACTCAAAACAGGTTAAAATGTAATTTACAACAGTTTCAACTGCATCCGTGGTGGCATGATTAGGCCTAAAACCAAATTGATAGTTATTTAGTAGGTTGTGATTCACAAAATAATCATACAGTTGGTTAGTGAGACAGGATTCTATAACTTTACTTAAGATAGGAACAATAGCAATAGGCCTATAATTTTCTGGCTTATCCCTGTCCCCCTTCTTGAAGATAGGGGTAACTTTGGACATTTTGAGACAATCTGGAAAACAACCCTGGATAATAATTAAATTAACAAGAAAAGTTAGCGGCATTATAATTACATTGATAACATTTTTTAAAACATAGTTTGAGACACCATACAAATCTTCACTACGGGAATTGCTCATTTTACTAACAACTGTTTCAACAACTTTTTTCATTCACAAGTTTTCATTCAAATTTTGTGTTGATTGCCGGTTTGTGAGTGCATTTTTTCAAAAACTCAGAGTATATTCAAATACTTAGTATATTCAAATACTAAACCTAAACCTTTGTAAAAAATGTCTATGTGTTTGTTTAAAACCCCGTATTCATAATGTTATGATTGTGTTTACAGTTTAGAAGCAGAAACGTGTATATTTCATGTTTTATAGGTACATCTGTTATTGTATAGAAATTTCTCTCCCGCTCCTGGCGGGCAGCCGCCCTACGTCTTTACCTACCGCCCTTGGAACTAGGGTGGGGGGACGTACCGGGTCATTGGCACAACCCTCCCTCGCACTCGACCTTATGTCTGGCAGTCAACCCTCAAGGTGACAGTCGTGTGTCAGATTTTTTGCTATAGCAGTTCTAGTGTTATGTTGGTAGCATGAGTTAGGAAATCGATTTGGACTTATTGGTAGGCCTAGTGCAAGAAAAGCCTGAATTGTGGGGCAAGTCTCAGGAAACATACAAGGACAGGTACAAAGTCAGGGAGAGTTGGAATCAAATTTACAGAGTTTTAAACCCCAACTTTGATGACCTTGCGGATGCGGATGTGAAATACAATTCCTCATCTTGGTGTCTTCTTTTTGCAGGATGTCCTTTATTTGAGATAAAATTAAATAAAATGTTGAGGTGGACATGCGAAGATAATTAAAAAATTTTGCATCATCTTCCCGAAGTTTTAAAAACAATGAATAAAACACACCATGTAGTCTCCTCTGCTGCACAATGGGATGAATCCATACACTTCTGTTACGTTTTCTTTTCCTTCTGTGCCTTAATAGACAAAGCATAGCTATTTTGTGTCTTGACATCATGGTTGCTGCGACTCAACTAGATGGTTCCAGACGGCCTCATCAGAGTGCAACTGCGCAGTTTCCGTCGTCCGGCGTTTCGCCGGTTCTGCTCTTCAAAATCTCGTACGTTCCGGCGAAAAACACGGAGTCCGTGTTCCGTGCGTTTCGCCGGATAGTGTGTCCCCGGCCTTACTGAGCGCAAGCGAGAGACCGTGATCGGAAATCCAGGCGTTGACCACACGCATGACTTGGTTCAACTTAAGTTGGGCCAGCTCAACGTTGCGTGCAGCAATGAGAGCTGCGACGTTATCGGTGTACCCAACCAAAGTGGTTTCCTCGGGCATCTCAGACCTCAGGAGGCTGTCATAGGCGACGTTCCAGAGATCCGGGCGGAGTATTGAACCTTGCGTGGCACCAGAAGTGACTTACATCGTCCGCGTTCCGTCCCTTGTGTCATAAATCAGGCTTCGAGAGCGGAGATAATCCTCGATGAGCAGCAACAGACATCATGGAACGCGAAAGATGTTGCGAAGCGCATCCAATATATCGACCCACCTCGCCAAGTTAAAGGCATTCTTGACATCAAGCATAACAAGAGGCACTGCTCGGCGAGAGAAATGGTTGTGGCTCTCGGCTCTCTCCACAGCTCTCTGGACTTCGGCGACAGCGTCGATCATTGACCGTCCCTTTCTGAAGCCGTACTGACGGGTGCATAAGTCCCCGGCAGCTTCCACGGCAGAAGTCAGGCGGGAACGGATCAGCTTCTCGAACAGCTTCCCAGCCGTGTCCAACATGCAGAGAGGCCTCTGTGGGACTACGGCAGCTCGGGATCACCTTTGACCTTGCTGAACAGTACAAGCCTGGCTGTTTTCCAGGGAGCCGGAAACACCCCTTCTACCAAACAGGCGTTCTACATTATCAACAACAAGTCAGCGTTAATTGAAAATACTTTCTTTAAAGCCTCACTGGGAATCCCGTCCGGGCCAGGAGCCTTGTTGCTCTTCAGGCAGATAACGGAGGTTTCTAGCTCCTCGAATTTGAAAAGTGGAACATCCTTTACCCGTCCGAAGTCAACCGGCGGTCGCTGTGGATGTTCGGGAACAACGCAGCGACGATCCTCATCCCCATGATGGCGCCCTCCATGAGTCAACGTCGTCACGAAGTCTCCTCCAGCTATTCGCATTGCTCCTGTTGATCGCCTGGTGGAGAGATTTCCTCGCAGCTTTATAGGCCTCCGACTTACGAACTCTTTCTGCGGGAATTCTCGCTCTTGTGGCGGCTCGTATAGTTCTTAAACATGTTCTTCTGAGTTCCGCAATCTCTTCAGTTCACCAGTAAACGGGTTGTTTGTCTCGTCGGGGTTTCCTTCGCGGCATAGACTGGTCGCACGCCGCGACGATCAGTTCCATCGTGGATGTTACTAGTGCCTCGGTCCGTCTCACCAGGATTCCCCTGCGCTCCCCGAGAGATGACTTCGGTGTACTTGACCACGCCCAGTTTGTTGGTGTTCCACCGGCGTAGCCCTTCCCGAGATGCGGAAACTCTACGATTTACCTGTTCATGCAGGTCAAAGACAATGTATTGGTGAGGGCTACCCGTGTAGTCCTCCACAACCCTCCAGCCAGAGATCCTCGGATGGAGCGACTCAGACGCAAAGGTGACGTCGGGGATCGTGCCACTTTGCCCGGGGCGAATCATGCCACTCAATTCCCAAATCGAAGTTCCAATCCATGGGCTTTTTTAGGTCAAAACATTTGGGGGTGCCAGCTATCATGGCGTTAATTATGAGTCATTGTATGCTCAAATTCAAACACCAAAATCCTATTTAAATAGTCTGTTTTATGGCCTATCCCAAAAGTAGTCCTAGATATTATCATAACAAAAATAAATCTTCCCGATATTTTATTAATATAGCTCATTTCAGTTGAGAAAACTGTCTATATACATTGGAATTTTATTGTGAAAACCACCCTAAAGTATTACTCTTAACTGTTTTAGAGTAGCGTTTTTAGAAGCTTTAAAGAGAATCTTTTTTATATTTGTTTTTAATGAAGATCGTTTGTTAACCTATACTAAATGTACCCGTTGCTTGAAATCAAACAATTTAGTTTTTGACACTGATACAAATTTTCATTTACTGTTACAAACGAATTTTGGTTCTCAATACGAATATTTTTTACATTTTTAACCAATAATAGGTTGAAAAAATGTGGACCCTTAGAAGATTTTGTTCAAGAAACCTGGATTGTTATAGATACATTGGTTTTGTTGTGAATAGAGTCACCAAATTTTCATATAGCTAAACGCCAGGATATAGATAGATCTTATGACCAATAGGCCAAACTTAGTAAAAAATAAAGAGAAGGCGTCATTGGCAGTTATGGTCCTGATAATGTTAAACCAACTATCAGCATGCCTTACAAGAAAGCAAGAGAAATGTTTAAAAAATGAGTTATTAAGCCGCGTCCGCACTGGCCGAACATGTTCGCCGAACAAAGTTCTTCCGAACTTTTGTTTGTTCGTTGCTAACCATTTAGTATGTAAACCATATGGCCGGTTAATTGTTCGTGAAGAATGTTTGTTGATTTTTGTGTTCGCCGAACAAGTTCGCCACGAATGTTCGGCCAGTGCGGACGCGGCTTTAGCTATTAAAAAATTTATATGAGATAAGTACAGGATTGTCATTATTTAGATTGGACATCCGATTTAAAGATGGTGTAAAAATGATGTGCTTGTGATCAGCAATTTGATCATGACTATCCTTAACTTCATAGTCCCACATATAAATAAGTTGATCAACTTCAAAGCCCACATATCGAGATTAGTCATATTGCTATGCAAATATTGTATTGCTATGCAAATATTGTATTTGTTTTCTAGCAATAAAGATTTATTATTATTATAAAAAAAAATAAAATTGATATGCAAATATTGTATTTGTCTTCCAGCAATAAAGATTTATAGTCAGGACAGACTCTAAATGCCAGCGTCGCCGATTGGTATTTGCACATTTATTTAGATAATATCGAAGAAAATTATCGGAAGAATCCAATATGATGGGGAACCTAACGATGGGGAACCTAACGATGGGGAACCATTATTATTGTAGTTCTCTTGCATGACTTCCCTAACCTCGTTCCAGCATTGTGCCTTGTGCATTGTGCATTGGGCTTATAGCTATAACCCTCGACTTAAATCGTACAGAGAAATAAATTTATTTTTCAACAGTATAAATAAATTTTTCTGTGTCAAACATCACTCAAAAGGTCTTCCAGTTGTTCTTCCATTAGTCGCGAGGCAAATGCGTCCCGTTGATGCTAGCTCTCGTATGACAGGGTCTCGGCGTCACGTGCGCCGCGTCGGCTAAAGCGTCCGTCCACGTTGGCAGCGCTCAACGTCCGGCTAACGCGGACTCGTCGACGGTATTAGCATCCGTATGACTTGCTCCATAAGAACCCCATTGCCGGATTGGAGCGTTATCAACGCGACGCTATCAACGTGGTGGCATTAGCGCTCGTATGACATGGACGTAAGCCCGGGAACATATTTTCGTTTTGAAGTCCCCAGAAGCTAAATACATTGTGCATATATATATTATATATGTGTGTGTGTGTGTGTGTGTGTGTGTGTGTGTGTGTGTGTGTGTCTGTCAAAGTCAAAACTGGGTAGTTAAACCATAGATGAAATATAATACAGAGATTGGCAGCCGCATGCGAATTTCCGTGCTTAGTTTAGTTCGGCCCACCCGAGTTAGTTGGGTGGGCCGATGGTTCGCCGCGCCACCGTCGCGCGCCGCGTGGTAACGCAGTACACATTCCACTGTCTCCTCACAGCGCTTCGGCTTGGGCCCACCTCGCGCCGGCCCACCGCTCCAGCGCCGCGCCGCGCCGGCCCACCCCGTCCTCAACAGTCAACGCGATGTCGCGTCTGTCCGGCTGGTACCTTATTCACATAAAACGATAATGTTGAACTAAACAGTAAATTTTTCTTCCAAATATTTATAAGAATATATTTTATAAGAACCCCAGGGAAAGTTAAAAAAAAGTATCAAACTGGATAGCTTCCATAACATAATTATGTTAAAACAGTTTCGGTATTTTATAATGAATAATGAGTGCCGGTGGATATTAGTTTAAAGCCCTGTTACTGCGTCAAAGTTTCCACCTTTAACAGAGATCTTCTTTTTTTGGATAAGAAGTTCTCTTAGAGATAGGCACTAATCACTCTAAGAGACGAAAAACCAAAAGTATGTCGTTAAAACATTTAAATTTAAGTTAAATAGACATTTAATTTTTGTTATAAAAATTTCAACAAAAGTAAAAATGCTACGCCTAATACACAAATACAGCAGACGAAAAATACACATAACAGCCAGAACAATAAGTAAAAAAATAATTAATGAGTTTAAATAGGCAAAAAATGTAATGAAATAAAGATCAAGCTTAAATTATTTTAGTCCTACGAATTACATGACAGGTTATGTCAAAAATCCATTACCTTTGAGGCCATTGTTCGTTATGATTGAGTGAGTTTTTACCCAAAGTAATTGAAAATTTGGATTCCTCGCAAAAAGTACTATTAGGGACCTGTGCTAACTCAATTTCGGTAATTTTTTATTTTGTTAATTTTGATTTCCCCCCTCATATATACAACTACATTATATACAACAATTAATTTTGTAAATAAACTGAATAGCTTTCAAGTAAATTTGATGAATTGACATCTACAAACGAATAAGATCGATCATATTCAACTCTTAAAATACAATGGCATACAAGCGCAAACATATAAAAAACACATCACACACAGAAATATACACATACTGTACAGACACCGGTATCAATAAATTCAATAAATAGAATTTTCTTGATAAATTATCATTGATTCATATATGTAGGGGCTGTTAAATATGCAATAATATATACATACAAAGACACGACAGCAATATATACAAACACCTACCCACCCATCTACACAGACAAGAAAAAAAATCATCAGCGAGAGAGTTCATTCTTCATTATGCTTTGTAACAAAAAATGACTCTTGAGGCAAAATAGACAAGTTACAAGTAGTAGTGGGGTTTGGCCGGTCCTGGCCCAGGTCAAGGTCAGGCGGTTGTAACTGTTGTAGGGGTTGCAGCGGCTGGGGTTTTTTGACAGTGATGGGTGGGTTTTGGAAGTGGGTCAAGGTCATCCGGAGGGGTTTTTAAAAAAGGTGAGCCCCGAGGGGTTAGATTGAAGGTGGGTAAATATTTATTTAATTAAAGAAAAGTAGTGGTTTTATTTGAGGAAGCGTTGGAGTGTTGTTTACTGGCGATGGAGTGGTAGATGCCAAAGGTGATAGCGATGAGAAGATAAAAACATACTATCCACAGTACGCATTTGAATAGTTGTAAAAGCTGAATCATTTCTTGTTGATTCCTTGTTTCTAATTGTAGTCTGTTGATTTCGAGTTTGAGTTTATCCTCTTCCAATTGTGATGTAAATGAAAAATCATTCATCATCTTCGTGTATTAAATGTATGCAGGTAAAAATTGGAGCGGTGTTGATGGTGAGAAAGTTGGCGATGAAATGAGAAACAGAGATAGGGACAGGTTATATATTACTGTAAAAATAGTGGGGGGTAAAGAAAATAATTGTAGTCGACTAAACATCATTATTAGCTGTGTCGGGTGTTGCAGCTTTGGAAGATGGAAGACTATTATCTGGCAGCTGTAAAACTTCGACGTCTTCGCTTTCCATGTTTTCGTAATCAGAAGAATTGTAGGAAACTTCCACAGTGATGGTAATGGTGTTATTTGGAGTGTTTATTAGATCACTTAAAATTTGAAAAATATTTTGTAAGTCTTCCTGTGATTGAATAAGAAAAGTACATTTACTTGTTGTTAAAGGAGAGGAGCTCATTGTTCGGAAGTTGGCAAACAAATGGTGAGCGATGGTCAGAGGGTCGCTTATATGTGGGCAAAGGTGGTGGAGGGGGAAGTAGAGGGGTGGGGGTGGTAGAGTGGTGGGGGAAGGATGATATAATCATATGCGAACCGGCGGCCAGAGCATTTTGCCGCAAAATCCCATTTGGGTAGGTTATGGGTGGTGTGTAGAAATAAGTATTAGCTGTAATATAAATTAGAAACACTAATAATTTTTATAAATTAAATATTAAATTTATATTTAACCAGAGCTTGCATTTCTTGTTCCTCGTCGTTTAATTCAACAATTTTAACACCATTAGTTGTCTGTTCTTCTTCCTCTGCACTTTGCGACGATGAAGACATGGAGGTGGCAGAAGAAGATGATGAGGATGAAAATATTTTGGTAGGATTGACGTATTGCACTGTGATGTTGATCCATCTTAAAGGATAGTTATCAATGAGTGTGAGTAAGTTTTGGAATAGGGCTTCCATCTCTTCTCTGTCGGTAACTAAATGTTGAAAGGAAATGAATTTATCATCCATGTTGTTGTCAGTGCGAGTAATGAAATAAGAATGAGAAGCGTATCGAATGATCCATAGAATATATGTTGTAAAAAATAAGTGGTGGGGGTAATCTCAAGGTCAATCAAATGGAATTTTAAAAAAGGGCTGCAGTCAGTGACTACAGCTATACATCTAAAGCTTCAACAGGATCAGTAGACCAATCAGATCTGTACTTGCATGCATTTATGATGCATGTACAAAAGTCGTCTTTATAACATGCATTACACTCTCGGCAATTAACAATTTTTTCTGGATGAAATTTGATACATCTCTGGGGACAGCAAGTGTGGAAGTATCTTGATTTATAAATCTTGAAGGTTCGCAATTCTGGTGGTGGTAGTTGTTTTGTCTTGCATTTGCAGTAACAAGATCCGAAGAATTCACATTTTCTACAAGCTAATCCGTCTACCATCCATCTTCCTATATCGGTACATTTTTGTTCACAACAATAGCGTGGTTTGTACTCGTCTTTCTTGTTTTCCATGTTGACGCTTCTAAGTTTAGCCAAGAAATGAAGGTGTATAGTGTAGGATAGCATGTTTTATAGATTAGAAAAAGTGGTGGGGGTAATCTCAAGGTCATCCAAATGGAGTTTTAAAAAAGAACATCTTACAAGTGTAAGATGTATTTATTTAAGATAGTGAGTTTTCATCCTCTTTTTCTTTCTTTATATCTTGTTTGTATTTTTCTTTTTCTTCTTTAGCCATAGCAATGAGATCTTCAGTAGATAGTGGATGTACTTCTGGAAATTTTAGAATTAATTTTGGTTGGAATCCTTCTTTAGTCAATACTTGAAGATCGGATGTCATTTGTTCTACACTTTGATAATCTTTTCCGTAGATTTTTCCATTAAATTCAATCATCATTCTGTACAACATGGTAGTGGTAGTTGTTTTCGCTGCGTCAGTTGGGAAGCAAATGATGATTCTGTTTAGGTTACGCGTTCCTTTTATAGATGCCACAGCGACCACTCAATATTATTCAACATCAGTAATATTTCTGAAACTTAACATTACTTTGAGTAGATGGTGTTGTAGTTGAAGGTTGTGTGGAAACAAATACTTCTTCATTGCAGAATTTTTGTTTAGGAAACATCCTCATGTTGTTAGCGTAAACATCAATATTTAAACGATAACCACCGGCAAGTAACACTCGCAATTCATTAGTAAAATCGTCGAGTTCTTCAAAAGTTGTGATGGTAGTGGTATCATATGATGCACACTTCACCTTAAGAGACATGTTGTTATTTGTAATAACTGGAGAGCCAACAGAGATGCGTACAGCACGAAAGGTAGTCGGAGACTGATGAGATCCTCAAGAAAATTACGGCCTTTATATACCCTCGAAACTAGGTCAAGGTCACCTAAACGTGTTTTTAAAAAAGCAACATATCGATAGTGCAGAAACACTATCGATATGTTGCCTTTTTTATTTTTTTTTTTTTCATTTTTATTTTTTATTTATTTATAATCAGTTACATACATGTACAACAGTATATATAAACTACAGATTAGTTGCTAGTAGGCATAACATGAAGTGTAAGTTCAGTAGAGTTGCTTCCGCTAGGACCGTGAGCTGCTAAGTAGAGTGCGCCGGGTTGAATCAGTCGTAAATCTTCATTCTGCAGCAGTTGAACGAAGCGTTTGGGAAGAAATACTTGAAATTTTGGTTCATCACCAGGTGTGTAGGGTGCTTCACTTAATGTACAATTGATAGCGTCTCCAATTGATGTTTCCATTTTCTTAATAGTGTGAATAATATAATGTTTCTCTTCCTTCAATTCTGAACATTTTTTTGTCGGTAGTATAGTAGATTTAGAATGTTTGTTGAATTGATCAACAAGCGATTGTAGAAAATTTTGTGACGCCATTATCTTCTTCTTGCTATTGTTCGTCTTCTTCTTCTTGTGTTTGCGTGTCAGAGGTGTTGACTCCCCGGAGGTTCGAGTAATACTGATGCATTGTCATAGTGCCGCTCTCGCTTTTATACCCTTCGTTTCCCCCACCACTTTGCTGTAGATAGACATTTAAACGATATGCGTTTTTTAAAGCACATTGAGACTGTTGATGTTTAAAGTTTTTAGATGAAATACAGATGTTATCAAAGTAGCAATAAAAATCTTTCTCCATTTGCACATTTATTACTTCATGGTTTGTATATGTTTGTATCCAATTTGCTTTTTCCAATCCTCTTGTAAAAATAGTTTTGAACTTTTTGCAGAAATGATTCATAATGTGTGGCATCATATTGTAGGTTATAAAACCTTCATCCCATCTTAGATTATGAAAATGTTTCATCAACCATTTGTTTGTTACTTTAGCTTTGGTTGTTAATCTGTTGAATGGTAAAGGAGGCATAAATAAAAAGTGATAAACAACAGATGTTATCATATCTAGTACCACTAACTCTTTAATTATAAAATTTCCATCATTACCACGGAATGCTTGAAACTCTATGATACCTTGCTTTACTTCCATTAATTCTATCTTCTTAGAGAATGAAACTTGTTTATCCATGATGACGTTCAGTAGGCAACTGGTATGTTAATCCAGATTGACAACCTTTTATACCCCCAATATTCTTCTTTTTACTTACAATATTCTTTATTTGTTCAATTTGTTGCCGATTGTTGATTGTTGAAACTTGATTCGTTTTCCTTGGTTTCTTGCTTTTCTTCATCTAAATTAAAGTTGGTTTGATAGTGGTGTAACTGTCTCCACATATCTACTTCATGTGGTATCCTATTGAAGATTGAAGTATCTACTGGACCATATAGGATTGGAACATATGGTTGTTTATCCAATGCATCAATTAAATAGTCTTTGATAATTGCACTTGAGAATATTAGCTGTTTTAAATATCTTGTTATAGGACCAGTAGCACAAGTTAAAGTGTAAAACTCTTCTTTAGTCAAATGTATTTTTATATTATATTTAGTTAAATCTCTAAATCGAACTAGTTGTTGACCACGTTGTTTAACAATATCGATTTCAATATTTGATTCTAACAAACCTAGTTTTGTTTTTCTTCCAAATGTATTGTTACTCAGATAACATTCCAAAAGATGTATATGTTTCATAAAAGATTCCCAAGAAGTTTCAGTGAAGGTTACCATTTTAGATCCATGATTTAAAATAACAGTAGGAGAGTAATCCAATGATGTCATCACTCCAGCAGATACAGTCTTTGTCATACAAGAAGAAATAGGATAAAATATTCGAAGAAATACTTCCGTTAAGATGTTGGTGGAAATGTTATCTTCAATTTTTCTTTTCTTTGTTTTTTTTTCAACTTCCTCTTCTTCTGTCTTCTTATGTTTAAACTTGAGGAACTCATCCATTTCCTGTTCAACTTGTCTTTCTATATCCAAACTATTGTCAGCCATGAAAGGTGTAGTTTCTTCATTAGCAGTTGATGTAGTAGAACTCATCTTGCGGACGATGTTACCCATACGACAATCAAAGATGAAATGAATTTCCAGCTCTTTTTTCTCGCTTTTATACTCGCAGATGACCTAGATATTGTTGATTTTTTGTAAAAACCTTACAAATTGTGCAGATGTTGTATTAATCCTTCTTAAAGTACATTCTTCACGATTCCTGTTAGCGGTGTGTAAGTAACTATTTTGTCATGTAGAATTAAACAGTATGCTGAAGTTCCATCTGGTATTTTATCTTCAAATTCCATTTCAACTTTTATATCTACACTTGAAGATTTTACAGATTCATTTTGTTTTGAACAATCGATTACAACAATTGGAGCTTTTGAATAAAATTGTTCTGGTGATAAAAGTGGTGTATTCATCTTACCATAATATGATGATTGAAATCTTGCATACATGTCATATAGAATGGAATAACGTTTCTTGTCAAATGAAACATTTAAACTGTCATATGGAAAGAACTGAGAGTTTAAAAAAACTTTGCAATTCTTTATCTTGCAATGGTCAAATTGACCAGCGTGCGCGGTTATAACATCTTTTCGTTTAGTCTGAAAACCGACTATTATGTACCTTGCCCGTTCTAAATAAGTAGAGGTTTTAACAGTCCATGTTTGTCTTTCTGTTTGAGGCAATATGGGGTATTCATGAAATTCCCAACTCCTAAATGGTATTACAATATCACGGTCAGATTTTAATTTTTTCAATAATATTACTCGATGTTCATCTGCCAATCTGACATGAGGTACTCTCCATACAACTTTATCCAATTGAAGTTGCCATTCCAAATCGGCATCTTTAGTTCCACTTGGCGCTTGTATTACATCCTTATTTGTTGAAGATCTGAGCAGTACCAGTTCTTGCTTTACATTTATTATTATTCTCTTGTAATCTTCTGCGAATCCCAAAAGCAATCGTAAAGGTACATTAAAATCAAAGTAACCTTTTGAATTAGGAGTAATAGTGTCTTTATCAGGAGTCACCCATCCAGCCGAGATTAAAGAATTTTTTTCATTGGGTGTTATTGAAGTCAATCCTTTTAAAGTTGTTGATATACCAACTTTTTTTGTTGAATCAATTGTTACTCCAGATATCTCATATCTAATTTCATCAAACAGATATGCCATAGGGTTATTTATAAAAGGAACAGTTGAACCAGACTTTCCATCCAATGTTGTTACTCTTCCTTCGATATATAAATAACTTTCACATGGTAATGTGTAGATATCTTGTTGTTGAATGGGAATTCTTATTTCATCATTATTATTTAATTTTGATGAAGTGTAAGGGTTGTGAGTGTGATATTCCTTCTCCCATAGGGTTTCGTCGAATGTCGGTCCTTGCGCTATATCCAGTATATCCATGGTTGGCAAGTTTTAGTCCGATCTTTTGTAGGAAGCGTATGTTGTCCGGTGTTAACTCGTCGAATGTTGAGGAGCTACTGAGCTCCCGACTCTTCCGTTGTGGTTTAAATGATAATCCCATGTTGACTTTATGTTGCCGCTCTGATATGTAACCGTATAGTTATTGTTTCTCCTCTAAAATCAACACTAATACCGTCTTGATCCAATATGTTCAGTACGATGTCTGAAATGAAACTGGTGTTTAATGGTAGGTATATCAGGTTTTGTGGCTTCTCAACTATTTTAAAACCAGGAGCTACTGTCGGGTAAAATGTGTGTAATATATGTTGATTTACTCCATCTCTATATGATCCGTGTATAATATTACACGTTACATCAATACTGTTCACCTTTAATATTGTTACTGTTGTATCGCCAGTATAATCATTTCCAGGAGCTAAAATTCCTTTCTTCTTTGAAAATCCGAGCAAATTGCCGATTGAGTGGTCTAAGCTAAAATCTATATAATACTTTGAAGTTATTTCTGCTTTTAATGTATTATTATTACCTTTTATAGAAATATTTTCTTCTCCAAGTTTCTTTTGTAATACTTGGTTTATATCGTCTATTTCATATGCTCCTGTAGATAATGGAATTATTTTTAATTGTGAATAATTTCCTTTTTCATCTTTACTCTCATAATAATGTAGTAAATTATTTTTTCCTTCTGTAACATTGGGAATTGAATTGTATGTAGTCAAATCCAATAATGCTGCTTCCCATAGTTTATCCGTAGATAAACGTAACGCTGGGAAAAGTGTACTTTTCAATGTTGACGAATTTCCACTCAGCGATACTGTATACGATGACATCTTAAAGCTGACTGACGCTCTTCGCTAGGAACTCTAAACATAAATGTCCGCATATTTCCGTATTGCTAGGTTGCTCTCTTTTGTAGTTGTAGAATATATTCTTGGAGTCCCGAAAATAATGTTGAAGTTCTTTTGGTGGCGGTAAATTTCCAAAACTATCAAAGTAGTAAACATTTTCTCCAAGTTTTTTATAACATACCCAATGAGTACCTGGTCCATAATTAGAGTCTAAATTTACTATTCCAGTTTCATTTTTCCACACTCTATTTGGTAATGTATCTTTCATAAAAACTCCTCTGAAGAATGGTATTCTTAAACATTTCACATATTTTGACAATTGATAGTTTGTTAATGCTTCATTTGGAATTATCAATTTATTTTTCTTATTTAATACACACGGTACGGTCTTAAGTAAAGACCCGATCCGTTTTTTACCATTGACCATATGGATGTTTTCTTGACTTTCCTTTTAGGGTTAGTGCGATGTCTTCTTTTGATGTTCCCACCTCTTTTTGCAGCTTCTTTTTTACTAGGTTTTTTCCCGCGTCGTCTGCCACCACCAAACTTAGCTTTCGTCTTCATGGCTGTTGTCACTGCCCAAGCTGCTGCTTTTTCCGCAATACTGGCGTCACTTGATTTAACCCTTTGCCAAGCTTTTTCCGCTAGCGCTCTATCCGCTATTGATCTATTTGTTGAATCTGCAAACTTGGAATACGCTATATCGTGTTCTTTGCAAGCTTGATCTAATTTATTAATTCCAGGATCTCCTCTTGCTAAACGTTTTGCCAACTTAGTTCCGGGTCCACAATATTGATAGCCTCCGGGCAGATGAAATTCGTATGGTAAAGCGTCTATTGCTCGATTTAGAACAGCACCAACAGGAATCCGTCTGAGCAGGGAAAACGCAGCTGATGTTATACCACGTCCTTTCTTAACGCTGTCTTGACGACGACTGAGCGGTGCGGTCTTCATTATGTCGTCTTATATAACCAGCGTGTTTACTCCACGAGCTGCTTTACATAAATGGATAACTCGTGCACAATGTTTTATATTTAAATATTTAATTATTCAAATTAATTATATACTGATTTATGATTCTATTTTTAATCCAAGCTTCTCGTTCATCGGGTTGAATCATCACATGACTCGTTGTACTAGCTATATGATTGTGGGTATCGATAAGTAAATTGCCCACTATTCTTATTAAACAATCTAAAGTTACAGCATCTTTCGGATGTTGAGGATCATGTAACTGCATAATACGTTTATCATTACACGTGTAAGCGGTCGAATCACTTTTCGATGTTGTTATGACTTGTCCAATAGTAGCAGCATCATTTAAATCTTCTCCTGGTAAAATATTAATTATTTTCTTCATCTTTGCATCATATTTGGTCCCAAAGTGTTTATCCCAAGTTATTGTTTGTTTCATTGTAACACAATCATTTGCTTCGTAACCAGGATAAATATCTTTTATTCTTCTATTACGACCATTGTATGTACCTAATGTACCACCAGTAGCAATTAATGTTTGCACCATTAGAGGTACATCTGTATCTTTTATACCAAATCTTCCATTTGTTATTGTTTTACGTCCTGCATCCCATTCATCATTATTTCCTTGCATTAAATCAAACTTTTTATTTCCATGTATAAATGTATCTCCTCGCTTTAGCACGGCATCTTCATGTTTTACAAAATTCGATGTTCCCCTTTTTAATTCTTTAGATAATTGTTCCATAGTAACAGCGTCTTTTGGTTGAGAACCGAATTTTACATTTGACAATGCTTTTCCATGACAATCTATTTCATCAACATCTTGTAAAATACAGTTGTCCTTGATGTATTTCAGGTTTACAGCATCACCGTCTTCCTTTGGGTATCCAATGTCATTTATAATAAACTTATAAAAAGAAAATCCTCGTTGAGTCTTTTCCGGTATTATAGAATGTAAATATTCTTTATTAACTGAATCTTTATCATTTTTTGGATTTGCCACATTGGTTATCCTATGATTTCCAGCATCATATGTTTGTCCATCTTTTAAATTGTTACCCCACTGCAATTTTAAAGTGTTGGAAAGTTCAGATGATAAATACTCTTTAGTAATTGCATCAGAACTGTCAGTTGGTTTACCAACATTAATTATTCTATGTGATTTAACATCGTAAGTATTCTTGTTTAATTTTAATGATGTTGAAGTTGCTTCTTTTACTGTTTTTAAATTTGCTCCATCAGTATCTTCTTCTGGGTCTTTAACAAATTTTAAACGTTTGTTACTCATATCATAGTCACCTTCAGGTGTTTGTGGCAATCCACTTCTTTTTCTGTTTTCTCCTCCTTGTACTCCTAGCCCGGAGTACCGTCCGAACTTGTCGACACTCATGATTGAACTGATCCACTGTATACTCACAGCTCTCTTATATATCCATAATGATTTATACAACTATTCCACGATTTCGAAGTTCGTCAACTAAAGCCACCCATTCATTATTTAAACCTGTATGACCAGCTTCCATGGCTTCATGTAATAGTCTCATTCTATCGACCAATTTGTTTATATCATTATAGTAAATCACATTTGTATTATATAGGTTTTTCATTAAACCTTTACCAGACGTAGAAGATTCTCCTTTTTTCTTTTTACCATATTCATCCATAAGTGATAAGTCCATAAGTGATAAAGATTTCCTTTTTAGCGGTTTCTTCAAAACAGGCGCAGTTCGTAATGTTGGTAGTTTTCTCAGGGGAAACAATCTTTTTATTACAACTGAATATTTAGTTGCGCGTGTTCTATTTATCATTGAATCTTTGGAGTAATTCTTCTTATGAGCATTAGTATTTTGCAAAATTTCTTTAAAAGTATTTAAATCTTGTAGTGTATATTTTATAGGTATATTTTTAAAAATCAGTTCAAATAATCCTTTTGTTCCTTTATATTTATGCTCACCAATAACAATGTCATCATCTTCAGTCAAATATACTTTTGAATCTCCTATTTTTAATTCATTTCCATCAATTCTCGCTCCATATACATGTGACTTGTGTAGTTTTGGGTTAGCTTTTATTTCATGTAACATCTTCATGATATACTTTCTTCCAAGAGGTCCTTGTTGCAATATATCACTACTTAATTTTGTTAGATTTGGAATTGATTGTTCTGCTTCAGGTATATGTTGTTCTTCTTCTTCTTCTTTTTGAACATTTATTTCTGGTTCTTCTTGTCTTGTTTCTTCTCCTTTTTGAGAAACTTCACTATCACTTGTGTAAGAATCATCATCTTCTTCCTTTTTTAAAGTCTTTACTTCAAATTTAGAAACAGGTAGTAAAACATCTCCTTCAAAATGAGGTTTACCAATTGTTTCTGTTATCTGTTTTAAAGGTTCTGTAATAGGCTTAAATGTAGTCTCCAGAAATTCTTCTCTTTCATTCAAACCCATTCTTAATGCTCGATTTTTAAGTCTAATCGAGTCACTCAGTGATTTTATTTCTTTTAATAGTTTTTCTTGGTTCACCATGTTTACGCAGCGAGGTCCAATCTATTACTAAACGTATCATCAATCGTTCAATGAATTAATACAAATTTATCCAATCCTATACGATATCTTCCATTTTTTATAGCTTCTTCTTTCATAATAACAAGAAATCCATATTTTTCAGCCCATGCTTTGCCACACATTTCTTTAAATTTATCAAATGACATGTCTGCATTCACATGATCATAATATATGTGCTTTAAATTTGTTTCATCTTGCTTAAAGATAATTAGTAGATTTGCATTATCTCTTATTAGTTGTTTTGGAATTTTACTGTAAGTTTGACCAATATAAATGCTATCAATATTGTAATGTCTTCCCATGGCAAAATAACTTCTAATAGTGTCGTGATTTTCACAAGATACATCATCAAATATAAATATAGAAAATGGTTTAGCCTCGTTTGGCTCCATTATAGTTTCACTAGCATTAAACTTGTAAAAATTAACTTCAGGCACACTTGCGAGTACCTTATCCAATAATTGGTATTTGGGTTGTTGCAAAGATTTGGAAAAGATATAAATGTTGTTGAAACGTAATCCCTTAGGATTTGTTATTAAATTAAAAACCACATTTGTCTTTCCACAATTTGATGGTCCAGTTATTAAACATCTTATTGTGTTTGGCAGTAATTCACCATGTTTTCCATGATTTAACTTGTCGTTGTCAACTGTTAACTCATCAATATTATCAATAAAAAATCGATCCTTTTGCTGCACAATCTCCATCTTGTGTAAAGGTTAAACATGTAATGACTTCATAAATTGCTACACTAAGTCTTTTGTAGGGATCCAAGAGTCTTCACTTTTATCAAATCCCAACCAACGTACTTTCACCTTATCCTTTTTTCTTTGTAAAATTTTTTCAACAAGATATACATCGCCAACTGATGATTTTAGCAATTCATGTCCGTAGAATCCACCTTCAAGCAATTCACCCTTGTTGTCCTTTAAAATGTAGGTTTCAGGTATTGTTGGTTGCACTTTATAGATTGTAAATACTTCATTAGTCCAGTTTGGCAGATACCTTTTGCTAAATACTCCTTTGTACTTACTTATACGAACTTTATCATCAACTTTAAATGTTTTGGGCTGCATTTTTTCACATTTAGGAGTAGTATTATTTTTAATACGTTTTAATACCATTTTAGCATTGGCACTATTTACTTCATTAGGCTTCATACCAATGGTTCGATGATACTTATTGTTATATTCTTTTATAAGTTGTGGTAATATATCATACCAAATATATGATCCTCGTTTGGAAAATGTTTTATACATTGCTCCTTTTAACGTTCTGTTAAATCTTTCTATTATTGAAGCTTTAACTTCAGAATTTGTAGAATAATGATTTATTTTATACTTCTTCATTAAAGCTGCAAAGTCTTTGTTAAAATATTCTTTTCCATCATCAGTTTGTAGATGTTTGATGTTGAAATTATTTCTTAGTATAGCCATTTCCATAGCTTTTGTAACACTTTTACCAGTCTTGTCCTTTAGCGGTAAAGCATCAGCCACTTTAGTAAAACAGTCTATAATCGCTAAAATGTATTTGAATCCTTTATTTAATTTACTATGTGGTATCATTTCAATAAGATCGGCTTGGAAAAGATCATTCATTCCTTTTATAATTGTATTTCTTCTAGGAAATTTTCTTCTTGCCGGCTTATGAAGTTCATTTACAATCTTGTTCCTTAAATCTTCCATCTTCAGTTGTGTCTTCCACACCGCTTGTAAAAATACTGATCTCTAAAATGGTTTATCCTCTTTTATATGGTTAGATTATAGGTCAAGGCCATATTACATTGGTGTAAAAAAGAGGGAACATGACATTGAGCTTGTCATGTCCCCTCTTCTTTACGGAAAGGAAGAAGGTAAAGGACGAAGAATAGGTTTATTGGTCGATAGGGTATAAGGAGTAATGTCCAAATGGTAAAGTTTTTATATTATCTTCCAGGATGTACCTCTTATCATCCTTACAACTCAAAGCCCATTTGGTTTGCTTTACACTGAAGAGACGATGGTTGAAGCTTCTTATGGTGTTAAATGTTGCTGTTGTCTCAACATTTTCAAATAAGCATCTCTTGTATTCTTCAAACTGTACATTCTTCTTCAGGTATGAGGTTTTTATACCTTTGGCCTTCTTCACGATTTCATGTTCTCTTTTTTCATTTTTGTACAATTTAAATGAATACAATTTAGACATTAAAGCAACAACCTCTTCCATTGGCACGCTATTTGTTTCGTCTTTGAACTTTCCCAATACCTTTTTATTTTTACCATTGTCGTAGTTGGGATGGTCTTGTGGATAATCAGAAAAGTCAAAGTCGTTATTGTAGATAAAACAGCGTAGGTCTTCATACATATCTTCAGTTCTTATCCAATAAATAAAAGCGTCCGTATCCATGTATACAATGCCGATGTTTTCTCTTCCATAAAATTTAACCATCTTGTTGTAATGGAAGTCATACATGTGGGTCTTTGAAATATCTAGAATAGACATCCCCACATATAAAGGACGATCCATTGTAATTGAAATTTTGTTCATGGAAACAGCTACAAGATTTTCGTTGATTATTATGGATGATCCGAAGTTAGGTTTTTGTACCAGCTTTTGTAGTTTCACCGGATCACTAACTAGTTTCACATTCTTATGCTTTCTTTTGTTTTCCAGTGTCTTGCCAAATATCGCATTATTCATCAATTTAAAAAAGTCCTTTTGAAAATTAGATGTAGCTGCAGTTCTTCTTTTTGTGTTGTTGTCAATGTATGACTTTAACCAACAGGATTGAGAAAATTGTAAAGCTCTATTAATTTTTGTTATTCTTAATCCTAATTCTAGGGCTTGTTGTATTACCCAATAATGAGCAACATATCTTGATTTGTTGGTTAAAGTCATCATTAATTTAGGCCATCTACCGGTTGGTGATATTTCTGTCTTGGCCAGTAGAGGTAAATCATAATGGTGGTCATGCAAATGTTCAGGGTACTCAATATCTACATCCAAAATATAACCAGTATCTCCATGTTTTGCTATATCCATGATGTTTCCAATAGAATCAGGATCTACCCATTTAAATTCCCCAAACGGGAGAGGATTCGACATGGCCCATCCATAAAGGTTATTTGCATCAAAATAACCTAAATATGTACTTGCTTTTGTTGCATCAAAATTGGGCAAACATTTGTTATTTGCCTTTACATGTCGTGTTACGCTTTGAGTTAGCCCCCCTCGAACACCTGATTCCAACATCAGCACCATGTCTATATCTGTAAGAAGTTGGAGTTTACATTTTGTTTCCTTTAACATTGCTTGCCAAGCTAGTCCAGGTGATGTACAAGAATGCAGAGGGTCTAATCCATATGCCTTAAAACATGTATTTCTAAACTCTTCCATTATATCACAAAGTAAAGTTACATCTAGTTTTACATAAAAGTCTGAATATTCTCCAAGTGTTTTAAATCCTAATTCATTCCATACTCTACACGCATGTTCATAATCTTCATGGGATATATCTGTGTCATATAGTTTACTTTTGAATTCTTCTTTTGGTGGAAGGGATGTTTCATTAAATCTTTCTAAGCTATCTATATAATCATACGGGAAAACACCTTTGCGAAGAACTAAATTAACCTTGTCATTACTTACAATCTTCTTGGTTTCTATTAAATCTTCTGTTCTCAGGTTTTCAGAAAGCTTCATTAAACTAGATGGCATAAAACGGTAAGAGTCTAAAAACCGAAGCTTTATATTTCCAACTTTTTTAGTAAAACTTATGAACTTCTCCGTGGTTTCAGCTATGACATCAATTTCTCCATTATCTCTTCCTAATTCCGGAATGATAAAATGCGCATCATAACCACTAAGGTTATGTAATATTACAGGTATATTTGCAGGGATCTTGTAGTTGATATTACAGCTGTTACATGCAGCACCTCTATAATACCCTGTCAGATGGTCATGATCATGAACCTTGTGATTTTCCACAGTAAATTCATTTCTACATAAATAACAATAAGTCGCATTTTCATGTTGAATCTCTTCTTCTTCATCCAAAGGTATCATCGGTATAATATCACTGTACAATCTTTCAACACTTTCCGCTATTATATACAACTGATCAAGGAATATTTTAGAAGCATTAACACCACGATAGACAATAGGTTTTAAAGTTAAATTAAATCTATTTAAATGTTCTTCAGAAAGAGTAGATTTAACCATTAAACAAAAACTGTTTGGATCATGTATCTGATACTTAACACTTTTCCTTGCTACATCGCCATCATTATTTTCAATAGGCACAAGTGTAGATTCAAAATCAGCATAAACAACAATAGGAATCCGGTATTGATGGGAGATTTTCTCGAATTTTAACTCTGCCTTACTTGAACACGGTAAGATAATTTTTGCTTCATAGTTGTTGTTACATAGTTTTTTATGCTCTTGTAACCATTCCTTTCCTCCTCTTCTTTCTTGTTGAAAATTAAAACATCGTTTACAAATTATCGTCTTATGTTCAGCTTTAAACAATTGATTATTAACAAGAGTTTCAAATTTTTTAATCCATACATAGTGGGAAACATCACCTTTTGTAAGTAGTAATAAGTCTGTATGATCTGGGAGTTCATTCTTCACCACACGCAATGGGTACACTTTATTCGAACTGTCCAAACCAAAAACATTAACAGATGTTCCAGGGTTTTGTTTTTCGAACTTTGGGATGTCCTTCAAAGCCACTGGGTAAGTCAATCCTTGGAAATTATATTTATATCTGTGTGTTTCATATTCTTCACTGGGTCTAACCGCATGGTGAGGTGGTACAAACTTTGCCGTCATTGCATATCTAAAACATTCCATATCTTCATTTTGAACATTTATACATGATTTGGTGTCTGAAATTTTCTTTGGGAGCGGAATATAACTGCTACCCCTTAATCCATAGCCGTGTTTATGAACTCTAACATCCATACCCTCAATACTAACCAAACTCCAACCAGATCCTCTTCCTTCATGTTCTTGAATTTTTGTTAATATTTCTTCCAAACAATCTTCAACTATTGAATTAATATCTGAACTTGCCATGATGGTCTGGTTTTTTGTCATGAATCCTCTTGGCGACATTTCTCCTTCTACATTAGTAAACATAGCATTTAATAATATGCCAAATTTAATAAAGTTTAGTCTTCTTAATTCTTCTGTGAGTGTTTTACTTACAATTGTTCTTACTTCTTTAAAAAACTGATCCAATTCCAAATTTTCATTTTGAATTTTGTGGTGCATTACTACTCTACCTTCTAAAGCAAATACTTTTAAACTCGGTATTTCACTAGATGGTCCTGCTAATGGTTCTTCTTCTTGTTGTTCTTCTTCATATAGTTTTAAATCTTCATATTCTGTTTCTGTTACATCTTCATTATTATTATGGAATAATTCTTTATGTATTTCTAGTAGAATATTATCATGAAAAGTTTCTGAGCAAATTTCACATTGATGCATCTTGTGTTCTTCTTGTTGTTCTTCTTGTTGTTCTTCTCCATATAGTTTTAAATCTTCATATTCGGTTTCTGTTACATCTTCATTATTATTATGGAATAACTCTTTATGTATTTCTAGTAGAATATTATCATGAAAAGTTTCTAAGCAAATTTCACATTGATGCATCGTGTTGATGTTTACTCTTTGAAATTTAGCATGGAAATGAAATGCTTCTCTCTTCTATTCCCTTTATATAATGCTTCCCCCACCACATTTGTCAGGTTTTTTTGTTAGTGAAATGTTAGAATTAGTAGTTTAACACTAAAGCTGAAAAGTAATGATTAAAGCCTATATTTTCTTCCAATTGCAAATACTCCACATATGCCTCCGCCCACAGCCATAACAGATCTATGTTTCTCCAATATACACCAAAGGTGTGTCTATCATCTACCAAAATTGGAGATCCTATGTTTACTAATCTTCCATTTTCTATCCATGTCACAACTTCAATTAAAAACCTTCCTATAATATCCATTGGTAAATTCGGATCCACAAATATTCTTGTTACAACATTTTCACTTAACAAAGGCACTTCAATTTCTTCAATTTCTTCATCGTTTTCTTCATCCACCTCCAATACTTCTTCAACTTTTGTACATTTGTTATAAAATATTGAAGCATCTTGGGGAGACATGTTCACTCTAGCTATTATAGGTAAAGAATGTTCTCAACACAAACCACACCACTCTTATATCGACATGTCATTGAGTGGGGGGGGGGGGGGGTGTTCTTTTTATGGTACAATTTTAGTAAAAGAAAATAATACAATTCTGTCTTTACCACAATATTGCTCTTAATTAGAGCTTTTCATTGATGTATGACTTGCCCTATTCCGGCAAACCATTCTTGAGTTATTAGTCATTTTGTAATCCGGATTATTGTCGGGGGGGGGGGGGGGGGGGCTCGTCAAGTTCAAGTTCAAGGTCAAGGTCACCAAGGCCAAGTTCACTGTCGGGGGGGGGGGGGGGGCTCGTCAAGTTCAAGTTCAAGGTCAAGGTCACCAAGGCCAAGTTCACTGTCGGGGGGGGGGGGGGTCATTAACCTAATTGAGGTCAAGGTCACCAAAAAATTATAATTTACCAAAGTGATGGGGACGGCCGGAGCCATCCCCACCACTCTGTTTGCCTAACACTTCCCCAAATCCCAACCCGCTATAGTTACGTCTTGCAAGGGATCCCAATTTTTGGCCCGCACGCACGTGGCGATCCAGTTTGGTGGGCTGTGATACGGGCGGCCGGCCTCGGGCCTGGGCACTGGACCTGACCATTCCAATTTTACAATAGGGAGTCTGGAACAGTTAATGCAAGACGCAACTCTAACCTCCCACCCTTAATCTAAACCCACCCAAATATAATTATTTCCTAACAAAAAATTAAAAATTTTAAAAAAATAAAAATATGCGCTGCCTATGGCACAACACGCATGTCCCACCCATATTTAATGAAGTTCAACAGAACTTCTATAATTTAAATTTAAATTTAATCTACCCTCCTAACAGCTAGCTGTGAAAGGTTATTAGTACACACACACATACAATAATTATACCAAAACTCAACATCAAAAACACATTTTCCAAACATCAACAATACCATAACACCTTAATGCTAACATCGCAATGCGCAAATTAAAGCTTAAAATTAGCACAACTTAAAACTAAAAATAACATTTTGCACACACACTCACACACAACAAGTATTAATATTAAAACCCTAACAGCAAGAGTAACTCAAATATATATCGGCCGCTTATATATTTGAGGTACCCTTTGAGTTCGGAACAACCATCGCGTCCGACAAATTGTTCCGAACTAACTCAGCGATAGTCGCCAAAAAGGTTCTCGGCTCACAAAGTGGTGGGGCGGCTCACAAAGTGGTGGGGAGCGATAGGGGTTTAAGGGGATAGAACGTCCAACGTCAGTGGAAATTTCCAATGATCTATTCGTCACATGTAGGTCGCCGCTAATGCAGGTGGAGCGTTGTACCTTGCAATTAACGTTAGGCAACACCTGGTTTAATCCGCCGTTGAGCTTCACTGAGGCTTTCCCCATCGCGTAACACCATAATTGTTGCCTGTTATTATCTGAGTAATGGCAGAAAATTATCTGTCCTCTTTTGCCGCTTAACTATAGTTATTAAACTATTGGCAACATCAAAGCTAAATTGGTGTTATATAAATGTAACCACTATCAACCTAATTCATTTTGATGAGTTAAAGTGCCGGTGGGGGGGGGGGGGGGGTTCAACATAATTACTATCTATGCTTATATAAGCCGCAACGCGGTCGCGCGTCTGCCATTCACTCCCCAGGTACCGCAGCTGAAACAACTAATCTGTAAGTCTCTACCACCTAGTAATGTTACATATGCTTTGTTTTAACTTACACCTGTTAAGCTTGCTATTTTTTATGTAATTTATTTTTTCAACTATTTCTTAACATATAAAAAATACACTTTTTATTTTATATATAATATATCAAATAATCTCGCGTTACTATTTTTATTTTAGTTTATACTTATTATATAAGTTAACCCCTACAGAATAATTAACTAACTTCTGCTGCTAGACTAAACTACTTAGACTATAAACAGTTAACACCCATATATTAATATATAATTATTATACTGCAAGTTTTACCTGTACAAATGCTAGATGTAATTGCGATTAATCGTCTACGACACAGTTCTTAAACCCTTATAAAATAATTAATTAACTTCTACCACTAGCGGTAATTTTTAAAAATTTTACAAAAATTTATTAACTATTTTTCCCCCTACTAGAACCTTTCGCTACGCTGCCGCCCCGACAAAGAACTGAAATCTCCAAAGTTCTTCCCTTTTATCTCATTCTCTTAGGGGAGGGGGTTAGGGGGGTTCACACAACCCTATATAAGCGGCATCGTTACCTCGCGCATGCTCCATTATAATGGCGATAGGGCAACAGTAAACATCTATCCGTAAGTCTCTAAGACTATCAAACATTTTTTAACTTACTCTTGTTACTCTAACATATGTTTGCGCTTATTATGCTAATTACTCTCTATATATTCAGACACACTCGCGGGCACCAATCATATACTCGCTGAATTTTGGAGAGTACACATCTCCCCTTTGAATATTATTATGGATTCGCACACTTTACATTTAAAACTTTTGCGTACAAAACACATTTTACAGAAACAATCTAACTCCACAATTTCAAAACCGCGTACTACATTGAGTAAGCTTAAAAAATACTTCAGTTTTCACCCGTTGTACTTTGTAAAATCTAACCTTTGTAATACTTGTTCTACTGATCCTATTTTACACTCTGTCTTAACTGAAATGCTGAAATATCACGATTTCAATCTTGTTACACCTATTGACGATCCTATCCAATTATTCTTATTCACTATATTACCAGGTTTATATGATCATTCTTCCTCAGACACATGTCTTGTTCTGCTCTATCAACTCGCACTGTAACCACCTAGGACCTCTCCTTTTTTGCAATTATGGACACACAGCAGGATTCACCCATACAAGCACTGACTCCCATCCCATACAGAGTAATAAAATAACTATTACTGCTACAAATGATGACAAAGCAATTTTCCAATCACTGATGAGTTTTTATTAAATAAATATATTTTTAAAAACCCCCTCTGGATGACCTTGACCCACTTCCAAAACCCACCCATCACTGTCAAAAAACCCCAGCCGCTGCAACCCCTACAACAGTTACAACCGCCTGACCTTGACCTGGGCCAGGACCGGCCAAACCCCACTACTACAAGTTTTGAACAGTTTTAAGTTTTTGTTCAAAAGGTGAGGAACGAGAGAGCGTAGATCTAGGCATTCTGAGGTCTTTCGATTGCCACAAAACAGTTTTCATAGTTTTCAATCTCACCAAAAAATTTACAATGAACCGACGATGATCGAGGCACGGATGTATTTCATCAAACCATTTTGGGTTCTTCTTCTTAATTTCTACTACAGCACGTTCCACAAGAGCACTTTTAACACCTATTTTACACATGATGCTTGGGAAGTGTTTTTGAAAACAGTTTAGTACGATTTCAGTAATGGAAACCATAACTGGCGAAGGGGCGGTCAAATGTGAAATACCTTCCTTGGTTCCGTATGATCTATAAAGGATCAACAGCTGGTTCGGTTCATCTAGGACTACGGGTTTCAAGGTCAAATCAGCTGTACAAGTTTCACAGTGATACTTGTCAATGACAACCTTTGCCAAGTATCCAGCAACGTATTATATTATATATATATTATCTGAAATAAATAAATTGGTTTTAAAACGATAAATTTATTTGTGGACAAGTTCTTTTTTTATTTTACAAATAGCGTGGGTGTGCTCATGAAACAATAACTATTGAAAACTATAAGCACGCAGTATTGAGGTTTTAATTAGATTAGAAAAATATCTGTAAGTGTTTAAATATTTTGTGCAATAATTGAAAGACATATTCATTATCTGCATTCTAACTCAAATCTAAATTTTTAAAATATTTTCAAAATTATTTTATTTTATTTTTATTACCTTAGTTTTTATTTATCTTTTTAGATGAGAAGCATGGACTTTTTCGACATCTATATACGCTCTCTATTATAGATAGAAAAAAAATTCCTACTACAATAACCAAAGAGTGCTATGAAGGCCTAAAAAATTAATTATTCACAATAAATTGTTTTAAATGACCACTTTAATTTTTTACATCGTTTTAGTCTTTTATTTTAATTTTACATATTTGGCATGATAAGAATAGTAATTAGATAGACCCTAAATCCCATTTTAATTAAAACCATCCACTAAAACTTTATAAAATCTTTTATTATCCTTGACACTTTAAATTAGGAAAAAATTCAAATTTCTTTTACTTAAGTAAAAAAGATGGATTTTTGAAATTTTAATGCTACTTTATGTCAGTACAATAAATTTGAATTGTTTTTTAACAAATTACATCATTACGCTATTTTTATACTTACTCAACAGAACAAGTTTCCAGATTAAGGGATTTTTCGCTCGGAACAGAGGCTGCTAGAGGCGGGATCACCGTTGCCTCGACATCAGAGTCCTCCGCGTCGTCAGCGTCCACAGGCAGAGGCTCGTCATCGCTGGACAGTACTTCGGTGACGTCATCAGCGTCTTCCTCAGTGTCTGTCGCTTGGTGAACATCTTCTGCTGTGGAGCAAGCTTCGGATGAAATCGACACTAATTCCTCTTCGTCTTACAGTTTGTTGTTGAAGGCGGCTTCATCAAGGAGACTTGAATCCTTTGCCTGAGATTCTGCCTGAATTTCATCGCAGAGGGATTTCTATCAAAGCCCCCTCTTTGGCGACACATTGAAAATTCATTTTCAATGGCATCTTGTGTCAGTCTGTTGGTCATGAGGAAGCTGACTCCCTCGGCGCTCAAGCACTCCCACAGCTGCAAGACAGCGGAAACGGTCTGCTCAAATCCGTGGAAACTGGGAGGTTTACAAAGTTCTCTCTTAAGTTGATTTTTCACTTTTTTGAACTTTTCAACTTGCCACTGTGGGATTGACACCAGTGCACTCTTAAGAGTATCTTCAACCATCTTTCCCTGAGGTTGGTTGGATATAGCCGATTTAAGTGGATTGCTGTCACTCAATCCTTTGCTGTTTAGGCAATCAAATATATTATTCAATTCACCCAAGAAGTCTGCCGTTTGGGATGCTTCTGAAGGAAGTTGATTTGTTGAAACAGCGGTCTTCATGCCTTAACCGAATGACTAAAAACTTGAGCAGCGAATTTCACTTTCATTTTGTCAAAAGCATTCGGTGCAATATGTCTTGCAGACAGCTTACAGAGGGCTCGGGCTTTGCTAGACGAGACATCTATGTCATAGAGTGTCTTGACATGTTGCCACGAAGCTTTACCTTCCTTGAAAATTATATCATGTTTGAGAAGGTTGTTTCTTACACACTTTAATAAGTGAGGTGCGTCATAAATTGAAAAAATCCTCTCCCTCATGATAAAGAAATGGGGTTTCCTTGCTTACACTTAGGGAACGAATGGCTTTGGCATTGTTATTCCCCTGGTCACACACCAACACTCTCACACGGAGGCCCACATTTCTTACGGCATTCAGCACATCTTTGATGATTTTAGAAAGAATTGTTCCTTCTGTTACACTGCCGCTTAAATAGTAGGCAACAGGCATTTTCCATTTATGGTAAATACCTCGCACCAAGAACATGAGGACATGTGTAGCAATACGAGCTGAACGCCCGTGTGAACCCAAGTCCTCAAACCCTTCAATGACGTCACGTTTCTCATTATACGCCAGGTGTTTCTTGATGGACATTTCGTCAAACATTAACACAACTTGCCGTTCCTTGGAGTTCATAGTGTTAACCTTTAATTTAAGTCTGTCAAGGACATCAACAGACACACCTGGCATCAAATCAATTACGCTAAGCCAACTTGAAATTGTTCGGCGACTTGGCAAACTGAAATCTTTATCCGAAATGAAATTTAAATATAATGCTGGTGACCTGTAATGGAGCTCGATGGAAAGTCTCTTTTCACTTTCAGTCCACTGAGTGCCCTTTTTGTGGAGCATTTGCATTCTAAATAGTGTTTTGAATGCATCACTGTGGATGTATTCCGAGGCAATTAAAAATGCTTTCTCTTTAGGTATTTTCTTCATTTTATCACGCCTTGCCTGCTCTGATTTTCTGTGAAGTAGCTGTTTGTGTTTGAAAAGTCTTTTTTTCAGTTTTATTTTTCGAGGTGTATCAGGGGACAAAATTTTAACTGGAGCTATTCGTTTGGTGGCCGGGGTGGTAGGGGATGGGGTGGGCATAGAGGTTTTTTTGCTCACCTTCATCTTTTTAGAGCTTGGCGGTGATGCTAGTGGGGTCGGTGGTGATCGGGGGGATGGTGCTTCAGGCGGCTGTGGCCAGGGGGATGGTGCTGCGGGCGGCTGCGACCGGGGGGATGGTGCTGCAGGCGGCTGTGGCCAGGGGGATGGTGCTGCGGGCGGCTGCGACCAGGGGGATGGTGCTGCGGGCGGCTGCGACCGGGGGGATGGTGCTGCGGGCGGCTGCGACCGGGGGGATGGTGCTGCAGGCGGCTGTGGCCAGGGGGATGATGCTGCGGGCGGCTGCGACCGGGGGGATGGTGCTGCAGGCGGCTGTGGCCAGGGGGATGGTGCTGCAGGCGGCTGCGACCGGGGGGATGGTGCTGCAGGCGGCTGTGGCCAGGGGGATGGTGCTGCGGGTGGCTGCGACCGGGGAGATAGTGCTGCGGGCGGCTGCGACTGGGATGTTGATGCTGCCGGTAGTGGCGGCGGGGGCGCGTGTGATGTGCTTGGTTGGGAAGGAAGTGCATGTTGCTGCTCAAACCATGTTAGTTGTGGTTGAGGATTAGGGGACACATCAGGGACAAATAATGTGGGCACAGCCTCAGGTTTAAGCTTGCCTGTTCTTAAAGGGTTATTAAAACAGGACTCTTCAAAATGTCTGTCATATACAACCCTTGAACGGAGAGCAGATTGAGGTAAATCTACAAGCTGTTCATTTGCACAGTTTACTACCCACAAGTCACAAACATCAGGATTATTTACAGGAAACTTAAAAAATCTTACATTCGAGTTTTTGGTCTGCATAGAAGAACACGAAATAAAAGAACACTTTTTAACTCCAGGCATATTTTCAAACACATCTGTTGATTATAACTAGAAAAAAATACAAATCCGTTTAGAAAAATACTACCAATATCACAGAAACACTAATCCACTAAAAATAATTGTCAATAGAAAATATGCAAAGAATTATTAAACTATGAAAGTAATATTTTTCACAATGGAGATCACAACCGAGAGCTTACGAACAAAATACGCCGAACCACTGCGTTCAAAGCTCGGCAGAAAACTGAATGTTTATACATTTTCATTCGTCCCTAAAATGTGCGAATGGAGTAGTAGCAGATTTACAACCCGTCATAAAGAGACAGCCCTCTTTGAACTACCCTTCGCCGCCGCGCTCAAGCGATGACTCATAGACCACCCTGACTGCCCTGCCTAGAGACGGTGGCGAGAGCTACGTTTGACAATTCAGCATATAATATTCCTGAACTTGCGGCATTGATTAATGACAGATGTTTAATGTTAAATCACAAAAAAAAACATTACATAGTTACAATACAAATTTTCGTGTTTTAAGGTAATTAGGATTGACATTACATTGTAACTTTTAGCCCTAAGTCACTCAGGCGATAAAGGTTGATAAAAACATTTACACAACTTAAGTTAATTATATAATTAAAATCATCCAGAAAAGTCGTTTTATTCTAACAAGCGAACATTAGCGTCACCGAAAAACACACAAACAGTCAGGCAAAAAATTAGATAACACTTGTTTTGGTAAAATCCGTTTTTTCTTGTTAGCCATTGAAATTTAGTGGCGATATTAACAAGAAAACTGTAGAATCTCTTAACATTCTATAGCACATTCAACATTATTGTAGCAAATGATAATTTATGTAAGTATACAAACTAAATTGCTTCATTACGAGCAACGGATACCGGTAACACTATTAAAGTATTTTAATTAATACCTTAGGCTATCATCAGTTTTAATAATTAAAAATATAAATGTAATGAACATTATTTTTCATTGCAATATCGAAAAACTTGTAAACAACATGAATATTTTTGTTTCTTCAACTTGGTATCAAGAAATCCCATAACGGTTATTTTCCGTGCACCTAAAATGCGCAGTAAGTTAACGTTATGTAATTTTGCCATTCAGTAGCGGGAATAACCTATTTTCTTAGCTCATTTTACGTTTAGAATGTGTATGTTCGTGTGTAGAGTAATGAAAAATGCTTTTTAATCATACTGCACACAGACGAGCCGTTTTCTGGCCTGTATTTAGTCCACAAAGTTGGCCTTTTCTCTAGTCTTTTAAAAGTGCGCCGAAAAAACATCTGTTAATTTTTACCGTGCGCTAAGCTCAAAAGTTGTTTTTCTTAAAAAAAAGAATCATACTAATCCAAAACAAATAAGGCCAATGTAAATAAAAACTACTTGCAGCCTACAGTTTTTATTTAAGATTTTGACATTTCTTTAATTCAAATTATATATCAGCTGTTTATAAAGAATAATTGAGTTAGGATGGAAATCAGCTGCTAAACGTAAACAGATAATGAAGTTTTAACTATAGTAAGATGCACGAAAATAGTCCGATGAAAATTTAAACAGCTGTGTCCCCCTCACCCCCTCTCGCCCTGCAATGTTGTCATTTGTGATTATTTTTACCATGTGTATTACATTATAAAAGTTTGTTTCAGAATAAATTTGGCAACAATTTATCACCTCTCATCGGACTATTTTCGTGAATCCTACTATAATTTAATTTTAAATTACTTATCCAATTTTTTGCAGTAGGTATGATGAAAAACGTTGTACATCACTCGGACGAAAAGTGTTTTCTCTATGTCGCTATTTCCGAGTTTGTAAAATGCAATTGCGCACAGAAAAAGCCACTTTTCGTCTTAGTGATGAAAAGTATACTAAAAAACTTCTTGGGTCCAGATCAACTGTAAGTTTGGTCGGATTTCGATCAGAAGGCGATCTCTAGTATTTATTATAACGTATTAAATTAAGTCATTTAAAATATTTTACGTATAGTAGTTAAATACACGTATGCTTCAGTAGGCCTACATTTATTCGTTTACAAGAGACAACTCACATAGCAGCTAAGGAAATGGTAAAAATGATTTAGAAAGAGATACACAGTAGTCATTTGCAAGACACTCTGTGACCATTAAAACTTGTAATACCCTATGCAACATATTCATAAATTGCTGTATAAATCACTCTAAAGATTACTCGCTGTGTTTGAAGGACCATTAGTTAATAAATATTATAATCGAATATTCAGTGGCAAAATAGTATTGCCATCATTCCAGTTAGATAGACTCTCTTTAAGGTGAATTTATTAATTATATTCTGGCGTTTTTTTTATATATTTTATTAATTACTTCCATTAATCCTAAATTTATCACATCATTTAATTGAGCTTCTCTAATGCAACCTCAATTTCTTATCTGACATGATCGTGTGGAAGAAATGACCCTCAATTATTTTGCTCATAACAGGAACATTGGATAGGTGTTGTATACGCGCGAAAAAATGAGGCACAGTCACAACGGAAAATATAATTCGAAATCTCGCACAGACGGTGGACGGAAGGGCCGCGCCACGCCGGCGCGGCGCCGCGGCCTACAGTCGCCCCCTACCCTACGGTAATGCAGATTGGTAGCGCTCAAGGTGGCCGTGTGGCAGCAGCACGTTACTGAGGCTAGTTCGCATACTTTCCGCCAGACCGCAGGACTAAAACGGCGCATGCAACCGCCCATATGGTTGCCAATCTCTGTATTATATTTCATCTATGGTTAAACTACCCTGTGTGTCCGTTTACACGATAAATGTTGAAAGAAATCTTCAAATTTCAATCTCAGACGAACTGTCCAAAGGTGTGTTGTGTAAATATTACTATTTATACAACACCAAGGAAGGGCGATTTCTTGACTGAATAAATCATTGCTTTTTTATAGTAGATTAAGTTTTATGGAAATGATACTGTATTGGCTGTGTTGGATTCCAAAGGTTTCAGATCATTTTGGTTCGTCTGCTTTAACTTGGTGTCTCTGTCTGCCTAGTGCTGCCATCTATCCTACGCATGCTTATTGTTTATCTCGACCATCTGACAATACGGATTACAGGTTTCAGTGCCCACTGCCCAGTGTTCTTCGCCATTTTGGTCGTGGGGTTGTTGTGTCATTTGGGATCAGTGATAAATGTTAAGTGTAAATAGGGGCTCGTTTTCATTATGCGTTTGACCAATTTTAATATTTGATTATGTTTACCGTTGCTGCAAATGTCAGAGTGTGATGTCTGCGGTAGCTTTACGTCTAAATGGCGTAAAAGCACGTTTAGTGAATTGTGTACCCGAAAGTGTTGTTTATAGGCCATCCAATTTCCATCAGCCACCAGCTGTCGAGTGCTAAAGGATTACCTTCTTTTGGATTTTCTGCCTGTGAACGACTCTGCTGTGATGGCTTGTAGGAGCATTCCTAGTGATAAGGTAAATTACACCTAATACTAAATGTATGTATCCCCTAAGGTTTCCCAGGAGACATGAATTTCTTTTGTCCAGTGACCTTTAATATTGTTTACATTTTAAGTTCACCTTAGGTTCCTATCACCTGAGATTCTTGATCTGATTATTTTAGCCCGCGAGGGGGCGCGTGAATGAAAGTTCCGCGAGGGGACGCGCACGGTGGATTCCACCGGGCTACGAAAAAATCGACAAAAGTGTGAAAAATGTGAGTTTTATTGTATACATGTTACACTCTAGGTACATACAAATATCTCCGAGTGATAACATAATAATATTAAACTAATATACTACTAATAATATATATTATAGAATAATAATAACATACTAGTAACATTTAAAACAAAACTAAATACAAAAAAACAACTAGAAACAAAGTAGATACTTCAAAAGCAGCAAAATACAACTAATCTACACAAATTTTGTATGGAAAAGTAAATTTGGATCTTAAAAAGTCAGAAATAAAATAATATAAATATATATAAAATAAGAAAAATAAGAAAATAAAAAAATAATAATAATAATAAAATTATAAAAAATAAAATAATAAAAATATTATAAATAAATAAAATCCATATCAGGCCGTAAAAGTCACTGATTCACGCAAACGTCACATATAAAAACAACAAAATCACACGAATGAGATGGGTCGCGCACGGTGGATTCCACCAGTGTACCCAGTAAACACACTTCTGACGACGACTGGCGCCGTGGAGGGGGGTGACATATGATCTGCCGGCTAGTCAACGAGTCCAATGAAAGGTATACGAGGGGTGGTCACCATAGCTCAAGACGTATCAGAGATGTTACGAGAAATCTGAAACCCCGGTGGAAAAGACAGCGGCGCGACCGCTGTAGGCATGCTCTTTACCCTTTTCCTTATGGTAGGCCTAGCTGAAACCAAACCCCATTAGAACAACAGGGACTTAAGGGTGATGACATAGATAACTTAGTCCTAAATTTAACCAATTCATTGGATGGTTTTGCTTTGATCTATTTGGGAATTCAAGGGATCTAGACTGAAAAAGAAAATACCCCTGTTGCAGCAGACCTGCGTACTCAGCGAATTTCCAAATTAGTTAGGCCTATATTAATTTTGACCAGATTAACCTGTAAACAAAATTTCATCGTGCTCATAAATATGGAAATTAGCCTAATGTCTATTCTCCATATTATAAATTTAAGGAAAGAGTATACAGGTAGGCCTATGCTGCCATGTAAGGAACTCTAAAACTTTTAGTAGGCTAGGTATTTTTAGCATAAACAATTTATTTTGACCATATGAAGCCATATAGGCTACTAAGTTTCTACAATATCTGTACATAAAAAAAGGAGTTTGCCTATTCTCCATGTATGGGAAAAGAGTATGCACGTTTGCTGCCATGATAATTACAAAAACCAAGATTTTTTACCATAAATGGATTTAGATCTCAACTAAATGAAGCTAAATACCAAGTTTCATAAAAAAATATTGGTAAATAAGTGAAATATTATCACATCCTTATTCTCCATAAGATTAACCCTTCCCGGGCTATTGACGGATACATCCGTTAAACTTCATTTCTATTCCGGGCTGAAAACGGATATATCCGTTTCAGAAATTTTCTTTTCCGGGATAAAGACGGATATATCCGTCCAAAAGTACAAAAAAAATATGTTGTATATATTACGATTATAAACATTAAGTTATTGACTTTTATGACGGGTAATTTAGTTTTTGCAGTTGGTAAGATTATTTCCTGTGAACTTTTCACCTGTTTCATACCAAAACAACACATGTGTAGCGCGAAACAGTCAGTTTGCGCTGGGACCTTACAGTGGGTGTTTGTTTACGTTTTTGTAATGACGTACAATGGGTTTTATTTCAAAATAATTATTCCTAATGACCCAAATTTTGCTGAGGATGTTATAAAATACTAAATAAGAAGTGCATCTGAAGAGGATTTAATATTTGGCAGTGAAAATAACTATAATATGAAAAATGATTCTGGCAAAGAAAGCGATAAACCAGAAGCACGATGTATTGTAATTCTTGCATTTTTTGCTTTTGTTTTTTTCACGGTACTGTTTTTAAGAGGAACTGTTTTTAATGTTATATTATGATAGGTAGTAAATAAAACAACAAAATGACATAAACGGATATATCCGTCCTCCGCCCGCAAAAATACTCCAAATTATCAGCAGTTTTCATATTTCTAGATTTTTGCTCCGGGCGGGCGGCGGACTTGCGGCCAAAGACGGATATATCCGTCTTCTCAAATTTTATTTTTTTTATAACATGTTCAAAAAAATTATTTCAACACTGACAACGCGTTTTTTATAACGCATGAATTATTTGGAACAAATTAATGACGAAAAATTACAACATTATGTTACTTTTGTTTAAAATAATTCTGTCTCAGCCTGTGTTTAATGTAGCCCGGGAAGGGTTAAGTTTACACATTGGATCACAATGTAAGTTAATAACTGGAAAAACAATGTAGGGTGAAGTGGGGTAAGTGGGGCCACAGGGCTAGTGAAGCCAGGGCCTATCTTGACCCAAGGATAATAGAATATGGGGAGGTTGTCTCATTCACAAATTCAACACATTTGTGCTACGTCATCGGCCGACCCATCAGCTGGCTGTTTTAAATCAGATGTAAACTTTCTTTGTTTGCATTTTCTTTGTTTTTGTTTCCCTTGTTTACTGTTAGTATTGTGGTTAGGTTATAACGATAAAGAAAGTAATACAGATTAAATTTATTAAAATTAATATCAAATCTTTGTTGTGTGAAATGTGTAGGCTGTTTTAATTATTACAAATCCTAAAAGAAGAACAGGTCTTAAATTGTTATTATTAAGATTATTGAATTTAATTTTATAATTTATTCGGTTTTGGCGTCCCGATAGTCCACTGTAATGAAGGTCATTAAACACGATAACGTGCTACTGCGGCCGCTTTTTTCATTACCGCGGTATCACAGTTTTGGACAGAAGGTATTATACAATCTTTGGTCCGAGTTTTAGGCCAATTAACGATGCTTAATCGGTACTGTAGCGATCGCCTTCCTGCGGTCCGATCTTCCCTTGAACCCATGTTTCATGGTCTGATCGAGTATACGGCAGATTAGTGTAAGCTCCGCAAAACTTACATCAAACTCGACTAGTCTACATTGAGTCGTCTTTGTGGAGTTTTACTGCAATAAATTAAACCGCTACGGTTGTAAGTGGTACAAAGGACTAAAAAATAAATGTACAGGGAGACCCAAAAATCAATCACGCCACTGCCGGCATAGTGTATTTTATTTCATTTCTGGTAAACTATCTTCACACAAATGACGCAATGTATAATAACCAAGAAATCCATACCCAATATCCCCATAACGACCTGATTTTTGCAACAAACATCAATTTTATGAAATTTTTAATTAAAATACCTATAAAATTCATTTAGACAAACAAACATTGTTCAAAAATTGCCTGAGTTAACCATAAGTGCACCGAACTCCTAGATGTTTTGGATGATGGTTTTTTTCTAGGCCTACTGCAATGAGTTGTAATAAACAAAGGAAATGATTATTGTTGCATAAAATAATCTAGCTTTTAAACCTTAAAATGTAACATTTATATTAGGATTTAATGATGAGTAGGAGTAGTTTTTCCCTGCAAATATTTTGGCGACCTCGCACCTCCAGATTGTCCCCGTCCAGATACTAATCAGACTAAGACTAAGACCTAAATTCACCCATGTAAACTCGTGTAAGTTTGAAGAATCTGAAATAAATTGTACGGTAATCAAAGTAAACAATCTTGAAAATATGATTTAAACTTTTTTTAAATCATAATTTAAAGATATAACGAAATGCGACGGATAAAATATGGCATTATTATTAAATCTGTGGTCCCCGATCCGATAGAATCGCGCGTCTATAGCAATTTTAGTTCCTGCTGATTAGTTCCATTTTTTCTCACTAGTATCGCTAGGGCGGACAGGGTCGGCCGGTGACGTAACGATTCCAGCTGTTACTGTCTACATAGGCCTTATGGGAATGAGACAACCTCTTATGTTCCTTATTTAATAGCCTTGATCTTGACCTTGTAAGTGGTAAATTAAACCTAAAATCACCAAATTATATTTATTTGGACCTTTTTTGAATATACTTAACATTAACATTGACTGTGACAGGACAAAAAAAGTTTTTTACCCAAAAAAAACCTTACGTTTTGTTAAGAAACTGAAGTGCAATTGTCAAAGTTTGCACAATTTTTATCGCTGTATGGAAAATCTTAAACTCAAAGTTATGAGTGTTTCTATTAGTTTTTTTTTTTTTTTTTTTTTTTTTTTTTTTTTTTTTTTTTTCATCTGTAAATTAAGCCTTTGTGGACCATTTTGCCGTGGCTTCACTTACCCCAGATGTCATTGTTTGACAAGGGTGAAGTGCAGCCACAGACCCCGGGGTGATCGCAGCCAGTGAAATTTTTTTTTTATTAGGCCTAGGCCTATTTGTACTCTTTTCAAACATTAATAATAAATATTTCATACCTTAACACTATTATTTTGCTTTTGCTATTTTTTTTTAAATTAAGTGCTTGAAATTCTTTTATTTTCTTTCAATACGTTGAATACAATGGCCACAACCATGAGACTGGCATTCCAAGTGAAATATTTTCCTTACACAATGTAAAAACAATCTATAAAATGTAAAAAAAGACTTTTTGTGCATAAAATTGATTACAAACCATGCACAAGAGGTCAGGAAATAGGCTAATTCCGAACATTTAAGTATAACTACTATTATTATTAAATTAGTTATAACAAAAAGTAATATCTTGGAAGTTTTAGGGATTTTTACATTGCCCTGTTCTCTACTATATGAAAAAGTTCGTAACTCCTGAAAAAAATCAAGATATCTCAATGGATGTAAAAATTCGCAAAAGTGAAAAATGGGCTATAAACCACTTGCCCCATGTCCCTGTATGTGTGCTCTAAGGTGAAATCCAGTCCATGGCTGCACTTGTAACCCCAAACATCCAGTGAACATGGTAAAAAAAAATTCTATTGGAAAAATTGTTGAAGGGATTTTAAAACCGTCTATATCACCTGAAAGACAATAAAGTAGGGATAAGGCATGGCAAAATTCATTGAATAATATTAAAAAATAACTTGGTAAATTGAGCTCAAATCAAATAAATCTTTATTGTCATGGACATTATACATGTATTGACAGAGTCACAAAGCAGAAAATAAATTCATTGTGAAAGATTCGCTTAAATTCGCTTAAGTTCGCAAAGTCGAACTATGCAAAAACTCAGGCCCCACTTACCTCACTTTACCCTACTGTCTTTAGACTTTTTAATACCTGGGTACCCAATGGAGATAGAGCAAAGCTTCAATACCTATACTAAATTGTGTGTTTTAGCGAATTTCCCTATAGGAAATACACTATTACGGTAGTAGCCATGGTAAGACCTAAGCCCGGGACCATTTTGAGGTCCCCAGAGGCCAAAAATACCATTCGTTCATTTTCATATATATGTATATGTATATATGCAAAAAGTTATCAAAAGTGTACCTATGTCTAAAGTTATCAGTACCACGAACACACTTATATATATATATATATGTGCATACCGTATCTATATCATTTGACAGGGCCCTCCAATTTTGATGAAATTTGGTATGAAGGTGTAGGACCAGGTCTATTTTCATGAGATCGCGAACCAGCATCATCAGGTTATGGGGACGGGTTTTTATGGGGTTTCATAAGGGTCAAAATTGGGTTTTTTGCCTTTTTTATATAACTTTTCAAAATTCAATTTTTTAACTAAAACCATTTAAAAGAGCTTAAAAAAACAAACAATTTAGTATTTTGAATTTTGAACGTGGCTTAGCAGGTTACGGAGAAAATCCAAAAATAGGTTTTCTATGTTATTCTTTTGGGGAATTAACAAAACCCTATATCTCACTTATTTATTGACATAACTTAACCTGTTCAAATTTGGTATGTACTTTCACTAGGTATGGTTTAACTTATATTTACCTATTTATATCACCCATGTGGTGGCAAACCTACCTACTCAACCCCAAGACCCCTATGGGGTATGTATGGGGAAGATGAAAAATATCAGAATTTGATGCAATTTAGTTACATGCACTGGGAATGAATTTTCCTATCTACTTGCAATACCCCCAAGGCAGCAAACCTACATCCTCGTGCCCATGGTGTTTATGGGGGAATTAAAAAAATTTAATCCTGTTGGAAATTCGCCTAGTACGCAGGTCTACTGCGACGGGGGTATTTGAGCAACCAGTAGGAAAAATCTTAATTTAAAATAAAAAAAATAGGCCTACATATGAAAACGCTCAAAACCCATTTTTGGGGTACAAAAGCCCTTAAAACTACCCCTTCTGGTAAGTCGATATATCTGGTTCACGAACTCTTCTGAATAAACGTATGATTTTGGTCTTGATCAAATTACGTAGGCCTAGAGGGTTTACGATAGTTATCGTGTCTAGGGACACATACATATATATACCTGCATATATACATATACAATTTTAATAACTAATATTTTTGTTCTCTGGGCACTTCAAATCAAAAAAGTAATATAGTCCCGTGCTTAGTTCTTAGCATTCGAGACCTACGGTAATATCTTCCTCCTTCTGGGAAATTTACCAAAAACATTGACCATGCAGGCTACACACCAAGGAATAGACATCTCATCCTATGACACTTTACTAACTGATACTACATACTGAAATCTATTTTTCAGATAAGAGCTAAATAAAGATAAGCCCACACCTTTGATATTGTAATGTTCTACATAATTTATTAAAAAATGTTTTATGAGAAACTCAATGATAGGCTTTCCTAAGAACCCAGAAGGTAATTGTCGCCAAGTCCTTTTTTTTCATAACAGTCAAGAACTTTATCAACTAAAGAAATAATGGCACGTGTTGTAGCTAATCGTTTTCAAAACCCAAACTGGTCTTTACAAAGGAAACCTATCATTTCTAGGTAATTCATTAAATGCTTACCAATAACTATTTTCAGGACCTTAAACAAAACCGGACCACAGCAACAGGCCTGTGTTTGACTTTTTCATCCCTTTGACCTTTTTAAATACCCCCCGTCGCAGCAGACCTGCGTACTCAGCGAATTTCCAAACTAGTAATATTAATTTTGACCAGCTAAACTTATAAACAAAATTTCATCACATGCTCATAAATAGGGAAATGAATGTCTATTCTCCTTAAGATAAATATAGGGAATGAGTATGCAGGTATGCTGCCATGGGGGACACTAAAAGTAAGTTTTTAGCATAGAAAAAATTTATTTCGGCATATAGTAAGTTTCATTAATTATCTGTCCATAAATAAAAGAGTTTGCCTATTCTCCATATGATTAACATGGGAAAAGAGTATGCAGGTTTGCTGCCATGATAAGTACAAAACCCAAGATTTTTTACCTTAAATGGATGCATCTCAACCAAATGAAGCTAAATACCAAGTTTCATCCAAAAATATTGGTTAATAAGTGAAATATTAACACATCCTTATTCTCCATAAGATTAACATTGGAGCCCCAAAAGACAATGTACTGTCTTTAGACTTTGTAATATCTCGGTAACCAATGGAGATAGAGCAAAGCTTCAAAATACTAAATTGTGTGTTTTTTTGAGCTAAATCCAATGGTCAAAATAAAAATTTAAAATTTTTTAAATTTACATATGAAAAATGCAAAAAACCCATTTTTGGGGTACAAAACCCCCCAAAACTACCCCTTCCGGTAGGTCGATATGTCTGGTTTTCGAACTCATCCGAATAAACGTAGGATTACACATCTCTACCAAATTTGGTGTCGATCGGACCATTTTTACGAGAGTTATCGTGTCTAGGGACACATATATATATATATATATACATATATATATACATATATATATATATAAATTTTAATGACTATTATTTTTGGTCTCTGGGCACCTTAAAACGAAAAAGTAACATGGTCCCGGGCTTAGGTCTTACCATGAGACCTACGGTAATAGCTTATTCCCTATGGGAAATTCGCTAAAAACAGTGTGACTTTTGTGATTTGTAGTACAATGTAAATATAACTAGGCCCAGACATGTATTAATTAAAACCGTTAATAATGGAGTAACAAAGAAAGTTACTATTTCTTTTACAAAAGCATTTGTTACTCCAAATTGATCCGTACTCTTTTTAGTACGGTACTTAGCTAATTGACTTACTATCTACATCTAGGCCTATAATACCATTTTCAGTTACACAGTTAAAACCAAGTCATCAGGTACAGTGTTTTTACTTAAATAATGATTAAAACCAAAATTATAATTTACATTTAATCTAGGACTAGTTCTAGGCCTATAGGCCCTACAGGGTGTAAAAAAGTCTGTCCCCCCCCCACTTTTATTTTTTTTATTTTTTTAAGATAGACCAATATCATTTGGGGGGTGATAGTAACTTAACACAAAGTACCTTTTGACATTATTAAACATTTTTGGTCATGTTAGGGGGTTGGCCCGCCAGGAGTCAGGTTAAAATCTTAAATGTAAGTATAGGTTGATATGTACATCAAATTAAAGGTCTTACATGGTTGAGTACAATGCCGCAAACTAGACTTAAAATGGATAACCCAGATAGAAATGGTAGGCATTCAAAGTTTCCATTAAAATCATATGGGTAAAACTTAAAAATGCAATAACTTTCTTAATACTCAACATTTTGACGTCGGGTATGTGGCTAATTGCTCCAAATGCAAAGACGTTTAAAATTATGTATGATGTGACAAAAGCCAAAGCATATTTCTGTAAGACTCAAAGCATATTTCTGTAAGACTTCATTAGGAGACATCCCATAGAGGATGTTTATGTTGAAACTTCTTTACCCTTTGTCACATCATACATCATTTTAAACGTCTTTACATTTGGAATAATTGGCCACAAACCCGACGTCGGCCGCTCTGGGCCTGGGCCATGAGTCACTCACTGGACAAGAGGTGCGATTAGTACAAGCTTCGTTACTTCACAATATATTGTCATCTAAATGAAATTTTTGAAACCTTCATAAAATTACAATAAAATTAAGCCCAAGATTGATGTTAATATGTCGGTCGTACCTATTTTAACTCTTAAGTACCAGGGGGACCGAGCTTAAGCTCGGTAAAATATTACTTTCATCCTCACGCAAAGCTTGTTCGCTCCGCTCACTCGCCCTCTTAATTTTTAAGACGAGCTCGTTCGCTTCGCTCACTTGCCAGGCCGAAGGGTGCTGCAATTTGGTATAATTTTCCTTTAAGGGGAGTTATGAGGTTGAATTTTGAAAAAAAAATCATTTTTTAGTTTATTTCATATTTTTGTTCCCTGATTAATTACGAATTATTTCCTGCAAATTTCATAAAAATAGGTTAAAGCAAACAGTTTTTATTTAATATTATATACCGTAGTCGTATGTTCAGGGGATTTTCAGCACTTTGAGTGCGGTTCCGCGCGCAGTGTATGGAAATAATCGCGATTTTCCGAAAGTTTGTTTTTTTAACACGTATGTACCTTTTTCTCAAAAACGGTTAAAGGTAGGGTCCTGAAATTTTTACCACACTTTCAGATCACCTATTTACACATTTTTATAACATTTCATAAAGATAAAAACCAAAACAATATAATTAACCTCATTACTACATTATATTTTTTGAAATTTTTAATATATTAACATAATTTTTTACTGTGTTTCTAATTTTTAACAGAAATCAACCAAATGTTATAAATATTTCCATAATAGTATGATCAATACAGGGTGAAAATTTCATTCTGATATCTTCTATGGATCCTGAGAAAAAGGTACACAAATTTAGTGAAATTAACATGGCGGAGATACAACCTCACGGACCCCCTTAAAGATATAACACATTGCTTTTATCTACAGTTATCAGCTGATTTTGTTCAATTTAAAAATCTCCATAAGGATAACGCGGGATCTTTGAAGTGCTCTAGCGCAAAAACCAGATTTTTCCCAAACATGGGACCAGCACCAATCGATTTCTGGTGGCCAAAACCCCCATTTTCAATAAAAAAATAAAAAATCCCTGGAGCGAAAAAAAACTTTGCCCGTACAAACGGAGCTTGTTTTAGAGTATAGTACCAGGGGGACCGAGCTTAAGCTCGGTAAAATTATTACTTTCGTTTCTCCCACAAAGCTCGTTCGCTCCGCTCACTCGCCAGGCGGAAGGTTTGCTGAACATTGGTATGATTTTCCTAAAACCACAGGTTAAATACGTAACACATTGGTTTATTTTATCTACAGTTATCAGCTGATTTTTGTTCAATTTAAAAATCTCCATAAGGATATGTGATCTTTGAAGGTCTCTAGCGCGAAAACCGGATTTTTCCCAGCTATGGGACCAGCTCCAATCGATTTCTGGTGGCCAAAACCCCCATATTCAATAAAAAATAAAAAAATCCTTGGAGCGAAAAAAAGTTTGCCCGTTCAAACGGAGCTTGTTTTAGAGTAGCCTATAAGATTTAATTTTGGACCTGGAATACTCAATGTTATCGTGTTAACATCATTCTTGGGCTTGATTTTCTTGTAATTTTATAAAGTTTAAAATGGAATTTAGATGACAATATATTGCGAAGTAACGAAAGTTGTACAAATCGCACCTCTTGCCCAGTGGGTGACTCATGACCCAGGCCCGGAGCGGCCGACCGAGGGTTGGCGAGGAGAAGGGAGGCCTCCCCGGCCGTCCTAATCCCTCAGCCGCCACCGCTGTTGAACCGGACTATAATGCCATTACCCTACGGCCCACACAAAATGCTTCTGGGGTTGTTGTAGCCATTCCCAGTGCCGGAATGTCAGGGAGGGGTGGGCAGGTAGGCCCACTATTTTTTACCGTAGGATCGGGTCGTAGGCGTCGCTAGGGGCGGATGGGCCCAAAATTTATGTCGGCCGCCGCTATATCACAAATACCTGAGACCTAATGGCTCCTCAGGCTCAATACCAAACCAGTTCACGTCCTTTCTTTACTCCGTCGGCTGTTGTGGAGAGGGAGCTATTTTGGACCTACAATGGTCCATTCAGAATTGAGAAATTCGAGGCCCTTTCCTTTTCACTCAGTTGCGGTAAAAAACGGGACCAATAATTAGGGTTGGCAAATGGGCAAATCATTACACTTTATGCGTAATGCAGCTGGCTAATTTAGATACCGCGATATTTGAGTAAATTTTCCGAAATGTGTAAAAATCTTCCTTGTAAAAATTACCATATTCCTTGCCAAATTTTCTACTCGATCCCAAAACGCACATAATCGGTTTTTATAACCCCTCGTGAAATTTATGGCCGAAAAATGTCAAAAAATCAAGGAACTGCCTGCTCTCAATGCAAAATTAAAGTACCCTATTTATTTTTTAACTCTTTTTTCTCATTTGAGTGGTTTAAATTAAGGTACGTACAAATCAGTCCTAACTTTCTAAGCTATCCAACGTATGACGCAACGGCCAGTTAATGTAAATTTAAACTACAAAAATTAAAATATGACTTTTACTCAGTTTTACTCTCTTAGCACCAAGCCGCATAGAAAGGAGTTGGCAAACAGTCCGGGAATTTGTGACCCAAAAAGTCGTCGAGGGATGGCGAAAACTAATTTAGTGCTTTGTCGGGGGTATTTCACCACATTTCACGTTGCTACCGAAGTCACTCAAATTATTCAACTCTTTTAGTTCATGTTGGATGCGGGCACAGATAAATGAAACGTTTAACAGTTAAATGAAATGAATATATTGTGTGTGGTGCGAACTACTATAATTTACGTACTGCAGCAGCGGCGCGCGCAGCGGCCCGCGTTATATTACGTAGCGCTTCCGCCTGAAATATATTGGTTCAGTGTGAGCTTAGCCACTGCGGGGAGAGGTTGTTTCGCTCGCCGCTCGTTTTAACTGTCCCGCCATTTTTATTGGGGTAGGAAGTGCACAAAGTGATCGTGTTTCGATGTGTGTTCTTGTTCTTTAGTTATTTTTTTGTTATCTGTGCAATGGAGAAGAGTATTGATGACGAATTTTGGGAGAACGTGTATTCTGATGATGGAAATGGCTCGGAGGAGAGCTCTGACAGCTCCGACGACGACGACGGGTCAAGCCAGCCGTCATGGCAGCCAACGCTCTCTGTCCTGGGCATGCGAGACATACCTTTCACCGGAGAACCTGGATTAAAGGTGCCGATTCCTGGTAATAACACGCCTATTGACTGGTTTGATTTGCTGTTAGATGTAGTATTCTTGGAAAACATAATAAAAGAAACCAACAGATATGCGATGGAGTTTTCCTGTGGTCCAGGTACTACTCCTAAGTCCCGGATTTCACATTGGAAAGATCTTACCTTGGCTGAACTTCGAATCTTTCTGGGACTACTGCTTCATACTGGAAGTATCAGACTAAATCGCCTTTGTGACTACTGGAAAAGGCACCATCTTTGGAACATAACTGCTTTCAGCCAGTACATGAGTCGGGACCGTTTTCAGCTAATACTTAGGTGTTTGGAGGTTGCAAGGGTAGGGACAGAGAAACTTCCAGAACCTGATGATAATAGAGCTCATAAAATAAAACCCATGGTGGATTACCTCAACAATAAGATGAGAGAAATATACTACCCATCCCGCGAACTGACCATAGATGAAGAGATGGTGTTGTGGCGTGGTCGCTTGGTCCTTCGCCAGTACATAAAAGGGGAGCGCAATAAGCACGCCATTAGGATATGTTCGCTCAACGAACCAGGGGGGCTACAACTCCGTTTTCATGTCTACACGGGAAAACCCAATTCTAGTGCAGGGAAAGGACACACAATGAAAATGGTTATGCAGTTGATGGAAGATTTTTTGGATAAAGGTCATGCGCTATTCATGGATAATTTCTATAGTAGCTACACATTGGCGTCCAAACTTCTACTTCGCTCGACCTATACCACTGGCACTTTGCGCATTAATCGTAAACTTACACCCGAAACAGTGAATTCGGCCCAGTTATCAGTGGGGGAGACTGTTGCCAATTACGCCGAGAGTGTAATGATCGGGAAGTGGAAACACAAGAGGACCGTCAGTTACATCTCCACACAGTATGACAATGAAATGGTCACAAACTGGAATAAACAAAAACAGGTCAAAGTGATGCCGAAGCCACTAATGCAATACAATGCACATATGAAGGGGGTCGATCGTTTGGACCAAATGATGTCCTATTACCCTTGCGAACGGAAAGCCCTTATGTGGTATAAGAAGATTTTTGTCCACTTCTTGCAGGTAGTAATGGTAAATGCATATTTCCTGTACAATATGCACAATCTAGACCACCGGCTAAGCCTCTACAACTTCCGGGAGAAGGTTCTTGAACAGCTGCTGCCCCCTAAGCCGGCACCAGTGATGATCACGCCTACTACGAACAGCGTGCACCGGCTATCCAAGAACGAGAAGAGAAAATCAAATGGGAACCGAGTGCAAAAACTTTGCCGAGTGTGCTCCAAAGAGGGAAAAAGGAAGCAAACAATCTACATTTGTGGTGTGTGCCCTGGAGAGCCCGGACTCTGCGAAGTTCGGTGCTTCGATAAGTTCCATGGGAACATCGACGAATAAAATTCGTATCTGCAATGGCGGTGGGTGGGGTTGTACAGTTTTCATCACCATTTTCTGTTTCCTAAATACTTTCGTTACCTACTAGAAAACATTATAACTTAACTTATTTTCATCATAGAATACATTTTTTTTATTGGCAAATAACTTGATTTATTTACAAAAAGTATGAAGAAAAAACTATAGTTGGTTCTTGGTGGGTAAAAAAAAGAAAAGAAAAAACTGACTACCGGTACCGTACCGAAAACCATCGCTAATGGTCCATCGCCGGCGAACGGCGAACGCAAGTCAAGTGTCATCGCCGGGAATCCGTTGTTTTACGCATCAGAAGTGACGTCATGGAATTGGGCACAAATGGATGCTCAGACAACTTCTGATGACGTTTAGCAATATAAAAGCAGTTTAAAATAGCCGGTAAGTGAAAAAATAGGCTACATTTTAGCAACTAAGAAGCGCAATGTCTATTTTATATTAGGCTATCTACTATCACAAACAATGGAGAACACAGTGTATGATTTTTACGACAAGTTTAAAAAATACATTATTAAAAGCAGTTGAAAAAACATTCGAGATTCGAGGAGGTGTGAGAATGTGCGTGTGCGTGCCAAGCGGGTTGCCAAGCAGTTTCGTTAGGGCCAGTTTTTGTCCGCATGCCGTAAAGAGGGGCGTGACACGACTGCCTTTCTTGTAACTTGTAACTTAGTCATTTTATGTTTCAGAGTTTTTATTTTATCTGATTTTTTCATAACCGAATTAGCTCTGGTGACTAGGAGGAGAAACTGCTATATAAACCGATATGCTGTATAAACTTTTGTATTGTATCACGATTTGTTTAGCTTAATTTATAGATTTGATATTAAAGACGCTGCCATGGTGTACCCATTGATTTTCCAAGTCCTCTGTTTTAAATCACTGCTCTGAAAATAGCACGTCAGTGTGGCACTACAATTAATTAAGCTCATATAACCTCTGTTTTGTGCATGGCCTATATAAGAATTAATTGGCATTTTTTGCGTTTTACAAGTAACCCACACAAGTGTCAACTAGTTTTGACTCAAGAATGAGTCATGGTTAGGCCCAACAGTAATGAATCCGCATGGCTGATACTCAGTCGTACATGCAACAATAGTGAAATTTTAATGTGACGAAAATCTTCACTGAGCTGCAGTCTGATGATGACTTATTCATTTATAATGTGTTGACATTAGTTGGCATTCGCTACTCATTTGTACCACCTAAAGCAGAAATGTAAACAGTCAACTTAATTTAACTTGAGCATTTTACAGTAATCCTGAGGCCAACATTGTACGTTGTTGTACGGCTAGCTTGTTTGTGTCTACTTAGAGTAAACGTTCCGGGTGATAGAAGAGTTACTCATTACTCATATGATAGCATATTCCGTTGTTAGGCACACAATTAGTGCCAGGGATATCTTTGAATGCATTGTTGTCCGATGTACCAGAAGTGACTCAAGATGGCTGTGTTATTATGCCTCAACGTGGTGACAAAGTTCGATAAATCGTCATTGTTGAGGTTGTGGAAGGAAGCGGAATCCGAGGAGGCGGCGAGTGAATGTTGGTAAATATCCAACAGCTGGTAAATTACCAGAAGGCCTGAAACTCGTAACATCTGGCGCGGCTCGTGTATCGTGTGTCCTTCCGCACTACTACTACTGCACTGTAGACGTCGCGTCCGCGTCGCGTCGGGGACTCGGCCAGACTGAGACTTCAGGGACGTGAATTAACGGTAGCCTTAAGTTCATTTGATCAATTTTGTTTACGTTAATTTGAGTGGTTAGATGAGAACCAATCAAGCAAAACAAATTAATTAGTTTTGTTTTGTAGACTTTACCCCAGTGGCATTTTTAACGGTTTTATAGACAACGCCCAATTCATGGTCTTACTCTTACAGAGAGCCTTAACATTCCTCTTAAGAGTATTCTCCGCCCCTTCACAAACACTATAAACTTGCCACAACAGTATTCGCTTGTTTTGGACGTATCTTTACTTAAATAACGCAATTATCTTTTAAGTATTTTCGTATAGATGCTGGGTTCATGGCTCTGATACCTGATATATCAGTGAAAATAAATTGTAATAGAATACAGGTAAAAAATCTTCAAGCGTGAGTTGTTACTTTTTAATGTCACCTTGTTACAAACTTTTAATTATGAGCACTGCAAAGTAACTACTGTGTTTTTAAGATTATCCTACCAAGTTTCAAGAAAATCTGTTGAAAAATGACGTTCAAAATAGGGAGTAAAACACGTAACGAGTCCATCTGCGTGCAATGTGGGAAACCCCCTCAAAGGGGTAGGGCCTACTATATTGAAAATAACCTGTTTCGATGACTGCTATTGATACTCTAAGTCAAAACAATGAATTTGAAGCTTTTTGTGATAGTTGACAATAATTTCTTTCATTGTATAAGTTAATTAATACTAGTTTAAAAGTTGATTATAACTACTGTAGACCCTAACTGCAATACGTTACACATATTTTAACATACCTTTTATCTTTTAAATTTATTACTAACCAAATATTATACTGCTAATTAATTTTAATGAGAAGTGAAGAATTTTGAACTGTCTATTTTGGTCAGGATAAATGCCAACGTAGCTTGAGCCTATGTGGCTTTCATAGAATACAACAACATAGCTTATGTGGCTGCGATAGGCACCAACAACGTAGTGCATATACCAGCGAAAGGGTTCAACAACGTGGTGTATGTGGCTGTTATAGGCTCCAGCAATGTAGCGTATGTGGCTGTGATAGGCTTCATCAATGTAGTGTATGTAGTTGCGATAGGCTCCAACAATGTAGCGTATGTGGCTGTGATAGGCTCCAACAACGTAGCGCATGTGGCTGCGATAGGCTCCAACAACATAGCGTATTTGGCTGCGATAGGCTCCAACAACATAGCGTATGTGGCTGCGATAGGCTCCAACAACATAGCGTATGTGGCTGCGATAGGCTCCAACAACATAGCGTATGTGGCTGCGATATGCTCCAACAACATAGCGTCTATGTGGCTGCGATAGGCTCCAACAACATAGCGTATGTGGCTGCGATATGCTCCACAACATAGCGTCTATGTGGCTGCGATAGGCTCCAACAACATAGCGTATGTGGCTGCGATAGGCTCCAACAACATAGCGTATGTGGCTGCGATAGGCTCCAACAACATAGTGTCTATGTGGCTGCGATAGGCTCCAACAACATAGCGTCTATGTGGCTGCGATAGGCTCCAACAACATAGCGTATGTGGCTGCGATAGGCTCCACAACATAGCGTATGTGGCTGCGATAGGCTCCAACAACATAGCGTATGTGGCTGCGATATGCTCCACAACATAGCTTCTATGTGGCTGCGATAGGCTCCAACAACATAGCGTATGTGGCTGCGATAGGCTCCAGCAACATAGCGTATGTGGCTGCAATAGGCTCCAACAACATAGCGTATGTGGCTGCGATAGGCTCCAACAACATAGCGTCTATGTGGCTGCGATAGGCTCTAACAACATAGTGTATGTGGCTGCAATAGGCTCCAACAACATAGCGTATGTGGCTGCGATAGGCTCCACAACATAACGTCTATGTGGCTGCGATAGGCTCCAACAACATAGCGTCTATGTGGCTGCGATATGCCCCAACACATAGCGTATGTGGCTGCGATAGGCTCCACAACATAGCGTATGTGGCTGCGATAGGCTCCACAACATAGCGTATGTGGCTGCGATAGGCTAAAACAACATAGCGTCTATGTGGCTGCGATAGGCTCCAACAACATAGTGTATGTGGCTGCAATAGGCTCCAACAACATAGTGTATGTGGCTGCGATAGGCTCCAGCAACATAGCGTATGTGGCTGCGATAGGCTCCAACAACATAGCGTCTATGTGGCTTCGATAGGCTCCAACAACATAGCGTATGTGGCTGCGATAGGCTCCACAACATAACGTCTATGTGGCTGCGATAGGCTCCAACAACATAGCGTCTATGTGGCTGCGATATGCTCCAACACATAGCGTATGTGGCTGCGATAGGCTCCACAACATAGCGTATGTGGGTGCGATAGGCTAAAACAACATAGCGTCTATGTGGCTGCGATAGGCTCCAACAACATAGTGTATGTGGCTGCAATAGGCACCAACAACAAAGGGTATGTGGCTGCGATAGGCTCCAGCAACATAGCGTATGTGGCTGCGATAGGCTCCAACAACATAGCGTCTATGTGGCTGCGATATGCTCCAACACATAGCGTATGTGGCTGCGATAGGCTCCAACAACATAGCGTTCGTGCCTTCCGATAGGATCCAAACGATTCCCCACACGGCCAGCCAAGGACGTTCGGATTCATTCCACACTTGTCTCTTTGTTGATACTGTATGTGTTCTGGTTTACTTTTTGTTGTGTCTTCTACTCTTATGCAACAACTAACTCTCAAGTTATGACGCAAAAATTATTTTTCTAGAAATGTGTCTGCTGTAATTATTTGACGATTAATAGTTGTTGCGCAATTGCGATTGAGTGTAATCTTAATTTTAGCACTGTACTTTTATTTCAGATAACAATTTTGCTACCGTAATGTTGTAAATTGAGAAACATTCTTGATAATCTCAATTGTGTGATATTGTATGACCCCTTAGGCCTATAATTTTCATACTTCACCCAAGCAAGAAGGTCCACATTGAGGAAATGTGTAAAAATAATCAAATTTGTGACGATTGGTGTATTTTTGCGGATACTGTTTGTTTAATAAAAAAGTACAGTAACCATTATAGTGACATTTCGATAAAAAGGTATACATATCAAGTATTATTGCCATAACTTATTGGAAACTGTTTGTGTGTTAAAGCTACCGTCGCGCTTGATGAGGGGCCGATGTAGGCGCCTAGCATCAGCTAATACACAGTAATCTTTCACTGTACTTTTCTTATGCACCTTATATAGCCTAAACAAGTTTCTGTAACCGATTCATTGTTGTACGTATTTATAAACATTGATGCAGCAGTTTCTCTGTGAATAACATTTTAAACCAAAATTACATAGTCAAAGCACGGTCATAACACAAAACTTAAAAAATTTAAACATCCAAGTTCGTTGCAGTTGCTACTACGTGCGAACGATTTCGGAATCGGTCCAGGAATGACGGAAATGAAAAATAGACGTCGGCCATTTGAAAGCGAGCCAAAGCTCTCGGGTCTGGGTGACGTGTCTGTACATCTCTTTGTTGATCTCTAACTTGTTTGGCCCCGCGCGTTTGCGTGTGCGTGTGTGTGTGTGTGTGTGTGCGCGCGCTCGTATGTGTTTGAGGGGGGGGGGGGGGGTTCCATCTCCCATCTCAGCCTCCGGTCGCGCTACAGGCTACAGGACAGGCCGACTTGGACTGACGGGCTAGGGCTAGAGGGTACAGGCGATACAATAGGCTGTGTGACGAGGTGCCCAGCTGGCTGCCCCACCTGCACCATTGTACATTGTGTCCCGCAGCACCGTTAATAATCGCCTCCCACTGGCACGACACCCAACATAACAGGCGGATCTGCCCTCTCATTCCCACCGACCCTCATCTCAGGCTTCTTTCAGAGACCTTTCTCCGACAGAATGATGCCTAACTTAGAAATAAGGCATTAGGCTCGTTTCGCTAAACTTAGGAAAATTTGACTTATAGGAATAGTCTTTTCGTTTGGTCCCCGACCCAGAGGAGAAAGAGATAGCTGTATAGTTATTTAGACTCCTCAATCCCCCCCCCCCCCCCCCGACCCATGAGCCGGCCCAGCCAGGGACAATGAGTCACATTGGCGCCTGCGCTCTGTTTATGTTATTTTTAATGTAAATATTATGATGTTAATTTAATTCAACAAGGGTGGAAACTTGACTGAGATCTACCGAATCTAGGATTTAAAACACTCGATTATATTTCTTCATATTATCTGGGTGTTCTTATTGTAGTCAATGGATAATTTGCGTCCAATGAAAACTGTGTATGTAGTATTATTTTATTTTTTAAGAGGTTGGCAGGCCTCTCCTTGCCTTACTTTGCCCGGTCTTTATAGACTATTGATCTGTGCTTGGATCGTATTAGACAAAGTAAAAGGGTGAGCCGCTACAATACAGAGGTGAAAGGTGCTGATGATAAAAAGGATTTAACCCACGTCGACTACGCTGCTATGGTCCCGAAGTCGGCGCGCTAACCACTACCTCACTGACTCACCCTGTGATAAATTTTCAATCGACCCAGGTGATAAATATAAATTATTTTATCTTGAATAGTTTTTAATTCAAACAATCGCCTATAAATTTGAAAACAATAATTTTTCCCCTACATTGGAAGTTCTGCTTATGTATATTGGGTACCTTCTTTAAGTGAAATAACCTTCAACTAGTGGTATCTGTATAACAAACCAGTACCAAATGTCGCCGTTTGCTCGGTCAGGCCGCGTGGCATCAGCTCGCAGCGATGATTGCTCTAATGAGACGAAACATCGTTAACACGGCCTCGAACGATCCAACATTGAAATATAGGCCTAGTTCATCGCATTATGTAGTGGCAGCACAGCGACTTAATCGTACAGCAAGTTATGCACTGTATTATGCAGCGTTGGTATGTCGGTAGTTCGGCGTCTAATAAAACATTTTCTTGAAAATAAAACAATTTAAAAGTATAGATATGTGATCAGCTACTCTATGTTGTAAGCAATCTGCATTAACGTGTACCGCCTTACGGCCTGAAATTATTAAGTATAAAATTCACTTGGAACGTATTTACTTCTGCCTCACATCACAGACCCAACGTGAGTTTACGAAGTATGATGTGTATCGCTGCAGGCGCGCAGCAACGCAAGACAATAGAGTGGCTCGCAGTCGCACACCGCTGTATGCCGAGTAGTAATTACAATTTGGAGCCAAGAGTAAACTTAATTATCAGCCGGGACGTGAGCGAGACTCACACCGTGGCGCGGCGCGGCGGCGGCGCACTCGCTGCACTCACTTCTTTGGAATCTAAATTGCTCTTTTATCCTCAACACTTCGCGTTACCTTCACATTTACTCTGCTGTTTTTCATGGCGAGATAGCCTACTGTACTTTATAAATTGGACATCAAACGTTTACGTTGTTAAAAGCCAAGTGGTTATGCTTACTCGACGGTTTGAATATAATTTTTATATTTACACTACCGGTACTAAGCTAATGGTTTTTACTGGAAACGAAGAATGCATCATTTAACTTTGAATGAATGGTGCTTTTGTGTTTTAGGGACCTCAAAACAAAGTAGGCCTAATAAATAAGACAAATTTGTGATTAAAACTTTAATCTGAATAAACACTATCAATAAGAGGATTCCCGCCCCTAATTATAAAGTTAGGTAATTGAAACTAGTAAATACCACAAACAGTAAAGAACATTTATTAATCTGAATCCATTATCAAGCCAACTCCAAAACATAACATTAAAAGTAAACATACAAAATAAATAAATAGATAACAAAACAGCTGATGAAATATGTAATTCAACTAACACTTCATCTTCTCTTCTCTCGAATTACTTGAAACTTACTTTACTCAAAGTTTGAATCACTGTATCTTTGAGGTGGCCTTCGATTTCTTTTTGGCCGAACATGCCTGGTATCATTATTTTCAAAATCGTTCATATGCGTTGTACCTCCATACTCTTCGTCTTTGTTCTCCTCTTCATTTCCTTTTTCTTCTTCATTTCCTTTTTCTTCTTCATTTCCTTTTCCGTCCTCTTTTAAGTTAGGGTCTGGAGTTTTGGCTTCAGATTTTCTATTTCGTTCTGACACTGGAATAAGATGTCTTCTATTTCTCCTTACACTTCCCATTGGCGTACTTATTACATGTGATCGAGGGAAATTTGTTTCACCTTCAACATTTTCATATCTCTTCATATCTGTTATCCAAACTTTATCCCCTGAATTTAATTCTGGAAGAAGTTTCACTCCTTTTCTTGAGTCATAATTCCTTTTATTTCTTGTCTTTATTGCCTGATCTTTGTTCTGAAACTCTCTTAAACGATCATTTGTTACTAATCTGAAATTATTGAATGAAGGTAAAGTGAACGCAGCTTCCTTGAATATAGTAACAGCAGGAGATAGGCCAGACTCCAAGGGTGTGTTCCGATATTCCAAAAGTCCAAGATTTGGGTCACTACATTAGAATTCATGTTAGAATTCGTTTAGCAATATCGACTGCCTTAATTGAAACTAGTAAATACCACAAACAGTGAAGAACATTTATTAATCTGAATCCATTATCAAGCCAACTCCAAAACATAACATTAAAAGTAAACATACAAAATAAATAAAAAGATAACAAAACAGCTGATGAAATATGTAATTCAACTAACACTTTACTAATAGGTGTTAATATCAAATTAGTAAACACACAATTATCAGTACACAATAATCAATTTGTTGTGAAGTACAGTAGGCAACATGGTTTTGGGCTTGTATGACTAATGACGTTATACCGTATTTCGATATAGGGAAATTCGCACAAATGTTTTAGTTAATAGTAATCTTGGATGATCAATTTAAATTGCATTCATCGTAAAAAGTGTGGCCATTCAACTTGACTTATTACGCTAATCAATTGACATGAAATGGACCATCGTCTAACTAGCTAATGAGTTGCTCCAAAAATTTTCACAAATAGTTTTTCAGCGCTTCCTGGTTTATACTGTCAAGTACTTGGTGATCCAGATGGGTCTATGATCGAAAGCACATTCGTCCATTGCGTTCAAAGAAAGTAGCCAAGTTTCAGTTTTTGGATCAATCAGGCAATTATATTTTGAACCCACGGATGTACAAAACAATTGGACCTATGACGATGATGATTTAGCACTATTCCCCCAAGCAGGGGGTGTTCAGTTGTACTCTACCACCACTATGATTGCGATCGCTCGTGTTATGTCGAACGGATATCCACTTGTATCGGTGCAGTGCGATTCCTGCCAAGTGCAAGGTTGTCCCCGTTCGTGTGGAGCTGCAGGAATGTACTAAGGGTTCACGCCGTCATGTGTCTAGGACGTCTCAAGGACGGAGTTAATTGTATTAGCTTGCTGCTGGTACTGTAATATCCCTCAGGTAGGCCTACAGTGTAGGATCGAGCTATCACATCAGGTGGCTTGTGAGCTTAGTTGTTATACGTATCGTCATATGGTGATATATTCCACTCAATGTGCATCAGGAATAGCCTATCAGTCATCTGTTACTTCACATTTCTTCGTTTTACTTAAATCACTACATTACTATATAAATGTGTATATTGTATTGATAAATTGACACTACTTTGATTCAATTTGACCAGCCAAACAGTTATGTCAAATTTTGAATGTGATTTTAATTATCAGTATGTTCTAATTAATCTCAATGACACATTTTAATATGGTTTATGACTTTAGTGTATCTAAAGTAAATATAGATCTAATCCTTTGAAACGTTAAATTGTAGTAAAAATTGTTTCTGTGATACTCTATTTTACCCTTTAATACTGTTAATTATGTAACCTATGTCAAATTAAGTACTATTCAATTTTTTTACTAATAATGTTTATATTTACATTATATTATTTATATAAACATTCTTATATGTTTTCACAGCACTTAAATTTTTGCATTTGTCAACATTGAAAAGGCTAAATTGAAGAATCGACACACTTTATAATAGTTTCCTTCTCAGAAGAAAAAATCATAGTTCCGACCCTATCAACGTTGATAATCTGTGACTTTCTGAAAGAGTATTTATTAATAAACGGAAGGGAGAACTAGCCGTGGGCGTTTTGCCACAACTAAATTAGGCTTTGCCGAGAACCCAATCAATTATCAGACAAGTGGGGCTGAAGCGGGCGACAAAATCACCTGGTCCCAGAATTGCTCATTTCAATTTGTTTCCTAACTAGTTTATCTTCTAGCTGACAGTGAATTTTGACGGTTAAATTTGAAGGAATGTAAATTTAAACCTTAGCTAATGTTAGTGTATGCCCTTGCTAAAGTTTGGTTTTAAGATACGGTATTCTTGTAATTCCGTGAGACTAAGCAACCGTCATTTAATCCTAATATTCTATCATGTTAACAAAATCCATACAATATCAAATATAAAAATAACTCTACACTCCAGTTAGATTATAGGTGTCCTTTTCACATATATACAAATTATTTGAGTTGGGACTTAATAGAAGATTTTCCCTTTGTGATTGGTGTGTTTTTAAATTGCAGTATCATTAGTTTAGACATAGCACAATAATTGGTAGGCCACGTAGTTAAGTGAATTTTTGTGCTTAGCTCAAGAAAACATGATTAAATCAGAGGGTTTTCGGTAGTGTGTGCTGGTGCACGGATGCATTATTCGTTTGTCCGTCCATGACGCGACCACGTGACGTGTCACTTGGCTCGCAAGCATTCAAGTGATGCAGGCGACAACTGCGACTGCCGCCGCATTGTCTCTCATATCACTTGGCCGGTCATTAGCGCTAATGTCAAGTGATAAGTGACGACGAGACGAGTGGCCGGAAGTCGCCATCGCTACTGTCCTATCTCCACTCACTTCCGCCCACGATTACAATTAATGTGTGACTTACTCTTGTGGAATGCTGATTGTTGTTATTGTCAAGTGACAATTCTATAGCTGGACTGTCATAATCTGTTCAGATCAATAAAATATTAGAGAGGGCTAAACAATTTTTTCAAAACTTAAATCTTTCGAAAACATTGAATTTAATAGTACCATCTTCGACCCTTTTCAGACTAAAACCCTAAATTTCGGACAAAAAAGTATTTGATATTTGGACATTTGCTTCGTCACGGCATCATTGTGGATGAATACATCATGCTTATGTTTGCATATTATTCTTTTATAATTAATTTATATGGTCTATGTGGTAAAAAAAAGGGTCCCTGAAAATTGCATTTTTTTACAAGTGTTTTATTACTGGAAGGCAAAAGATTTAAGATTGTACAAAAATCGTTCTTTCTGCAATGTATCGTTAAATTGTATCAATTTGGAGTTTGTACTTGTGACTTTTTCTCCAATAGATGTTTGAAAGATATATGTTCACTGATATGTTAACAGCAGATGTTATTATGCGTAAGATAAAAAAACTACATCAAAATGTTATTATTTTTTATTTGTTCCTTGTATTTCTTTTGTCATTAAATGTTTTGACCGTTACTTTAATTTTTGTAATTAAATAGATCGATCATACATCAAAATGTTATTATTTTTTATTTGTTCCTTGTATTTCTTTTGTCATTAAATGTTTTGACCGCTACTTTAATTTTTGTAATTAAATAGATCGATCAATACTAACTCATTGATGATCAAACTGCTTGAGGTCTCCGTACCACGACAACTCGTTCCTCATACGATCCAATAATCAGTTTATTCGGCACAGCAGAAGTGCGGTGTTTATATAATTGCCCTGGCGGTGTCGGGTGTAACCGGCGGTGACGTCACGGCCGGTGTGACGAAACGCGAGTTGGCCAACGATGCCGTGACCAGCGTACGGCACACTGGCACACTACGGCAGTACAAGACGACAGGGGGCCGTTGCGGACCATCCTCCGTTATGAAACGGATCTAGCCATAGCACACCTGAGCTCTGCATTCTTGCTCATTTTATTTATTAACATGGAATCCTTGCTCGCTAACATGCGCGAGCAGACTCAGCTCCGAGCTCCGCAGACTTTTTGACTCTGAAACCAGCGTTCATATTTGTCCATACCTACCTTCGAGTCAAAGGCGTAAAGGGGGGGGGGGGGAGGGGGGTGGAAAAATTCCAGGGATGCTGGTGGATGCGTACGGTGTCATACTTGGTCAAAATTTTTAAGTGCTAAGTTTGGCAGATGCCTCGGGCGTCAAGCTTACGGACTATTCTTAATCCTTCCAGATATGGCGGGTGCGTCAGGCGACAAAATTGGGATTTTTAAAAAGGCCCAAACTTGACGCCTGACACACCCGCCAAATCTAGACTAAAAATTTCCCAGGTTTGTCGTCGGTAGACGTTGGCGCGATCCCAATTTTGGACAATAAATAGCCTAAAGGTTTGTTATCGGCCAGCTTAAGTCGTCGTTCCAATTTGGTGCGGTTCGAGCGATAACGCCATATTGCGCGTCGTGGCTACGGAGCAGATAAGTGTCGTGCTTTTCAATTAAACAATGAATATTCGACAAGTTGCAGGATGTTAAGCCCTCCGATAAGGTAGAATGGAAAATTTAAGTCGGAAATACTTATATAGTTGTTGAACAATATGAATTCATATCTTCTGCCCTTTTTAACCTCTTGTCTTTCCCTGTCATAAGAATTTCTTAACTTGAAGCAAATCCACAGTAGCCCAGTCAAAGGTTCGTGTCGGAAGTAATTCCGGAGGAGCTGAATTTTTCACAGTTGATAGACTATAATAAGGTGTGCATTTTCCCAAAAGTCCAGAAAAATCCCCCTTGAGCTTTCCGCAATACGCCCCCTTAAAGTTAAAGTTGCAGTATGTTAGAAAATCAACTTCAGTTTCGTAAGGAGAAAAGCAATCGAAAAGGGATTGCTTTTATTTTGTTCCCAATAAAATTTGCTACAAAAATTGTCATTACCGCTTATTACAAAAACCTTAAGTTATTGTGACAAAATCAATTCAAACGTAAAAAATTGATTTTTATTATTTTCATTATATAAAAACCTTCCCTTACAGCTCCTTTGTTTGAAGTTTATATGTAAAACCGTAAATCTGAAGTTTGTAGAGAATTATTTTAGCTTTACAATGATATATAATGTTACTGTGTTCGGTTTGAGGATAACGAGCAATATTGTAACTTATTTTATGGTGACAGTGAAGAAAGGCTCCATTCTTGGGCCATTTCAGTACAGACGTAATTGAATTTTAATGCATTCCCCTCTTATTTTTTCTATAAGTAATGACTTAGAGGAATGGAACTACTGTAAATCCATATTTGGCCATTAATACTTCATTTTTTGGTACAAAGTGATTTTTTAGCCCCAATGGGGTACAGCCCACCAGGAATCACAAGAAAATCTTAAATGAAAGCATAGGGCAATATGTACCTCATATTAAAGGTCTCACTAAACAGAACACAATGCCGCAAACCCAACCTCAATAGGACAACTGAGCCGGAAATGCCAGGCGTTTTAACTTTTCATTAAAATCTTTTATAACAATTTAAAAATTCAAAAACTTCCATTGCCTGCTACTTCTGGCTTGGTTGTCCAATTGAGTATTCCTACTGCATTCATGCTACCGAGTGCTCCATGTAGACTAGTGATCAATATAGGCCTAGGCCTACTGTTTAAAAGAAGTAACTTTCCTTGGTTCGTATGTACGATATAATTTATATTTCCCCCCCTCCATTAAATTGGTATGGTTTTTTTAAATTTACACAAAGTTTCAGTATTTTTGATCATTATTCACTTTTGTTGAGTTTTATTTTAAACCGGGTAAATATTGCGCTTATCACATTCCAAATTAAATTCATCCGTATACAATTCGTGGATAAGTTTATACAATTATAAACTTACACTAACAAGTGAGATTGTTTTAAATTTTGAGTGATTTTAGTTGTTTTTAAAACCATTAAGAAGTTGGTTACTTCTTGAATGTAACAGTAATGCAAAAGTTTTAAATTTCTTCTTCGAAGAGCCGCTTACGTGAAGTGCGAGCGTACTCCTTGTTTTATTGCAATCAGCTATTTTGCATAATTAAGTAACTTTCTTTTCATGTAACGGATAATGCATTATAATTGTATAAGTTTTTAGGTATTGGCCATAAGAAACCAAATCAAACTTTAGCTCTTCTACGGTTTTTAGACAAAATAACTCGTGTGTTGATAATCAGGCATTTGAAAAGCTGTAAAATAAGTTCATTGCAAAGTTTTTGAAAATATCGATTGTTTTATTGAAGAAAGTAAGAAAACGATATGAATAAAACCTGCTAATGTAGAAAAGTTAAGTTTTTATTTGGTACCGTAAAACAATCATGTAAATCGGTCCAGTGGAAGTCCCAGACAAACTGTCCAAAGGATTGAAAAAGACACATTTTTTCATATTAAAATTACATAAGAAACGTTTTTTATCCATTTTAACCCATTTAACGTAATTTTATTTTTGAAATAGAAATGAAACCTGCTAAGGACAATAGGACTGAAAACGTTTTTTTGGTATAAGCACAGCATGTAAATCGATCCAGTAGAAGTCTCAGACGAACTGTCCATAGGGTTTTCCCTTACTGGCTCTTAGTGTTTCAAATGGTGTCGCCTGATATGCATATTCGAATTCTACACATCAAAATAAATCGAAAATGTTCAGTGATTTTTTTCGATTTCGGCTTCGTTTAGCTGGATGCTATACGCCATTTTTATTTTTACACTATATAAATAATTTTTATTTCCGTAGCGGATCATTGTATTAAGTTCATAATTGGCACGAACCTTTATCATCCCAATGTTCATTTGAAAAAAATTATTTTTTTGCGATGTGTATTTTCAAAATGGCTGCCATTTAAAACACAAAAGTTGTAAAGTTAAATTATTTACCAATGATCCAAGGATCTGACAACAAACAACGAAGTTATTGAAATTTTCTATAGAAAAACTCTCCGTTATTTGTTGTCAGATCTTTACGAACTGGTATCTTTGGTTCGATGATTTAATCTGGCAACTTTTTTGTCTCTTGTCTTGTCAAAGTTTGATAAAATTTATTGGTCTTGAGATATTTCCGTTTATCAATTTTAAATGGCCGCTATTTTGAAAATACACATCGGGAAACAATAATATTTCCTGAAAATGAGCATTGGTGTGATAAAGATACACGCCAAATATAAACTCAATACAACTAACTGTTACGAAAATAAAAATTATTAAGTGTAAAAATAAACTAAATGGCGGCTAGCGGCCTGGGAGATGTCGAGGTGCGCCGATGGCCAGGGCATTCCACAGCGGATTACCGTCTACCCTCGGAGGGGCAGGGTCGAGGTGCGCCGATGATCAGTCGGGTGGCCTGTTCCCCATGTTTTGCTGCCACGCTGTTACTAATTCATTCCAAATTAAATATAAGTGTTAGGTACGGTATGTTGTTATTTAAACTGTTTGAAAAGCCCTGTATAAATAGTAATTTTTTCACTATGGCGAAAAGCGGGTTTTTTGTGCTCATTTGAGTTTCACGATTAATATGGTTATTTTACGTAAATTGAAAAGCCCTGTATAGTAATTTTTATCACTAGGGCGAAAAGCGGGTTTATTATGGGTTAAAATGGCGCAAGTCAACACAGGACAAAAATTAACATGTGTTGAGCACTCTTTTAACTATTTAACCTTGTTGGCTGTAATGCCACCTTTTCGGACTAATTCAACACCAACTGACTTGGCTGTTTAACATGCAGTCTGATGAAAAATGAGCAAATGTTTTTCGTGTAATAAACTGCATATCCATATACGACATACCAAATTGTTATTCTTCAGTTAACTTTGAATATTGATACAGTATTAAACAGTAAATGTAATAATTATTAACACGAACAAGCAACGAATTGAAGGCAAATCTCAAACTGACCATCGGCGCACCTCAACCCTGGTTTTTATGATCCTAACTGACCATCGGCGCACCTCGACCCTGCCCTAGCGGCCTAACAAAGTATTTTAGATTTTAGATCAATATGTTTATATGAACTTTTTTGTTTATTTTGGCTTGCTGAATAACCTGGATTTCAGCGTTTGTAAAGGTTGAAGCTGTGGAATATTTGTGGAATTTGTGTGCAGAATATTTTTTTGGATAAAAGGCAGTTTTCATATCCATGCAGGTTCAGGTCCGATGGCGGCTCGTCCGCGTCGCTCCGCGCCGCCTACGCGCAGGCGGTGGAGAGGGGGCCGAGTCTCGCTCCGAGAAGGTTCCAATTCTAATTAATCGGCTGGCGTCTGACGGGTCCAATTTTATTGTCCGATAATGATAGGGTTGGATCGTTTGTTCAGTCCCGTGCGGACCTCAACCCCATCCCTCCACCGCCCCTCTTGTAACTCCAGGAATGCCGGCTTCATTGCGGCCCTATTACAATGTAAATTATGTTTTGGGTATGATAAAAACTGGCTATTTGTTTTTCCATGAATAAAAACTGCTTCTTGCATTAGATGAACCCCGCCCATGGGCAATGGAAACTTAAGAGTTAGTTAATATGGTTGGTATCTTCGTAACAACATTTCATGAAGGTATGTTGGTAGACTTTTAGAGTTTCGTCTACAGGCTTGCAATAAATCGCAATTTATATTCAGTATTTTTAGAGCCAAAGTAGATTTTAGTAAAAAGACTATCCGTGTTTACAAAAACTGAGATTATTGTGTCACATACCTTGGCAGTAGTTTGTAATTCCCCAAAATAGATATTAATTCATTCTAATTCAATTAACCACTTACATTTTCCTCATAGCTATTTTTTTTTAATTCTCATTAGAAAATGCCTTTTAAATCGATAATAGGTTTAGTAGCCTTCAAGTAAGATGGCCCAAACTTAACAAACTCATCAATTGGCATTTGCATCCTAGATATTTTTGGATTCGAGAAAACAACATTTTATTTATCTCGTCTATCTCTGATCCCTGACAGTCTGATCATGTTTTTTCAACTATTATTAGTTTTGAGACATTTTAATGTACCAAAAACTTTGGTTTTCTTGCACACTAGGGTACGAATAAGTTGTCTCTCGTCATTTTGCTTTTGCAACCAAGAAATGTGAGTCAAGGTCGAGGTATTGAGTTATCTAGTGTAAACATGGCGGATCCCGGTGCACGCCATTGTTATGGAGATGTAGCATGAGCGCCGGTGCAGTGTTGTTCTGTAACCTCCGATCTCTGATCCATGTCCTCCACCCGCGGATCTGCCCAAGGCTGCGTATTTAAAACCTTGTTTCCTATCGCCTTGTTCCAAAACCTGAGTGCTGAGTCACATTTTGGAGTTTGAAAAGTTTAACCAAATAAAGCTAGGCTCCGGTTTGGTTTGGATTTCAGTTTTCTATTCAATCAACTATATAAAGCCTAGTACTGTAATAATATATTTGAGACAAAATGTTTATGAAATGATCTTTTTCAAACAATCAATGAATTGATGGTCACTCCCTCAAATCGAATTTGGTATAAATTTACTACTGAACGGTGCATAACCATTTCAGTGAATTTGGTTTTGGTAGTAAATGTTACTTATATTTCTATCTATGTTGTAATTTCTATCCATGACCTATGGATCTCAAACCCACAATCTTAATATCAAAAACGCAATCTGTTGTGATTTAGAGTCCCACTCTCTTTCATATCTGACTGTTGTCCTGCACAAATTATATTCTAAAAGAAATGACTTTAGCCTAAATCCTAATGATAGCCCAAATCTTTTAACCCAGGCAACTCGTTGTGACACTGATTGATTCTCTTTCCCCGAATCATGGGTATTGTCCTACCCCCAGTGGAAATTTTCCCCACTATTTTTTTCACCATTAAGTATTATAACAATAAAATGTCTTCTTAAAACATAAAGACTATTGGATCGGTTATGCATGTTTATACTGATATCTACAATGTCACCTTGCTGCCGTAATATTAGCAAATAAACGTTTTTTTCACTGGCTTATTACTTAGAAACGAATGTAACGTCTAATTATTATGATGTTTCAATTGTAGTCTATCATTTGCATGTACACTAGGAACCTGAAAACAGCAGTTTTACTCTTCGAAGCATACACATCCGGTTAACTTATATACTGATGTAATGAGGTGTATTTTATTAACCCCAAGATAGCTTGAGAAAAGTCTTGAAATTCATTTTTTAAATGTACCTATCCTGTATATTCCTTTCTCACTATTGGTATTTAAACATGGTATTATTTAAAGTTTGACAAAGTTCAGTTTTTCAACCTGCATGAGAATTTACCGTCAATTTGGTATGTTCCAGGTATGACCAGTTTCCTCATTGTAGTGGCGAATTTTGTGTAAGTAGGTTTTATTTTAAGGACCCGATGTTTTTTTTATTGTATGGTTTTATTTAAGTAAAATAAAGTGGATTGGTAACACATATTTACTAGAATATGCTCAGTTTTAAAATAGCACAGTGGTTGTGGAGATACACGGAATGCTCTTGTCACTGTGGACGCGGTTCATGTTCATGTTAACGACTGAACGTCCGCGTTCAAACTTTCTTTCGGACTAGCGAATCAACAATATTTAAAATTTAAAATTAGTGTTTAAGTGAGCAACACAATTATTAAAATTATAAAAAAAAAATAAATGTTTAATAATGTTTTTAATATGCATTATTAAGAATAAGGAAGGCTTTACACAAATTAATAATAATAAATATGTACGTATAATGAAAATCCATTTAAAAACATGCTCCATATGTATATTTCACTTCATAAATAAATATGTCAAGCAATCTAAATCATTTGTGTGTAACTGGTACACATTTAAAAGCCAGCCCACATTTGTAAAATGTTGGCTAAACAAAGGCAAAGTTATATTTTGATCCGTTTTGTCAGTTTTCTTTAAGAATAGTGTTTATACGAAGTTACTGCCAACTAAAAATTATGTCTCTCGTCACGAAAAATGAGTTTGTTATTACAAAAATAATTTTAAATGTTTCTTAAATCATCTCACATTTTGCTTGACTTATAATATATCTTTGAAAGTTTTTCCCATTTTCAAGAGAAGTCAATCCAAATTTGAACCGTACTATTATTTAAGTATTAAACGTTCCATAAAAGATTTATTATACATTTTTTATGACGATTTATATAGTTTTCTGTGGAATTGAAACACATTTTAAGAACGTCTACCTTGCGCAAGCGAATGAAAGGATGAAATAGTGTATGTAAATGAGAAGATTTGGCGGTGGGGCGCCGAGTAGTTGGTGTTAATATAAAAGTTGGTTGCTGACATTATAATGTACGGCCGCAACAGCGACTGGGGGACTGGGGAGGTGCGGTGCAACGGGGCGGCCATGACACTGCCAAGCAGCGGCGAGCTAACACTGTACTTTTTAATCTTTAAAGGCATTTCCACCCGGGAAATCCTGCTATCATATACTTCGTGTTTTTTTTTCTTTCAAAAATTGGTATCGCTATGAGTGCTCAGTTATGGATTCTGGTTAGTATTGTGATATTTAATTGAAAAGAGTAGATTCGATTAAATAATGTTTAAATCGATTAAAGTGATAACTGATTTTATTAATTTATATTATTCCGTTAAAATAGTAGAAATGTTTATCATAAAGATTTACATTTAGGCCCTACTTGCGAGTTGATAACAAAATACATTTTGGCAGTTAAATAGGCGAAAAAATATGCATAGTGTTTAGTCAACGTTGTGAATTAGAAAAGACCGTAGATAAAGATAAATAAGTTCTACAGATCACTTCAAATTGTAAAACCAATCAAACTGTTTTCAACTATTTTAAAGAATCGCTTATAAAAAGAACTAATCGTTTTAAAAAAATCTATGTGTGGGTTATTTTGAAATAGATTTTCGATTTATACCATTGTAAATCCATTGTAGATTTTATATACCAGTATTTGATTCTCATCATATAACATATATTGATATATATGTTGTTTTTTAAACGTCCACCTATCATTTTATAATAGATGTATGGTTTCAAATGTACAGTTGCTATATAAGATAGTTTGAAATGCTCCCCGGCCAGAACACATTCCTCTTGTTAAACGCCCCTCCGAGACCATTCCACCTCCACGATGTTGGCGTTGTTTGTTTTTACTGTTTTGTGTCTTCTCTTCAAACTCTTCAGCAGGGTTGTTCAGCGTTTTTCCTTGTAAAATAACTTCACACCCCTCAATTAAAAAATTTTCATGCACATTACCTTTATTAAAATTGTGTTAAAAATATAAAGTCAATAAGTTTCATGTAGCCCTCGTTGTCAGACAGAGAGACTACGTTACCTACTAACGGAATACTACCCTAGATTTAGGAAGGCTTGGTTAGTTTTGGGACCGCGAAAGAACGGTGAATTAATGTTCAAATGCATTAATTCATGAAAAGTCTTCCTTGCACTGTAATTTATAATTACAATATAACACTCCAAAATTCGTTGCCAGTGTCTTTTGCATACAACAGTCGTCAACGATGACAGTCACCGTATTGTACACTTCACTTGTGTTGTACGTGGCTTAGTAAATATTATTGTTACTTTTCAACGTGAACATTACTACAAAACCAAGTAGTTATGAATTAATTGCGATAAGTTGTCCACGTATATGGTTAACACATTACAACAAAGAGGCGAATGAGCAAGTTTTGATTGAGCCGAGCTAGTTGTGACTGTTTATATGTCGAATAGTTTACAGACCTTTACTACTTGCCTTGGGCCAAATTGTACGAAGGTGATTAAGGTGGGTACTTGTCGGGTTTAGTATAGACATAACCCATTTTTAATGTATTTTAGTCCGGTTAAAATGTATCGGTTTACCATAGATATATTAATCTGCAGGTTTTTTATCTTCGTTATCGATTGTTTGAGAACAATGCGTTTGATTTACGACAGTTATTGGTTCAAATGTCTTTCAAGATCAGGTGCTCTTTGGCAGTCCCGCTCTTTCGCAATAAAGCATTGTGCGCGTGCTTGATTATTTTACGCATCAGATTATACTTAACTTTTAAAATGAGGTAATGAACATAACGGAACCAATGACTTATCTACGCTAACCTAACCAATGAAAGCCAGTGTAGCACTCTTCACCCTTCTCTCCGACATTCACCTTGTGAGACTCATTTGTAAGACCTGCTTACCTAAGTACTGCAACTGAAATTTGTACGAAAAAGTTAACAAATGTTAGATTATTTTATTAACGTTGTCGTAGTTTGCATGTTGGTGCGTTTAACCGACAAGTAGCGGGCAGGGTCGCGGTCGGTCAGCGCTGATTGACACCAGGTATGTCGGGTCGGTGCCAGTGCGCGACAGCTTGGGGTCAATGCAGGGTCAAGGTCAAATTGCCGCCACGTGCGTGTGCTGTACCCGTGCCGCACTGCCCACCGCGGCCATTCATTCCCACCTACCAGCTGTCACTGAGTTTCGACGAGGCGGTCCTACGGGGACATCGACTCGCCGCCGCGGCCGCCGCGCTGTCGAACAATGGCACGGAAATGCCGAAATGCTAAAAAAATACTGTCATCGCTTGTAAAATACCCACTAGCACAATCATTCGCGAGAACAAAGCATGCACATTTTATGGTTATTTTGGATGTCGCAATATGCAATCTGATTCGATAACTGACCAATCTATTTGCTTGGATCTAGTCTCATAGGTTGTTGGCGTTTACTATGTACAAAACACGGTACAAATTTTATGGTTTCGGAGTTGAAAATTAGGAGAGACTATAGAAAAAAATTAACTGACGAAAATATTTGCATGCCAAGTTTAAATTTTTGCTCTGGGGGTCGTACTTTTCAATTTATAGATACAAAATTGAATCATAGAAATTTACTAGTAGCCTGAAACCTAGTAAAGTCACAAACTTAAAACCACGGTAAAACATTATTGTTAAATGTGGTATTGACTCCATCAATCAACAAAATACAAGAATAAAGCAAGACAAATACAAAACAAAACAAGAAATCATTTATTTTAACTAAAATTAAATGAATAATTATGATTTAAAGTCATAATTAAAACTTAATGTTCCCTTGAAATGCTTTCTCGAATTTGTCATACGATTTTTCGAACGATATGTAGTGAACAGCAGACCTGCGCACTCTAAAATGTTATTATATTCTATTATTGTGAATGACACAATGTAGTCATTGTGGAACTCTCCCAATATACGCGTCAGTTTCACACTTGCGTTTACACATTTGTATTGCGGTATCCGACTTGAGCCTACAACACGGCTCAGCGTTTGTGTGAGTCGGACGTGCCGTTGCGGCGGTGACTATCGCGTGTTAGTCATGTCTGTATCCGAGATGTGGAAACTGCCGCGGGGAGATTAGCCAACAGTAAACATCACCCCAGTGCGAGAGCTTTCAGCAGAAATAGTACGTTACAGCGATCACGTATTACAATGGTTTTTAAACGACCTCTTTTACATAGAAAGTAGGCCTCTATGAAGAATACGTTCATAGTGCCTAACGTTTTCTTTTGATCATATTTTAGCCGCACGATAATGAACTAAAATTGTAAATAATTGAATCTGAAGGCTAAAAATCTTCACCAAGAGCTGTAATTCGGGTGAAAAATATTTCCTGTTTGTTATAATTAAAAGCATTATTCACAAAATAACTGAGTCTGATTGTTTTTATTTTATCCTTTAGCGTTGCCCAAATATGTGTAGCGAATCACTTGATATTTCTTATCGATTCTATTGGTCAGGTTTCTGATTTTAAAGCCAGGGACGTAAGTTCATGCCGATTATCTATTATGCGTGTACATATTTTAATTTATTGTATTGTACATTTTAAATCCATAAACGAATTTTTTTTATTGTGTTATCAAAACCCCCAGTTAAATTGTTTGTAAAGCCCCGTTTACACGTTCCAATATATTGGTGCAATCTGATTGGTACCAACCATATTGTAGCGATAATTGGAGCGTGTAGACGGGAGATCGTACCAATATATCGAGGTTGGACGAAAAATGAAAATTTCATTTTTCTGGCTAGATTGACAACGATATCGCAAGGTTGGAGCGAAAGGTTGGAACGTGTAAACAGCGCTCCAACTTAATCGATGCGATCAGTTCTGTAGTTGTAAACGGAACATCAATCTCCAATTTATCGCAACAATATTTTCGTGCAATCAGATCGCACCAATATATCGTAGCGTGTAAACGCGGCTTCAATCTCCAATTTATCGCACCGATATATTGGTGCAATCAGATCGCACCGATATATTGGAGCGTGTAAACGGGGCTTAAGAGCGATGATCTATACAATCGTTTATGTAAATAGATCGGCTTCAACACCAGCCGAATCGATAGCCGTTATGTTGAAACTCAAAACCTAATGGGAAAAGTTTACCGTTGATGAGTTTTCACGTGATTCGTTTTTTTAAACGATTTGCCCCTGGACGAACGCCGCGCGGTGAAACGCCACATAATCGCCGTAACTTCTTAACGCGATCGCTGACTCACAAAGATGCGGTGCTGATGAGACGTAGACGTAGAGCGGCGGCCAGAGGAGAGGAGAGGAGAGGAGAGGACAAAGAAGAGAGTCGGGACCGGTTCTGTCGCAACTACGGCTCGCTACAGCTACAGCTACAGCTACAGCCGCAGCGCTGCAGTCGATATAGGCCGACCGCTGCTCACGGCGAAATGACAATGGCCAACTTGCCAAACCGACACACTACACTCACAATCTCCTATGAACGTTGTGAACTTTTTTGATTAGTGGGAACGACGAACCACTGTGTTTCCTCCGCAGTCGCGAGTCAGTGTGGTTGATATCGAATCCAGAAATCTGGTTTTTCTCTTAGCACAATGAAGCCGAAGAGGTTGCTCCATTTACAATCTATTCCAGTTTTACGCTTTAAATTGGTTTGGTTTGGTTAGAATGTCAGATGGGTCAAGGATGAAATGGGTGTGTAAAAACAATTTTTTTATTTTTTTTTTTATTTTTAAGAAGTAACTTTTAGAACGCTATTAATTTCCACTGAGTCTAATATACGTTGTGGTATTCTTTTAATGTAGTGACATAAATAATTCACAATATTTGGGATTTTTAAATAGGCTTACTTATTTTTGGGGGAAAATAAACCACCCAGAGCCCCTAATAAGCTTGAGCGTTTATAATTTCAACATTCTCATTTCTAGGGGAAAGATTTGGATTTTATTTTTTTGTATGAAGATTAAATAAAGAAAATCTACCCATCAGGCTACAATAGATGCCCAATTCATGCCTTAGCTTTTAATTTTAGCGAATTTCCCTATAGGGAATACGCTATTACGGTAGTAGCCATGGTAAGACCTAAGCCCGGGACCACTTTACTTTTTCATTTTGAGGTCCCCAGAAGCCAAAAACACCGTTCGTTCATTTTCATATATATATATATATATATATATATATATATATATATATATATATATATATATATATATATATATATGTGTGTGTGTGTGTGTCCGTGGTACCGATAACTTTTGAAGCGGACCTCCGATTTTGATGAAATTTAGTATGAAGGTGTAAGACCAGGTCTATTTTCATGAGTTCGCGAACCAGCATTGTCGGGTTATGGGAACGGGGTTTTATGGGGTTTCGAAGGGGTAAAAAATGGGTTTTTGGCATTTTTGAACCTTAATTTTCAAAATTCAAGAATTTTAACTAAAACCATTTAAAAGAGCTTAAAAAAACCAACAATTTAGTATTTTGAATCATTAAAATAGCTTAACTGGTTATGGAGAAAATATAAATCAAGTTTCCCATGTTATTCTTATGGGTTAATCTTTAAAAAGTTATATATCGCTTATTTATAAACATATCTTAATAAAATTTTTTATGAACAAGTTTTGATGAGTAATTAAAATTTGATCAAAAACCCGTATGGCAGCAAACCTACATGCCAAATCCCACGGTATTCTCGTGGAAAATAAGTGTATAATGGGAGCAAGAGAGATGGAGATAATAAGGTGTCTGTTCCTAATAATCAGCTGATCATCTGTATTTTTGCATTTGTCAAATTTGGAATGTTTATTTTTTGGGATTTGTAAACAAAAAATTATTTTTGCATGGAAGCTTTGGATATGCACTTTTATTAGTGTAAAAAAATATTTATTGCAATATAAATACTGTATTATTATATAAATTATTAAATAAAAATAATAAACCCAGAAAAAATACCATTAAATATTTCATCATATTTCCTTCTAAAGATTATTAATTTTATATAAGATAGCCACAAAGTTCTTTGATGTTGAAAAAAATAACTCTTTGGAAATTCGCTCAGTACGCAGGTCTGCTGCGACGAGGGTATTATTTTATTTTCCAAGCTGTTCCCCCAAATCGGGGTAGGTGGGGCAATTGTACTCCGTAAGCTAATACTGTATTTTAAACTTCTAAACACTAGTTTCTTGTGTAAAACATGAATGATAAGGATTTTTAAATAGGTATGCAATTCAAATAAATCTAGCGACGACTGAGAACCATATAATTTCTTTAGCAAATGCAAATCCTAAACCCTAAGCTTTTTGTCACGCCGCACATTGTTGTGCGATGAGGCTGAGACGGCCGCACCGCTGTAGTGGACGGATGGCGGGGTAGTATAGTGTAGCGACTGTGTCTGTCTCTGTCAGTGTCCGGGTGTCCGGCCGCGGCCACATCCGTGACGTTTCCTGTGACGTCACGGGGGGAAAGCTCCTCTAGTTGCGTCACCGTCCGCTCCGGCTGGGAACCGCCACTGTCGCTACTCCGGTATAATTGGACTCCTGTTGTTTCTGTCTTTCCCAACCCAATTCGCATCACCTCTCACCTTTCTCTCCCTTATGCAGTAAATTACGCGTACATATTGTCCATTCATGGCGGATCACCATAACTGGAGATGTTGGACTTGAAACCACTGTGACACTCTGCTACAGGTTATACAGTACTGACTAATCTACAGACCCCTTCATCGTCGTCTTTCTTTTTTTATTTTTCCTTTTTACTTTCTCCCCCTATACCATAGTATATGGAGAAAGTATTGTTTTCGTCAAAATTTTCGAATTTGAGTTGTTGGTGGATTTATCCATTTTGGTTCCCCCTGAGTCCAAAAAAGTGGTTTTCGGAGTGATGTCTGTGTGTGTGTGTGTGTGTGTGTGTGTGTGTGTGTGTGTGTCAGGATGTAAACAGAGCTAGAGAATGCCCCAATGGTCCGATTTTGATGAAATTTGGTAGGTAGGTCCAAACCCACGATAATTCCAGGCGTTTTTTTCATTTTTTTGAATTTTTTATTTTTAAGGGTAGTTTACCCCCAAAAACCCTCAAAAATCGTCAAAAATCAAAATTTATCAAAAACGGCTCTAACGATTTTGATTAAAATTTTGTGGTTTATTAAGCTTAAAATGGTGAATAAAATGACACCACCCGCATCTCCGGGAAAATGCACGTTCAAAAGTTATGGAGTAAAAAGTGTTTCAAAAATCAATTTTTTGAATTTTCAAAATAGCTGTTGTCTCGAAATAAATTTTACTTATCACCATTAAATCAAGCTTAAAAAACTAAATAATCCAGTATTTTAAATTATTGCTCTACGTCAAGTGGTTGCGGAGAAAATTCAATTTTTCGTTTAGCGGTAAACGCAGTACGTTGTTAAAAGTCACAGACGCGCGTAGGGTCAAACGAGCGCTGCTCAGCTGGTAGCTATCCGACTGAGTCATCAAGACATTAATGTTTGGAGCTTTTAACACCTTTTTATATATTGTTGGGAGAAAGTATGTGTCAGTTAACTGATACCGTTTATTTTATTCAGTAACAATACCTTTCTATGTCACAATTTACTTTCTTTTTTTTTTAATATGTATGGCTGTTCTAGCATTTATGCAGATACGTTAAAAAAAGTTAATTGCACACATGATAAGAACTCGTTCCACGCATAGACCTTTGACCCCGTGGAATATTTTCCCAGTAAAAATGTTGTATTGTGTTTATATATTGTCACAAGACAGAGATTTTAATATTTTATTTAATGATTGGACGATGTTTACAAGTATCAAGTTAGGAACTTGGTTGGTTAGCTTTTCATTACAGTCCGATTCCTATTTTGCATTAAGTTTCTTTCATTAATCCAAGTTATCGATTGACCCCAACATACTTGTGTTTCAGATATTGACTAAAGTAAATTATTGTTTCAAGTTTCTAATTATAGTTCTTAGTTCGCCTGGACGAAATACGGTACATAATTAATTGCTCCTTTTCTAAAAATCGTTATTTGTTCTGTGTAGAAATACTAGAGTGAAAATAATGTGTGGACGTTTAGATCAAGAAGGAACAATGAAATATTGTTTGACCTTAGACATGCTGTAATTATAGTGTGTGTTTTATCATATAGTGAAATATTTTGGACATTGTTTCAACAAAATACTCGTCTATCGTGCTATCGTCGTCTCATGGTCAAAGTCTAACTAATAATAATCAATAGAAGTTTGAAGAAATTAAACTCCGATTTTTCCATCCCGATAAAAATATACCTCAAATTAATAAAAAATCTCAAAGCAAAAGAGGGAAAGTAATACCGCAAGGTGGTAAGATGTGGCGGTAATCTGGTGTGGTGTCGGGTCAGAGATCCGCTTAGCGCTGGGGCTTGTGATCGCCGCGACGTTGCGAGAGCCGCGAGAGTGTCACAGCATCAGAGCATCACAGTTGACACGGATAATCTGCTCCTAGGTGTCGGGTCAGAGATCCGCTTAGCCCTGGGGCTTGTGATCGCCGCGACGTTGCGTGAGCCGCGAGAGTGTCACAGCATCAGAGCATCACAGTTGACACGGATAATCTGCTCCTAGGTGTCGGGTCAGAGATCCGCTTAGCCCTGGGGCTTGTGATCGCCGCGACGTTGCGTGAGCCGCGAGAGTGCCACAGCATCAGAGCTACGCTTGACACGGATAATCTGCTCCTAGGTGTGGTTCCAGATTTGCCCAGCTCTGAAGCTTGTGATCGCTGCGAGAGTGTCATAGAATCAGAGCATTACGGCTGACACGGATAATCTGCTCCTAGGTGTCGGGTCAGAGATCCGCTTAGCGCTGGGGCTTGTGATCGCCGCGACGTTGCGTGAGCCGCGAGAGTGTCACAGCATCAGAGCTACGCTTGACACGGATAATCTGCTCCTAGGTGTGGTTCCAGATTTGCCCAGCTCTGAAGGTTGTGATCGCTGCGAGAGTGTCATAGAATCAGAGCATTACGGCTGACACGGATGCTCGTTCTTTTGACTTAAAGAAACTTTTTAGCTAACTAAGTTTTAAAAAAGATTTCAAGACAGTTAAAACCCGAATGTAATTAAACTGATTTCCTTTTGTGCAAACACTGCTTTTATATTGTTCAGGTAAAACAGAGATGGTTTTATAAAGAACAGTTTTACATTTTGTTGATAAGCCTTAAGATTCTATAAGGAAAAAAATTATTATTAACAATTATTTTGACACTTCATTTGCACAGTATAGTAGGATGATAATGCTCAAATATTATATTAAATTAGGTTTGTGTACCTAAATTCTTTGAACGCTAAAATCTTGTCAATTCCGGATAGATTACTATAACCTGTATTGTCTTATAATCGGCGTGCCGGGGGGAGGGCGTTGGGGAAGCCAGTTTAGTGCCAGGTGTTCAACGATTGTTCGGCGCTCCTGTAGGAGGGTGCCGCCGCCTCCTTACATAATTAACCGGCTCTTACCGCCCTTCCTTCCTGGGGGAGTGGGTAAACGCTGCCGCCCCGGCGTGGATCAACACTGCGCGGTCCTCGTATGTCTCTCGACCGGGGTGTTAGATTAGGGCGACGACAACAGTTAGTTGTTGGTAAACGAGTAAGGTTGTTAAAAAATTCGGGGAAAGGGAGAGTTGTTGGGAAAGTGGGTAAAGAGACCCAGGCCGAACCACCTGAGCACCTCTGATTCTCTAATGAGAATTTTGCACTATAACCCGGAAGGATGGGATTTCGAAGGAAAGGATAAAGTGAGAAATTGTACAGCTGGCCAGCTACCTGTGATAGCTTAATTGGTATTCAGAAGAGGGTTGGGCTGAAGATGGCAAAGCACTATAGCAACCACAGAAGACTCTTCAGCTCACTTTAACTCCACGAAAATTGAAAAAGGCTCAGGTGGTCAGCACTGCCTTCTGACTGTACTTTCAACTGACCTCTCATGTTGTTCATCTAAGGGGTTTCCATGCCCTCCGGATAACCTTAACCCCTGGCTGTCTTGAACATGAATGGATCATGAGGGAAGAGAACTTTGTCACAGTGGTCAGCTAAAAGATCTCTCTCTACACATGTTGTAACAACTTGGTTTGCTGTACCCAACATCAACTTCGCAGCTGATATTAACCCGTTTTAAAGTTGTCCTGGGGTGACGTTGAGTGTGTAGCTGCTTCAGGTGGTGCGATACCGTAACCGATGGACACAAACAGTCATCGTAACGACTTTGGCGAACTGTTGTACATTTAGTGGTGGAAACTTTCCCGAAAGTCCTCCCAAGGCCCTGATTTAACTTCTTTTTCCGCTTTTAAGGTTTAAACAACCGATTTCTGACCACACCAAGCTGTGATCAGATTTTTTTCGAAATGTTATTTTAATGCCCTGCCATTATCGTTTTGGAGCCCTTGGGCTGTAAAGTAAGCTGCTCTATAGTTGACAGTATTGCCAACTTAACTTGTTTTTCAAACCAACACCATGTTACCTGATTACGTGTGTACTAAATTGTGTGTTCTTTGTTTACAGACTGCAAGAATTACAAAAAACTCAATTGCCTATTGTACAATCGATACCTTGTTTGGTGAACTAATCCGTGATTGCGCGAAGCAGCAGTAAATTGATGCCATGTAGCACGGTGAAAAATAACGTTCATACCTCTCGGGCGAAACAGTTTTGCATGGTCCTCGATAATTTTCTGGACTTCAATTTGTCTCGGTTATAAATACCGATCCTGGGTAATGAACCCAAATGTTCTGTCTCTTTGTTCAAATTATTCTATTTGACTGTGGGTTTGCCCAAACTCACAGATTGTTTGTAAGGACCCAGCGTGACGGACGCGGCCGTGCACGGGATGACCTGTGTATGAGTGCGGACTGTATGATCGACGGTGGAACGGTTCTGCTTGTTATAAACGGTAACGGTGCCACGTTCCGCTGTACCGCCGTTCCCCGTCCAGTCCGGTCCACCGTCCCACGGCAATGGCTGTTTTACTGGCGTCTTTCACAACTGTATACAGTGCCTTATTGCCGCGGTCCGGCTTATACTGTTATTAGTACCGCGGCTTTACGGTCATTCGGTCTCGGAATGATTGGCCACAAGGAAATATCGGCGTAACTAGCTCGTTTTGTCGCTCTTGTATTGCCTTAGCGGCTGGTTGGTTTGGTCGAGTAAAGTGAAGTAAATAGCTTTGTTTTTTTAATTTTAATTTTTGTGCAAAAAATCGATAGTTTTAAATTAAACTATAGATTGCCCCCTGCTCGAAATTCAAACAAAACGTGGGCGTCGAGACCCAATCGGTAAAAAAATATTTTACAACTGAAATATCTTTTATTCCTGATCTGATGGCATTTGTGCTAGCATTACAACAGCTAATAATCTAGCATTCATGGTCGGCAAAAAAGATATTCTACCATGCACTATAGTATAGTAATAGGCAAGCGTGACTCTTTTTCAACTTTTTCTAAGCTTGAGTGCATCGTAGTTTCGTAGGAGATGTCCGCGCATACCGTTAGAAAGGTAGTGTTCTGTAGATGAGCAGACTCCCATTATAAATCACATCCGCCCTCAGTGCTACGCCCTACTGGCTGGCTTTCAAAGTTCAAATGTCAATGTAAGAACAGTATTTGATTGAATTATTTTGTCAGCAGAAGTAACAACAAATTCTTTATATCTATCTTCGTAATTCAATAAGGGGCTTGTCTGTTACATCCCTTTTTCTCTCAACTTAATTAAAAGAGTTTTAAGATTGAGGTGTCAGCTTAAAGCTTATGCTCTAGCCCGTGTGCGAATGGTGATTGAAAAGGTCATTTCGGTTCGGGCTTTGCCCCCCTCCCCGTAGTCGTGATTTATTTCTGGAGGGTGCTTTAAAATGTTGGCCAAATCCTATACTATCATACGAGCAATGTCTGAAGGGATGTGTGTTCCACGATCTCGAAATTTAGCGGGTAGATTTTGCTTAAACTTTGCATTTAAGAGTGTTTTGGCCTAAAAATAAGTTTAAAAACAGCCTCAATTCCGGGAAAAATTGAATTTGGTCTAATTTTAAGTAAAAAAATCGTAATTTTTAACATTGGTCCTATGGGTTGCTAATTTGATAACGAAATAACAACGACGAAAGGTAAACAAATATAAAGGAACATCAATGTATAGCAGTATTTTTGTAACAGCTGTTAACTGTGAAGAGGTATAGTTGGTTGTTGGTGGAAATTTTATAGCTTTATTACCATGCCACTACAACAAAAGTTATAAAAACAACGAGCAAGGCTCGGTTAACGTTATATAGTAGTTTTCATCACTAGGAGCAAAAGTGGGTCTTTTTCTGCGCAATCGTGTTTTAAAAACGAGGCGCAGCCGAGTTTTTAAAAACGATTAAGCATCAAAAAGACACTTTTGCTCCGAGTGATGAACAACGTTTTTTTATCATAATGCAAAATTAGACTTTTGATCGTTAAAAATATTAACTATTAAGTTTTATTTTCGAGGTTATATTTACAAAGTAAGTAAGTAATATGCAGTGTTTACATTTCTGTTATTTACAAACAATGCTCTTTTAACGTTTGAATTTCAAAATACTGCTCCTCAACATGAATAAATCAATAATAATATACTTAGCAAACAGCTGACTTTTCAGTCCTAGGACCTAAAAAATTCTCCAGATGATTTTTCAGTCCTAGGACAAAAAAGAATCGGTTTTTGTACTATTGAGAGAACAAAAAACAGGCTGATTTCGTGCAGAATGATTAAATTAGTAGTTTTCACCACTAGGAGCAAAAGTGGGTCTTTTTGGTGCGCAATCGTGTTTTAAAAACGAGGCGCAGCCGAGTTTTTAAAAATGATTAAGCATCAAAAAGACACTTTAGCTCCGAGTGATGAACAGCGTTTTTTTATCATAATGCGAAATTAGACTTTTGATCGTTAAAAATATTAACTATTAAGTTGTATTTTCGAGGTTATATTTACAAAGTAAGTAATATGCAGTGTTTACATTTCTGTTATTTACAAACAATGCTCTTTATAACGTTTGAATTTCAAAATTCTGCTCCTCAACATTAATAAATCATTAATAATATACTTAGCAAACAGCTGACTTTTCAGTACTAGGACCTAAAAAATTCTCCATAGGATTTTTCAGTCCTATTACAAAAAAGAATCGGTTTTGTTACTATTGAGAGAGCAAAAAACAGGCTGATTTCGTGCAGAATGATAAAAAGATTTTTAAATGTGAATTGTAACTTAACAGCTGATTAACTCCAAATTAGTTTTAAAGTAAGATTGTAAACAAAAATAGGTCTTCTGTCACTGCATAGTGCATAATCAACATAAATATTGTTAAATTCATATTTAAAGTAATATAATTCCTTCGAATTGCACTGTAGTTGAGTTTCTCACAACTATAAAGAAATATGTAGACCTAACAAAATACGTAATTTACGCACGGGCTCTCTATTGGATAAATAAGAAGAACTGATGTTTCAGTTATTATAAAATATTTGTAAAACCAATTCTGACCAGCAACTAAACTGAATTCACCGGTGGGCGATATCTAGTTCAACCAATTACCCTTCTTCCATAATATAAACATTTACACTTAAAAACCCTGAAATAGTTCTGGGGGCTGATTCTCTTAAATTTTTTGTGGAAACACGTACAGACCAATTCCTATCAACCGACAAAAACTTGAAAATCTGTTGAAAATCGTACAAGGAGTTTCAGTTATAAAATACCCTATTTAAAAAAGTTTAGATAGATTTGGGAATAGACAGTATGGTGACCTGTATATTGAATACTTGGATGATGTAGAATCAAAAGCCCGACTTCATGTTGGCTGTTATTTTCCTTAAAGTTTTTTTTTTTTTATGTTGAATATTGCAGTATGCTTACGAAAAATGTCAAGTACTTTTGGAACCATAGTACACAATATAGTACTGTACTCTCTTTAGTTTTCGGTAACAACACTCGTCAATCTACAATGAAAATAATTTTGAAACATAATTGCTATTTTCGTGGTTATGCTCTGGCAAGTTTAAGATATACAGTAAATACTATAGAACTGCCGTAAAAATGAACAAAAGATAGTGCTATCAGTTCAGTTCTACATTATTGATTGCCATGCATTTCATAAAAGCGCAACACGATCCAAGATAAGCTTGTGCATATAATTACTCTCGCCACGGTTCACTGACGTTCCAGGCTAGCGGGCCGCAGTTATTCCAAATATTACTTAAGAAAACTATTATGATACACAGAAAATCTAAAAGAAATAAGTTGAATTTCTTACTAAAACTGGTGCAATACTTTTAACGATGATTTTAGTTATGTGGATATCGTAATATGAATCGTTTAAGCTCCTGTAATCCTTTATTTTTCATCCCACAACCCAGATTATGCGGTGGAATGTGGGAGGACCTGGACCTACATTGTTGGTGAGGTGTCTCCAGTTTCCTATCCGGTATCGCACAAAAACCACAACACCGTGCGCGGATCTCCGAACCGGCCGCACACGACGCGTCGTCGTACGGGATCCGAAATCGGTGGCATTGTCACATGCGCTCACCAAACTGGTCTGCATTATGGCATCATGATTGAGGGGGGGGGGGGTTGATTTATTCAGTGGAGTACGAATATTTATTTGGTACTGAAACCCCCTTAGGTGATAAATCTATTAGGCAAATCGTTTGGTTTAACGTAAAGGAGGGCCTTCCTTTTTCCTCCCAACTTAACATTACAGTTGTTAGTTTTAATTTGAACTAGTATACGTGTTGCTCGAAATCGAGCAATTTATTTTAATACAATACAAAAGTTACTTTTAGCTCTAAATCAATGACATCCGACCAATCCAATATTGTGAATCTCTTTAATCACCAAAACTACACGTACTTACAGCTGATTATTAACATATGTTTAAAATGTTTTATTCAATCCCAATGTTATTTAAATGGGAAACTTTGAGATTTCAATGGTGGATAGCGCCTTTATTTTCAGTCCAATTCTCATCAATTTTTGGCGGAAACAACTACAGACCAAGCCCTATCCAATGACACCAAAAACTTGAAAATCGGTTGAAAATTGTAGGAGGAGTTCTCAAGACAAAAAAAACCCTTAGCGTATTAAATAAGTACTAGTGCACGTGTTGCTCGAAATCGAGCAATTTATTTTAATACAATACAAATGTTACTTCATCTCTAAATCAATGATATCCGACCCATGCAATATTGTGAATATCTTTAATCAATAAAGCTACACGTATTTACAGCTGATTATTAACAGATGTTTAAAATGCTTTATTCAATCCCAATGTTATTTGAATGGGAAATTTTGAGATTTCAATGGTGTGTAGCGCCTTTATTTTCAATCCGATTCCAATCATTTTTGGCGGAAACAACTACAGACCAAGCCCTATCCAACGACACCAAAAACTTGAAAATCGGTTGAAAATTGTAGGAGGAGTTCTCAAGACAAAAAAACCCTTAGCGTATTAAATAAGTACTAGAGATCGCCTCCTGATCGAAATTCGATCAAAAATTCAGTTGATCTGGACCAAAGAAGCTTAAAAACATTTTAGAACTAAAACATCTGTTCTTCCTAATTTTCTAGCAGTTTTTTTTACAACAGCTGTCTAATGATTCATTAAATTTTCTTTTCTCCATAAGATTAACATTGGAACTTTGAAAGCCTGTGGGGCGTAGCCCTGGAGTCCGATGTAAATTAGAATGTGATTCTGCTCATCTACAGAACTGTACCTTTCTAACGGTATGCTCAGATTTCTCCTACGATATACACGAACTGAGAAAAAAGGAGGAAATAAAACATGCTTGCGTATTAATATATAGATAGATAGATTCCATAACTTAATAGTATTGTTCCTTGAAATTCATGAATACTATAATGTTTAAAATCAAACAGAAAAAGATCAAAGGCCATCGTCTACCATAGAGCATTTAGTATTCCGGTACAGTATTTAAAATATTGTCCAACATTTAGTTAAACAATCATTTTTATGACTTAAAAACATCATCTCTTTGAATTCTGGATACAAATGTGAGAATAATAAACCCAATAATACTCGCCATTATATAGGGTGATACCAACAAACGTCGGGTCAACTTCAAGTGATGGCGATTACGATCAAGCGTTTTCTTGTGCTTTTGTTTGCAATATGCCCAAAGGTGCAAATTTTAGATCAAAATGAGATACAGCGAAGTGAAATTAAAACTTGAGACTCGGTATTGGCATCGAGCCAACATTGCAGCCCTCCCGGTGGTGTACAGTTCACAGTGTTTAGGGTAGTAGGTGAGCTAAGTCACCAGAGTGCAGTACAATATCACATTTCCAATAACTGGTGACATTCCCCTCCCTCAAGTCAGATTCCTCGCCTCTGACATTAGCGCATTCTCCCTACCCCCTCCTCCCCCACCCCTCCACTCATCATCATCATCTGTAATTCGTCGATAAAGACCTATTTTACTCGTATCGTAATCCCTAAAGGTGCTGCTATACATCGACGTCACGTCACGTCACGTCACGTCACGTCCACGTTCGCATGGTATGCTCCCTGTGTATTCAAATGGAACCGGCTATACATCAACGTCACGTCACGTCACGTCACGTCTTCATTCGCATCCATTCGCACTCGAATGCTCTGAGGAGCATTCGGGTGCGAATCGGTGCGAATCGGTGCGAATGGGTGCGAATGAAGACGTGACGTGACGTGACGCGACGTCGCTGTATAGCCGCTACCAACGTCCATTCGGCCGCTCGGCTTTCGCCTCGGGTATCTTCGTACGCAATCGGGAAACTTCGGAACCAATGAGAGCAAGGGTGGATTTTGTCCGAATGTTTGTTTTGTTTACTTCCGCGCGCGCGGAATCTGCGAGAATTGGCGGAATGGACGCGACGTCGAGTGCGAATGCGAATGCTTGACGTCGATGTATAGCACCCCCTCCGGAATCGCCGGATCCATCGATGCGAATGGATGCGAATGAAGACGTGACGTGACGTGACGTGACGTCGATGTATAGCAGCATTAACGGGTGAAGGAAATCGAGTGGAGGAGAAATCTTAAGTTGATACAAGTTTTTATTTACATATATTAATTTGTTATTGTGTTTATTTTTCGAACTACAGCCTTCGAACAATGTATCTTCATCGATTTACAGTCATAATAATGAGAATAAAAATGTTGTGCTTGGTGTGTTAAAACAAACACTTTTACCTAGAACCGATAGGTAAGTTAGGGAAGTAGGTAAGTATAGGAAAGTTGTTGAATTACGAGTAAATAACCCATAAAGAAAATAAAACAATGTCTTGATTGTGTTTATTGACTTAAAGACCTATTTTCAATGAGACCTATATTTAATGGGCATACATTAAAAGATCGTAAACAGTAAGACGTATATGCATGAAGTTAAATTTTGTATCGACATCCAAAATAAACTGCTTAGGTACATTAATTATAGCCTAGTTAGAAAATATTTTTATCACGTATTTACCAAATGTTCGATCATCAGATATGGTGGTTAATATAAGATTTTGGGCATAACTTTTGGCATTGATTTACTGCATTTGCCAAGAAGTGGACAAATCACGTACACATTTAAATGTACCGGCATTTTCAGTGTTTTCAGTATCGTCGGCTGACATTTCCATTAAACGCGCCGAGTGACCCAGTTGCCGGTGTGGTTGGTGGTGGTTGGTGGTTGGTCGTTGTCTGTATAAGATCCAACACCTCGGCTTGGTCACGACTCTCCACTTTGATGGTCTCAACGAGTTTGCTCGTAGAATGCCCTATCAGTTGCCGGTGTGGTTGGTGGTGGTTGGTGGTTGGTCGTTGTTTGCCGCCTCTCCTCTGTATAAGATCCAACGCCTCGGCTTGGTCACGACTCTCCACTTTGATGGTCTCAACGAGTTTGCTCGTAGAATGCCCTATCAGTTGCCGTGGTGGTTGGTGGTGGTTGGTGGTTGGTCGTTGTTTGCCGCCTCTCCTCTGTATAAGATCCAACGCCTCGGCTTGGTCACGACTCTCCACTTTGATGGTCTCAACGAGTTTGCTCGTAGAATGCCCTATCAGTTGCCGGGGTGGTTGGTGGTTGGTGGTGGTTGGTGGTTGGTCGTTGTTTGCCGCCTCTCCTCTGTATAAGATCCAACGCCTCGGCTTGGTCACGACTCTCCACTTTGATGGTCTCAACGAGTTTGCTCGTAGAATGCCCTATCAGTTGCCGGGGTGGTTGGTGGTGGTTGGTGGTTGGTGGTTGGTCGTTGTTTGCCGCCTCTCCTCTGTATAAGATCCAACGCCTCGGCTTGGTCACGACTCTCCACTTTGATGGTCTCAACGAGTTTGCTCGTAGAATGCCCTATCAGTTGCCGGGGTGGTTGGTGGTGGTTGGTGGTTGGTCGTTGTTTGCCGCCTCTCCTCTGTATAAGATCCAACGCCTCGGCTTGGTCACGACTCTCCACTTTGATGGTCTCAACGAGTTTGCTCGTAGAATGCCCTATCAGTTGCCGGGGTGGTTGGTGGTGGTTGGTGGTTGGTCGTTGTTTGCCGCCTCTCCTCTGTATAAGATCCAACGCCTCGGCTTGGTCACGACTCTCCACTTTGATGGTCTCAACGAGTTTGCTCGTAGAATGCCCTATCAGTTGCCGGGGTGGTTGGTGGTGGTTGGTGGTTGGTGGTTGGTCGTTGTTTGCCGCCTCTCCTCTGTATAAGATCCAACGCCTCGGCTTGGTCACGACTCTCCACTTTGATGGTCTCAACGAGTTTGCTCGTAGAATGCCCTATCAGTTGCCGGTGTGGTTGGTGGTGGTTGGTGGTTGGTCGTTGTTTGCCGCCTCTCCTCTGTATAAGATCCAACGCCTCGGCTTGGTCACGACTCTCCACTTTGATGGTCTCAACGAGTTTGCTCGTAGAATGCCCTATCAGTTGCCGGGGTGGTTGGTGGTGGTTGGTGGTTGGTGGTTGGTCGTTGTTTGCCGCCTCTCCTCTGTATAAGATCCAACGCCTCGGCTTGGTCACGACTCTCCACTTTGATGGTCTCAACGAGTTTGCTCGTAGAATGCCCTATCAGTTGCCGGGGTGGTTGGTGGTGGTTGGTGGTTGGTGGTTGGTCGTTGTTTGCCGCCTCTCCTCTGTATAAGATCCAACGCCTCGGCTTGGTCACGACTCTCCACTTTGATGGTCTCAACGAGTTTGCTCGTAGAATGCCCTATCAGTTGCCGGGGTGGTTGGTGGTGGTTGGTGGTTGGTGGTTGGTCGTTGTTTGCCGCCTCTCCTCTGTATAAGATCCAACGCCTCGGCTTGGTCACGACTCTCCACTTTGATGGTCTCAACGAGTTTGCTCGTAGAATGCCCTATCAGTTGCCGGGGTGGTTGGTGGTGGTTGGTGGTTGGTCGTTGTTTGCCGCCTCTCCTCTGTATAAGATCCAACGCCTCGGCTTGGTCACGACTCTCCACTTTGATGGTCTCAACGAGTTTGCTCGTAGAATGCCCTATCAGTTGCCGGGGTGGTTGGTGGTTGGTGGTGGTTGGTGGTTGGTCGTTGTTTGCCGCCTCTCCTCTGTATAAGATCCAACGCCTCGGCTTGGTCACGACTCTCCACTTTGATGGTCTCAACGAGTTTGCTCGTAGAATGCCCTATCAGTTGCCGGGGTGGTTGGTGGTGGTTGGTGGTTGGTGGTTGGTCGTTGTTTGCCGCCTCTCCTCTGTATAAGATCCAACGCCTCGGCTTGGTCACGACTCTCCACTTTGATGGTCTCAACGAGTTTGCTCGTAGAATGCCCTATCAGTTGCCGGGGTGGTTGGTGGTGGTTGGTGGTTGGTCGTTGTTTGCCGCCTCTCCTCTGTGTAAGATCCAACGCCTCGGCTTGGTCACGACTCTCCACTTTGATGGTCTCAACGAGTTTGCTCGTAGAATGCCCTATCAGTTGCCGGGGTGGTTGGTGGTGGTTGGTGGTTGGTCGTTGTTTGCCGCCTCTCCTCTGTATAAGATCCAACGCCTCGGCTTGGTCACGACTCTCCACTTTGATGGTCTCAACGAGTTTGCTCGTAGAATGCCCTATCAGTTGCCGGGGTGGTTGGTGGTGGTTGGTGGTTGGTGGTTGGTCGTTGTTTGCCGCCTCTCCTCTGTATAAGATCCAACGCCTCGGCTTGGTCACGACTCTCCACTTTGATGGTCTCAACGAGTTTGCTCGTAGAATGCCCTATCAGTTGCCGGTGTGGTTGGTGGTGGTTGGTGGTTGGTCGTTGTTTGCCGCCTCTCCTCTGTATAAGATCCAACGCCTCGGCTTGGTCACGACTCTCCACTTTGATGGTCTCAACGAGTTTGCTCGTAGAATGCCCTATCAGTTGCCGGGGTGGTTGGTGGTGGTTGGTGGTTGGTGGTTGGTCGTTGTTTGCCGCCTCTCCTCTGTATAAGATCCAACGCCTCGGCTTGGTCACGACTCTCCACTTTGATGGTCTCAACGAGTTTGCTCGTAGAATGCCCTATCAGTTGCCGGGGTGGTTGGTGGTGGTTGGTGGTTGGTGGTTGGTCGTTGTTTGCCGCCTCTCCTCTGTATAAGATCCAACGCCTCGGCTTGGTCACGACTCTCCACTTTGATGGTCTCAACGAGTTTGCTCGTAGAATGCCCTATCAGTTGCCGGGGTGGTTGGTGGTGGTGGTTGGTGGTTGGTGGTTGGTCGTTGTTTGCCGCCTCTCCTCTGTATAAGATCCAACGCCTCGGCTTGGTCACGACTCTCCACTTTGATGGTCTCAACGAGTTTGCTCGTAGAATGCCCTATCAGTTTTTATTTTCCCCGCTTCAATTGTTCATACTAATAACGCTAATGACAAAACTTAAGTTTTTTTCGAAGTAGGTATTGAACTCGTGTTAATAACCATTTCAATGAATTACATTATTTAAATAGTTATTCACTTTTTTCAGTATCAATTTGTACCTGTAAATTTTTAATATCTGTGTGAAATTTCCAATAGAATATTGTTTTAAATATTACTTTTAATTACTCGCTTTTAAAGCTAAGGGAGTTTAATTTTATCGTGAACTTCAAACTTGTTATTTTCAAAGCGCCCAGTAGGAAATAAACTTATTCAATTAGGCTAGCTATATAATTTGTTTAGTAATAAACATATTTGGGAAACCCCCAACATGTTTTCCCCTTGTTTTCCTTTCACAAAATTAATAAAAACGTAGTAGTGTAAAAGTGGGGCTGCTGGGACGTGACGTCATCACGATGACGTCAGCAGTGATGACGTCATCAATGACGTCACGAATGACGGCACCAATGACGTCATATGATGTCACATGACGTCACATAAATGACGTCATGGTGACGTCACTACCGCTGACGTCATCATGATGACGTCACTGACGTTAATTAGGTCAAGGTCACGCAAGAATAGAAAAAATTTTTTTTTTTGCACTTTTGCGATTCCTCAAATCTTGCTGAGAAATTGAAATTTCTCGAGGAATCACAAAAGTGCAAAAAAATATTTTTTTTTATTCCCTAGCGATCAGACTCTCGACCTAATATATCCGTCAGGGGTCATTGACCCGTCCCAGCAACCCCACTTGAAAAAAAATAATTTTTATATTTTACTTACCCACCGAGAGACTGAGAGCCGAAGAATAATTTCTTCAAACACCCGACAGTGCGACAAACGACACGCGATCCGAACAGCGCCGCGTCCGAAGACGTACTGACTTGTACACAGACGGTATCCCAGGTACCCGGATCAGTGGTGGGGATAAGGAGGTGGTGGGGGTAAAGTGGTCAGAAGGAAGAAAAAATTAAAATTTTTGCAACAACTCATCCGAGTCTGTCCTTTACCGTAACTCGGATTGGAAATATTTCCTGAGAAATATTTATTTTTATTCTTTCTCAGGTGATCTTGGAACTTGGTCGGGAATTGGAGTCACTAACGTAACCTTACTGGCAAAAGTTAGCTCGTCTAAAAGTTTATGAAACATTTTATCATCCATAGTGATATTTGTGTCCCTTGAGTAAAATTTTGGATTATTTTTGAAGCAACGTTTCATTTTTGTTAAAGTGGAAGTCTTGGACATGTCTCTACTTGGTGTCCCACGGATGCAGCGGCAGCAACTCCACCGAGCTTACCATCCACATCGCAGACAAGCAGCAGTGTTAAAAAATAAATAATTTTTTCTTTCTTGTATCTGTTTGTATTTTTTAACTATATAATTTTTGTCATGTAATCTTGTTTGTACTGTTTTAAATAAAAATAGTAAAAAAAAAAAAAAAAACACACACAAAAAAGGCAACATATCAATATATGAAACACAAAAAAAAATTTTTTTTCACATATTGATATGTTGCCTTTTTTTTAAAAGCTCTGGGGTGACCTTGACCTTTGACCTTTGCACAAATAAAAAAAATATATATTTTCCAAACAGAAATACGTATGTGAGTGTGTGTGTGTGTGTGTGTGTGTGTGTGTGTGTGTGTGTGTGTGTGTGTGTGTGTGTGTGTGTTTTCCCCCACCATTTCAGGTTACCAGCATACAGACTGTAAAGAAGTTCAGTTTGATTGCAACTGCCAAACGATGAGCACCCTATTTGAGCTTTGTGTAAGAAAAATTATTGAAGATCAACAGCTATTCAGCCATACTTTACGATCCAACGCTCCTCAACAAATTAAAATTTTTATCAAACAGTACAAGCTAGACAACAGAGGTTACAACACTTTTGGTTGGTACAAGTTTGGTGATGGTACAAAATTTTTCGAAGTTGTGGAAGGGCCGCTGTATCCAACCCGGCACAATTCCTACAAGATGATGGATGTTTACAATATGGTCATGTGGCTCCAGTTTTAAGTTACCATACACCTAAAGAACTTTGCGCCATTTGTTCAATCAATATGTTTAGTTGGCAAAAATTTAACCACCTCTCATCAGACAGCGTGTAAACAACTTCCCCCCACCACTATTTCATACTACCTTCAAACGACCATGCTAATATTCATTCCGCCTTTGGACATCATACGGAAAACATCAAGATGGCTCTGACTGTAAAATGTGCAAATTATGAAGAAGTATTTGTAAGAAATCTGCAAGAATTAAACGAAATTGTTCAAGAATTTAAATCACTAATCGAACAGGGATACCGATTGAACATGCAAATTTTTGCTTGCAACACAAAATGCCCTCATGTCCCCAGGGATGACGAGCCGCCTAGGTCACCATCATCAACTTCTTCAGCCTACTCCTCCAGATCATCCATGAAGACTCAAGCCAGTCCAAACTTGGAATATTTCTCCTGACTAATATTTATATTTTGTATCCTCATTGTACTTCAATATGCATATTTTTGTATTGTAATAAAGGAATGATAAAATAAAAACAAAATAAAAAAAAACCTATCTTGCTACAGTATTGTAGCAAGATAGAATTTTTTTAAAACGCAAATTGGATGACCTTGAACATGTTCTAACATGTTCAGGTTTTCCCCTACCACTTTTCCTGTTGGAGACCTGAGATGCGGCACCAATGTGTTTCATTACATCTTCATCTTTTGAGCTGCAAACATGGATGTTCCACCACCAATATATGAGGCCGATGAAGCGGAAAGCCTGGGGAGGAGGAGATGCCAGCATGTGGATCTAGTGGAGATGATGGAAAGAAGGATGGAAGAAAGACGGATCAGGAAGGACCATATGCTAATTCAGAAAATTTTAAAATTAGATCTCTTCATAATCTTGGCCTTATTAATTGCAATCCTCTTCTACTTGGTATACGCAGTCGTATACTGTCTAAGGTGCACGGAGTGTGCTGACAAGGGAGCCAACTTGCCAGTTTTCAACGCTACTCTTTAAATAAAATTTTCTTTTTTAAAACTCCAAATGGTTGACCTTGAACATGTCTCAACCTGTCTGGTTGTATCATGAAACAGAATTAATTTTCCTCTAAGAAACCAAACCCCTACCACCACCACAATTCCAAAAGAGCAATCCTACATGCAAGTCTGGCTTCATTTCCAACTCAGCTACGCTAAAGGTTACACTACACACAATGAAGTGGGAATTACTTGTTGACAGCCTTCAATACCTAAAAGAAATCTATGAAAAATTGCACATGCGGCTACTTCAAAATCCAGGGATGATAATAAAAATGAACTTGGAATACGACTGTCCACTCATCGACGACAGTATGGATGAAGCAGAAGGGGTAGTCCAAAATACACAAGGAACATGTTGCTGTGAAGAAAATTCTTCAACAACATCAAGCACAAGTCCGGACAGCACATATGGGGATGAAGGAGGATTTTTGTAAATAAAATTAAAAAAAAATATTTTTTTTTTAAACTTCAAATGGTTGACCTTGAACACGTTTGAACATGTTGAGCAATGTGGATAAAAAATATTTTTTTTTCTTATGCCTATTGCTGAATAACAAACTCAGTTGTATAGTTTGCAAAAAAAAATTTTTTTTTTTTTCATTTCATATGACCATTTTCCCCCCACCATCTCCTTATCCCCACCACTCTACCGAGTACCTGAGATACACGGAGCGACTTGTTCAGTTGCTGTTCAACTCTTGTGGTGTGCACATCTCACTTTTTGCACTCAATTTACTTATATTGAGTTTAAATTTAAATATTTAGCAAGATATCAAACATTTCTTAATTTTTCGGCAAAGTTTCAAATAACAAAAAATTTTTTTTTCACTTTTGGTTTGATTGAAATTTCACAAGTTCCAAGATCACCTGAGAAAGAATAAAAATAAATATTTCTCAGGAAATATTTCCAATCCGAGTTACGGTAAAGGACAGACTCGGATGAGTTGTTGCAAAAATTTTAATTTTTTCTTCCTTCTGACCACTTTACCCCCACCACCTCCTTATCCCCACCACTGAGCCGGGTACCTGGGATACCGTCTGTGTACAAGTCAGTACGTCTTCGGACGCGGCGCTGTTCGGATCGCGTGTCGTTTGTCGCACTGTCGGGTGTTTAAAGAAATTATTCTTCGGCTCTCAGTCTCTCGGTGGGTAAGTAAAATATAAAAATTATTTTTTTTCAAGTGGGGTTGCTGGGACGGGTCAATGACCCCTGACGGATATATTAGGTCGAGAGTCTGATCGCTAGGGAATAAAAAAAATATTTTTTTGCACTTTTGTGATTCCTCGAGAAATTTCAATTTCTCAGCAAAATTTGAGGAATCGCAAAAGTGCAAAAAAAAATTTTTTCTATTCTTGCGTGACCTTGACCTAATTAACGTCAGTGACGTCATCATGATGACGTCAGCGGTATTGACGTCACCATGACGTTATTTATGTGACGTCATGTGACATCATATGACGTCATTGGTGCCGTCATTCGTGACGTCATTGATGACGTCATCACTGCTGACGTCATCGTGATGACGTCACGTCCCAGCAGCCCCACTTTTACACTACTAAACGTATTGATTTTTTTATGTAACTTGATAAAATTGCATTCTACGAATGTCTTAAAACTACGTTGTGATTAATACAAATCCCTCTGACGAATTTTAAAGTTATGTTGACCTACATATGTGTTTAAACATTTCTAATATCTGGTCTCAGCTTGGTTTGATTGTAGACAGTTTTTGTCTAACTTGTGTCTAGTCTAATTTATTTGTAATGCTAATAATTGAATAAGCTTTCTAAAAGTGAGAAAAACCAAAATCAAGTAGGGGAGACCGGGGATGGTTGTCACACTTTTTAGATTGTTAATTTTTACAAAGTTATTCATAAGCTTAGTTTATCAAAAATATATTTATCATTTGAAATAAACTTTCCTTTACACTATATATTTTTTTCAAATTGAAATCTATACGACAGATATTTATAAAAAATGTTTAAAAAGAGCATTGCAAGTGTGTCAACCAGCCCCTACGGCGGGGCATGTTGTCACAACGTATGGGGTTGGTTGTCCCTAGTATTTCTTATGGATAAAAAAAGAACATGTACAAATTATTGATATGGGTAAAATCAAACAAAACATTCAAAAGTAACAATATTTTAATAGAAAAATGATACTTAAAATAAATTACAGTAAATTCAAGTAGTTTTGAAAACGTAAAACTTAACTGCAAATTAACTGTTTGATTAACATGTGACAACCAACCCCTTACTCTATGTGACAACTTGCCCCGTGCAGCCATTTTTTTACAAACATTGATGTATACCGAAAACTGGTAATCGTTTGTTTTGGTAAGAAATCAGATTTAATACCTCACAATATGCCTAATGTTATAAAATGGAGCTTTTGTTCATAACTCATCAGATAAGAATGGTGAAAAATAATTAAGTGTCTTAAGAAAATTTACTCGCCAGGAGTAAAATCAGAAAAAACCCCAAAATTCATTGGAAAGTACAGATATTCACCCACTCTCTAGAACAATTATCTCTATACTAAAGGAAGAAACAGCACTCGTAAAACTAGTGCAAAAGATAGTTGGTGGCAGAAGTTATAAGCTTTGTGACAACCAACCCGTGTGACTTTCAGCCCCGGTCTCCCCTATAGGTACTATTCAGTTCATAGGCATAAAATTAATATATTCAATTTACTTTCTAAGCTATTTATATTTCTGTTTTTAAATGTAATAAATTATTTGTATATCTCAAGTTGTAAATTTTGTTATAAAAAATTATAACATTGTACCTTCCTAAGTTTCACTAAGAAGTTTAGTATGATTTTATGTTTGATATACATTTAATAATAATAGGATAACATTTAGGATAATACATTATATTCAATAATGTTGAGTCAATATTGTATTCCTCTCTGAATTGCATTTGCAGCAGCGCACTATTACAGCACACCGCTGAATCTATTTTACACGACGGCGCGGCGCGGCGCCGCTCTATGGGAAATCAGATGAGAGCTCGGTACATTAACTCGCGGAGCCTCATTACTGCTAGATTACTCCCTCCCGCTGCCGCATCTAAAGAAACTGTTTAGGTATATAACGTGTATTGTGGATGAGTCTTGGAGATATCGTGGTGTTGGTGGTGTACAGGACAAGTCGTTAGCTTCTGGTTTGGCGTCACATTATTGATGACTTATCATTGAAATAGGAAAGTTCATAATATGATTTTATATACTCATTCGTTGAGTTGAAGCAAATTTGTAACATAGCACGACAAACTATAATTTATATTCGAAAACGTGTGGATGATAATGTTGTTATTTCATTTGAAAATATCGGACTGTCGGAATGAAAACCCTATTACCAACTGCAGCTCTGTATTAGACATTGTCAAGTTTTCGTGTTGAAACTAATTTCAACATATCCTTGTGGCCAAAACAAATCAAACTAATTCTATAATGATGAATTGCGCTATTTTGGATTGAGAATATATTTTTGGATTAAGAATAATATTTTTGAAAATTGGTAAAGACTCTTATATATCATGGTTATTAACAGCTGTTATTGATCGCCTTCGAGTGATATTCAACATAAACTTTGACTTAAGCCTCTAAAAAGGCCTGAAGTAAACTTTGGCAGACAAATTACGAACGAAAACCGGATTCAGAACAGGAATTGCGTTTTAGCGTGTGAAGCCAGCAATCAAATTTGAAAGTTTTTAGAAGTGTCGTCGAAAGCCAGTTGTTTGAGCAAAGGGTGACAAACGGAATTACTAGAGACAAAACAACGACGGGCCTCGAGCGAGTGAAATCATGAATCGGACGAGGAGAGAGAAACCGAGGTGACGCTTTCCCCGAGCCTCGTCCGCGTCTGCGTCGTGCCGCCGTCGTCGTAGTCGCGGCGCGGCGCAGCGCAGGAGAAAGTGACCGCGGGCCATGCCATGCTCAGCTCACTGCTCAGTGCCGACGGACACACGAACCAGGATAACGATCTGATGAGCGAAAGCTTTATTCCGTTACTTTTGGAATAGGTTAACTGATCTTTTGTGTGAAGAATCGGTTAACTGATCATTTTTGTGTGAATCGATTCTTACCCGACTGGAAAACGTATAAATACGTCTCACAAGGATTTAAAATTGCTTGCGAATAGATTTCAAGACTAATTTAGTTTTAATAAATCGAAGAACACTACACTGTTGATCAAACACACTGTTGAGTGTTTTTGAGAGGGCGTTGGGGTCAATCAATCCCGATTCAGTCTATCCCCCATAAAATCAATGGTCAGCAATTTTTATTTGTTTCGTATAGCCTACCTAATTCTCAAATATGAAATACTGGTCAGTTTAATCAAGTTAATACTTAATTAAATTTTGTTAAGTCGATTGTTTTTGCTTTCGAGTCTTATGTAAGTCATAGGAATTTTTAACGTTTTGGCACAGATTGGTCCAAATCCCTTGTCTTTGTTACTTTTTTTATAACGTTTACTCTAGAAACCATGCATTGCATACGTTTTTATATCGGCGTAAGTTTTCGTTTAACAATTGCATGTGGTTTATTATTATTGTTATTATTTTTTAATAATGAGATTTGTCTAGTCGCAGTATTATTGATAAGTACCACTATGGATAGAGTAGATGGCGAAATACAAATGATTTCAATGAAAAACTATTGCCAATGCTATTACTAGGAGTACGGCAAGTCTACGCGTATGGGTACGAACGGGCAACTTTGACTTTATTTTTTAAAATAAAATAAAACACACGCCAATGCCAATAATAGATTAAGACACACAAGTCATACATGTAATAAAATTCGCAGATTCGGCTTACTCATTTTTTGAATACAATATAAAAATTTAACAGTACGTTACTATATCAATATAATATAACTTCTGTCAGAACTGTTGGTTTGCCATCTTACTTCTCTCGACATTTGTCTACATTTACCAGTCGTCATAGCTGATCGTTCACTAATTTACGGTTTATACTTTTTTACTGGAACCGTCAGTTTCAATCGTTACAACAAATATATTGTTATTAATCCTTTCAAAATCTATATATTTATGGTATTTGTCAGTTATTTTTTACATTTTTGTAAAATAACCAATTGTATTTCGAGTAGTATCAGTAGTGAACGGGAAGATTTCAAACCCTTACTCCTTGCCTGACGCATAGATGTTGGCTAAAAACAAACACTCAAACACCACTAAAATAACTTTCAATGCTTTCCTTATGGGGAATGTAATTACGGCTCATTAGTTCATTAATGCACAGAATGACTATCTACGCAAAAAATGAAAGTTTTAAATCGATCTGAATCTTCATTTGAAAGTTGTTGTTTGCCATTGAACTTGGGTTTATTAATACACTGAGACACCAAAACGCATGTATGAGGATTTCACTCTTCGACCCTTTCAACCAATTATGCAAAAGATGTGATTAATCAATCCTGTGAAAAGAGTCGATTATTTTGAATCGGTTCTGCCATCACTAGAGGTTGTGCGGAACAGTACGGACACCGCCTCACTGGTGTTTTTTTGACAATAGGTATTGCAAGATTGTTTGATCTTTTAATTAGAAATATTTATGGATTCGATACATTAACCAGATTTATGGATTTGAATACTGTTTTGAATACCTACCTGTTTTTTAACGCATTTTTTGTGTTTTTTTTCGAGGTTTATCATAGAAAAATTTTATATATGGTATATGAAAGTGATTTATCATATTCAAAATCAGACAGTGGAAAATTTCCCAAATTTTGATGTTTTCTAATTTGCGTGGCGTCCCGAATTGATAGTTACCCTTTAGCACGTACGGTGGTGAGCCGCTCGTGCCGGTGTCAGTGAGCTATGGAGCATTGACCCCCGCTCGTCCGGCCCCCGCTGCTCCGCTGCTCCCCGCCTTGCCAGCCACTTCATCCTCACTTCTGCCTCCGATATTAATTGCTGTAAAATTATACGTCTTATGCTTTTATAATGGCTATCCTAGACGTCTGAAACGATCATAGTCCTTGGAGCTGCAAACTGACAATAACCGTTTATATTCTGATAAAGAAATTTATTATGACCTTTTTAAAGCTCATAAACTTCTTTTTTTATCATCCATACAGCTTTAACCAGTGCTTAAAACATTAGTAGGCCTACAGTATTTGAAAATGTCGGCTTACGTATGATATCAGTCACCAATTGCTTCTTAAAGGTTTGTAATTGAATTTTGTAGCGTTTAACCAGCATATTTAGCATTTTGAAATATCAAGCTTCTACGTTGTAATTGATCTACTTATAATAATATAATAAACACTTTTTATGCATAATATTACCGCTTTCGTTTAATTTACATTGACAAAGCAAATTTGTGCTAGCTTACAACACAAACATTATAATACTTGGCTATTTTGAATCAGGAAATTGAACGCGCGGATTAAAAGTGACAACGTGAACGCCTCGTGCGCCTTTATTAAGCGGCTGTTTTGTTTCGGAAGTTACCTTGCGCTTCCTTTTGTTTCAGCCCATTTACTTCCGGTGGAGTGAGGTTTGCAATTAAATTACAAAACGCCCTTGTTCCTCCCCTCCGCGCTGACTTTGGTGGGAAATGTGCCAATGACTTGTTTTCTCGAGATTAAGGCTTGCCTCCTCAGCAATTAATTGTGTTTAGTTTTGCCATTTTATGGATTGGAAGAAACTTACATCACACAAAATGGTCATATACAACCCTCAGTTACTTATGAATCTAAAGAATTATAATGTGTTACTTCACGTATTGTTATCAAAGATTTTATGCAGGCCTACTTGTTAAGTTATATTTTTACTGTTCACGTATTTATTCCATTTTAAGCAAGTAGAACCATTGATTATTATATTCTTGTGCTAGACTTCCAAAGTAGTGGAAAAATGTTTGAATAAAATTCAGACTTAACACCCCTAAGGCCGTAATAGATAGCACCACCATTGCAGTTTTGGTCGTATTGAGATTCAAATTAAAATAAAATGATTTGTTTTCAAATGTTCTACAAGCTTGTTAGGCAAAAAAGGCATTAAGTACTTATCTAAGAATCTATCATATTTAACTTCTTTTTTTTTAAGGAAAATTATGATATTGATGAATTTGCTGACTTTGGCAGACAAATACTGATGCCAGTGGTTTACTCAGTGGTATTATATTTCACCCTTCACTTAAAAGTAAAGAATGATAAATGCCGAGACTGTATCCAATAAAAGGAGTGGCGAGAGCCAATGTTGTAACATTTGCGGATGTCTCTGTGCCGAGACTGTAACAGATAAAAAACGGCGAGAGCCAAGGTTGGAGTGTTTACGGTTGTGTCAGTGCCTAGACTGTAACTGATAAAGGAGCGGTTAGAGCCAATGTTTGAACGTTTACTGTAGTCACAGTGCCAAGACTGTAACTGATAAAGAAGCGGCGAGAGCCAAGATTAGAACGTTTTATTATGTCACAGTACCGAGTCTGCAACGGGTAAAGGAGCAGTGAGTGCCAATGTCGGAACGTTTGCGGATGTCACAGTGCTGGGACTGTGACAGATAAAGAAGCGGTGAGTGCCAACGTTTGAACGTTTGCGGATGTCACAGTGCCGGGACTGTGACAGATAAAGAAGCGGTGAGTGCCAACGTTTGAACGTTTGCGGATGTCACAGTGCCGGGACTGTGACAGATAAAGAAGCGGTGAGTGCCAACGTTTGAACGTTTGCGGATGTCACAGTGCCGGGACTGTGACAGATAAAGAAGCGGTGAGTGCCAACGTTTGAACGTTTGCGGATGTCACAGTGCCGGGACTGTGACAGATAAAGAAGCGGTGAGTGCCAACGTTTGAACGTTTGCGGATGTCACAGTGCCGGGACTGTGACAGATAAAGAAGCGGTGAGTGCCAACGTTTGAACGTTTGCGGATGTCACAGTGCCGGGACTGTGACAGATAAAGAAGCGGTGAGTGCCAACGTTTGAACGTTTGCGGATGTCACAGTGCCGGGACTGTGACAGATAAAGAAGCGGTGAGTGCCAACGTTTGAACGTTTGCGGATGTCACAGTGCCGGGACTGTGACAGATAAAGAAGCGGTGAGTGCCAACGTTTGAACGTTTGCGGATGTCACAGTGCCGGGACTGTGACAGATAAAGAAGCGGTGAGTGCCAACGTTTGAACGTTTGCGGATGTCACAGTGCCGGGACTGTGACAGATAAAGAAGCGGTGAGTGCCAACGTTTGAACGTTTGCGGATGTCACAGTGCCGGGACTGTGACAGATAAAGAAGCGGTGAGTGCCAACGTTGGAACGTTTGCGGATGTCAACTGCATTAAAGTTTAATCTGCACGTCTGGACGGCGGGCGCGGCGACGTTAAGATTTGATTATCCCCAGCCCGAGAACACAATTTGCTCTCGGATTTGCAACCGACGATTCCCGAGTCTGACCTCCAGCGCGGATCGGCGTCGCATTAGGGAATCTCGTTATAAAACGTCCCTTCACTCTTCACTGCGGCCGACCCGACGCGACCCCAATGTTCTTTTATTTGGTTTTTCTCTACAATACTGAGGAAATGGGCGTTGTGATGTTTGTGCCTGCTATTGTTTTAAATTGTAGATAGTGTTGAGTTAGTAACACAACCACTATTCTTCTTACTATTAGAAGGAAAAGATTCATCTTAATTTCATAAAAAAAATATAATATCTAAGGGACTATAATCAAAAGTTGTATATTATAGATTTATTATTAATAAGTAACCAAGTACAGTAGACTCCCTCTTAACCGGCCACCTTTTAACCGGTCTCCGCTTTAACCGGCTTATACCCTGACACAAAATAACATCTTTTTAACCGGCCATTTTTTATCTCAACATCGCTTTAACCGGCCGTGTTTTTCGCCGGAAACTAAGTTTTCTTATCTAATGTATCATTCAATTCAACTTTATTTCATATTGACGTTCTCAAACCAATTAAACTATAACGTCCTGGACGGAAGTGACTGCCACCGGAAGTCAATGCCGGTAATAGTTTGGACCTACTATCTAGTAGACCACAATAAAGAAACGAATTATTATTAATGTAGGTTTGTTGTGGATTTCATGGGTGGTGGATATTAGCTATAAATCATATACAGTAATGTAATTAAGGTTGTTTTTCAAGTAATAATTGTATTTAGGTCACATAAAATTGTGGGATGGCGTTCTTAAATGAACATCGGTTTAACCGGCCAATCCATTATCCGGCCGCGGCCAGGTCCCGAGGTGGCCGGTTAAGAGGGAGTCTACTGTATTCTCAACATTTTTTGTTCGAAGATGGAATTTTTTTCTGTGGTTTAACCTCATAAATCGATTTATAGTAGTGATTTTTTATTACATAGTCCTCTAACGTATTAAGACCACAAAGGACTTAAGTGATTTTAAATGGACCGATTAAATTTAACATTGCCATTTGAATCCTCCATGCAGTTTAAGGCATAGACATCCACTGATCCACTACCGTGATATCACTCGCCTCGATCTCGTTCCTTCATAAGATGTAATTTTTTACTTATCACTGGTTTTGGTTGCTAAACTAAAGTGCTTAATTTTTTGAGGCGAACTAAAATATGCATAGTTATCTTACTTTGTCCCATTGAAGGCCTTTGTGGCCAATTACGATGTCTGCAATTTCCACAATCCTTCATACAACATAATTTACAAGGATAAAGAACTAAAGCAAACCATAACACAAACTATGAATTAATTTAGTAAAACTTGTCTTATACGACATTTTTAACTATATTATGTGTGAGAAGCGTTTGTTAAATTTTCACGGTAGGGATTGTAAAGTACGCATCTCCACGGTAAATTGCTCCTTTTGTTATTTTTATGTATAGCCTAGTGGTGCAGTACCACAAATCAAAAGGTGCACTATTATAATAACCTATAGTGAAAAACGGCGTATCAGTCCTTTAATGATAAATCGAATAAGACAGATTATTTTACGGGAGCTTGGTTGCGGGGGAGTGAGTGAGAAGGTGACAGTAACAACACAAAGAGGGGGTACTTGCTTTGACCCCCCCCCCCCTTCCTACACACACCATGCAGTGTGGAGTGGCATCAAAGAGCTCTAAACAGCGGCTCCTCACCGTTGCACCCCCCCCCTCCCCCCCACATCATACATCGCACACCGCACGGGACCCGGGACACATCACCACACTGCCGCTGTACTGTACCTCTAACCGCTGATTACCTCATTTGCTCAAGGAAATTGTACATCCCAGCTGAGGAAATTTACACAATTTACGACATTTTTACGTCTCTTTTTTTGTAGACCTATATTTAGCTAGTGAAATCATCATAAACTGTCGAAAAAATTGGACACATTTTTGGGTATGGCTTTTATTAGGAGATATCCCTGTTGGGGGTCAAGATTTTATATAAGGATTGTAGAGTAAAGAGTATTAATATGATCTGCTCGGTAAAATCACAAGCATCCTCAGTGCCAGAATATTTTAGCTGAACTTTAAGTTGGCAATAGTGTGTATAACCATATGTTTATGTACGTTTGATAAAAAGAAACTTCGCTCTTTCAGGTTACTTTAAGTTTAATGTTTATATTTTAACGTTAACGGAATTCACATTACTATATACCGTTACAATTACGTTACCGTAAGCATAATGAAATTATCTGTTAAAAATGTTCTGAATAACTTAATCAACTCGCTCTCCTGACGATTAACGCCTTCGACTTCGAATCAAGAGGTCACGGTTTCGATTCCCGAGACCACAACAATTTAATAGTTTTCTTTTTAAAACGTTTAAGGTACTGCATACTACACAAAATGCTTAACAAAATGCCTCTGGCGTTGTTAAAAAAAAAGAACTTTTTAATTACCTCTTAGTGTGAACCCGACAGGATTTTGCAATAAGATATACATTAGTACATTCCAAGTCGTTGCAATAGATGCGTTCCAGAGGCGGGAGGAAAGCAGTAGCGCGTCTTGTTGCTTTCGTCCGTTTTTTCCACAATCCCAATATCTCTCCCAATTAATTGTCCGAAGCGCCAAGGATTCCAGCGACATTCTGGGGTAATGAGGGCTTAAACGGCGCCACCGCCGCACATTCCACCCCCCCCCCCCCCCCACCCATTCTGGCACTCTCGAACGATCTCCACAGCCGTACAAGTTTAGTATACCATACTAAATGTAAATGTAAAGTACAGACGTAAAACACAAATATACGTCATATGGGAACTCAGTCCTTACTATCGTATATAAAAATCTAATAACTAATCAGTAGTTTGAGCTAACATATAATACATCGTCACATCCAGTAAAAACATATATATATATATACATGACTAGAATACCTTACTTACAGCGAGCACATTCATACTCATTACTTATTCTGGTTTACTCAGGCATTCCGGTAAGGACCGTCATTTTTATTTTTTTACCCTCCCCCCCCCCCCCCGATTAGGGGGATTCAAAACGCTATCATTTTATAATATCCTCTCGACGTTGTTTTATTTTACTTGCCTTTAATACACATAGCTTCCTTCCGGAGGAATTGATAAATCTCTGGTGGTTAGTAGTTTTATTTGTAGGTCTAAATACTATCAAAGTAATGTTTTGTGTCGATTGGTCCTAGTGGTTCGTTAGTGGCCAGTTAATTAGTCACGTCCACATCAGACACAATCGATCACTGTGTCGTGATGTTTCGGCTGCTCTTCACCCATTTCCATATCTCCCTCCTGCGACGCCCCTCGGGCTCGCTCCAGACAACACCCTTGTATTCCCCTCTGGACACTCGCGGTTACTCAGCATCTCAGCATCCAACGATCACTCCCCAGCGTCACAGCTGTGAGGGGAGAGGAGGGGATCGTACGACCACCTCTGTAATTGTTGCTCCAATTGACGGGTAAACGCACTGTTAAAGTTTGTTTCGATGCCGCTCACTGAAAGTTTATTGCTCCCTTGAGTGATATGACGGGTTGTCTTCTTTTTCTCTTAGTGGTTCGTTGGAATCGTCGCTTGGTGCTTCCAGCACCAAAGTGATTTACCATGTAAAGTGATTTGGTCGGACAATGTATCATTGTTAGAATTCGTCTTAACAATAAAACAATAATACCATTTAGCCTGGCTAGAAGTTATATAGTGTATCTGTCTAAAATAATAAGAAATTAATTTTGATTCTGAATCCAACTTTCATTGATTTAAGAGCTTCACCGAAGTGGTAACGGCTCTATTATCAAAAGAATAATCAATTTATTTGAAAAAAAATATATACTATAACATTATTGTTTTTACAGTTTTTAGCGTTTTTTGCCATACATGGTATACGCTACAGTTAGAGTATTAATAAATATTCCCGCATGGGTCTGGCGATTTTGCTTGTAGGTGGGTCGAGTTCACTACTTCTTAATCACAGTTTTTTATTTTCTATAATTGTTAACACAATAAACAATAAATTTGGAATTTTATCATTTTTTTCAATAGCAGGCAATGTGGGTTTATTATATAAATAGTAAATTGTACCATACATGTTTTGACGACTCCCCAGATGTGTTTCAGTTACTCGCCGCTAAGTTCCATTGTCGATTGAGGAGAATAATAGATATCGTCCCAGTGACTCATAAAACAAACCACTTGTTATCAACGGAAGTAATTTTGTTTATCAATATTGATGGATATGATGTTTCCCTGCTTGAAAACTGAGTTGTGGATACTAGACAAATAAAATAAACTTAGCACCTCGAAATAGTTTTAATAATAGGTTCCAGGTTTCTTTTAGTAAATAACCTTGAGAATTTTAGTTGTATAATTATCTGAACGCAAGTGAATGGAGTAGTATTTTTAGCTCCTATCCTGTTATTAAGTTTTTCTTTGATATGCCTTCGAGCACGAAGAAGGTAGTGTTTGTATTGCATTATATTTTATTTCGAAACCGGCTTGTGTTTTTACCACGGAAGTGATTTATCGTCAAGTATTTTTTCGAACAGTCAGTGCGTCATTCGTTTTCAAATGTTGTCATAATTTATTATAATTCGATGCAAAACGCTGATTAAATTCCACAAATTATAGCTTCCCGCGTGGTTTCACGGACCTATGTAAAAAGCGAGTTATATAAATGTCCAGTCATAAGTAGTGGGGTTTGGTTACTTTCAAAACGGAAGTCGTGCCAATTGCCAGCCGCTGCCGGCCAGCTGCCATCGGCCAGCTGCCAAATCAGTCGCTGCCGCCATATGCCATGCCATATAGCTTCCGGTGGGGGAGGAGATGTTATTTGAAATTTGAAATTCAACTTGACAATTGGGTTATGGAAAGTATGTCAAGGTCATCCAGAGTAAGTTTTAAAAAACCCTATCCCGCTACCACCGGAGTAATAGTTCGGAGAGTGGAACTAACTCCGGCGATAGCGGGATAGGTATAGAATTAGGTTTGTGAATTTTATTTGTGAAAAACATACAATCAATGTGTGACAGCAGTGTTTAAACAAGTTGAAGTTTTGTTATGAACTACAGAGTTGTAAACACAAACACCGACGACGATGAGAAGGTAAACGCAGAGTCCCCAGATGATGTATTTAAAAAGTTTAAACAAACGTAACATCTCGAGTTGGTTTTCCCGTTCCATTTCCAATCGTTTGATTTCCAATTTCAATTTATCCTCTTCCATCCTTGTTACAAATGGAACTTCATCCATCATATCCATCATGTTTGTGTTTTTTTGAAATTTTGAAAGAAGCGATGTTGATAGTTGAAGAGGCGAGGATGGAATGAGAGTTAAAAGAGGGAAATGTCGGTTAAATAAAGAAGTGGTGGGGGGAAAGAGCGTTGTTACATAGAAGCGGTGGGGGAAAGATGCTGCTCATCATTTGCCTCAGAAGTTGTGTCCGACTGTAGAGGGGTAAGAGGAGTAGTATTTAGTAAACTGTCTTCATCAGAATTTTCAACCTTATTACAAATAGGACAAGCGTAAGTTATTTCCAAATTCATTGTAATAGCGTTAAATTTATCTATAATTTCATTTAAAGCATTAAATATTTCTTGTAAATCATCTTTTGAGTTTATTTCAAAACTAGCATTCATTCGTGCCAATGTAGAGGTGTTCATCGTTAGAGAGTTGGCAATCGAATGAGGATTAGCGCCTAGGGAAGGGGGCTTATATAATGGCGACCTTGAGCAGGTGTCTAGGGAGGGGGGCTTTCTAGGGAGGGGGCTTCTATATAGGGGACCTTTAGCTTATGATTGAATAAAACGTTTAGTTCTTCTTCTTCGTCTTTTAATTCAATTATTTGAACCGAAGTAGTTGTTTCATCCTCTTCACTCGATGAAGAAAACAATTCACCAGGATTTAAATATTGAACTACAATTCTGAACCATCTTATAGGATATTCGTCAATGACAGAAAGTAAGTTTTGAAACAATTCTTCCATCTCTTCCCTGTCAGTTATTATATGTTCAAACTTGATAAATTTTCCTTCCATGTTGTTAGTTAGAGTGTTGGAAGTGGAATGATTTAATATTATATAAAAATTAGAACTAGTGGTGGGGGAAATCTCAAGGTCATCCAATTGAAGTTTTAAAAAAGAGTGTAAAACTGAAATTATACATTTGATGGTTCTACAGGATCGGAATACCAATCTGATCTGTATTTACATCTTTTTATCATATGTGTACAAAAATCATCTTGATGAGACTTGGTGCGTTGACAATGAGCAAGATCTAGAGGGTGAAATTTGAAACATCTTTGAGGACAACATGTATGAAAATATCTTGATTTGTAAAATTTGAAAGTTCGCAATTCCGGTGGCGGTAGTTGTTTTGTTTTACATTTGCAATAACAAGATCCGAAGAATTCACATTTAGTACAAGCTAACCCATCCACCATCATTGGTCCTAAATCTGTACACTGTTGTTCACAACAGTAACGAGGTTTGTACTTGTATTTTTGCTCTTCCATGTTGACGCTGCGGAGTCTAGTGAAAGAATAAGATTGTATAGTGATGAATAGCGAGTTTTATGTACTATGAAAAGTGGTAGGGGTAATTTCAAGGTCATCCAAATGGAGTTTTAAAAAATTATACCTTACAAGTGTAAGGATTATTGAAATTTAGGAAGTTTGTTTCTGTTTGTTTTCTTCAGACTTTTTTTCTCTCTCTGCCTTAGCCATAGCAATAAGTTCTTCTGTTGATAGTGGATGTACTTCAGGAAATTTTAAAATTAATTTAGCTTGATATCCTTCTTTAGTTAATACATCTAAATCTTGAGTCATTTGTTCAACAGTGTTATAATCCTTTCCATAGATTTTCCCATCAAGTTCAATCATCATTCTGTATAACATTTTGTAGAATAGATCTTGTTGTGGCGAGAGCTGAGAAGCGAATGATTATTTATCAAACTGTTACATCCTTTTTATGAAATTGACATTGATCACGTGATTCCTTAGTTGTAATTTTATTTATTAAAAGTTATTCAACATTGGTAATACTTCTGGAACTTGACGTTATGTTGACCAGCTGGCGATGAAGAAGTTGTAGGTTGTGTAGAAAAAAATATTTCATCATCGCAATATTTTGTTTTAGTGAACATCCTTGTATTAGTAGCACTAACATCAACAGTTAAGTGATAACCACCGGTAAGTAAAACTCGCATTTCGTTAGTTAAATCTTCAAGTTGTTCAAAAGTAGTTATGGTGTTGGTATCATAAAATGCACACTTAACCTTTAGGGACATGTTGAAGTTTTGTATTTAGTGATAGAGAGTGAGATGTGTACGGTACGAAAGGTAGTCGTAGACTGATGAATTTAACAAGTTGATTTTCACTTTTATTATCACACAAAATTGGGTCAAGGTCATCCCATGGAATTTTTAAAAAAAGCAACATATTGTAATGTACAAACACATTACAATATGTTGCTTTTTTATTTATTTATTTTTTTTTTAGGTTTATATCATATTTATTGAGAAACAAATACAAAGAAATATTTACAATCTTATGTATAAACTAATCAGTAGTAGGTGTTACATGAATTGTAAGTTCAGTAGAGTTGTTTCCACTTGGTCCATGTGATACCAAATAGAGTGCGCCGGGTTGAATTATACGAAGATCTTCATTTTGTAGTAGTTGTACGAAGCGCTTTGGTAGGAAGATTTGAAATTTTGCTTCATCACCAATTGTATAAGGTGCCTCGCTTAATGTGCAATTTATAGCATCACCTACTGAAGTTTCCATCTTATTTATTGTATGAATGATGTAGTGTTTTTCTTCTTTCAGCTCGGAACATTTCTTTGTAGGTAGGATTGTTGATTTTGAATGAGCGTTGAATTGTTCAACTAAATTTTGAAGTAAGTTGTTTGATGCCATCTTAATGTTTTTGCTGATGCTAATCTTCTTGTTAATAAGAATATCCGTTGGAGATATTGTCTCTTCGGAGGTTCGAGTAATACTCATGCTGTGTCATGGTAGCGCTCTCACTTTTATTATCGAGACTACCCCCACCACTGACACTACCCCCACCACTGATGCTACCCCCACCACTTTGTTGAAGGAAATTATTCAAGCGGTAGGCATTCTTCAAAGCACACTGTGACCTTCGATGTTTAAAACTTTTTGATGAAATACAAAGTTCATTAAAGTAGCATTGGAAATCTCTATCTATTATTGCATTTATCACTTCATTGCTTGTAAATGATTGTATCCAATTTGCTTTTTCCAATCCTCTTGTGTAGATAGTTTTAAACTCTTTACAATAATGATTCATAATATGCGGCATCATGTTATAATGAATAAAACCTTCATCCCATTTTAAGTTATGAAAATGTTTGTTTAACCATTTGTTTGTAACTTTCGCTTTAGTTGTTAGTTTATTGAATGGAAATGGAGGTTTGAACAAGTAATGATAAATTACAGATGTGTTCATATCCAAAATTACTAAATCTTTAATAATGAAATTTCCATCATTCCCTCGAAAAGCTTGAAATTCAATTATACCTCTTTTAACTTCCATTAACTGTGATGCAGTAGAAAACGAAACCCGTTTGTTCATGATGAAGTCTCATCCACAACTGACTGTTATTACAAACACGATTGTTCTTCTTTTATTTCTTGTGCTTCTTCGTTTATATTAAAATTGGTGTGATAGTTGTTTAATTGTCTCCACATATCCACTTCTTGAGGTATTCGATTAAAAATTGAGGTATCCACAGGACCATATAAAATTGGAATGAATGGTTGTCTGTCCAATGTATCGATTAGATAATCTTTAATTATTGTACTTGAAAATACTAGTTGTTTTAAGTATCTAGTGACAGGACCGGTAGTACAACTTAAAGTGTAAAATTCTTCTTTAGTGAAATGTAATTTTACATCATGTCTAGTTAAATCTTTGAAGCGAACAACTTGTCCCCCACGATGTTTGATTATATCAACTTCAATATTTGATTCTAATAAACTTAATCTTGTTCTTTTTCCAAATGTGTTGTTAGTTAAATAACATTCCAAAAGATGTAAATGTTTCATTAGAGAATCCCAAGAAGTTTCAGTAAAGATAACCATTTTACTTCCTTGATTTAACATAACAATTGGTGAATAATCCAATGATTTTACAATTCCAACAGATATACTTTTTGTCATGCATGAAGAAATAGGGTAGAAAATTCGAAGAAATACTTCTGTTAAAATATTTGTTGTAATGTTAACTTCAACCTTTTTTCTTTTTACTTCTTTTTCATCTTCTCCTTCTTCTTCTTTCTTCTTATGTTTGTTAAACTTGAGGAATTCATCCATTTCTTGTTCAACTTGCTTTTCTATATCAGAACTATTTTCATCCATTAGAGGTGTATTTTCTTCTCCATTAGTAGAATTCATCTTGCGAACGATGTTTCCCATACGACGGTTGAAGATAGAATGAAGTTTCTACTAGTTAATTTCCTGCTTTTATATTTTTTGTAAAATTCTTGAAATTTATACAATTACATAATTGTTTATTTTCAACTTGTGTTTTATAAACAAAATTCTAACCTTAAAAATTGAGGAAGATAATTCTAACCTCAATATTTTGCAGTAGTTGTACTAATATTTTAAAGTACATTTTTCACTATTCCGGTCAGTGGTGTGTAAGTAACTATTTTATCATGTAGAATTAGACAGTATGCCGAAGTTCCATCCGCTACTGGTTCTTCAAATTCCATTTCAATTTTTATATCCACACTTGATGATTTTACTGATTCATTTTGTTTTGAACAATCGATTACAATTATTGGAGCTTTGGAATAATACTGATCAGGTGATAATAGTGGTGTATTAGTCTTTCCATAATATGATGATTGAAATCTTGCATACATATCATATAAAATGGAAAAACGTTTTTTGCTAAACATGACATTTAAATTGTCATATGGAAAGAATTGAGAGTTTAAGAAAACTTTACAATTCTTTATTTTACAGTGATCAAATTGACCAGCATTTGCAATAATAACATCTTTTCGCTTAGTTTGAAAACCGAGTATTATGTACCTTGCACGTTCTAAGTAAGTTGATGTTTTGACGGTTCATGTTTGTCGTTCTGTTTGAGGTAATGTAGGGTATTCATGAAATTCCCAACTTCGGAATGGCATTACAATGTCACGGTCAGATTTTAACTTTCTTAACAATACGATTCTATGTTCATCAGCTAATTTTACATGAGGTACTCTCCAAACAACTTTATCCAATTGTAGTTGCCATTCCAGTTTATCTTCCGTAGTTGCAGGGTCTGCAAGTATTAAGTCCTTATTAGTTGAAGATCTGAGTAATACTAATTCTTGTTTAACATTTATTATAACCCTTTTGTAATCTTCAGCAAATCCTAAAAGCAATCGTAAAGGTACATGAAAATCAAAATGACCGTTGGAAGCAGGTGTTATAGTGTCTTTATCGGGAGCAACCCATCCGGCGGTGACTATTGAATTCTTCTCATGTGGTGTTAATGATGTTAATCCTTTTAATGTAGTTGTTATACCAACCTTTTTTGTTGAATCAACTGTCACCCCTGATATCTCATATCTTATTTCATCAAAAAGATATGCCATTGGGTTATTTATAAAAGGAACTGTTGAAGCAGTTTTTCCATCCAATTTTAATACCCTTCCTTCGATGTACAAATAACTTTCACATGGTAATGTGTAAATATCTTGTTGTTGAATGGGAATTCTTATTTCATCATTATTGTTTAATTTTGATGAAGTGTAAGGGTTGTGTGTGTGATATTCCTTCTCCCATAGTGTTTCGTCGAATGTCGGTCCTTGAGATATATCCAGGATATCCATCGTTGTTAAGTTTTAATCCAATCTTTTGTAGAAAACGAATGTTGTCTGATGTTAACTCTTCCAATGTCGAGGAGCTACTGAGCTCCCGACTCTTCCGTTGTGGTTTAAATGATAATCCCATGTTGATTTTTATGTCGCTGCTCTGATGTGTATTCGTATAGTAATTGTTTCTCCTCTAAAGTCAACACTATGACCGTCTTGATCCAATATGTTCAGTACGATGTCTGAAATGAAACTGGTGTTTAACGGTAGGTATATCAAGTTTTGTGGCTTCTCAACAATTTTAAAACCTGGAGCAACTGTTGGATAAAATGTATGTAAGATATGCTGATTTACTCCTTCTCTATATGATCCATGTATAATATTACATGTTACATCAATACTATTTACTTTTAATATTGTAACAGTTGTATTACCTGAATGAGTAGTTCCAGGAGTTAAGATTTTCTTTTTTGTATCTGTAAATCCAAGTAAACTGCCAATAGAGTTTTTCATTCCGACATCTATATAATATTTTGAAGTTATTTCTGCTTTTAAAGTATTATTATTTCCTTTGATTGTGATATTATCTTCTCCGAGTTTTTTCTGCAATAATTGGTTTATATCATCAATTTCATAAGCTCCAGTAGGAAATGTAATTATTTTCAATTCTGAGTATTTTCCTGCAGCATCCTTAGTTTCATAATAATGTAGTAAATTGTTTTTTCCTTCTGTAACATTAGGAATTGAATTGTAGGTAGTCAAATCAAGTAATGCCGCTTCCCATAATCTTTCCTTGGATAAACGCAATGCTGGGAATAGAGTACTTTTTAATGTGGATGAATTTCCACTCAGTGACACTGTATACGATGACATCTTAAAGGTGACTGACACTTTTCGCTAGAAACTCCAAACATAAATGTCCACATATTTCAGTATTGTTAGGTTGTTCTCTTTTGTAATTGTAAAAAATGTTTTTGGAGTTTTGAAAATAATGTTGAAGTTCTTTAGGCGGTGGTAGATTGCCAAAACTGTCAAAGTAGTAAATGGTTTGTCCGAGCTTTTTATAGCATACCCAATGAGTGCCTGGACCATAGGTGGAATCCAAATTCACTATTCCAGTTTCATTTTTCCATATTTTAGTTGGTAATGCATCTTTCATAAAAACTCCTCGAAAGAATGGTATTTTCAAACATTTTACATAATCATTTAACTGATGATTAGTTAAGGCTTTATTTGGAATTATCAATTGATTTTTTTTATTTAGTACACACGGTACGGTCTTAGGTATAAACCTGCTCCGTTTTTTACCATTGACCAAACAGAAGCCTTTTTTACTTTTGCTTTACGAGTTTTACGACGTCTCTTTCTAATATTTCCACCTTTTTTGGGAGCTCTTCTTTTTGCAGGTCTTCCTCTGCGACGTCGTCTTCCACCACCAAACTTAGCTTTTGTCTTCATGGCTGTTGTTACTGCCCAAGCCGCTGCTTTTTCTGCAATACTTGCGTCACTTGATTTTACTCTTTGCCAAGCTTTTTCTGCTAGAATTTTATCTGCTATTGATCTATTTGTTGAATCTTTAAACTTTGAATATGCTATATCGTGTTGTTTGTAAGCTTGATCTAATTTATTAATTCCAGGATCTCCTCTTGCTAAACGTTTTGCCAACTTAGTTCCAGGTCCACAATATTGATAACCTCCAGGAATATGTAATTCGTATGGTAAAGCGTCTATTGCTCGATTTACAACAGCACCAATAGGTATCCGTCTAAGCAGGGATAACGCAGTTGAAGTTATACCACGTCCTCTCTTGTTGCTGTCTTGATGATGACTGAGTGATACGGCCTTTATTATGTAGTCTTATATAAACTGGTGTGTTTACTCCACAAGATACATTACATAAATGAATAAGTTATGTATAATTTTTTATATTTAAACACTTAGTTATTAAAATTAATTATATATTGATTTATAATTCTATTTTTAATCCAAGCTTCCCGTTCATCGGGTTGAATTATCACATGACTCGTTGTACTAGCTATATGATTGTGGGTATCAATAAGTAAATTTCCTACTATTCTTATTAAACAATCTAAATTTACAGCATCTTTTGGATGTTGAGGATCTTGTAACTGCATAATACGTTTATCATTACATGTGTAAGCGGTCGAATCACTTTTTGATGTTGTTATGACTTGTCCAATAGTAGCAGCATCATTGAAAACTTCACCTGGTGAAACATTAATTATTTTCTTCATCTTAGCATCAAATTTAGTTCCATTGCGTTTATACCAAATTATTGTTTGTTTCACTGTGACACAATCATCTTCTTCATAACCAGGAATAATATTTTTTATTCTTCTATTATGACCTTCGTATGTACCTAATAAAGGACCTTTCGCAATTAATGTTTGTGCCATTATAGGTACATCCGAACTTTTTTCACCAAGTCTTACGTGTGTTATTTTTTTACCTCCCGCATCCCATTCATTATTACTTTCTTGCATTAAATTAAACTTTTCATTTCCATGTATGAATGTATTTCCTCGCTTTAGCACGGCATCTTCATGTTTTACAAAATTCGATGTTTCCTTTTTTAATTCTTTAGATAATTGTTCCATAGTAACAGCATCTTTTGGTTGAGAACCAAACTTTACATTCGTCAATGTTTTACCATGACAATCGATTCCATTAACATCTTGTAAAATACAGTTGTCCTTGATGTATTTTAGGTTTACAGCATCACCGTCTTCCTTTGGGTATCCAATGTCATTTATAATAAATTTATAAAAAGAAAATCCATGTTCAGTTTTTTCCGGTATTATAGAATGTAAATATTCTTTATTAACTGAATCCTTATTATTTTTGGGATTTCCCACATTGGTTATTCTATAATTTCCAGCATCATATGTTTGTCCATCTTTTAAGTTGTTACCCCATTGCAATTTTAAAGTATTTGAAAGTTCAGATAATAAGTATTCTTTAGTAATTGCATCAGAATCTTCAGTTGGTTTACCAACATTAATTAATCTATGTGATTTAACATCGTAAGTATTCTTATGTAATTTCAATGATGTTGAAGTAGCTTCTTTTACTGTCTTTAAATTTGCTCCATCGGTATCTTCTTCTGGATCTTTAACTAATTTTAGTCGTTTATTATTTATGTTATAGTCACCTCCAGGTGTTTGCGGTAATCCGCTTCTTTTTCTGTCTTCTCCAACTTGCACTCCTAATGCGGAGTAGCGTCCGAACTTGTCGACGCTCATGTTAGAACTGATACATCTTACACTTGCAACTTCTTTATATTCGCGGACAATTATACGACTATGCCGCGATTTTTAAGTTCATCAACTAGAGCCACCCATTCATTATTTAAACCAGTATGACCAGCTTCCATAGCTTCATGCAATAGTCTCATTCTGTCAACTAATTTATTGATGTCGTTGTAGTAGATAACATTTGTATTGTATAGATTTTTCATTAATCCTTTACCAGATGTTGAAGTATCTCCTTTACTCTTTTTACCATGTTGTTCAAGAAGTGATAAATCCATAAGTGATAAAGATTTTCTTTTTAATGGTTGTCTCACAGCCGGTGTGGTACGTAATGTTGGTAATTTTCGTGGGGGAAACAATTTTTTTATAACAATATTATATTTTGTTGCACGTGAACGATTAATCATTGCATCCTTTGAGTAGTTTCTTTTATGAGCGTTAGTATTTTGTAAAATTTCTTTAAAAGTATTTAAATCTTTTGCCGAATATTTTATTGGTATATTTTTAAAAATTAATTCATATAATCCTTTTGTTCCTTTATATCTATGATCACCAATAATGATATAATCATCTTGAGTTACTTCAAGCTTAGAGTTACCAATTTTCAATTTATTTCCATCGATTCTTGCTCCATATACATGTGATTTACTTAAATTTGGATTTGATTTCATGTCATGTAGCATTTTCATTATATATTTTCGTCCAAGAGGTCCATGTTGTAATATATCACTACTCAATTGAGTTAAATTTGGAATAGATTGTTCTGCTTCAGGTATTGGCTGTTCTTCCTTTTCAACAATTGATTCTTCTTCTTTTGTTTCTTCTTGCTCACTAGCACTTGTATATGAATCATCATCATCTTCTTTTTTAATGCGTGTACTTCTTGTTTAGAAACCGGTAGTAAAACATCTCCTTCATAACGAGGTTTACCAATAGTTTCTGATATTTGTTTTAAAGGTTCTGTGATAGGTTTAAATGTATTCTCTAAAAATTCTCTTTCACTTAAACCCATCCTTAATGCACGATTCTTTATCCTAATAGAATCACTGAGTGATTTTATTTCTTTTAATAGTTTTTCTTGATTCACCATGTTTACACTGTGAAGTTCAACGTGTAACTAGATGTAGCATTGGTAGTTCAACGCATAAATACAAATTTATCCAACCCTATACGATATCTACCATTTTTAATATCTTCTTCTTTCATAATAACGAGAAATCCATATTTTTCATTCCATGCTTTACCACACATTTCTTTAAATTTGTCAAATGGCATATCCGCATTAACATGATCATTATATATATGCTTTAAATTTGTCTCATCTTGCTTAAAGATGATCAACATATTTGCATTGTCTCTTATAAGCTGTTTTGGAATTTTACTGTATGTTTGACCAATATAAATGCTATCAATATTATGATGTCTTCCCATAGCAAAATAGTTTCTTATAGTATCGTGATTTTCACAAGAAACATCGTCAAATATAAAAATGGAAAATGGTTTTGCTTCATTTGGTTGCATGATTGTTTCACTAGCATTAAACTTGTAGAAATTCACTTCAGGTACATTTGCAAGTATTTTATCTAATAATTGATATTTTGGTTGTTGCAATGATTTTGAAAAAATATATATATTGTTGAAGCGTAAACCTTTAGGATTAGTTATAAGGTTAAAGACAACATTAGTTTTTCCACAATTTGAAGGACCAGTTATTAAACATCTTATCGTATTTGGTAATAATTCACCATGTTTACTATGATTTAACTTATTATTGTCAACCGTCAATTCATCAATATTATTAATATTAAATCGATCTTTTTGTTGTACAATCTCCATCTTGTTTAAAGGTTAAACACATAATGAGCTATTAAATAACTATACCAAGTCTTTTGAAGGAATCCAAGAGTCTTCACTTTTATCAAATCCTAACCACCTAACTTTAACCATATCCTTTTTCCTTTGTAAAATTTTTTCAACAAGATATACATCACCAACTGTTGATTTTAACAACTCATGTCCATAGAATCCACCTTGAAGTAATTCACCCTTATTATCCTTTAAAATGTAAGTTTCAGGTATAGTTGGTTGCACTTTATAAATTGTAAATACTTCATTAGTCCAATTTGGCAGATATCTTTTACTAAATACACCTTTGTATTTGCTTATACGAACTTTATCATTAACCTTAAACTTTTTTGGTTGTAACTTTTCTATTTTTGGTGTTGTATTATTTTTGATGCGTTGTAATACAATTTTAGCATTAGCACTGTTTACTTGGATAGGTTTCATTCCGATGGTACGATGATATTTGTTGTTATATTCTTTTATAAGTTGTGGTAATATGTCATACCACACATATGATCCTCGTTTTGAAAATTGTTTATACATTGCTCCTTTTAATGTTCTATTGAATCTTTCAATTATTGAAGCTTTAACTTCAGAATTTGTAGAATAATGATTTATTTTATACTTTTTCATCAAAGCTCCAAAATCTTTATTAAAATATTCTTTTCCATCATCCGTTTGTAAATGTTTAATTTTAAATTTATTTCTTTGTATTGTTGTTTCCATAGCTTTGGTAACACTTTTACCAGTCTTGTCCTTCAACGGTAAAGCATCAGCTATTTTAGTAAAACAGTCTATAATTGTTAAAATATATTTAAATCCTTTGTTTACTTTACTGTGTGGTATCATTTCAATGAGATCAGCTTGGTAAAGATCATTCATTCCTTTAATGATTGTACTTCTTCTTGGAAATCTTCTTCTTGCTGGTTTATGTAGTTCATTTACAATCTTATCCTTTACACTTTCCATCTTAAAGTGTTGCTTGTACACCGTTTGTAGAAATACTGATCCATACAATGGTTTATTCTCTTATATATAGTTGAAATATGGGTCAAGGTCATTTTATATTAGCGTAAAAAAGAGGGAACATGGCATTGGGCTTGCCATGTTCCCTCTTTTTTACGGAAAGGAAAAAGGAAGAAGGTAAAGGACGAAGAATACGTTTACTGGTCGATAGGGTTTAAGGAATAGTGGCCAAATGGTAGAGTATTAATTTTATCTTCTAAAATATGTCGCTTGTCGTCTTTGTAGCTTAATGCCCACTTTGTTTGTTTGACACTAAAAAGTTGGTGGTTATAACTTCTAATAGTGTTAAATGTTGCAGTTGTTTCAACATTTTCAAACAAACATCTTTTATAATGTTGAAACTGTACGTTCTTCTTTAGGAAAGATGTCTTTATTCCTTTAGCTTTCTTTGTGACTTGATATTCGTTCCTTTCATTTATGTACAGTTGAAATGAATACAGTTTAGACATTAATGCTACAATTTCCATCATCGGCACACCATTTGTTTCATCTTTAAATTTTCCCAATACTTTTTTGTTTTTGTCATAGTCGTAATTTGGATGGTCCTTAGGATAATCGGAAAAATCAAAATCATCTTTATATACAAAGGTCCGTAAATCCTCATACATGTCATTTGTTTTAATCCAGTAAATAAGTGCATCCGTATCCATATATGCAATACCAATGTTATCTCTTCCATAATAATTAACCATCTTCTTATAATGAAACTCGTACATGTGTGTTTTAGAAATATCCAATATTGACATTCCAAGATATAAAGGACGATCCAATACAACTGATTTTTTGTTCATAGAAATAACGACAAGATTTTCATTTATAATTACAGATGAACCAAAGTTTGGTTGTTGCACTAATTTCTGTAATTTTACTGGATCAGTTACTAATTTAATATCCTTATGCTTCCTTTTGTTTTCTAAAGTCTTGCCAAATATTGCATTGTTCATCAGTTTGAAGAAATCTTTTTGAAAACTTGATGTAGCAGCAGCTCTTCTTCTTGTGTTGTTGTCGATGTACGGTTTCAGCCAACAAGATTGAGAGAATTGTAGTATTCGATTAATTTTTGTAATTTTTAATCCCAAGTCTAAAGCCTGTTGTATCATCCAATAATGTCCAACATACCTAGACTTATTGTTTAAAGTCATTAATAATTTTGGCCATCTTCCAGTAGGGGAAATTTCAGTCTTTGGAAGAAGTGGTAAATCGTAATGATGATCATGAAGATGTTCAGGATATTCAAAATCGACGTCAAAAATGTAACCAGTTTCACCATGCTTTGGTATATCCATTATGTTTCCAATTGATTCTGGATCTATCCATTTAAAATTATCATATGGAAGGGGATTTGACATTGCCCATCCGTATAAGTTATTTGCATCAAAATAACCTAGGAATGTTGTTGGTTTTGATGCATCATAATCGGGCAGATACTTATTATTAGCCTTAACATGTCTGGTTACACTTTGTGTCAATCCCCCTCGAACTCCTGATTCTAACATTAAAACCATATCTATATCAGTAAGAAGTTGTAATTTACAATTTGTTTCTTTCAACATGGCTTGCCATGCTAGTCCAGGTGAAGTGTATGAATGAAGAGGGTCCAATCCATATGCTGCAAAACATGTATTTCTAAATTCTTCCATTATATCACATAATAAAGTTACATCTAATTTAACATAAAAATCTGAATATTCTCCCAATGTTGTAAATCCTAATTCATTCCATACTTTACATGCATGATCATAATCCTCTTGAGATATGTCCATGTCATATAGTTTACTTTTAAATTCTTCTTTTGGCGGAAGTGATGTTTCATTAAACTTTTCTAAACTGTCTATATAATCATATGGGAAAACACCTTTCCGAAGTACGAGATCCAGTTTGTCATTACTTACAATCTTCTTTGTTTCAATAAAATCTTGTTTCCTTAAATTTTCAGAAAGTTTAGACAAACTCGACGGCATAAATCGGTAGGAGTCTAAGAATCTTAATTTGACATTTCCAACTGTTTTAGAGAAACTTATAAATTTTTCTGAAGTTTCAGCCAACACATCTATTGAACCATCGTCTCTTCCTAATTCAGGTATTATAAAATGAGCATCATACCCACTGAGGTTATGCAGAACTACAGGAATAAATAGTGGTAAACGATAGCTCAAATTACATTTATTACAAGCAGCACCCCTGTAATAACCTGTAAGGTGGTCATGATCTTTAACTTTATAATTGTCAATGGTAAATTCATTTTTACATAAGAAACAATGAGTTGCATTTTCATGTTGAATTTCCTCTTCTTCCTCCATCGGTTTCATTGGTATGATATTTGTATATAATCTTTGTACATTTTCAGCTATTAAATATAAATGGTCAAGAAATATTGTTTCCACATTTTCACCACGATATACTAGAGGTTCTGAAGTTAATCCATATTGGTTTAAATGTTCTTCTGATAATGTTGATTTAACCATTAAACAAAAACTATTTGGTTTATGCATTTGATATTTGACACTTTTTCTAGCTTCACAATTTTCATCTTCTATAGAAATTAGTGTTGATTCAAAATCCGCATATACAACTATAGGGATACGATATTGATGATGAACTTTTTGAAATGTAACAAATGCTCTGCTTTCTGAAGGTAAAATAATTTTTGCTTCATAATTATTGTTACATAATCTTTTGTGCTCTTGTAACCATTCCATTCCTTGTCTTCCTTCTCGTTGGAAATTAAAACATCTTTTGCAGATCAGCTTTTTGTTTCGATTTTTTGAAAGTTGTTTATTAACAAGAGAGTCAAATTTCTTTATATACACATAATGAGATACATCTCCTTGTGTTAGTAGTAGTAAATCTGTATGATCTGCTAGCTCTTCTTTAGCAATACGTAAAGGATAAACTTTATTTGAACTATCTAATCCAAAAACATTAATAGATGTGCCGGGATTTTTCTTCTCAAATTTTGATATATCTTTTAGTGATACAGGATAACTAATTCCTTGAAAGTTATATCTATATCTTTGATTTTCATAGTGCTGGTTTGGTTCATTACAATGATTTGGTACAAATTTACATGTCATCGCATATCTAAAACATTCGTTATCTTGATTTTTCACATTAACACATGATCTTGTATCCTCAATTATTTTTGGTAAACGAATATAACTAGATCCCATTAGTCCATATCCATGTTTATGAACTCTTATATTTAATCCTTCAATACTTATAAGACTCCACCCTGATCCTCGTCCTTCATGTTCCTGAATTTTAGTTAATATTTCTTCTATACATTTTTCAACTATTGAATCAATGTCTGAACTTCCTATGATAGTTTGATTTTTAGTTATAAATCCTCTTGGTGATAATTCTTCTTGTACATTTATAAACATAGCTTCTAGTAGTAATCCAAATTTGAGAAAATTTAATCTTTTTAATTCTTCTTTTAAAGTTCTACTGATGATTGGTTTTGCTTCTCTAATAAATTCTTCTAAGTTTAAATCTTCATTTTGAATCTTATGATGCATTACTACCTTTCCGGGTAAAGCTGATACTTGTAAATTTGGTAAAGTTGTTGTAGGTCTTGCTGTTATTTCATTTTGTTCTTCTTGTTCTTCTTGTTCTTCTATGTTGTTGTGAATTAGTTCCTTATGTATTTCTAACAGAATATCATCATTAAACGATTCCAAACATTTATCGCAATGATACATGTTTGGTGGTGTTCACTCTTCAAAATTTCGCCAATAAATGAAATGAGCTCTCCCTTTCCTTCTTTTATAATAGTTCCCCCACTACTATTTCATCTTCTTCTTCTTCACTTTCAGAAGAAAACAAACGTCTTGGACAAAATATTAATCTTCTACTAACAGATTCTTCATTAGTATTCTCTATATGAATTGGAGTTTCAATATGTATTTCTTCATATTCAAATGATGACGAAGACTCTGATATTACTACATCCATATCCAAATTTTCATTCTCCACATTATTGGCATTTTCTTCTTCTGATGTTGTTACATCCACATCCATATCATTTATAGTTTCTACTTCTGAAGTTTCGCTATTATTTTCATCTTCTTCCATATTTAAATCCTCTAATTGAATTTTATACAATATTTCAATCATAGATTTCCTTGGATAATCGGTGTTGTCCACAGGAGCCATTTCCAGTAAATGAGGAATAACTGTTTTTGATCCGGCTTATATGATATTTTGCTAAGTATGTCAAGGTCATTTTTGAGTAAGCGAGAACTGGGAATAGATCACTAAGCAGCATGATGATTCATTACTACAAAGTGATCTATTCCCCATTCTCTAAGAAGTGTCCAATCAATAACCAAAGTCCAAGTTCATTTTTTTTTGTTTTGTTTAATTTAAGTCTTTTACATCTTCTTCTTTTATTACACAATTTATAGGTTCACTGTTCGATGTTTCAATATGTTGTTTTATCTTGTGCTCCAGCTCTTCTATTCTTGCTTCCTTTATCATTAATTCCGATTGTAAGTAACTGATGTAATCAGCCGCCATGTCTACCGTTCTTGATCTTATTTCTCCTAACTTAACACCAGGAATCAATCTCTGTAGTTTGTAAAATCTCAACCTTATTCTTGACTCTCTTACTTTAGCCATTTCTCGAAATCTTTGCTTTCTATCTTCTTCTTTGCTTGTGGTCAAGTCCATACTTCTGACAAGTTTACTTTCAGAGTGATTCCTCTATAGTAGGCTTGTCCTTTATACACTTTCCCCCACCATTTTCAATTTCCCCCACCCTACTAATGTAGGTCAAGGTCATCCAATATAACGCGAGAACGAGGAATAGAGCACTAAGTGGCATGTTAGTCCATTACCACAAAGTGATCTATTCCTCGCTCTCTATTCTACATCTACTTTTTTTCATTTTACTATTTTATTATTTTTTTTTTTGTTTTTCTTGGGGGGAATGAGTGTTTACTTTTTACAATGTTCATTCTTCTTCTCCAACTTTTCAATTCTTTCTAACAATTCCAACAAATATGCATTGGTTGCTTGCAAAGTTTGTATTCTAGTACATCCCACTTTAATAGAGGGAACTGTTAACTGTAATTTTGTAAATTCTATCCTTTCTTTCTTGCATCTTTCTCTCATGTATGTGTTTTTCCTGATTCTTCCTGATTGAGCTGATATTAACTTATTACAATCCGAATGGGGTTTTGATACTTTAAATACTGATGTACAAAAATTAGTTGATGTTGTTGGCTGTTGATTTTCATAGAAATTTTGTGTTGAAGTAGTAGTTTGCTGATTTCCATAACAATTTATACTTGAAGTGGCCGGTTGCTGATTTTCATACCAAATTGAACTTGAAGTACTAGGCAGCTGATTTTCATACCAATTTGAATTTGAAGTGCCAGGCTGATGATTTTCATAACAACTTGAACTTGAAGTATTCGGTTGATAATTTTGATGCCAATCTACAGATGCCAATACAGGTGTTGTGGAAGGATGCTCCATCGTTGTATAGAGTGAATTCTGTTCTACAATTTTGCTGGTTTTATCTCATTTCCCCCACCAATAACTTTTACATTTCCCCCACCACAATAATTTAAATTAGATACCAAACTTCTAGGGTCACATCCAAATCTTCTTCTTTTAAATATTTTATAAATGCAGAGCTTTCTGATGTTACATTAGGTGTGTTTAAATATGCCATTATTTTGTCATGACTTTCTTCATTGTGAATATAGCAATGTACATTTAGCAACTTTTGATTATCTTCTTTAGACTTCACAAATCCTGCAACAGAGCTCCAATCTTCATATTTAATTTTAAAATGGCAAACTTCGAACTGCATGTTGTTTCAACAAATGCTGCAACAATATTAAAAGTCTCTTCAAACAACCTGCATTTATGCATGTTCCCCCACCACTTTATAATCTCCACTCCTTTCCCCCACCTTCTTCATATGTAGAAGGGGTATTATGATTTCAATGCACTATACTTAATAAATTCAAACAAATTTTGTGCACAAATGTTACATTTTTTCTTAACTGTTTCAAATTTCATCACTTGGCCTTTTACAAGGTGAACTAATTTACCTCCATCGTCTTCAAATTGTTCAAAGTCTAAAACAGATGCTTTTCCACAATCATGACACATTTTTGTTCCATCTTCAAAAATAAAAGCAAGATAAATACCAAATCCACTATTGTCCTTCTTAAATTTCATAAGCATTTCACGAATCGGTTGAGGTATTTTAGATTTATCTGATCTTATTATATAATGGTAAAGAAACCCATTATTAATAATTTGTTGTAAACATAAAACTAACAAGCTGTCCATAGTGTTAGACTTGTACTGAAAGTTATATCCATAACTATCTCCTTATATGCTCTTACCCCCACTACTTTTATATAGGTCAAGGTCATCGCATATTAAGCGAGAACTGGGAATAGATCACTAAGCGGCATGTTATTACATTACCACAAAGTGATCTATTCCCTATTCTCTAAAGGGGTGCTGATAATTTAGATTCCTAAAATTTCTTTTCCTTCTTCTTCACCTTCTTGAACTGTTGTATTACCAGAACATGTGTGATATTAATTTCTTCAATTCTTGATTTTCCATTTCTAATCTTTTCAATTTTAGATCTCTTGCTTCAACTTGTACTTTCAAAAATTTGATATAACTTCCAGCCCAGTGGATAGTTTTCAATCTTGGAGGTCCAAGTTCAATTCCAGGTATTTGAAATTGTAGTCGATTAAATTCCATCTTCATATCTTCTCGGTCTCGTTTGTCCTTTTCTTGTTTTTTCAATCTTTGTTTTTCCCTGTAGGAAGAAGTCGGAACACAAGGTACATGATGAAACATTTTGATCAACAATTTCTCAAAGAATGAACTTCTACACAGATAATCAACATATTTATCCACATTTCCCCACCAACTTTAAGCCAGTAGTGGGGAGACGGCAGTGGTAGGGAGAATTATGTTAATGTAATGGTTACTTCTACCGTTACACTTGCTCCATTCTGAAAGAGATATTTGTAATATGGTTCGGGATACTGTTCTCTTTCAGATCCCGCATGTTCTTGAATAAAGTTGAAAGCCAATTTTTTTGAATAATCATTGTGAAATACTTCCCTCACACAAACAAGAATTTTTTCTTCAAAAAATTTGACTTGAACTAATGGTATTTTGCTTACATCGTCCTTGTCCATGATAGGTAGCTTGTAGGTAAAAGTATTAGGTGGTAGTTTTTGTGGTTTATCCAGTAGAGAACAAAATTTCTTGTACAATTTCTCCTCAATGTCTGGAAAACGATGTATATCAAACAGATTGTAGTATGAAGGATCAAAAGGTATTTTACGAAACATCTTCGGTCACTAGTCTCTTTAAGACTGATCTCCTGCACAAATATTTAACACATTTATAAACATTCCCCCACCAACTTTTAACTTGTGGTGGGGATATTTTCCCCCCACTACTTCTTCAAAATAGTGGGGGTACCTTAGTCCAATTCAGATTCAGATTCAGAAGACAGTAAAGGTGATATGGGTGATTCCAATGATGAATCCAATATAAATATTTCAATAGCTTCCTTAATTATATCTTCATCACTATCGTTTATCATTTCTTCAAATAGTTCTTGTTCAATCTGTACCATTTCTTCCTCTTCCATCATAGAATCATTATCAGTTTCGTCATAATTTTCCTCTATGTTTTCTTCCTGTATTTCATTTGTGCTTTCAAAAACATCTTTAACTTGAGAATAATTAATAAATGGAGTATCTCTAGACAACATGTTTCTTTACTACTTCTTTTACTTCAAATAACAAACTATGCATCGCTTACTTAGTCTTATATATACTCCTACCCCCACTATTTTTGCAAAACCAACTAATAGGAGGGGGTTTATATCTATTCTTCTCTATCTAGGTTATATTTCATTGCTGTCACATCTACTATAATTTTCTGCTCTTCAACTTTATTGCGAATAAAAATTGTCCAAGGAAATAGTTCATTAATATTGTTAATTGTTACTTTTATACTATACAAAATTTCAAAATGTTCTACTAATGAAACAAAAACTATAACTCCTAGCTCATTGTTTGCCATAATTTTTTCTTCAATTTTCATCCGTAAGTTTGTTATCAAACTCCATATATTAATATCATTGGCTATAAAACCATCAATTCTGGTAAGCATCTTCATGCCGCAAGGTGTAGGTACAGACTAGAAACTTGGAGGTTCATAGCCCGCCTTTTTATTAATTTTAAAAATGGGGAGGGGGAAGGAATAAGGATTGGGAAGGGATAGGGTGTAGGAAGGGGGAAAGGTAATTTTTGTAATTACACTACTTGTGCAAGAAAATAGCCACCAGTGTCCACACCTTGTTCATAGCACTCCATCATAGATTGTGCCCACTGCAACATGCGGTCTCTGTCATTTGGTGTGACAAGTAAAGAATGACTATCACCATACAATATAAAAGAGTCAATTCGTATATAACATCCTAAATTTAACCATTTATTAGCTTCAACCAAAAATTGTTCTATTGTATCAAATGGAAATTGTGGATGAATTGCTATAACTTTACGTTCTTCACTAAGTTCAACACTATAATCATCATCGTCTTCACTCTCACTCTCACTACCATTATTTAAAATGTCTTCAGGTTGTACAAAAACATCGAAAATTTCGGAAGAATTAAAATGGTAATTCACATTAGGAGGCATTTTTTCAAACAAATAATATTTTAAAAGGTGGAGAAAAAAATACAAGAGATGTACTTGACGGCACAAAGTGCGAGTACAGACTAGAAACCTGAAGGTTCATAGCCCCACTTTTATAAATTTTAAATATGGGGAGGGGGAAGGAATAAGGATTGGGAAGGGATAGGGTGGAGGTGGGGGAAGGGTAATGTGGTTATTAAGCCACTCTTGCAACAAAGTACCCAACACCAATGTTCAGTTCGTATGATCTCATCACATCGTCCTGCCAAGTAAGAATTTGTTCTCGATCATTTGGAGTTAGAAGGAAGAAGTTACTGTTATTGTAGACAATAGGTGAACCAATTATAATGTTGAATCCTAAATTTAGCCATCTATGTGCTTCAAAAATAAATCTTTCAACTACATCAAAAGGAAATTGTGTTTCTATAAAATATACTTTGAATTGTTCATTAATTTCAATTTCATCTTCACTGTCATCTTCACTTTCATCTTCACTGCTATTATCCATGTCTTCTATCACATCTTCTTCATGTTCTTGGAAAGCATCTTCTTCATGATGTTGGAAACCATCTTCAGGTGGTTGAAAAACATCTGCATTTTCAGAAGGATTAAAATTTTCATTAAAGTAAGGAAGCATTTTAAAAATAAAGATATTAAGACTGGCAGAAACGAAGCAACAAGAGTGGTGGAAGAAACCAGAATGAAACACTAGCCATAGCCGGCGCGTCTTTTATAACGGTATGCAAATGAGAGGGGTTAGCAGCCGGCCATGACCGGTCATTGGCCCGGGAGGTGGGGGAAGGAGTGGGGGAAGGAGGGGGGGGCTCCATTTTTTCGGGGGGGGGGCTCCATTTTTTTGGGGGGGGGGTCATTGACCTTTCAGGTCCGGTCATTGACCCTAAGGAGTGGGGACGGACACAGAACCCTCCTTTACTCACTACTCACATGAAAGTAGGTCACGAGACTTAGAGTGTTAAAAAATAATGGGGGAGAAACACAACGCTATAACGCATTGTGTTTCTCCCCCATTATTTTTTTAGCAACAATTTGGAAAAAACTAAGTGAATTTACTGTTTACGCCCCCACCTTGTAATACGATCCTTTTTATCCCTGAGGAGAAAGTCTTGAGAATCTAAAGTGTTAAATCTCTTCTCTTTACACAAATTCTCACAAACTCTAATTTTATATTTTAAGCCGTTACATTTTGCCAAAATGTGTTGGTGGTCAACAACACTTAGAAAAAAATATTTCAAACCTTTCTTAAGCCTCTCTCCTCTGACGGATATTATTTTAGGATTGTCTTCAACGGTGGGGGTTTCTGTCAGTTGTGGTTCAGAAATATGTTTCACGATATGTACACGGCAAAAACTTTCATTTTTAACACATTTCCTCCCACAAGCTGATCCTTTCTTAATTCCCTTAATAAGCATTTCAGGGCAAGTAGTGGGACGGCTAAATGCCCTACGACGCTCTTCTTGTAATGATCGAAATTGCTCTGAAGGAGCAGGTTTAGGGGCAGGTTTAGGGGCAGGTTTAGGAGCTGGTTTAGGAGCTGGTTTAGAGGAATTAGTTTTGTAATAGGTATGGTCTTCAAGTGTAGCAAGTGGTGGGGTAGGAGGCAATGGAGATAGTGGGGTGATGGGTGTACTTAGGCGATGAAGAATAGTTTCAAATGAAGGAGTCTTAGGATGGGGAGCTGGCTTCTTCGGTGGCGGCATCATAGTTGATAGCGGTGCAGAGTCATTTGAGAGCGAAGGCGAAGGCGGTGAAAAAATACTACGAAGTCTAGAAGAGTTGGTTGGCGGAAGAATAGCTCCAGAAGTTGAAGGTTCAGATGAAAGCTTCTTCTTATACCAATCCGGACAGTTTTTCAAGCGAAGAGTTTTGTTTGATGCAGTAACAGCCGTAGAAGTCGAAGTCGAAGTCGAAGTTTAAGTAAAAGTTGAAGTGGTAGAAGTAGTAGTAGGCACAAAAGACATCGTTATAACTCCAAGTTCACAGCGTAACGTCTGGAATCGGAATGAAACACTAGCCCCGGCCAACGCGTCTTTTATAACGGTATGCAAATGAGAGGGGTTAGCAGCCGGCCATGACCGGTCATTGGCCCGGGAGGTGGGGGAAGGACTGGTGGGAGAAGGAGTGGTGGGGGAAGGGGGGGGCTCCATTTTTTCGGGGGGGGGGGCTCCATTTTTTCGGGGGGGGGGGTTCATTGACCCTTCCAAAAGTGGGTCAAGGTCATTCAAGATTTATAATGATCCAAGGTGATGGGAACAGTAATACTGTTCCCACCACCCTGTTTGCCTAACGGTTCCCACTCCCAACCCACTAGTTACGTTCTGCAAGGGACATCGACGCAATTTTGTTTGGACCGTCCGGGTCTACCGTAACCGTGAATTCCAAGGGAAACTGGAACACCTAATGCAGAAACGCAACTCTAACCCCACCCAAACTAATCCCACCCATCATATTCCTAAACAAAATGCAAAAAAAAGTCCGGCTTGCGGATGTCCCACCCATTTTAAATGAAGTTCAACTGAACTTCTGAATTTACAGTTAATCTACCCCCTAACATCTAGCTGTAAGGCAAAACAAATGCACAAAACAAACATAAATTATTAGTACCAACACATCATTATTAAAAACCAAATAATTCAACACAACCAAATACCATCATTATTCTTAAAATTAATACACCTTAATGCTAAATACCATCATTATTCTTAAAAATTAATACACCTTAATGCTAAACCCAACTTATAACTAACATCGCAATGCGCAAATTATTTCTTAAACTAAACACACACACACACATACCACATTGCATTAAAAAACGCAACATAGTAGAAGAAGTTCAAATATATATAGGCCTACTATATATTTGAAACCTCTTGCTGAGTTGCCAACAACCTTTCGCTATGAAAGTTTGTTGGCGACTGAAGCAAAGATATAGCTCCTATCGCTCCTCGGGTTTTCAAGGAGTGGGGGAAGTTGTTTCACTCCAGTACAGTGTTCAATCCAGTCCAATTCGCAGCAGTGTAAAAGGAAGGCGAAGGAGTGGGGAGCAGCATATGCACAGCAACGCAAAACCAAGGTTTGAGGTTAGAATTATCCATGTGCAGCAGCGCTAAAGTGAGTAATACAGGACTAGGCGCATGCGCAATAGCATAGTCACTATTCCGATCCGGAGAACTCGTTGCATGCGCAGCAGGTTTGAGGTTAGAATTATCCATGGCAGCTGCCATATTTAGTCTGGTTTCACCACATAAAGTCAACAACCGGTGGTGACCGACCATTGACCTGGAGGAGTGGGGGAAGGAATAGGGGAAGGAGTGGGGGAATGGGGGGGGTCATTGACCTTTCCGGTCGGTCATTGACCCGAAGGAGTAGGGATGGACACGGAACCTTACTTCTCTTACTACTCAGGTGAAAGTCGGTCAACCAGTCATTTGCTCACCATCTGCCGCCATCTGGCTGGAGTTATTGCCTCTATAAAAGTGGGTAGTTTATCGCGCCACAAACATTCATTGCCTTGCATCCGCTCAGTCATCATCTCTCATTAGTTTTACGTTATGACTACTTCGGTAACTAGGTTTGAGGTTAGAATTATCCATGGAATAAACTTCGTTACTTTTAGCATTCATATTGTACGTTAATTCTAACCTACAAAATTACTACTCCGGCATTTTCTTTTATTTTCTTTTACACTTTATTTTATATCTCAGTCTTATTTTAACTTCTGAATGTAACACATCAGTTACAATGAATACACAATGTTTAAAATTAAAGCTTTTGCGAACACAACACATATTACGAAGTACTTCTAAACCTTCAATTTCAAAGTGTAAAACTAATTTAAATAGAGTTAGGAAGAAGTACAGTTTTAACCCATTATACTGTTCGACAACTTCTCAGGTTAATGTTGATGATAGTGTTATTTACGACATTTTACGTTCTATGTTACACTTCAATAACTTTGAACTTGTTACACCTATCGACTGTGTTCAACAAGTTTTTTTATTTTACCCCCACCATTCCCTATATAAGGGCCCCGACAATAATTCCTACTTCATTATCTTCTATGCTCTTCAGCTAACAACATCTCTACTCTAATTTACACTACAATAATAATGGAAACCAACCAAGAAAATATTCAAGTTCATGAAATATCATCAACAACTCATCCAAGGGAAAATCCTTCTAGAAATTCAACTTCAACAACTCCTCAGAACCCTGTACAAGTTCCAGATGTATCTTCTACAACAATAAATGATGTACAAGCTATTCTTCAGTCCCTTGTTGGTTTTGACTGACCTATATGACGATCACCAATAAACTGAACTCTTAGAGTTCAATCTTTTTTAAAACCCCCTCCATATGACCTTGAAGCAATTATCCCCTCTCCTTTATACATTAACTCCTACTTCAAAAATTAACACCATCTGCTCACCCCTTCTCCACCCCTTCATTTGATTTAGCCTCTCCCCACCTGAAGCTATATGGCATGGCATATGGCGGCAGCGACTGATTTGGCAGCTGGCCGATGGCAGCTGGCCGGCAGCGGCTGGCAATTGGCACGACTTCCGTTTTGAAAGTAACCAAACCCCACTACTGTCATATATTAGTTTTTCTAACTCCTAGTTACCTAGTTGATAATAGTTCGCAAGTCTTATCCAACTAGTAAGTTGAAAAGTAGTTTTCATATCCAAAACAGTTTAGTTGAACTTGTATTTAAAGTGCAATATACAGAACCAAATTAATAGCAATGTTAAACAGAACGCCCAAAAATTAGTTTAACAATAAAACTTAAACTTGTCACATCCCATGTTAAAAGAGATTAGTTTCGCTCATGAAAACCCAGAGCAGAATTAAGCGAATTGAGGCTAGTGTTACTTATAATTGTCATAGTCTAATTTTATGGATTAAGTAAGGGCTAAGACCTTCATTCTACCCTTAAAATGAGCTAATTTGTTTAAAAAATCTAAAAAACAACGAACGCCTGCAAAATTATTATATCTATCCGTTTCCATTCAAATAATCAGCATAACTCTTGGATATAAATTTGATTGTGCTTAGGGCGCAAAGTTTTCACTTTTCTATAACTTATTTGTTTGTTTATGAACCCATTGTATTGTAGGAGATGACTTGATGGCTAATGAAGGGTAAAGGAGGCTAAAGGAGGTCTTAACGGCACTCAGGAGAAGTAACACTATCAGCGCTTTATTCTGCTCCGGTATTCTATAATAAAACAAAGGAACTAAAAACATTCCTTGCTTATTAGGTTCTGATGTGCTTAGTTTCGGCCTCCACGAAGTTTAGAGGTTGCGGATTACAGTAATTATTTATTTGTGAATAGTTTCAACCTAGTGCAACTGTGATCGACGCCGTGTGTGTTTTCTCCCTCGCTCGGTCTCGGTCCTGTGTCCCGGATTGATAGAACGCTCCCCCAGTCGCCACTAAACCTCCCCACCGCCGATAAGCCGCCTCCCCTCCACTCATTTATCTTCCCCCAACTGAGTGTTTCTCTGACTTGGACTTCCTTTTTGTTATCTCGTCGTAAATTGCACGCTCGGGCTGCTCAGTGGATTTCATCGTTATATTTGTCGTAGGCCTACCCTGTTATTGTCATCTGATGGCTGTAAAATACAAAATTGTATGTAGAAACTGGGCACGCGATCCAGTTTTCAAAATTTAAAGACAAATTATTTTGTATATTCACAAATACATTAAACATTAAAAGGGAGACATTTTTAATTAGGCCTACTAATAAGATACCTATAATAAGATAATAAGATACACCTGTGCTGAAATAAGAAAACCAAGTACACCGCAGATTTTGCTCATTACATGCCCAGTCTACTATCATAACATCCCTTAATTCCTTATAGAGAGGCGTAAATAATTATGAGTTACTACCTCACTCTATTACGTCCATGGAAAGTTAAGTAGGTATTGTAACATCATTATCAGACAGTTAAATTGTAAAATGCGAGCAATGTGAACATTTGTTTTCATTAATAAAGTCAAATCAATTGTTTATGATTTATTTTCACATTTCTCTCGATTCTTGCTGAAGTTTCTTGACATTTTTATCTATCAGTTATAAAACAATAAATTCATTTCCATTTCTTGCCATTCGATATTCAGTTATATAATCGGTGTTCACGCCTCCGCCAGACACGGTCCACTGATAACAGCGCTGTTTCTGCATGCCGCTGTGGCAGACATGGCATGATGTTATCACTCGACCCAAGCCGTGACAGTCGTCGCCGGTTGACAGCTCAGTCGATTACGTTCTGAAATGCGGATCGGTGATCGCTACAAAGAGGCAACACTGTAAATGCTATTCACGCAGCTTCTGGCTGTCGGCGTGTGCCTCAAATGTTGTAATCAATTATAACTTCATCATATTGCGATAACGTGGTATTACGAACGATTTTTAGAAATTTAAATTGAATTGCAATTAAAAAAATCACAGTGTTTGTTTTTACTTACAGTATAATCAAATGTAATTGGCCCATAAGAATTTGCATAAAGCGCCCCTATTTCATCAACCGTCAGAATGATACTTATAAAATACTTTAACTACTGACCATACGTGAACATGTTATAGTGTCGAAACCTAGGTCTTAGCTCAACGACCAGCATCGAACTGGAGACTTAAGATAACATTCAACCACATTTATATAAACAAGTTCAACGTGTGGGATGGTTACAAAAAAAAAAAAAAAAAATAAATAAATAAATAAAATAAAAAAATATAAAAAAAAACAGCGGGAATCGTGGGTAAAATGGGGGACAAAAACTAACGTGTGTTTATCACTATACATCTATTTAACCTCGCTGGAATAGATATAGTAGTTGTTTTATAATATTTGCTTTTGAAAGCTTATGAAGATCAATCACTTCCCTTGCCAATGTGGGAAAGATACACTCTTCAAGGACTCTTAGGGCCCCTCCGTTTGGATCTGTTAATAGTTAAATATTTAGCATTTTACTTAAGAAACTATTTCACGCCGAGCTCTATTTAATGGTATTTAAATCATTAAAATCTGTTGAAAATTTTAGGAGGAGTTCCTTGTACAAAAACCATGTCGTGTATTAAATAAGTACATATAATTGTTGGAGGATTTTCTTGTACAAAAAAAACATGTCGTGTATTAAATAAGTACATAGAATTGTTGGAGGATTTCCTTGTACAAAAAACCACGTCACGTATTAAATAAGTACATAGATGTATAGATACATGGTGGTTAGTCGATAGGCGTAAATGTTTTCATTCGACACAGCAATGCAGCTGCAAACAGCGGTTGTGGTCGGCATCAACACGGCTCTGGCGGCCAGTTTGGACACAACGTGTGTTTGGTTAGGACGGCCCCGGGCTGGCAAAACATTGCCGAAAATATGAAACTCACTTAAATACCACTACGGGATGGATAACTTCCCGTGTTTATCATTATATTGTTCGTACGAAATTGGGTGTTTAGTTTTTATCTGGTAGCTACAGATGTATTGATTATAGAATACGATTTGTGTTTTAGTCGTTCTCAGTTAATTTATTTTATTTATTAGCTCTTAAGTGTCACTATCGCAATCTGAGTTTGATTTAGTTTTTGAGATTTCAAGTGGTACCCTACACTCAGACTTAAGTTTCAATTGTATATTTGAAGATAACAAGTGTACAGACACTTATTTCTAATGGACTGATAAAGAGTGTCATGCGTGTAGAGGTAATTCCGTCAGTTATAAGTTTTCACGGTCGATGTAGATTAATAACTTCAAAATAGTTCAGTTAATGCTGAGTCGCTTAGTTGGTTGTTTGAATGCTGGGGGAACCATAACAGCGACGTCGTGGGTTCGAATCTCGGATAGGCCGTTGGGTCCAAGTAGTATTTTTATCACTGTACTATCAAAATTTATTGTTGTTTCATGTCCCCAACCCCACCCATCGTCTCCATTCCTTTTCTACAGTAGGCCTATTTCGGTTCGCTTACGCACACATTTTTAGTCTACCTGGATCAGAAAATTAAAGGTGAAAGGCTAAAAAAACTCAATGATTATGTAAAAGACTATGGTTTATGATGACCAATGAGCTACGGAGTTCTAAGCTCTACTCCGCACTTCTTCTCCCCGCCTTCACTTTGATGTAACCAGTGAACAGTATCAAGTACCTCCGTACCCGTACAGTTAGTATAGGGATCGTCGTCGTCCACCACTCCGTGCCGATTGCGTTGAGCTGGATGAGTCGGGGACGGATAAGGCGAGCATTACCATTTATACGAGCTGTGCGATATACTGGCTACCCCCTCACTCCCCCTCACCCTTCACCATTGCCTCACCGATCCTCTACTCGTCGTTTCGTATACTCGCGCTGTCTGCAGATGCCGCTAATATCACTGTATAGTGCTGTCCAACCCGCCAATGTAGGCGATAAGCTTATGGGTGTATTGCTCTGAAATATTTTCAAAAATGTTTTGCCTAATGCCGCCCTCCTTGGTGAAAACACAAACTGAGTTTTTACAGTGTATTCTAGTACACTGTTTCAGGTATGCCAGTAAAATATATATTCAAATCCTTACTATTAATTTTTTAAAGTGTATCATAAGAGTAGTTATATCCGCTTCGAAAACTTATTCCGTGGCTTCCAGAATTTAGTACATTCAAAAACAACTGACAAAAAATAAGGGAGGGGTTTTATCTGGCTTGATGACGCTAAAAAACCAGTCTATTAATTAAACGCATTTAGTTGAATACATGATCGAGATTTAGTTTATATGTCCTTCCGTAATGTTCGAAACCTGCGTTTTGGCCGAAGGTCAAAGAATAATCAAAACTACTATTTAAAGATCGTAGAATAAGAATTTTGAGTTGCTAATAAAAAGTTATGAATACAGTTAGGAATAATGTTTAATCATGTTAAGTGCTTAAATAAATAACTATCTTTTGCGATTGGTGTGATGTGTGATGGAGCTATTATTTCAAGAGTCATACGTAGTTTGGACCGTAGTAACTGTTATCTGTTCAGTAAAATGTACTCTACGTTTACTTTCTGTCTCCGGAAAGTTATCAGGGGTCTTTGCAACATCATTACGACTTCCTCCATCTTGAAATGGCAAATGCGGTTTGACGTAAATTTCAGGTTCTCTTTTCGCCGCGTCCTTCACATCTTTCAAAGCTCTCAGTAGTTCTAGTCTTGTAGTTTCCAACATTTCAAACCCCTTGTTGAAGGAACTCTCCGGATCGAAGTTGTCGCCTGCTTCTTCTTTGAGTGTCCTGTATCTGCTCAGCTCCGTTTGCCAGTAGAGTTTGTCCAGTTTCTCCTCCATTTCCAGTCTCTGTATGAGGTTTTGCCTCAGTCTCTCCAGGTTACAGATGGACTCTAGTCGCTGGCATTTCTCTATAGCCACAAACGTATCCGTCGAGTCAAACAGGCTGTCTCCATCCTCTACGTCTTCCCCCGAAGACGTGGTCGGCTCCTCTTCGCTGTATCCAGGCTTTCTCCTGATCGCCACCGGACCATAATTCTTGGTGGTACTCTCCAATCTCTGATCGTGGTGCTGTGGTCTACCAGAAGGCTGGGATTGCTCGTGGTAGTCGTGTTGCCACATTTGCACCTCGGAGTCCTCCCCTCGTTTTCTTGGAGGTTTGCGTCCGAGACAATGTTCCAAAGCGTCTTCAAGCTCTCTTATCTGTTGATCCTTGTCGTATAGTTGTTGTCTGTGTCTTCGTATCACCTCGCTAAAATGTTCGCTCAAGGTTTCTCCTGAATCTCCCAAATGATCTACTCCGTGAATGGCAACGGTCGAACAGTCGCAGTGATCTTCACATTGCTGATGATCTCTTGAAGGGCCGGCGTCAAACCTTCCTTGAGTCCCAATCGAATCATCGTATTCTGTTTTAATCTTAACTTTTCCAGTCGTAGCGGGGGTTTCTTTACTTCGTTGAGTATTTTCCCTTGACGAATAATCCAATAGCGTGTTTGATAAATCTCTGCTATATTGTTTTTCTTGGAGTTCCCTTATTTGACGATCTTTCTCAGCCAAAACTGCATGGTGTCTTCGAATTACTTCACTGAAGTGATTTCCAAGAACCTCCCAAGATTTTACATAGTCATCGTCCACATCAATTTCTATTTCTGATACGATACTACTTCTAGATTCGGGCACGCTCGGTAGTAATGCGTTAGTCCCTCCTTTCTTGTTTTTATTATTTTCAAGAATCAAAAATTTCCGCTGTAATTTTTTTAGTTGTTTCCTTGTGTTATTTAATTCACTTTTTAAATATTCATTTTCGCGTTTGATGTCTTTCACTTCTTCATTTTTAATGGTGTTTCTTGAGATTTTTTTCAAGAGTTCTTCGTGACTACGTGGAGTGTAAGTATGTATTTGATGGTTAAATTTGTCTTCGTGGACGACGGTTAATTTTTTTGAAGACATTTTTTCAACACACCTTTTACTAAGTCATGATTAATTTTGATTTTTTTATAAAGATGGAGGAAACGCGAGATTTAATAATTTAACCTAAAAGTATTATGACACAATAAATAATACAAATATTTTGATTTGACTCTGATACACCATTCAACTAACATATGTTATTATTATTAGTAGTAGTGTTATCCAACACATAAAAAAGTAAATAGTGTATGTTTTTTATTCGAATTTTTACAAAATTGTATCAAACTAGAATATTTTAAGAAGTATATGTATTTCAAGACGCTTTCTATTGTTTTCCTGCCCAAATGTAATTAAAATCATGCAATATCTTCTCAAGAAATCACGACATCTCTATACTATGTATATGTAACTAATGAGTATAGAAGATGTAACCATGAATTGGTAAATTAATTGACCTGTTAACTAACTTTATACTAAACTGATTAAATTTTAAAATCAGTTAAAACCTGTTTTCTGAAATGTCCTGTGACTAATGATACCATTGTATTCTCTTGAGTCAACACGTTTTACTGCAATGTAGGTAGGTCTATTCATAATTTTGCACAGCGCTCTATCACCTCTTGCACGGTGTTGGGCGTATGTTTACCTCCCAATATCTTAACCATATTCACAAATTTCTTCTTTTATACAAGAATTTCTGTCTTGTGTTCGAGGGGGAAAACAAGATTCACATTATTACATTTGGTTGAAGAAAGGCGAAAAAGTGAGAACATTCTAATGAAGAGTGGGAAATATTGGCTTGGTATTGCGTTTCTTTCGTGAAATCCAATGCCAAGACAAATAAGCCGCGGACCCTATAGTTTAAGTGTCGTGGTGTTGCACCATGATGTTGTACAGTGTACAATGTACAGCCTCACAGCAGTCGACAATGCGAGCTAGGCGCCAGTCGCCAGTACCAGACCGCCGGGATCGATACCGGCGAACAGCTGATGCCATAACCTCTTTGTCCCGGACATTTCACTCTCCATTTCACCCGCCTGTCGTTAACCGTATCACTATAATATACGGTTGGGCATACAATGTTTTTCATTATAATGATATACGTTGGCTCTAGTTTATTTACATTTGTATTATAAACTATGTCAAAGGTGCCTTATGTAACTTTCAGTAATTATCGTCCGCCCTCCATTAACCTTTTCCTAATTAAATACTGTATAAAGAAAGGATTGATCAATAGGATCAATATTTTCAAAGTTCATGCCAAATGACTCGGTGGTCGTATAACTATTTTTGGCAGAAACAACTACAGACCAAGCCTTTTCCAATGAAACCAAAAAGTTGAATATCGGTTGAAAATTGTAGTAGGAGTTCTCAACATAAAAAACCCTTAGCGTATTAAATAAGTATAGATGTGATTATGTGGGTTTTTTATTTATTATTTTTTTTAGTTGTTTATATTAGATGTTAATATAATAAAAATTGAAACGAATTAATAGTCTTCACTTCCAATACCAATTTGCCTTCCCGCTTATCGACATGGAGCCTTATATATTACTGTTTTATATCATTTGACTTGTGTCACATGTGGAATTTATAAGTTTATGTAGGGTTTATAAGGTCAACAAATTCACTATACTGCCTATATGATACGGTTAATTCGTTATGTTATTATGAAATGTACATTGCTTCTTATGAAGAGTTCTAGGGGATTTGGAAAAATTTGTCAAGCAATGTGATACTGTATCGAGGCTTGTTGTATAGATGTGTGACCGTATGATTCTAAAAAAAATCATTATACTGTACTTATATTAGTGTGTTGTTCCAGGTAATGACTCAGTTGCCGAGGGCGTTGTGAATGCACGAACGAGCTGTCGTAAGTCAGTACATAAGCCTAATAAAGCCCTTCGTATTGTAATACAGTGGATGTGACGTCTGTGCAGCAAATGAGATTGTATGCAAGTGCGACTAGCTGATAAAAATGCCAGTGAAAGAGCTTAAATGACGGTGAATGTCCATGTATCTTGTAGAAAATATTGTTAAATCCAACAAGGGAAAATACACAAATAGTAATCAAGAATTTAGCTACTGTAATTCTTGTGTTTATAAAGATGCTGATATCTTAGTTATGATGGCAATCTATAAGGTGCAGGAAACAGAACTTGTCATATTATACGATTACAGTTTGGACCAACGATTAAGGTTAAATTCAATATTAATTTCTGAACATAAAGAACCCATAAATGCTCTGATAGTTTCTCAGTGTCGGTTTTGGTTGATTCTTATAGTATACATAGTTTTGAAAAATATTATTCATTTCGCTTTATTAATTTAAACCTTGTATAGTTCACGTTTATTTAGAGTACAAATAAACTTAATCATGCTGGGGCCTAGTACAACTTTTTATGAAAACTTATGAAGTTGTGCACCAACCTACGAACCGAGGTCATAAATGGATGTAAAAACTAACATTGCTAATACTGGATCAATAATAAACAGATGCTTGAAAGAAAATTATTGAATTTCTCTTAATATAATGGGTCCTCTTGGTTTTGTTACGATTACAATTTTTTTCTTTTACAATGGTTTGAAACCGAAAGTATTCACCAAATAAACGAGGACTGTCGAGTGGTGTTGGGGGGGGGGGGGGGGGGGCAGGATGGCTGCTTTCACTGGGCTCGAAACCCACATCACCGCAAGGTTACGGCACGGGCACTACAGCCGTGGGGATAACTACATCAGAGGGAATTTTGTATAATTTCGTTTCTTCAGATTAATGACGAAAACTTTCTAATAACTAATGTTGCTAACAATTTAAAAATGTGTTTTTAATACCTATACAGAGTGTTTGGTGGTCCGTGTCAATAATGTTTAAGGAGTTATTATCCATTAAAAATGAAACGAAAATAAGCCGGCGCACCGAAACTGCGATCCTAGTTTTAATCCTCAAAAGGGTTCGCTAATCCCACAACCGAAACTGCGATCCTGGCCATAGGCGTCATTTCAGCATTCTGATTGGGGGGGCAAGATTTTCATAAGGTCATACCCCCTCCCCCCCTTCCCAAAAATACGCAAAACCTCTTAAATTTCGCTAAAAACTGCCAATAAAAGCTAATTCTGTCCATAAAATGTGAACTTATAATATAATCTCACAAACCCACGAAAACAATAATCTAATGCATTAATTTTTATTATACTGTATAACATGCTTGTATTTGTAGAAAGTCATTATTCTTCTGGAACTGCCAGTGGTTACGGTGATGTAAAACACCTTAAGAAATTTAATGGGTTAAATTGGTTAATGGATTCTAAATCGTTAAAATAAAAAACATCATTTTATAACTATTTAGTTATTTTTATTGCATATTATTTACAACTCTAAAGTTTTACAGTCGGAAACATAGACTAAAACCTCATAGGTTTGTATGGTAAAACACAAATTTTTATCTTTATCAAAAATTAGTTTTTGACAAAGCACCTTTGCAGTCTGCCGTATAAGGGACAAAAAAATCATTTAACATTTAACTATTGTTGGTTAGGATCAGTACAGCTACGGTATATTGCCCATTACATTATCTAAAATAAATGTTGAAAATAAATTTTTATTGAGGACAAGAAAGGTAAAAAATTACTCAGTGATTAAAAAAGATAAATAATGATTTACAAAAACATCTATACATATTTGATATGTGATACGGGTTTTTGTACAAGAAACTCCTCCCACAATTTGCAATAGATTTTAATGATTTCAGTGCCATTGGATAGATCTCGGCGTGAAGTTGTTTCTAAAGTGAATTGGTAAATTGTATTTAAAAAGAGGGGACCTACAAGTCCTTAAAGTTTGTAATTTTCCCATTTGATTACCCATCAGTAAGGAAATTGATTTATTTTCAAGTAAAAAACAGTAAAGTGTAAACATCGGACATCAGCGAAAGTACTCTATCTACCTTTTCACACGAAAGAGGTTATGTTTAACCAAGGCAAGGCTCCGGTCTACCTGAGCCCGAACGACGTTACCAAATGCCTCCTCGCGGCCGTAGCGCTAGGCGAGTTTGATGGCTGCAGACAGTGCAGAGGTTTACTGGAATCGTGTTTTAAAGTTAACTACAAAACATAACTAGCGTAACTAATTAAGATAGAGATTGACTCTAAACTTTTTCTAAAAGTAGAGAAACGGATCTCGTCTTCTCTGGTTTTAGAATTTTTAAATATAATTTCTAGTTTCAGTTATAACTGTCTAAAATCATCTGTTTTTAGTGGCAAAAAGTTTTATAGATGTAGAGGTTTACGGGGATCGTGTTTTAAAACTAACCAATTAAGATAGAGATTGAATCTTAACTTTTCTAAAATTAAAGAGACGGGTCTCTTCGGCTCTGTTTTTAGAATTTTTAAATAAAATTTTTAATTTCAGCTATAACTGTCTAAAATCATCCGTTTTTTCTCGATGCAAATGAAAGGGTTTTTAGAACCCTGTTATCTTTTGCTAAATGAAGCCTAGAGCTACAATTAATGTGTCATATTAAAGAAGAATAATGGTGCTAAATTTCCTTTCTTACACTTTGGTAATCTCACTTTTGTAGTGTTATCAAAACTAATGGAAAACTTAAATTCTAAAAACAGAGCCGACGAGATCCGTCTTTTTACTTTTAGAAAAAGTTAAGAGCTAATCACTATCTTAATTGGTTAGTTTTAAAACACGATCCCCTTAAACCTCTGAATCTATAAAACTTGCCCCTAGAAAAAACAGATGACTTAAGACAGTTATAACTGAAATTATAAATTTAATTAAAAAGTTCTAAAACCAGAGAAGACGAGATCCGTCTTTCTACTTTTACAAAAAGTTAAGAGTCAATCTCTATCATAATTAGTTAATTTTAAAAGACGATTCCCGTAAACCTCTGCAGCCATCAAACTCGCGGAACTCGCCTAGCGCTACGGCCGAGAGGCGGCATTCCGTAACGTCGTCCGTGCAGGTAGACCGGAGAAGGGACTTCCTGCTACAGATGACGATTGCAGAATGAGTCAATTTAAGAGTTTTGTGTAAATAATACAAAGTAGACATTTTGTTAAAGTCTGATTCAGAAGTTTATAATTATTGTTATAAATATTTCACCATATTACATAACCAACAACAACATTTTAATTCAACATTTTAATTTCCAATTACAAAAAAAAAAAAAAAAAAAAATCACCGAAATTATTGGGGGGGCAACTGCCCCCCCTTGCCCCCCCCAAATGACGCCTATGATCCTGGCACAACGGCCCACCAGCAGGTAGCGGAGGGTCCAGCGGGGATTCCAGCGTCGGGTGTAGGCTAATGGCTCTGGAATCTTTCGCCGTCCGACGTGTCGCTCAAGTCACTTTTCAACTAATGCCAATGAACTGGGACTTCCAAGTTGTACTAAACTCGCGCATACCACCCCCTTAAGAGTCATCTTCACCCCGGGGCCAGTAGCCCATTGTTGCGCAGTCGGCAATGTTAACTATTCGGCTTTTAATGCAAAACATGGTATTTGATTCCCCTTTTTCGGGAGCCGTTTTTCAACAGATTTTCTTTAAACTTGGTAAGTGTTTAGTTGAATAGTTATATTAGGTACATCACACCTCGAAATTTTGAAAATTTAACAAATATTACTCTTTGTGACGTCGCAAAGTAACTCACTTGTCCTTAGTAATATTTGTTAAATTTTCAAAATTTCGAGGTATGAGGGACTTAATATAACTATTCAACTAAACACTTACCAAGTTTAAAGAAAATCGGTTGAAAAACGGCGTCCGAAATAGGGGAATAAAATACCATGTTTTGCATTAAAAGCCGGATAGTTAACATTGCCGACTGCGCAACAATGGGCTACTGGCCCAGGGGTGAAGATGACTCTTAAGGGGGTGGTATGCGCGAGTTTAGTACAACTTGGAAGTCCCAGTTCATTGGCATTAGTAAAAAAGCGACTTGAGTGACACGTCGGACGGCGAAACTGAGCGATGTAGAGTCAGCCTACAATTAATAAATAAAATAAAATAAAATATGAGCCTAGTTTTGCATTAAAAGCCGTATAGTTAAAATTGCCCACTGCGCAACAATGTGCTAGCGGCCCAGGGGTGAAGATGACTCTTAACCTGGACCAATAAACAAAGACTTTCAGGGTGTACATTCCTTCTTTATTTCCCCCCACAAATATATCAGTCATTCTCAGTTTGAGAGCAAGAGCAGCAGTGTCGTCTTACGTACAGTATCGTCAGTATCGTCCCCGGGGGCGGCCTCCGTGCCAGGATCGCAGTTTCGGCGTCTGCCTGGGGTCGCCCTTGGGGTAAGGATCGCAGTTTCGGCGTCTACCTGGGTTTTGGATCGCAGTTTCGGTGCGCCCAAATAAGCAATTCCGGCCGATGTACAGTCATTTATTAATTTTTCTAATTATTTTAAATTGTTCTTAAAAATGAGATTTTATCTCAATTTTTACCACATTTATTGGTATTTTATTGTTTTTTGAAAGAGCACAACTTTTTTAGTCATGTTGAGTATAGTTTGCGAGAGCCGAGCTATGTTATATAATAATAGCCTTGTAAAATATATTTGAAAAGAGTATTTTGGGAAATAAATAAGAAAGGTACAACTTACTAAAGAATGTTTTTTTGCATCTTACCACAAGTGTCAAATATTTGACATATAAGAAAATTAGGCATATCATCTCAACCTTTAAAATATTTATTTTAATTTACCTTTCATATTTCTCTAAGAGGCGTAAATCGGTGTTAAACATAACTTAAACGTTTTTAAATAGCATTTATGCACAAAAGAGACGAAACGGAGAAACGTTTTGAAGTTCAAAACGTTTTGCGTTATTCACTGAGTGATGATTATAACTAAAATAAATATCGAGATGTATTCCATTTTCAAACCACTAGGAACACATACGATTCCTCTAACATTTAACACTTCGTTTGCTATGGCCTTCCCAAAACATTATTTTCGCGTCAAGTGAGTGCCAAACAAAAGGTTGCCTTAGGCTGTGGTGTAACAAACAAAGGAATGTTCCAACATAGAAAACATCGTTTAGGTAGTAATGTTTGTGCTGAAATCCATCGACCCACATCACAGATGCGAATGTATCAGTTTAAGTGCAATCGCGTAGATATAAGGAGTTGGGAATGCGTGTTCTTCGTCGACACTATCATCGGATCGTGTCATATTCGCCACAAACGTTTAACTTACTATGTTCGTTTAATTAGACGATAGCATATTTGACGCGCATCGTAAAGACTGGGGCGACGCTGTTGTCGCGGTTTCTGGGTCGCAGTATTCATGATTAACTCTGTTTACTCACCAATGAATGTTTATGTTCAGTTCTTTATGTGTAGTAAACCTTCCTTTATGCAATACAAACTGTAACCGAAAGATGGGAGCAGAGGGAATGTAATGTTTGAATTGTTTTATGTCAAATTCGAATTTTATGTTGTTATCTGGTGTATGCAAATGCAAAATATTTTATTTTTCGAACGGATTAACTGTTAACTTAGTTCAAGAGAAAAGACTTTATAGTTCACAGTTGGTGTAGACTTTCATTAGAGGGGCAATCTGTACGTGAAGGTAACGCAAGAAAACAGAAGTCAACTCGGGAACATATGCAGCTGGTAAATAAACCGCTTGATGTATGATAAGGGTTAAGTTTTCATTTAAAAAGGAGCAAAATAATTTATTGACCGTCGGAATGAAAAGTTTTAAATAATTACTTTAATAATGGTCCTTTCTAAATAATGCCGATTTTATGTTTTGTTTTAAAAGAAACTAAACTAAATGTTGAAGATTAAACCGAACGATATCCTTAGAGCTTACACTGGAACTTTCAATACTGTGTTCAGTTCAACGATTAATTACCCTTAGTCTGTGTCCACGTAAACGTCGGATAAAGCGATATTCGCCACCGCCCATGCAAACAACGGCGGAGATTTTTGGGCTAAGGGCATAAAATACATTCGTACATAAAGACCGTGACCCCCTCCTTAACTTATTACCGGTACGTAATAATTTTTCTTGTGTAAACAGAACTTTGATTTTTTACCATAACACGGTAGATTTCTCTAAGTAACACCAACACCTATAGGCATAGTATTGACCTTGTAATAATTCGCAACACGCGTTGAGCGAGGCCGATCCCGTGAGCCAATACAATACTGTAGACATACAGTAGCAGCAGCAGCAGCCTCACGCTGACCCACATACAATGCTGGCAGATTAATGGCGAAGATATGGACATTCCGGTCTGCAGAGTCTGGGCGAGTCGCTTCATCAACAACTAGAGTGACACTTGAGTGAAGCAGAAACGTCAAATGCTGTGAATTCGTCGATACTTGATGTAGCCTACATACATTCACATTTAAAAGAAAGAATGAAAAAAAATCATGAATGTTTTTTATGGTTCACCCCTTTTTCCAATTTTTGTCTAATCTTTAGTTAGTTGTTTCTTTAATAGAGTTGGCATTACGTACAGCACAATAAGTCTCCATATGAAGAATGCAAAAATCATAAGTATGTGGCATACTATTTTATTTTATTGAGGTTAACTCTAAATTTTTTTGAGGAAGCGGTGCTTCTGCAAAAATGTTTGGGATTTAATATACTTGTAATTTTTTATTGTTTGGTAAAATTAAGTAAATCTATTTTGTGCTAGATGTATCTAATTAGTCATTGGTATTATACACGGCTCAAATATCAAACGACAGACATAAGCTAGTTTTGTGTGCTCTCAGTAATACCATACTCTTATTACAGTAACGTAAGAGGTCTTAGGTTGCCAATTGTAGTTAAGATTATTATTGACCAAAATATGATCCATCAGCAGCACAATTTTTTAACCGAAGGTTCGGGTCATGTACTGCAATTAAATATAAACGCATTCATAGATGTAAGGGACCCAATAGAATGCCCATATTACGGCTGGTTTAACGAGCCCATTGTATATCGAGTGTGTTCGGCGTTCGGCCCATCGCAGAGCCCCAGCCACAATGGTGAGCCCCGGGCTGCCTGCTGGATCCGTAAAGCCCCCCACACACGGTCGAGCATGTTGGGCGAGCCGCTCGATGGCTAGCGGCTCACCCAACATGCCCGACCGTGTGTGGGCTCCGTCCCAACATGCTCGGCGGATTTGTTGGGTTGGAAGCTCGGCTCGATAGGACGGTCCAACTCGAGCCGCTCGCCTGACATGTTGGGACGTGTGTGGTAAACCGTCGAGCGGCTCGCCTGACATTACTTCAGTCTGACTGAATTTGTAACTACTACAGGCGTATTTTTTGTCGTGATTGTAGTGTTCCTTGATTTTCTGCTACTATAGACGGGTTTTTAAAATTGTGTAGTAGTTTAGGGGTGACCGGGGATGGTTGGCACACTTTTTAGATTGTTAATTTTTACTAAGTTATTCGTAGTCCTAAAGTTTATTAAAAATGAGCTTATAATATGAAACAAACTTTCCTCTATATTATATATTTTCCCAAATAAAAATCTGTAAGTAAACATTAATAAAAATGTTTTAAAACCCATTACAAGTGTGGCAACCAGCCCCTACGGCGGGGCTTGTCACAACGGCTGGGATCGGTTGTCCCTAGTATTTCTTATGGAAAAATATAACAAATATGTATAACTTATTGAGATGAGTAAAATCAAACAAAAATTCAAATGCGACAATAGTCTAGCACAAAAATGATACGGTACATAAAATAAACTACAATAAATTCAAGTGGTTTTGAAAACGGAAAAATAAATTTCAAATCAACTATGCCCTATTTGATTAGTTGTTCAATTAACAATATTTACACACGTTAGGCCTATATAAATAAACAATTTATATTTACAGGTTTAATCAAGTAGGCCTATTTTGAAATAACGTATGTAGTCCTTGGAAATGTTTTATATATGATGTTTGAGTAAATTTAACATAACAAGCAAAAATTTTATGAAAATCGTGTAAGTAAAATAAGCCAATTGGGCTATCTTAGAAAGATTTTCAAAGTTCAAAAGTCATCGTTACTTGAAATATCACTTTCACAGTTTTTGCAAATGAATTGCGGCATTCCGGGATATTCTGTACTTTATTCTTAACATTACAAATATTGTTTAAAAACCTGAAAATAACTCAAAATTTATAAATGCTTCATTTGGGTTAGATGTCACACGTGACAACTAACCTCTTACTGTTTATGACAACTTGCCTCGTGCCGCCATTTTGGACGAAAATCGACATTAACCGTTTGTTTTGTTAAGAAATCAGGCTTAGTACTTTTAAGTATGCCTAATGTTATAATATGAGATTTATGTTCATATCTCATAAGATAGGATGGTAAAAAATAAATGACCAAAAAAATTTACTTAGGCCTAATAAGAGTAAAATTTTAAAAAATTGCCAAAATAAATATAAACGCAAATACATATAGCCATCCACTTCATATCTATTTGCAATCGATGCAATAATTTTTATGGATGTAAAAATAAATGTATAATATGTACACTTTACACAAGTTTACACATTTTACAACTGACAAAGTACCAGAATGCTTGGCCGTAGGCTCGACCGTGTGTGGACGCCTCCCAACTCCAACCAGACACCCAACCTGACTTCCAACCCAACGGCTCGTCCAACATGCTCGACCGTGTGTGGGGGGCTTAATCCCCGTCGACATCGACCCCCGCGGTGATCCGACCTCGTCACGTGTCAGTCGCTTTACCAGGATATTGTAATGCTATTGTGTAACGACGATTTGTAAATAGGCCCATCAGATAAACATTACGTAGCACTTATGACAGTGGGACTCCGGTCAGATTTTAACACAGTTAACAATAGTCGAATCCTAGTTGTCCAGTTCCTATATTTAAAAATAAGTTTAAGATTTCTCTAATATCATTGAAGAAAAACTTGAATGCCGTGGACGTTCTCTGTGAAGTGTGGATCATTATATAGAGTTGTAATTTATGTAAGTGGTGCACGGTCACATTTCTGGCGTTAATAGTAATTGAAGTATTCACTTGACTCTATTTTCAACTTATTGCGGGTTTCTATCTTTGTAGCCTCAAACGATTCTTCCCTTGCATAATATGTTGCATAAATTCACTCATAACTGATTTTGCCTTCCTCTTTTGACTCATTTTTTCAGATGTCGAAAAAATGTATGGAAAATCCATCAAGTTGCAAAAATGTTGTAGTATTCAAGCGACCATTTCTAGGCAATTCTAGGTGAAAAGCACTTGTCTGTGAATCGATTGATATACAGTGTTGCTTCATAAATATTGCTTGGATATAACCATAGATTAAGCATACTCCTCATGCTTAATCTATGATATAACTTGAGGGAGACGGGAACCTGTAAGGATGACTCTGGATTAGTTGATTCAATATAAGTATCCCAGTGTAGTTTGTGTCGCAGAATGCAACATTACGAGCAATATGAGGCTGGTGGGAGTGCAGGATTGCGTCACAACCGGTCACGGGCCGTCATTGCTGAGGCAATTCCAGCTCGTCGGTCGCCTCGCCACACGCATTCCTCGCACCTCGCACCTCGCACATCGCACATCGCACATCGCACCTCACACATCGCACATCGCACATCGCACATCGCACCTCGCACCTCGCACCTCGTACATCGCACCTCGCACCTCGCACCTCGCACCTCGCACCTCGCACCTCGCACCTCGCACCTCGCACCTCGCACATCGCACATCGCACCTCGCACCTCGCACCTCGTACATCGCACCTCGCACATCGCACCTCGCACCTCGCACCTCGCACCTCGCACCTCGCACATCGCACATCGCACCTCGCACCTCGCACCTCGTACATCGCACCTCGCACATCGCACCTCGCACCTCGCACCTCGCACCTCGCACCTCGCACATCGCACCTCGCACCTCGCACATCGCACATCGCACATCGCACATCGCACCTCGCACCTCGCACCTCGCACATCGCACATCGCACATCGCACATCGCACATCGCACCTCGCACATCGCACATCGCACATCGCACCTCGCACCTCGTACCTCGCACATCGCACATCGCACATCGCACATCGCACATCGCACATCGCACCTCGCACCTCGGCGCGATCGCAACTCCTGACAACCAGAGGAACTGTCATGAGAAATAACCATAATAATAATAATAAATCTTTATTGCTGGAAGACAAATACAATTTTTCCATAACAAGCGTCAATAAAACAGTTACATAAAAAAGAGACAAGATTTACATTTGACTTAAAACCACGCACCAGCCGGATCACATTAAAAAACAAAACAAAAGAAAAGTGACAAAAGTGAATATCAATAAAAGCTTCGAAACTCAAGCCAGCGTTTCACCCCGTGTTTCACCCCGTGTATGGTCCATAAACTCGCCCACCGAGTAAAACACGTTCGACACTAAAAAGCGTCTTAATTTTGATTTGAATTTTGGCTCAGAATTTTCGAATCTGATGCTCTCCGGGATCCTATTTAATATGGAAACACCTGCCAAGGAGGGAAGGCGCTCCATTGCTGCTAACCTGTGCCGTGCCGTTCTAAATACATTTCTAGACCTTGTATTCAGACCTTGTACCATCAGTTGTTCGTTGGCGATTTCGTGTTACATTATTTATTTAGTGGAATGTCAGATGGAAATCTAGTACAGTACTACGACACCTATCCTAACACTTAAATTAGAACTCGTACGACAACTACATATTTCATATATTCACCTACATAATAGTGTATGAGAGATAGTCAAATATTTCTGTTTTAAAAGCGATTTGAAATCCACACCATTAATTGAATGAAGCCAAGTAAACTATGGGTAGTATTGAAAAACAAAAAAATCATGTAGGCCTAGTTATACAAAATTTGCCAACGGGAAAATTAATACAAGGAAGAGCATACTACAACACTCTGAAAACATACTTTTAATTACTACCAAAACAAATATATTGTGGTGAATACTGTATTGCTAATGACCATGGATGTCTCTGTCGCAGCACTTTTACATAGGATTATTCTGCAGTGTTATGAAACCCAAACAATCCATTTTTGTTGCATACACAAATCTGCAAAGCAAGTGGGTGTTTTGACTATACCCCTGTTTAATATGTCCTTCACTTTTCTATTTGTAATAAATGCCTTCCTACCATTCTTAATTTCATTCATTCTTAATTTTTTTATTGCTGAACGCTCTAGTTCATCCTACACAAAAGTAACCGATGTTATGCAATTAATTTTAAAAATCATGATGTTCTATTAAAAGACATTATTTTTTTCGTCCACCTCTAGAGTAAATTAGTCATTCCGGTTGATGTGGTGTGGTGATGGTGTGCGGCGATGCTGCTAGTGCAATTAGTGTGATAGATGGACTAGACCGGCGCCGCGCTCACACACGCGCTCTCACTCGCACACAGTAACACAACACTACAACGCACATCTACTCTGAGCCACACACACAACACAGCGTCGTGCTGAATAACAGTGGCCACCGCAGCGTGGTTGACAGTCGCGCTGCTGCCCTGACAGGACTGTCGAATCAACGCGGCACATCACAACACCACACTGCAAAATCAACACCGAGCCACACAACACAGCGTCGTGCTGAATAACAGTGGCCACCGCCGCGTGGTTAACAGTCGCGCTGCTGCCCTGACAGGACTGTCGAATCAACGCGGCACATCACAACACTACAACACACATCGACACTGAGCCACACAACACAGCGTCGTGCTGAATAACAGTGGCCACCGCCGCGTGGTTGACAGTCGCGCTGCTGCCCTGACAGGACTGTCGAATCAACGCGGCACATCACAACACCACACTGCACAATCAACACCGAGCCACACAACACAGCGTCGCGTCGTGCTGAATAACAGTGGCCACCGCCGCGTGGTTGACAGTCGCGCTGCTGCCCTGACAGGACTGTCGAATCAACGCGGCACATCACAACACTACACTGCACAATCAACACCGAGCCACACAACACAGCGTCGTGCTGAATAACAGTGGCCACCGCCGCGTGGTTAACAGTCGCGCTGCTGCCCTGACAGGACTGTCGAATCAACGCGGCACATCACAACACCACACTGCACAATCAACACCGAGCCACAAAACACAGCGTCGCGTCGTGCTGAATAACAGTGGCCACCGCCGCGTGGTTGACAGTCGCGCTGCTGCCCTGACAGGACTGTCGAATCAACGCGGCACATCACAACACTACACTGCAAAATCAACACCGAGCCACACAACACAGCGTCGTGCTGAATAACAGTGTCCACCGCCGCGTGGTTGACAGTCGCGCTGCTGCCCTGACAGGACTGTCGAATCAACGCGGCACATCACAACACTACACTGCAAAATCAACACCGAGCCACACAACACAGCGTCGTGCTGAATAACAGTGTCCACCGCCGCGTGGTTGACAGTCGCGCTGCTGCCCTGACAGGACTTTTTTTTTCATTCCATCCTTTCCTTTCTTACCCTCCTACCTTTCGGCTTCTGGTAATATCCTATTCCTAATTCCTTCTCTTATCCTTTCCCTTCCTTACTTATTTCCTGATCTGACTTGTGTTTTGTTTGTTGTTAGTGTCCTACTCTCTGAGTCTTCCTGCTCTCTCCCTTCTTCCTCCTTCCACTCTTTCCTATCCTATGTTAGACCGTTTCTTACCACTTCCAGCTCTTCAGCCGGGGAACCCACGGTTGACAGGTTCGCTGAGATACTTACCCGAAATTCCTCTAAGTCCCAAGTCCTTCCTCTTCTTTCATTCTTCTCTATCCCTCCTAACATCTATTCCTCTTCTTGTCCACCTTACTTTCCTTTTCTTCTTCTCCTTCCCTATCCTACCTCCCGTTCCTCTAAACCTCTTCGCCACACAACACAGCGTCGTGTTGAATAACAGTGGCCACCGCCGCGTGGTTGACAGTTGCGCTGCTGCCCTGACAGGACTGTCGAAACAACGCAGCACATCACAACACAACACTATAAAATACGAAAATACAAAAATATCCCTATCTATTGCGTCAACAAATTGGCAAGACATTAACCTAACTATGATCAGTATTTTTTCGTTTGCTTTAAAGTAACGTACCGTAAGGTTTTTGCAGAAGTACTAAGGTTTTATAGTTGGTTGAATATATAATTCTCAAACGTTTCACTTTTTTATAGTGATTTGTACACGTTTACTCTGAGTCCACTCCAGTGTATGAGTTTGACTCGCCTACGGCTCGATGGGGGCTCCGCCCCCATGCCCCCTTAGTGGTTGCCCTAAATTCGTAAATTACTATAAAGTCGAGTTTAAGCAGGTTACTTCCATCGAAAAACTGGTCCGCCAAGGCATTAAGAAAACCGGCTAATAACACTACACATAATCAACAATAATGAAAAGCTTTGAAAATCGCTTATGGCTAGTTTTTAAAAACACTTCTTTTTCCCCGTAATTTTTTTAATTGAGAGAATTGTAAAATCATAATCAACCATGAAAATTTGCTTGGTTTCATGCTGGATGGAGGCTCTACTCCCTTGCCCAATAATTAGTTGCCCCTATTCGTAAATTGCTGTTAAAATCTCAAGCACTAAAAAGGCTAGTTGAGGCCTTCGCTTCCATACCCCCTCGTTGTATTCGCAAAATTAGATTGTAATTTACCATGTGTCGAACGTTTAGGATGTTCCCACAATAATTTAAATTAAAATTGTTAAGGATTTTAAAAGCTACTATACTGTAGTAAACGAATCGTCGGGGGATTTGACGCCATGCCTTGCCTCATCCCCATAGCGCAAAAATATGAAATAAATAAACTTAATAAAATAAATGACAGTGTAGAATGAATAAGCTAAATAAAATATTTTGAAGATCATTGAAGTAATAAATAATTCCACTGAAACAAAAATATGAAAACATGAACAAAAAGTTTAAAACCTGCCAAAGACCCCTATTATTCACAAAAATACTATACTTTAGGAAATTAAAATGTATGTTATGAAATAATTATTTATTATATAATTAAATTATTCTAGTCACTTCCCTTAAATTATGTTGAAGTTACAGGCACATTTTACAAGTTCAGTAAATGCAAAATTCGAACTTCAAATACAATATAACTGTAGTTAGTTCTACTAAGAAGTAATATGGAATTCAGTAATAATAAAAGTTGCAAATCGGTCTTAAAATAACGATTTGAGATACTACAAAAAGTGAAATGTTTAAAAGTTGCATTTATGTTACTAATTCCCAAACAATCTATACTCTAACAATATATTTAACAGAGAAATCCCTCCAAATTCAACAGGTAAAAGAAAACACATAATATTAGCTGGCAAATAATTATAATTGTTTAAGTTAAAATTTTAAGAGTGTTATAAATATAGTGAATTTTCTTTAATATCACTGTCAAGCTAAGTTGATACAAAACTTCAAGCTTATGGAGAAGCAAAATTCAAAATTCAGCTACATACAGCACAACAAAAGTTAATGCAATATTTTACAGTTGATATATAAAAACAATAAGCTTGAAATTAGAAAAAAGTTCCCCACTTAAAGCTCTGTTCAATGTTTTAAGAGTGTTAAACTTCTAAATATAGTGGATTTTCTTTTAAGCTAAGTTAATACAAAACTTCAAGCATCTTAATACTATTTTACTGTAGTTACTGACTTAAGAATGGCAAATATTAATTAAACATTGCAAATTTACCTCAAATAGCCGGAGACCAAAGTTTTGGCTCACCAAGTAACAAACAATGTAAGACATCACTAAGTAACAAGCAATGTAAAACAATCAGTTGTCTAACAATCAATTATAAAACAATTAGTTCCGCCTAACGGGCAAAATAAAACGACATAAGATTGACTTTATCACAATTGATTTTTATGTTTGATACTTTTATTGATATTGGTGCTGTCCAATATATGTGCATGCGCAATTTTGAAGGATTAAAACAATATTATTGTAGTTATCAAAAAATTACGTCTTCTTAAATGGTAAACCCAGCACATAAATAAATAAGTAAACGTTAAAAACTGTACTGGAGGGTTAAGGACCAACAAAACGTTATATAAAAACACACAATATTAACTGAAATTAATTATAAGTAATATTTTAGTTAATTTTTAAAGACTGTTACACTTAAAAATACAGTGAATTTCCTTTTAATATTACTGTCAAGCTAAGTTAATACAAAACTTAAACCTTATGAGGAAGCAAAATGCAAAATTCAGCTACATACAGCTAAATTAATTAAAATGTCTTACAGTAGATCTATAAAAGCAGTAAAAAAAAAGCTTGAAATTAGGAAAACATACCCTACTTTAAGCTCCAGATTGCTCTGTTGATTGACACTGATTTCAATACAGAGGGGACCAGACGTAATTTTGAACCAACTTTAAAACGTTAAAAAATGTACTGGAGGGTTAAGGACCAACAAAACGTTATATAAAAACACACAATAGTAACTGAAATTAATTATAAATAATATTTTAGTTAATTTTTAAAGACTGTTACACTTAAAAATACAGTGAATTTCCTTTTAATATTACTGTCAAGCTAAGTTAATACAAAACTTAAACCTTATGAGGAAGCAAAATGCAAAATTCAGCTACATACAGCTAAATTAATTAAAATGTCTTACAGTAGATCTATAAAAGCAGTAAAAAAAACTTGAAATTAGGAAAACATACCCTACTTTAAGCTCCAGATTGCTCTGTTGATTGACACTGATTTCAATACAGAGGGGACCAGACGTAATTTTGAAGCAACTTTAAAATTTAATATATTAAACCCTAATCATACTGATTTAGAATAATAAATAGCATGACATTATTTTGTTTTAACTGTGGAAAATTTATCATATATTATGTCTGAACATTTTACATATAACAGAACTTACCAAACATGTAAATGTCTAAGAACCTCATTTAAAATAATAAACCATCATAAAACATCAATTATCACGTGATTAGTTTTACTAAACATTTAAATACATGTTCATTAATCTCCGTCACGATGTAAATTTAATAAAAAAACATTTTGGACCAAACTGACAATTTTTGTTGGAAACGTATTTAAAAGAGTCTAAGACATTTTTTTGCCGAGACATTTTTGCTTAACCTAAAATGCCCAGAGAAGAATGAGAAAAATCTAAATTTCAACCTCAAATATTCAATAAACTGCTAAAATTACGCGTACAAGATCAAATTGTAAAGTTTTCTTAAAAACCGTGTAAAACATAAAAAAAATATTTAAAGTGAGAGTTTGTGTTTGACATCAGTGACTTCCGGTCTGGAGAGGTAATTTCAGATACACCCTGTACATTGAAATTACTCTCGGTGGATAGACCTCTTTACCTATAAAGGCACAATTGGTTAATGTTATAAAATTTCTTAAAAAGGGTGTTTCGGTAATCCGCGACTCCCAGTATGTTGGCAATTTTCTCAATAATACAGGTCGGTAAGTTTAGTTCTCGCTTGGGAATCACTCTGTAATAAGTGATATATAGGAGATCTACTTTACCGACATTTGACGAATTTCTGATACCCCAATGAGTGAGTGAGTGAGTGAGTGAGTTACACATTCGGGAGTATATAATTTAGATTTCTCCGTGCAGTCCGTTTTATGCATTTCTACGCATACGGATTTAAATAACATGTTCGTAACAGATTAGGCCTTACTTCTCAATAATTACTTAGCCCCCTTTTATGTTGTGGCATAAACTCTATAGCGTTCTCGCTATAGAGTTTATGCCATAACATAAAAGAGGGCTAGGTAATTATTGAGAAGTAAGGCCTAATCTGTTACGAACATGTTATTTAAATTCGTTTTTGAAACCTCTTAGTATCTCCCTCTCTCTCTCTGACTTTGAGCGGCTAGAATACTCCACGTTTGTAATTTTAAAAGTTGGAAACATTGGGGACATATCCCTTACTCTCGACCGTTCCCTTGTTTTGTGAGAAATGGTTTAAAATACCCTAGACTACTTTCGTTGGCGAAAATGCAGAGTACGCCGCCGCATGCTGTACGTTTGTACCGTGACGTGACGTAGTTTTGCAGTGTGAAGTTGTCGTGGTCGGCTACTGCGGCAGCGGCCGGCGCGGCGTGAGCGTGCTGTGCGTGAGATATCGATTGGCCTCAGTAGAGTAGGTCACACCCTGCAGACGCTGCCACGTGTACACGCCGCCGCGCCGCCTCGCCCCTACTATCATAAACACTGTATATAACTTCCATCTGACGGTGGAATTACAATATTGTAAATAGGGATAACACGAGAACTTTGCTGCAATTCTATTTTAAGCCGCGTTTACACTAGAGTTGCAGACACGTGTTGGCTACGATTTTTGTTGCGTAGAAGAAAACAGCTCTAATTGTGTCTGCAACGTTTCAAGTTGCAGACAGATTTCGGGTGTTGGCAGCTAAATTTTTGTTTTCCACTGAGAGTCGGTAAAGATCAAAGTATTGCAATAAATGTTGGCAACAAGTGTTGTCGACAAAAGTTGCAGTGTCAAATTACGGTGCAACAAAAGTTGCAGACATCCCCTCAGCCCTGCGCTCCACCTGCCAGTACTGTACCACGTGACTGTCCTGGCGCTGGAGATGCAGCATTCAGTATCGCTCACTAGGCGGATACAGTTCAAAGGCTACGATAATGGCCATCCATAAAAAATTCGGCTTGTTGCCGCCGTTGGTAAATTTGCTACTTCTCAGCATAAACTTTTTAAACTTCAGTATTTAATAGTGTCCATCGTTGTTGATCTATCTTTCTTACAAATATGCTACATATTTTTTAGAACCATTTGTATTGTGCGAGCAGCTCGATACGGTGTTCTAGAGCGATAACGCCGCGATAAGGCACAAACACCGTTTGATACTGTACTGTAGTGCAGTGACTACAGGCGCATTGTCATCCATGCCACCACAGACTATGGTGTCCCACGGGGTTTGGACTGTGTGTTGGCGAGCAGCTCGATTTGGTGTTGTGGAGCGATAAGGCACAAACACCGTTCGATACTGTACTGTAGTGCAGTGACTACAGGTGTGTTGCCATCCATGCCACCACAGATTATGGTGTCCCACGGGGTTTGGACTGTGTGTTAGCGAGCAGCTCGATTTGGTGTTGTGGAGCGATAAGGCACAAACACCGTTCGATACTGTACTGTAGTGCAGTGACTACAGGTGTGTTGCCATCCATGCCACCACAGATTATGGTGTCCCACGGGGTTTGGACTGTGTGTTAGCGAGCAGCTCGATTTGGTGTTGTGGAGCGATAAGGCACAAACACCGTTCGATACTGTACTGTAGTGCAGTAGTGACTACACTCAGATGCATTGTCATCCATGCCACCACAGACTATGGTGTCCCACGGGGTTTGGACTGTGTGTTGGCGAGCAGCTCGATATGGTGTTCTGGAGCGATAACGCCGCGATAAGGCATAGCACCGTTCGATACTGTACTGTAGTGCAGTGACTACAGGTGTGTTGCCATCCATGCCACCACAGATTATGGTGTTTCACGGGGTTTGGACTGTGTGTTAGCGAGCAGCTCGATTTGGTGTTCTGGAATGATAAGGCACAAACACCGTTCGATACTGTACAGTGCAGTAGTGACTACACTCAGATGCATTGTCATCCATGCCACCACAGACTATGGTGTCCCACGGGGTTTGGACTGTGTGTTGGCGAGCAGCTCGATATGGTGTTCTGGAGCGATAACGCCGCGATAAGGCACAAGCCCCGTTCGATACTGTACTGTAGTTCATTGACTACAGGTACATTGCCATTCGTGCAACGCTCCCACAAACTAGTGGATCGTTGCTTTTTGAGCCCCACGTGTTATCCCAGTCTTCGAATAAATCCCGTTTTAATATGAAAGTTTAATATTTTATGATAGTCTAGCTTTAATATGACAGCATAAGTAACTTTAAATAATCTAATTCTTCAAATATGTGAAGAAAATATTTGTAATTCTTGTTTGGCTGTATGTTAGTAAATAACGGTCCGGTTCTTTGCCATGTCAAGAGTTTTATTCACGATGTGTTATCATGTACCGTAAAGGAGAGTACTAGAAACACATTATTAACCTGTAAAGGTAATTGCAAATCTATTCGAAAATGCCCTTTAATAAACTTAATGTGTGTATTTTGCTTCTCTAAGTTTGTTGTTACTTCAATTGTGGGGCAACACATGGCAAATTGCAATTGAACCGTATCAAGTTTTTCTAAGTTTAATGCCTTACTGAAGATGTTGTTTTATTGGAATTTCACGTCCTGAAAGAGTTCGACTTTCAGTTAAATGCGTTTCTTAAATATCCTTGATCGTTTTCTCTGGCGCATAGAGAAATTAATAATCTCTGTGATCTATATCCTTTTACAGTTAAGGAAAATCACAGGTAATTTATATCCTTGCCCTATTACGTGAAGTCGTTTTTGGTAACTCCTCCCTTATTTCTGGAACAATTGTATAACGTTCAAGGTACTTACAAAAAGTTTTTTTCTTATTTTGTCGTTGGCAATAAGGTTTTAGATTTTAGATCTTTGTCTATTCTGCATTCACGGGCAGTCCTTAAAGTTGGTTTGTTCCCTCAAGATTAGAATGAGGAATAATTTGAACTAGTGTGCCTTTTGCTCGAAATCTAGCTTTTAATATGGACTATCACATGTCATTGCTAAAATGTTACGTTTAGTTCTAAATCAATTATACCCTACCAATAAATTATTGTTACTATCAGTTATCACCCATAACTACCCTTATTTACAGATATACATTTACTGATCTAATGCTTAATCAAATCCGAATGATATTCTAATGGGACAGTTTCAAATTTTAATTATGGATAGCGCTTTCATTTTAAGTCCGATTCTCTTCAATTTATGGTGGAAACAACTACAGACCAATCTACTCATCCATCGACACAAAAAAAAACTTCAAACTCGGTTGATAATCATTGGAGGAGTTCCAATTAATTACAAAAAAAACTGTTTGCGTGTTAAATTATAGATTTTAAAGAAAAATGCAATCAACTGTTGATAGTTAATAGTATAACAGGACGTATTACATGTTAAAAGTACATTAGATGATAAAAGTAAAATAGGAACATCCGAACTTCTTAAATGTCAACACAATCTGATCATTGCAGCGCATTTCGCTGCATAAGTGTTCGGATTTCCCTTAAGGTACTCCTATGGTAAATTTTAAAGACTGAACACTTTGTTTAAGGAAATTAATTAAATTAATTTTTTTGTCGCCAATAGTGGATTTGTAGTCGCACACTGTTTCACAAGTACTTCAATTCAATAGATTTACAAATTATTGCGGTTTACACATGTAATTTTTTGTTTGTTTTTCAAATTACAGTACTGGACTCGATGAAATATTGAATAGAGTTTTTTTTTCAAATAATAGAGATCTGGTTATATAACCTTGTTCCTCCGTTATCAACTTCACAAGTTGGTTCGTTTCCTCCTTTCAACTCAGTCCCACAACATATTCCTACCCAAATGCAAATTTGGTCTCCAACTTTGTGTTGTGTGTATGCAAGTAGAGTACTGTATTGAAGTATTCTACCCGCAGTGTTCCCCGTTCCGGGAATGCCAATCAATCAATTAGGTCTGCTGAGCCACGACTGCCCCATGATCGGCGCCGCCTTGAGCCCTCGGCCGTCGGCCGTCCACCTTGGGCCCGGTCCTCGCCAATGTCGCCCCCGGGTCCTCAGTCTTCCTCCGCACAGACAGCTACAGTCGCTCGCCTCGCGATCTCCGCTCTCTGTGTCTAGTTTTGTGTTTCCGTGTTCACGTGTGCTTACTGTGTTTTACTGTGTGTGTGTTTTTAAATAGTGTATTCTCATTCTTTATTTTGTAATATTAGTGCTTGTTTAAAAGTGCGTATACCCAGTCAGGGTGGTCATATTTTTGTGATGTTATCTCTGCGATGAATACCAATTTACAATTTTGGATCTAACGTATAGCATAAGATCCTTTACGTGTATATAAAGAATCTTTATACTAATTAAATTTCAGATAAATTTATTAAAGAAAATAGAAAAAGGTTTTTTCGGCAATAGTCACGCATTGTCCTGGAGATTTGGGTGGTGCGTGGAACGAGATATAGCTTCCAAGCAAAAGAACTCGTTAAGGTTACGAATTCAGCTTCTGATTTAGTACGTCGTTAGTCGTAAAAAACTACTTTTTATAGATCACTTTCAACATATATTAAGTATTTGTAATAACCGTCTTACATTCATCTGTTATTTATTTATTCAAGTCATGTACAACAATGAATAATAGAGCTCGCCCACTGGTCGAAATTCGACCAAACATTCTGTTGATCTTGAGCAAATACGTTTTAGAATCTATATATTAATACGCAAGCATGTTTCATTTCCTCCTTTTTTCTCAGCTCGTGTACATCGTACGAGAAATCCGCGCATACCGTTAGAAAGGTATAGTCCTGTAGATGAGCAGAATCGTGGGGTCCCTTAGCTCCGAATCCCTTAGCTCCGATGATGTAAATATCCCAGTTTTCCGATAGCGTGTTGAGTCCCAATTTTCCGAATACTTTCGGACAATTGATATTCTCTCGCTAATTCATCGGAGAACTGGGACTATTGCTGTTGTTCGGAAAACTAATATTTTAAACAAGAATATTCTCTTAGCTCCGATTCCCAGTTCTCCGATGAATGGATATCCCCCCCTCCCTCCTACTCATCTCCCCTACACCCCTCACTCTCCTCACGCCCGCTCTTCTCCTCCGCCGCTCCCACCACCACATGGATAGCTGCCAAGGCAAGATGGCGGCATTGGTGGCGCGGCACGGCGGGTCAGCGTCGCTCGCACGCGCATACAAGAACCTTTCTCCGTCCCCGATGCAGCGGCGGCGTAGGTGATCGAGCCAAGATGCCGCTCACCACGTGTCTGATAGCGTTAGAGGAGTTTAGCCTAGCTCACGCTTCTTTTTCTGCATTTCTTCGGTAGAAATTCGGTAGCCGTTCGTCCTTCTTCAAATATTTTAATACAAAATATTACTTAGTACTTAGTTACTTTTTAAAATCACTTATTGCTTACTTATAAATTAAATATAATAAATATAAATATACTTATGGATTAAATAAATTGTTATTTGTTTACAAAATTAATTTTTGGATTGACTAGCAACTAGCCAACAGCAAGCTAGCTTCCACTAGCTCCTGTGATGAGTGTGTTAACTGTGAAGAGGTATATAGTTGGTTGTTTGGGGAAATTCAATAGCTCTATTACCGTGACACTGTATCAGAACTGAATTAAAACCAACGAGCAAGGCTTGGTTAACCTGGTACTTTTGTTTTAACAATAAAAAGGAATAACAAGATTTCAAAATGTCCTCCAGAGGTATTTCAAAGAAAAAAATACAAGAAATACAATTTTCGAGTTGTGTAAGAAAATGGTTAGTGGGAGACAGAGGAGATGGTGGGTGAGACCCTGTTTTTTTTTTTTTTTCAAAGACAGGAACATGGAGCTTCATCTGTACGCTATTAAGTTGAGAGTGGAATATCCTGATTTTCAGAGGGTGATGCGAATGTCTTTACAAAAGTTTGATGAACTTATAGATAGATATAGAACTTATAAGATATTATAACACCCTTAGTAAAAAAAATCAGATACAAAACTACGGAAAGCAATCACCTCGTAAACAAACCTGGGAAATTACGCTTCGATATACCTAAAACAAAGGGTGGTTTTGTTATTTAGAGTAGTTGTTTTTGTTATTTAGAGTTCCGCCTAGTACAATTTTTACTTTTTTACCAGATGTGATGCAGCCATAAACAGAGTGTTTTTTTATATTTGTTTTATTTTTATAATAATAATAATAATAACTATTAAGTGTGACTGTACGCCGTACGTAACAAAAGTGTTAGCTAATTTGGATTGAGTAAAAAAGTGATTGAATGTTTAATCTAACCCAATATTGAATATGCTGACTTACAAAGTGACAGTGACAGTATATGGTCCCAAAATGAAATTTTTGTATCAATCAATATCCCCAAATCCTCAAAATTTGAACTTCTTATTAAATATTCATTCCCCATTCTATAGTTGAATGTGATAATGTTATCGAAAGTTTTCCTCGTTTGTGTCATTACAGCACATTTTTACGGCGAATTTCGCAGATTGTTTTTTACCCCCAAGCAACTAGTGAATAGGCCTATATATCTTTTTGTAACTTATAACAGTCATTTACGGACGGACGCAAGTAAGTTTTCGGAGTAATTCACGTTGTCAATCAGTTGAAGTTTACTATCGGTAGGCTATGTGAAGTCTTCCTGTAGCAGAAACCTTATCATAATTTCCCTACACAAACAGAAGAAACTTGTTACTCCAGTGTAGGAGCATGTGCATACACAGTGTATTTGTACTTATTAATTATTTATATTTCCTTCTCTTTCTCAAATGTAGTGTGTTTTCAAAACTGTTAAGTTACAGAAGTAAGAAATATGACCATTTACAAGTAAAATAAATTGTAATTATATACATACCAATGTTATATGTTCATTATGTATTTATTTATTTGCCTTACAGGTTCTTTAAAAAGTTGGCTCTTCAAATCATTAGGTCAAAGATTAGGAGCTTAAATATATAAATAAGTTAAACAACAATTTATAAATGATGCTTGATATAATACAACCTTAATTTGTATTGTTTATTATTATATTTATAAGTGAAATAAATAGAAACTATCCTTTCTTATTATTGCAAGCGTATAGAGGTACTAAATTTGAGCGATTTTTATGTAAGTATTTAATGTGTTAACAATATATTTATCCTCTTTGTTGTTATATTTCAATTGAAAATAGTCAAAACTGGATATTCTAAGGAATCTAAAAAATGTTACTTGTAGTACGGCAAGTAGTAGGATGTATTGTTATACCAAAAATATTTATTCTTTCCATTCGTTCTGTAACATTATATATGGCAAATCAAAGATATACAGGGTGTTTCAGAACTCCTTACCAATATTTCAGGGCATTGTTCCTGGATTAGAAATATATCAAAATATCATATTTAAATTGTACGGAAGTCTTTAGTTATTCACACAGCCGCTATTTTTTTTTTTTATATATTTTTTTTCACTTGATAATTTTTATATCCGTAACGGATGGTTCTATTAAAATCATATTTGGTAAGAAACTTTATCATACCAATGTACATTGTCAGGAAAAAAATTATTTTTTTCCACTGTATATTTTCAAAATGGCGGCCATTTCAAATTTTCAAACTCAAATATCTCAAAATCTGTAAATTTTATAAAAATTTTACAAGACACAAAAAAGTTGACAAATGTAATTATCTAACCGATGGTACCAAGTTTGTATGGATCTAACAGCAAATAACGGAGTTATTGCGATTTTGCTCCGTGCAAACACTGACTTTGCTGTTAAAACGGCCTTAATTTGCATTGATTTTAATGCAAAATCAATGTTTTGTCAATTATTAATCGCAATTATTTGTCGCAAACAGCAAAATGGTTTTGCGTGGTTTTACTTTAAATTATGAATTAGTTATTCCTTAGGGACATAAATGTGAGTGATTAGGTAAACAATATCCATTGCTTATGTTTGATTGTAAAAAATACACTGAGTGTTGTAAAAATTTCACGGCCTTGATTGCAAAAAAAAAATTAAAAAACTCCTATTTTGAAAAGGTTGTTATAATTGTATTTTAATATGTAGCTCCAATTATCTCGTTTAAGTTTTGATTGAAAACTATAATAACCGACCCAGAGTTTTGCACAAAAATGTCCTAGGGTACAATTTTTGGTGGTGAATTAACTATTTTAAATTTAAATAGTGGTTTATTCCCAAATAAATTACTTTAACATTGAATTGGAGGGAAATCCAGGCCTTGATGTAATACAACAAATTCCAAATTGCAATTAATCTTCATTCGTATTTGCAGTTATGCAACAGTAATTTCAGGAAACATTTTTAATCTAATCTTCCAGATATCAAAGAAAATTCTTATACAGTTAACAAAGACATCTATTTTGATCAGTAATCACTCTATTATTCAGTCTCAGATTGTAATCTAATCTGAAAGTGGAGCGCTCTAAAATATAATACTGTCAAAATTGACTTGAAAACCAGAACAATAATTACCATAATAAAATATTAAGACATTAAACCATTAAATAACAAAAGACCTTGGACATTAAATTGACAAAATATACTTTAAACTAATACAAGGCTTACAACTAAATAATGTATCTTTCATCCGAAGAATCACCGCAAAAGCAGAATAGTTTTGCATAGGTGACACGGTCCACTGCTCCGAATGCAAATGTCAATGTCCAAATGATGTTCACAAGATGAGACCAAAGAGATGATAATAATAGTGTCACTCACCAAAGAGGTTCAAGGTTATAGCTCAAAATTTACATTAATAAAATAATGTATAAATCCATAGTAATAAAAAATAATAAAAATCCATCAAAGCAGAATTGGAAAGTCAGAAAATTTATAACACAGTGTTTTGTTTTATTTCACTATAAAAAGAATTGGTAAAACTATTTAGGTTTTCTATCATAGGAGTGTTTCAAGCTTATATTCTATCCCTCCCTTCTGAATGTAGGCTACACACTAAATTTAATCAGGCTACATTAATATGGATGAAATATAAAGCCATTTATTTCCCATTAGGCCTATAGTAAAACAACTATTTTTTATAGCTGTTCCGGCTTCGCCGGCGGTTGTGATTTAATTTCATACATAATGAAATATCTTTAAAAAGCAAATAAATATTCTTCCATACGAATTTTATTTAACTTTAAAGTTCTGTGGGGCGGAGTCCCAAAGGAACTTTGCAAAACCGTTTCTTAGTGAGCACCTATGAGGAGCACAAAGAGGAACGTGTATGAAAAATTATAACCCCGTCAGCCATAGAGTTTTGAAGATTTGTGTTCAAATCATTTATTTTAAAGCCGTTGCCCAATTTTCTTTGCAATACCAACCTGAAGAATTTTTTGCTCTTCAGTTGAGCTAGTTTGCTACGTTCACTCGCAACAATGAATATCTGCACTTAATTTAAAATAAAGTACCAGGGGGACCGAACTTATGCTCGGTAAAATTTCGTTCTCACACAAAGCTCGTTCCGCTCACTCGCCCTCTTCCATTTTAAAGACGAGCTCGTTCGCTTCGCTCACTCGCCAAACCGTACTGCACTTATGTAGCACATTGGTTTATATCTACAGTTATCAGCTGATTTTTATTCAATTAATAAAATCTGCATAAGGATAACATGGAAACTTTGAAGGGCTCTAGCGCGAAAACCGGATTTTTCCCAGCTATGGGACCAGCTCCAATCGATTTCTGGTGGCCAAAACCCCCATATTCAACCAAAAAATCAAAAATCCTTGGAGCGAAAAAAAACTTTGCCCGGACAAACGGAGCTTGTTTTAGAGTATAAGATAACTTGGGATAATACTGGTTACAAAACGGCCAATAGACGGCTTTTGTTTTTATCCTTCTTTTCATTTTGAGACTCATAATGTTTATTAACTTTTATTAATTTTTATTATTTTATTTTAATTAATTTTATGTCACCAGTTTAAACTAAAAATTTTATGGTTTTTGGACATAACATAATATTTCTCCACTATATTGTTACTTCTTTTGAAGACTAAATTGTAATTTTTATTCAGAATTCATTACGATAACATAATAAGTTTAGAAGAGGTCATTTCAGTTTGAAATACAACTTAAACAAGAGCAAAGGCGTTCAGTTAAACTTATGAAATCGAAATGTACATTTGATTGTTTATAAATAAAGCATCACACTAGCTTATCAGTCATAGGTCTACCCACCTTAAAAATAAGCACTTAAAGTGCGTTTGTGTTTCAAGCAACTATCTGAAGTATTTAAAAAAAAAACAATTTTTAATTTTAATCGTGTAATAAAATAAAGGGGCAAATAAATGGAATGTAATGTGGTCGTAGGCTAATTTGTTTTGTCATTTCAGTAAAATTAAAGAATTAAAGAACCTTTTAGCACGTGACAACAACACATTATGAATGATCATCAGAGGTAGGGCAGTAGGCCTACACGTAACTAAAACGTAATAACTAACACCTGTGAATTTTTCAGGTAAAACAATTAATTGAATTAATTAATTTATTTGAAACGTATTAATAAAATTTAAATAGAATTACTTAATATTGAAAGAGAATTAGTAAAATTTAAAAATAATTAATAAAGTTGAAGCAGAAGTAATAGAAAAAATTCAACAGTGAAAAAACAGCTTAAGCGTCCGAACGTCTCAAGGGTTGCAGGAGAAGTGATGTAGAATTTCCCATATAGGCCTAGCAGTTCTCAGTTGCCTGTTAATAGACCACTGAAAAGACGGACCAATCAGAAAGCAGCTTGAGACTCGAAGGTGTCAGGTTTCAAGCTTCACTTTCCCCCTCCACCAACCGTACGCCGTACTACTAGACCTCATTCACGTGGATGCTAGAACACGTAGTCCAGCTCTCACGTGCAAGGTTTTATGTTTGGGAATTAATGTCAGTACAGATATTGTTTACAATTCAACGATTATGTATTTTCTTCTGTTCTTTTTCCAACAAACGTAATGATTGTTAACCAGGTAATAAGGCAGTAACCTTATTTAACTTTAGTTGTAAATTATGCATTCATTTCCACAACATCGATTAGACGTATAATTAAAAAAGTAGGCCTAGTTCGAAATATACTGAATTAGACCTACGGTGAATTCTTTTCAACTCACGTGGTGACATTTGCTTATAAATATGTGTACTTTTTTCTTTCAACTTACCGGCATATATGTTATTTCTGTGGTTTAGGGGCCTATACAGCCTACTTTCGTATAGGCGAAGACACAGTCTAAGAAAAAGTTCAACGAGACTTTAAATTTCATAGCCTACATATTATGAAACGATACATAGCCTATACGATGCAGCATAGCCTGGTACCGCTGACATTGAAACATTGAACCATACTTATAGACTGGTATCGCTGAATCCAAAATTTATATCAGTTTTCACTAAATTTTTAGTTACATATGAAGGGTACAGAGAAAAAATGCTTGATGTCCAAAAATATTCAAAATTTAACCAATACCACCATCACTGTGTAGGGAAATATGAGTTCTACAACCACGTGCTTTCATTACAACAAAATAATGATCGGGGTCCTTAAAAATCAACAAAAAAGATTTGGTATACAGAGAACTAGTGCTTGTTGTCCACCGCGAACAGCGAAGAAACACTTGTAGTCCACTAAGCGTGCCGGCGCACTCTGAAGTGCATGCACGCTGTGTCTGGCACCAGTCTCAGACTGTTACGCCAGCCAGCCTACAACAGTGCTCTTCAACTTAATTGTGTTTTAAAGTTTATTTTTTAATATTACAATGAGTAATGGTGATAATGATGGCAATGATGTGTCGAACTTGAATGTGAATGATGGTTCTACCAAGAAAAGGTAATAGTATGGCACTATTACCATTATTAGTATGGCATTATTAGTATGGCCAGCAGACCTGCGTACTCAGCAAATATCCTACATGATTTGATTTTTTAACTTCCCTCATAAAAGCCATGGGAACGAGGATGTGGGTTTGCCGCCATATGGCTGCTTTAAGTAAATATAAGTTGAAACCTACCTAGTACTTTCCAAATTTGATCAAGTTATGTCAATATGTGAGATAGAGGGTTTTGTTAACTCCCCATAAAAATAACATGGAAGACCTATTTTTGGATTTTATCTGCAACCTGATAAGCGAAGTTAAAACTTCAGGATACTAAATTGTTTGTTTTTAAGCCCTTTTAAATGATTTTAGTTGAAATTGTTGAATTAAAAAAAAAAAAGAAAAAAAATTGTCCAAAAATTCCAAAATCACATTTTTTTACCCTTATGACACCCCAAAAAACCCCGTTCCCATGACCCGATTATGCTGGTTCACGAATTCATTAAAATAGACCTAGTCCTACACCTTCATGCCAAATTTCATCAAAATCGGAGATCCCTGTCAAAAGTTGACAATACTTATAATATATGTACCTATATATATAATGTATCCCAGGACAACTTTAAAACTGGTTTATACTAGTTGCGAAGTTGACATTGGGTACAGCAAACGAAGTTGTCATAACACTGTGGTAAGTCTTTTGGCTGTCCACTATGACAATTTCCCTTCCTTCATAATCCATTCATGTTCAAGACAGTGGGGGGTCAATGCGAACTGCATGTAAGCCCCTAGCTGGAACATATGTAGACAGTACTCCTTTAGACAGAAATAATGTAGACAGCAGGGGGTGAGGAGAAATGCTATGGGCATCGAAACCCCTAGCTGGAACATATGTTCAAGACAGCAGGGGGTGAGGAATGCGACGGGCATAGAAACCCCTAACTTGAACATGAGTGGACAGTCCCGTGTCTCACCCTTTCTCTTCCTTCAATATCCCATCCTTCCGGGGGCTTGCGCAAAATGCCCATTAGAGGCAGACGTGCTCAACGGTTCGGCCGGGGTCTCCTTATCCACCAATAACAACAACAACATATATAATGTATACATATGTATATATATATATATATATATATATATATATATATATATATACATATATATGAAAACAAATGGAATTTTTGTCTTCTGGGTACCTCTAAATGAAAAAGGAACATGGCACCAGGCTAAGGTCTTACCATGGCTACCTCCGTAATAGCGTATTTCCTATAGGGAAATTCGCTAATATATATATATATATATATATATATATATATATATATATTTTCCTTTTATATATATGTATATATATATATAGCATTAATAAAAGTTTAAACCTAATATCTTTGTGAAATTTCTAATTATATAACAAGCTTTCATTTGCAACAGTTTTTATTGTCCTAATTTGCAGAGAAAAAACGCTCGTTGTCCAAGCAAGTATTTTTTTATTTATTAATAAAAGCTATTATATTGTTTTTAATAAAACAACTTCAGTTTAAATTAATAAAGGATTAGTTGTAGATAAGAAAACATTAGCTTTTCATTATTTATTGTTATTCCTGGTTGTTTTATAAGGTTTTAAAGTTTAAAATGCCTGTCCTGTAAAATTTAGTTTTTGTGACATCAATCGTTCTTTCTCTGCACCCTTCATATTTATATATTCGATATTATATGTAGGTAATATTAAATTTAATTTTTGTGTAATGTGGGGCAATGTTTTATTGCAATTTCAATAAATTGCTGTAATAGTAAAAAGGTTGTGTGAAGTATTACAACACAGTAAGATGGAAGTTAAGTTTAGTTATTTTTTAATCTTTACTTTCTTTTAAAGAGAATATTATTAAGATTGGTTCTCAAAACAAAACATTTTACATGTACAGTACAGTACTCACTCTCAGAGAGTTTCGTTCTCTCAGGAAGTACTCGTCGAGGTGTTTACACAACCTGCGAATTTTCCAAGATAGTTATCCCAGACTGTTTTATACAAGTACTATCAACAACTGTCTAAGATTTTTATGAGAGTAACTAACTAACTCTCCGAGAGTGAAAATTTCTCACGTGTAAACCTAGCTTAAGAACACGACGCTTTTACGGTGTGTCAATAGAGTTAGGCACTCTTTCCCCGCAACTCCTTCAATCTACATTGGATGCAACCCGCAACACACCGGATCCGCAACACACCGCTGAGCGAGAACCGGCCATGGGCCAAGCGGCGCGGCGCGGAGCGGAGCGCAGATGGCTGGAGAGGGGGTAACGGTGGAGTTGGGAGGAGAGGCCACGAGCGGCGGCCGCCCCTACTACTACCGCCCCTACTTACTACAACTCGCCTCTCCTACGCATCGCGTTCATTCTATCGGAGCTAAGAGTGATTTACACTATCGGAGCTAAGGGATTTCAACCGAATGCGTCGGAACTGCGGGAAAGTGTATTTAGGACAGACGGACAGCAGTTTTCGGGGCTATGAGTGATCGCTGTTGTCGGAGAACTGAGAAAATTAACGCTCATCGGAGCTAAGGGATTCGGAGCTAAGGGACCCTCCCAGCAGAATCACATTCTAATTCACATCGGACACGAGGGCTACGCCCCACAGGCTTTCAAAGTTTCAATGTTAATCTTATGGAGGAAGGAGAATTGATTGAATCATTAGACAGCTGTTGTAAAAATAACTGCTAGAAAAACAGGAAGAACTGATGTTTGAATTATAAAATGTTTTTAAACTTCTTGGGTCCAGATCAACTGAAGTTTTGATCGAATTTCGATCAGGAGGCGATCTCTAGTGTTTTATAACTGAAACATCCTGTTCTTCCTGTTTTTCTAGCAGTTGTTTTTAAAACAGCCGTCTAATGATTCAATCAATTATCCTTCCTCCATAAGACTAACATTGGAAGTTTGAAAGCCTGTGGGGCGTAGCTCTGGCGTCCGATGTGAATTAGAACGGGATTCTGCTCATCTAGAGGACTATACCTTTCTAACGGTATGCGCGGATTTCTCCTATTATGCATACGAGCTGAGAAAAAAGGAGGAAACGAAACATGCTTGCCTATTAATATATAGATTGCGTAGACTACATTTTATCTTAAACATACAGAGCCACCAGTTAAAATTGACCCCATTGTTGCAAAGTGCTTCTTTATCAAAAGCAATAAATAAAATTTTACTGGTATGCATGGTTATGATTTATAAATTCTTCAACACTATAAAAAACATTATTTATCAAATAATTTCTTAGTTGTTTCCTAAATAATTTAGTATTATTAAATCTTTCCAATGTTATCAGGTAGATGGTTAAAAAGTTTAGTGCCTGCATAACATGGTAACATGTTTAATAAAGCAGATTTTCAGATAGGCCCATTATATAGTAAATGATAAGTTTTCCCCTTTTAGTGATTTAAATACTGTATTTATTTATTTTGTTTTGCATTGTACTGTGATATTAAAAGTACTGGCATCCATTTAAAAAATAAATTGTTGTTAATTGTTGTAAAATAATTTTATATGGTGACTTAAGCTTTTTGTTGATTTTACAACTTTTTAACTTCTTGCTTGTGCCACAAAGCGCTGTACGTATTTCAATCTTGCTGAACGACTTTCCATAACTTCAAAGCGGGGGTCGAAATTTCTTCGTGTAGCCCGTCGTATCTAATACACTTAACAGTTATTCATGCCGATTTGTAACTCCGTAGCGACAGAAGTGAGAGGTGAAAGGTCAGGGGCAGGGCCGCCAATGAGGCCAGCGTCTGAGGCTAATGCCACACTAGGCTGTTTATGTCGCGCGATAATAATCGCGTCGGGAATAGTCGCTGAGGGGTGCCACACTGACGCGACAATAATCGCGGTGTCGCGACGGTTTTTGTAGTGCAAAAATTGACCCGGGGTGCCACACTGGCGGTAAGAATCGTCGGCTTTGGCAGTTGTCTTGCAACGACCATACGAGACGCACCATGCAAAATGAGTTGTCAGTCAAAATTTCAATGTTTAGCAGCAATTACGTCGTCTTAATTAACAAACCTCGTAACTCACATTTTCCACTTTTTACAGGAGAAACAAAAAAAAAAACGTTTTATTTTTGGTCAAGAAGAATTTCTTTTTAACTTTTTGTTTTTAATTGAAGTATAATTATTGAAAGGTAATTTAAATATCACCTTTCCCTTATTTTAAAAATTTTCTTGAGTAGAGTGGAGTTACGAGTTTTGAAATAGATTAGTAAAGGAGTTACGTGTTTGAAGAATGTAAGATACGTGGTTTGGTATAACCAATTTTTTAGTTAAGTGGTCGAACACACAAATAATTTGGCTGTTTAAGGAGTTACTAGTTTGCAATAAGGAGGCTGCTTTAGGAGTTACTAGGTTTGCAGAAACAAATTTACCTCAAACAAATATACGTGGTTTGTTTTCTCCCTTTTTTCAGTCTTTAAATATTTTTTGGAGTTACGAGACTTTAATCAACTGTGCAGGCACCAAAAAACTACACAAAAACATAAAAATCACAAAAACACATATTTTATGGAGTTACGTGGTTTGTTAATTAAGCCGACTACGTTAATTAGCATAATTAAGTATAATTAGTATAATTAGCATTGTACGTTGTTCGTCGTCGCAGAAGACGTAACCGGCAACGAAAATGGTGTGTTCATCCAATTATTATGAGTCGTCCATCTGAAGGAAAGTTTGTTTTGTTACACCGAAAACTCAAGGATTATCCTGATAAATTCTTTGATTATTACCGTATGTCCATAGCATCTATTGATTTACGCTCCTTTCACACATCACGGGTTTGCCTGTACGATTAAAAATCGCTCGGCCGACATTCCAATAGAATCTTATGAGACCTTTCACACAGGCATGGCGACGGTTTTTATAAGATTCTATTTGAACTAGGGGATTGTAGGGGCAAAGGCCCCTAAAAATCAAAATGGAGATGTTGTCTCCAAAAAATAAGTTTCAATTCATCACCTCCTTGCACAATTACTCTATTTCATCTTAAGTTGTAGTATGATTATACGTTTGGATTTTCTAATAAAATATTACCTGAACTTGACCCAACATTTTTGACTTATCAAATCAGTAATTTACCAATAATCTCCCCTTCATTAAAATACAGTAGTCTATTTTATGGGAAAAAACGCTTTTGCACTATTATACAACCGGATTCGGTAAAAATAGTTTTAACCTTAAACATGTTCATAATAAGTTTGAATACTCAAGTAAATAAAATAGTTCAATCCAACATTAGCCCTTTAATACTGTATACTCCTTCACCCTGGACCCCTGTGCCCCCATTCCCCCACACTCGCCGTGTCCCCAAGTCCCCGTTCAACTCTCGGGTCCAGTGTTTCCTGTACCTCCAACACCCCTAGGGCCCGAATAACCCCCAAGCTCCCGGACCTTGAGCCCCCAAGTTCCTTTTCCCCCATTATCCCATGATGCCCGCAGTTATTCATTGTGGTCCCCGTGGTCTCTATGTTCCTCATTCCTCTTCTGTGCCCCCCCATTCCCAACCAGCTTTCGTGCCACTGACATCTCTAGTGTCCCTTGTGCCCCATGCTTCATATGCCCGTGCCTCCATGCGCACCATTTCACCCCGTGCCCGCTATGTCACTCATGCCTCAATCTTGGCCCCAATGCCCCTAACCCCCAGTGCCACATACACCCCTCGTGCCCCCCCATATCCCCTCCACCCACGGTGCTCTGTACCCACATGCCCACCCTTCTTTCCCCCTGATCCCGATGCCACTTATGTCCCCCATGCCTCCCGCGTGCCACCCCATACCCATCTAACCCTCTTGCCAATGACGTCCCTGGTGCCCCTTGTGCCCCCACACCCCCCGCCACCACATGCCCCCGTACACCCTATGTCACCCATGCCACCCCAGAGTGCCTATTCCCCCGCACTCCCGTTTCCTCCATGCTCCTCTGCCCTCATGCGTTCCTCCCCTTGCCCCCTATGTCCCCCATGCCCACCTCGTGCCCTCTATGCTCCCATATCTCGAACATCCTGTGCCTCCCATTGTCCCGTATCGTCATCCCCGCCGTCCTTCCCGTACCGTCCTGTCCCCTCCGCAGTGCCCCCTATTTCTCCCGCCCCCATGCTCCCTTACCCCCCGTGCCGCCGACGTCCTCGTGCTATGATTGTAGTCTATTTTGTTCTATTCGGTCAATTAAGTATAACATTGACTGATACACTGTGTTGTCCGTTTCCGCACACTATTATTTACACGGTAAGCTCCCCGTCTTTATGGATTAACGGGCGTTTATTGTTTTCCCTACGAACAACATAAAGAAATAAGCAGAGAAGGGATCAAACGAAAACAAAATATTCATCATTCGGAGGTTATCCAATGTTAGTAGTTTACATAATATGATTCAGTCGGAAATAAACAAACACTCAATTAAACGATTCAACTCTAACTACTCTAAATAGCCAATATATAAAGCATTAATTCAATAACTAAACAAAATTCACTGGTAAAAGACAATATATATTTAACATATCAAACATGAAACGTCTAATCCACTTTTAATCGTGATATATCAGCATATACAAAATCAATCTACTCCTGCCTCCCTAAAGACATAGATGGGGTCACGAAGAAGACATCCGTTGTGAATCAGTAATTTGCCCATGGCTATCAGTGTTCTTTTTTATAGTGTATTGCAAATTTTTTAAAGTTATAATTGTATGGTTATCTTAACTCAAAATATCTGCTCAATAAACAGCTGAGTTTATGATAAAAAGTATTTACTTTAACATCTGCTTAGTTACACGTGCAGATCTAAAAATCTTCCCATTAGATTAACATTGGAACTTCAAGGTCCAATGGGGCAAAGCCCAGGTAACTTTTGATAATTCTGGTATTTTTCCTTGCGTCCTTGGCCCAAAAGCTTTAAAATGAGCCATCATACGTAACCCTATCTTTCTTCTAACTCGAGATATTTCGTGGGGACCGATTCGCTTACGGAATTATAATATATTAGATGTCCGCCGTGCGATTTTTAATCGTACGGGCAAAACCGTGATGTGTGAAAGGAGCGTAACTGTTGTCAAACATTAGAAACAATTTACAAAAGACAGATACTCAGTTACATGATTGTGTTGGTGCAGAAAAAAAACTAGCAGTAACATTGAGGTAAGTTTTTAATTATAAATACCCCCGTCGCAACAGACCTGCGTACTCAGCGAATTTCCAATGGAATTTCAGATTATTTACCTTCCCCATAAAAACACCATAAGATCGAGTATGTAGGTTTGCTGCCATTGGGTGTTGTTAGTCTTAGTTAATCAATAATTGGTAAATGTAAACACAAAATTGTATTAAGCTCTGACATTTTTTATTTTCCCCATAAACCCCATGGGGGTGAGTATGTAGGACCTTAATTTTTAAAATTCATCAATTTTAACTGAAACCATTTAAAAGAGCTAAAAAAAAACAAAACAATTTGGTATTTTGAATTTTTATCTTAGCGTAACTGGTTACGGGGAATATCCAAAAATGTGTTTTCCATGTTATTCTTATGGGAAATCAAGAAAATCCTATATCATGCTTATTTATTGATATAACTTAATTAAATTTGGTATGTATCTAGATAAGGTTTAACTTATACTTGCTTACAAAACCCATATGGCGGGAAACCTACATACTCACCCCCATGGGGTTTATGGGGAAAATAAAAAATGTCAGAGCTTAATACAATTTTGTGTTTACATTTACCAATTATTGATTAACTAAGACTAACAACACCCAATGGCAGCAAACCTACATACTCGATCTTATGGTGTTTTTATGGGGAAGGTAAATAATCTGAAATTCCATTGGAAATTCGCTGAGTACGCAGGTCTGTTGCGACGGGGGTATTTATAATTAAAAACTTACCTCAATGTTACTGCTAGTTTTTTTTCTGCACCAACACAATCATGTAACTGAGTATCTGTCTTTTGTAAATTGTTTCTAATGTTTGACAACAGTTACGCTCCTTTCACACATCACGGTTTTGCCCGTACGATTAAAAATCGCACGGCGGACATCTAATATATTATAATTCCGTAAGCGAATCGGTCCCCACGAAATATCTCGAGTTAGAAGAAAGATAGGGTTACGTATGATGGCTCATTTTAAAGCTTTTGGGCCAAGGACGCAAGGAAAAATACCAGAATTATCAAAAGTTACCTGGGCTTTGCCCCATTGGACCTTGAAGTTCCAATGTTAATCTAATGGGAAGATTTTTAGATCTGCACGTGTAACTAAGCAGATGTTAAAGTAAATACTTTTTATCATAAACTCAGCTGTTTATTGAGCAGATATTTTGAGTTAAGATAACCATACAATTATAACTTTAAAAAATTTGCAATACACTATAAAAAAGAACACTGATAGCCATGGGCAAATTACTGATTCACAACGGATGTCTTCTTCGTGACCCCATCTATGTCTTTAGGGAGGCAGGAGTAGATTGATTTTGTATATGCTGATATATCACGATTAAAAGTGGATTAGACGTTTCATGTTTGATATGTTAAATATATATTGTCTTTTACCAGTGAATTTTGTTTAGTTATTGAATTAATGCTTTATATATTGGCTATTTAGAGTAGTTAGAGTTGAATCGTTTAATTGAGTGTTTGTTTATTTCCGACTGAATCATATTATGTAAACTACTAACATTGGATAACCTCCGAATGATGAATATTTTGTTTTCGTTTGATCCCTTCTCTGCTTATTTCTTTATGTTGTTCGTAGGGAAAACAATAAACGCCCGTTAATCCATAAAGACGGGGAGCTTACCGTGTAAATAATAGTGTGCGGAAACGGACAACACAGTGTATCAGTCAATGTTATACTTAATTGACCGAATAGAACAAAATAGACTACAATCATAGCACGAGGACGTCGGCGGCACGGGGGGTAAGGGAGCATGGGGGCGGGAGAAATAGGGGGCACTGCGGAGGGGACAGGACGGTACGGGAAGGACGGCGGGGATGACGATACGGGACCATGGGAGGCACAGGATGTTCGAGATATGGGAGCATAGAGGGCACGAGGTGGGCATGGGGGACATAGGGGGCAAGGGGAGGAACGCATGAGGGCAGAGGAGCATGGAGGAAACGGGAGTGCGGGGGAATAGGCACTCTGGGGTGGCATGGGCGACATAGGGTGTACGGGGGCATGTGGTGGCGGGGGGTGTGGGGGCACAAGGGGCACCAGGGACGTCATTGGCAAGAGGGTTAGATGGGTATGGGGTGGCACGCGGGAGGCATGGGGGACATAAGTGGCATCGGGATCAGGGGGAAAGAAGGGTGGGCATGTGGGTACAGAGCACCGTGGGTGGAGGGGATATGGGGGGGCACGAGGGGTGTATGTGGCACTGGGGGTTAGGGGCATTGGGGCCAAGATTGAGGCATGAGTGACATAGCGGGCACGGGGTGAAATGGTGCGCATGGAGGCACGGGCATATGAAGCATGGGGCACAAGGGACACTAGAGATGTCAGTGGCACGAAAGCTGGTTGGGAATGGGGGGGCACAGAAGAGGAATGAGGAACATAGAGACCACGGGGACCACAATGAATAACTGCGGGCATCATGGGATAATGGGGGAAAAGGAACTTGGGGGCTCAAGGTCCGGGAGCTTGGGGGTTATTCGGGCCCTAGGGGTGTTGGAGGTACAGGAAACACTGGACCCGAGAGTTGAACGGGGACTTTGGGACACGGCGAGTGTGGGGGAATGGGGGCACAGGGGTCCAGGGTGAAGGAGTATACAGTATTAAAGGGCTAATGTTGGATTGAACTATTTTATTTACTTGAGTATTCAAACTTATTATGAACATGTTTAAGGTTAAAACTATTTTTACCGAATCCGGTTGTATAATAGTGCAAAAGCGTTTTTTCCCATAAAATAGACTACTGTATTTTAATGAAGGGGAGATTATTGGTAAATTACTGATTTGATAAGTCAAAAATGTTGGGTCAAGTTCAGGTAATATTTTATTAGAAAATCCAAACGTATAATCATACTACAACTTAAGATGAAATAGAGTAATTGTGCAAGGAGGTGATGAATTGAAACTTATTTTTTGGAGACAACATCTCCATTTTGATTTTTAGGGGCCTTTGCCCCTACAATCCCCTAGTTCAAATAGAATCTTATAAAAACCGTCGCCATGCCTGTGTGAAAGGTCTCATAAGATTCTATTGGAATGTCGGCCGAGCGATTTTTAATCGTACAGGCAAACCCGTGATGTGTGAAAGGAGCGTAAATCAATAGATGCTATGGACATACGGTAATAATCAAAGAATTTATCAGGATAATCCTTGAGTTTTCGGTGTAACAAAACAAACTTTCCTTCAGATGGACGACTCATAATAATTGGATGAACACACCATTTTCGTTGCCGGTTACGTCTTCTGCGACGACGAACAACGTACAATGCTATAATAGTCGGCTTAATTAACAAACCACGTAACTCCATAAAATATGTGTTTTTGTGATTTTTATGTTTTTGTGTAGTTTTTTGGTGCCTGCACAGTTGATTAAAGTCTCGTAACTCCAAAAAATATTTAAAGACTGAAAAAAGGGAGAAAACAAACCACGTATATTTGTTTGAGGTAAATTTGTTTCTGCAAACCTAGTAACTCCTAAAGCAGCCTCCTTATTGCAAACTAGTAACTCCTTAAACAGCCAAATTATTTGTGTGTTCGACCACTTAACTAAAAAATTGGTTATACCAAACCACGTATCTTACATTCTTCAAACACGTAACTCCTTTACTAATCTATTTCAAAACTCGTAACTCCACTCTACTCAAGAAAATTTTTAAAATAAGGGAAAGGTGATATTTAAATTACCTTTCAATAATTATACTTCAATTAAAAACAAAAAGTTAAAAAGAAATTCTTCTTGACCAAAAATAAAACGTTTTTTTTTTGTTTCTCCTGTAAAAAGTGGAAAATGTGAGTTACGAGGTTTGTTAATTAAGACGACGTAATTGCTGCTAAACATTGAAATTTTGACTGACAACTAATTTTGCATGGTGCGTCTCGTATGGTCGTTGCAAGACAACTGCCAAAGCCGACGATTCTTACCGCCAGTGTGGCACCCCGGGTCAATTTTTGCACTACAAAAACCGTCGCGACACCGCGATTATTGTCGCGTCAGTGTGGCACCCCTCAGCGACTATTCCCGACGCGATTATTATCGCGCGACATAAACAGCCTAGTGTGGCATTAGCCTGAGCGGGTCCTGACAAGCTCGCGGCGCGGCGGCGGCGGCGGCGGCGGGAGGAAGCCGCGAATCATACATTGCACCACGTGACCAACGAGCCCTGCTGGGTCTCTAGTCTAGACTAGAGAAACATTGCTTTTGTACTGTATATTGCTCGCCCCCGTCCACACCGCATCCATTGAAGTGTCGTATGACATCTAGCTCCCGGCCGGCTCGGCAGAGTTTATATATATATATATATATATATATATATATATATATATATATATATATATATATATATATATATATATATATATATATATATCGTATGGCTCATTCAGCCAGCCACCATGGTTTAAGAATAATAAAATAAATTCTGCGGTGCAGAGCACCTGAGTCAGTATAAGTAAAAATCTAAACACTAAAATAAAAAAATTAAAAATAGATCTCTCTTTATAGAGAGCTAAATCCAGGGCGCTAAGCCATTGCAGCAAAGCTTCACTTGAGCTATGCAGACCGGCCAATCCTTCGGGGAAGGCACTCAGTGGGCACTCTTCGACTATGTGTTCCATAGTTTGATACTCTGCTCCGCAGTCGCATTACTGGTCTTGTGTCATTCCCCATTTGTGCTTCCAATAATTATAGTTTATATACAGTACATAGTGTGATTGAAAAGTCCCGGAACGGTGAAATACACATTTTACCATTATAGATAAAGTAATGAGACTTGCCTATATCAATACTAGCCATGATTGTCTACTCTTTTAAGCTATCGTCACTTTTTTATTTATACCTTAAAGGGGACGGCCCATGAGGAGTCGGACAAAATTCTTAAATAGCAGCATAGGTCGAATTTGGTATCAAATTAAAGGTTTCACTTGGCAGAGTATAATGCCGGAAACTAAACTTCAAATTGATGACCGAGTCGGAAATGGAAGGCAAAGTAAGTTTCCATTAGAATCATATGGGTAAAACTTTAAAATGCAATAACTTTCTCAATACTCAACCTTTTAACGTCGGTTATATGGCTTATTACTCCAAATGCGAAGACGCTTAAGATGTGTATGATTTGACAAGGGGTCATATTAGATTTCTATAAGACATCCAAGAGGGACATCCCTTTAAAGGGCGTTTAAATTCAAATTTCTTTGTCCTCTGTCACATCACACATAATTTTATACGTCTTCGCATTTGGAATAATAAGCCACAAACCCGACGTTAAAAGGTTGAGAATTAAGAATTTGATTTATTTTTAGTTTTACCCATGATTTTTAATGGAAACTTTGTTTGCCTGCCATTTCGGTCTCGTTCACCCGTGTGAAGTCTAGTTTGCGGTAGTGTACTCTGCTAAGTGAAACCTTTAATTTGAGTCTAAACTCGACCTATGCTGTTATTTAAGAATTTTAAGAAATTATTTGAGAAGACGCCTTGTAGGCCGCTCCACTTAAGGGATGAGTAGTCATTGATGGCTATTATTGATATACTAAGTCTCATTACTTTATCTATAATGGTAAAAAATATATTTCACCGTTCCGGGACTTTTCAACCACACTGACTAATAGGCAGCGCACATTATTATTAAATATATTAAATTTTAATGTACAACTGATCATGCAAGTTAAATTAAGTTGGTTCAGCCACGATATTGAGTTGTGTTGGATCAATAGTCAATTCTTTAAGAACCCTTCAATTGGTATAATTGCTACAACTAATAGCTGAAACTAGTTTTAGCTCTTTTGGCTAAACTGGTGCATTAGTTGCGATGTCCTCATACTCCCAACAAATAAACACTGTAATTTTATTTCTGCAAAGTTATCAGAAATTAACCAAAAACAAAAACAAAACTAATACTGAACACATACACGTGTACATTTAAACTTCATAATGAGATATCATCTGTTGATTCTAATTAAAAATAAAAAGAATATATGTAAGATTTTTAAAATTATAAAAAAGTTATCACCTTATTGGAAGAAACTTGGTTTGTACTCGACTGAGATTCAAGTTTGCTAGGGCTCGGAGCTACGTCAGCGTCAGACATTCGCAGCAACAGCAACAGTGCTTAACAGTATGCAGATGTGGAACTTAGTGAGTTATGAATAATGAAGTGAACATGGCTTAAAACTAGGTGTAGGTACGTTCATGTTGAGCAAGCCGTAAGTGTGTTTAGAAACTTGCATAGCGACCCAAACCAGGCTCCGTACTTTCATTTAAATTCACAAAGTTTTTGTGTGATTTTTCACACTCACAATATTTAACTGATATATATTGTTTCTTTAAAAGTTTAGTTTGTTAAAATTTTATCGCGCATTTCAAGCGCTTTTGCTCATTAAATAATGTAACAATTTTAAGTAATACAAAGTAAAATAAAACAGAGTTTTATTCAGTCTTTGATTTCATTGCTTTAATAAAGTCTTATTATAATTATAAGACATAATTTATTGAACTTATAAATTGCATTTGGTAGGTTTACGAATTCCAGAAGCAAAGATTTCTCACCTGTGTTGACCGACTGTAAAACATCCAATACAAAATTTGTATTAATATTTTTTACTATGAATACATTAATGATTTTAATTTACAGTAGTTACATTTTTTGACAGTACTGAATAATTACCATAGAAGGGTTGACGTTAAGATTTAAAAATACTACGGCAAGCATCAATTTTTCAATTTTCTGCTTTGTATTAACAATAGCTCTCGTTTTAAGAGATCACATTTTCACATTCTGCAATGTCTGCTTCACAATGAATTTTAGACTAAAAACCCAGATATTACCATTTTTTATCAGCCATCAATATAAAGCCGAATCTATAATGTGCTTCAAGAGCCGGTACTTCCAAACAGTCTATATAATGGGTTTATCAGGTTGGAATCAAGTGTTGGCACGCTGCACATAGTAATACAGTGGTACAGCGCGGCAGTGCGGCGGCGGCGGTGTTGAGGGAGGTAAATGCAGTCACCGATGTTTATGTGACGTCCGGGGGGAGGGGGGAGGGGGTGGCTGTGACCTAATTAATGGCTTTGGCCAGTTCCCGCCCTGATTTGCATTTGTTTCAAAGCCAAATTTCAAAGTAATGGGTTGCAACCTCATAAATAACTGATGAATAATTTCAAAGTTTTCTCCGGAAGTCAAACGTGATAGCTGAAAAGTGTGATAAGTTACTTTGCTGTCCTTTGTACGGGTTCCTCGTTAGTGTTTGATATTTGGATTTGTGGCTTGACATAAGCAATTTCTTCTCTTTATTGAAGGATTTTTTCGTGATGAAGACTCTCTATCTCTTGTAGTATTTTAAATGCACAATAATATGCAAGTTATATTTGACGTTTATTGTAATTTATTATTTATCAATGAATACTTTTTTATTCCTTCTATAAACAAAATATAATATTGTTTTGGCAGTTACAGTAATTTTGCCCCAATAATTGGACGCAAAAAAATTCCCAATTTAAACGTGAAATTCAATCAATGAAACTTGTTGTTAGTACAAATTAGTTTAGGCCTATACTTTTTTATATCGGAGGGTCGAAATTAAAAGATACAGCTATAGTAGTCCGCAGAGTCAATCATACAACACCTCTTAAATTGTTTTGTTTTAATCGAAAAATGCCTTATGTCTGACCAAATTCCTTATTGATAATGAAAAAAATAATAGCAAACAATTATTGAAACTTAAAATCCAAAGTAAACAAAATATTTTAAAAAGAAGAATTTCCGAATAAGGCAAACTCTTTGTTTACATTGTTTAAAAAGTGGATTTTTCATTCTTAATTGAAAGCAATAACTGACCTGTTAAGGCAGTTAAATAGTCAGATTATGATGTGGTAGCATCGCATTATATTAGTTTCCTGTCCCCACCAGCAACATGACCTGCAGATAGATATCACAAGTGAGGAGTGGCGAGTGTCATCCGACTGTTCTGTATTGGGCTAATTGGCTACGGGATGGCCGTTACCTGTTACCGATTGTTTTTACGTCTCACTTATTAAACCATTACTTTTTTATCTCTAAAATTTTCCTTGATTTTTACGAGTAGTGTGCAGGCCCGGATTATCCACTAGGCCAACCTAGGCCATGGCCTAGGGCGTCAGCCGAGAGGGGGGCGTCAAACGGGCCTTTTTTATACTACGTTTCAGTCAAAAAATTATTTATCTGCAAATATAATTTAATTTTGGGGTTTTCAAATTTTTTTATTAAATTTTTTAATAACAAGAGTAAATCGAATATTTGGCAAAATAGAAAGAAAAAAGAATTATTCAAGCAAACTAGAGGATCCCTAAGTTGCCGGGACCCGAGGGGTTCCTTCGCGGCGGGAACAAGCGCCCTTGATGTGCCGTAAAGAGTGTCTCTGAGCGGTCAAGAGCATCACCCCCGACTGGCAGTAAACATCGCCCTGTAATCGACGCTAAATATCACGCTTGATTAGAGTTAAATCACGCCTCCGAACGTAAAGAGCGCCCCTGATCAACTGTAAAGAGCGCTCCTGATCGACTGTAAAGAGCGCCTCCCATAACCCCTAAAAATGCGCCTGTGATCAGCTGTAAAGAGCGCCCCCGACAAGCGGTAAATATTCCCCTAATTGAGGTAAATAGCGCCCCTTTGCCTTGACCGTCGTCTTATAAGGATTGCCTTAACCTTGTTCCTTTGCCCTGGATTTAAATTTATTTCTGTATTACAATTATACAGGGTGTTTCAAAAGTCCCGGCCAACATTTTAGGCCATTGTTCCTGGACCAAAAACAAATATGAAAATCATAGTAATAAAGTCCAAATGCCACCAGTTACCCACACAGTCGCCATTTTTTTGACACATTAATTTTTATTTCCACAATGGATGGTTGTATTGAGTTCAATTTTCGCATGAAACTTTACCACACTAATGTCCATTTCAAGAGAAAATAATTATTATTTTTCGATGTGAATTTTAAAAATGGCGGCGATTTTAAATTTGTAAGCTCAAATATCTCAAAAACGGTAAGTTTTTCAAAATTTTTACCAGAGACTAAAAAATTTACAAATCAAATTATGTAACTAAGAATACCTAAAAAGTTTCTATGGATATGACAACAAATAACGGAGTTATTGCGATTTTTCTCTTAAAATACAGTTACCTAAATTTGCATTAATTTTTATGCAAAATCATGGGTTTTCAGCAGAAAAATCACAATAACTCCGTTATTTGTTTCAAATACATCCTAGGAGCAAAGTGACGAAAATGCCAATCATAACTCTCGTTAAATAGTTCTGTGCTTTTATACTACAGCCAAAGTAATTAGAATTAAAATAAGTCAATGTATCGGATTGTTTTTTTGTTTTTTTTTCAGAGCGGGGGGGGGGCGTAATTGTGACCTTTGGCCTAGGGCGTCAAAAAGTGTTAATCCGGGCCTGGTAGTGTGATAATTTTCGGTTTATCAATAACGTGTTATTATTTGAATGCTGATGCAATAGCATTGCTTTAGGATATTTGTTCAACCAGTACTCACTTTATTATTATTTGAATACCTTATATTAATTGAGGTACGAATGCAATCTGGTGCATGTTTTAAGGCAAATATTAATAAGGTGGAAATAAAAGAGTAATTTATCTCCCAACCTGTATGTTAAGATGTTAAAAAAAGTCTCTCTGATTTTTCGATTACTTTAATAGAAATTTATGTTAAAGTAGTTTTTGGTACTCATGACGTGTGATCTTATTACAACAGCAAACTAATTGGTAAATCTGGCCAATTAGCAATAACCAAACCATTCATGGACCAAAGTAATGCCAAAAGTTTAAAAAAAATTTGGAACACACCTAGGAGAAAATTATAATATCCAGTTCATTTTAGAATCAGTGTATAGGTATTTGTTTGAATTTATTCTAAAAAATAATTCCGGCAATTTTTTTTTTTCAATAAATTTTAGTGCGGTTCTTAATATTTAAAATCATGTCATTGTTGTTTTTTTCCCAGGTGTGATTATTTTTTTTTATGCTCATAGGAGCCTATTCAAAAGTTTTAACCTGTTATTTTCGTTGATGATTACCAAATTGTTTGTATGTCACATATTCCCACCACTGGGTACCCGGTGCCCATATTCGTAGCTGTTGGACTGAGGCAAGCTCCCCCAGTGTTTCGCCATCAGTAGGCTCGGGCACGGCAGAGGTCGAATGGTTGAGTGTCGGAAGTGTTCAGTGGGTTCCCAACCTTGATGGCGAGCCAGAAACCCGCCTCACATCCATTGTCATCATCATCACACTCAGTCATATCCTCCCCAGCCATTGATAACGTCCCATGTTTAACATATAAGTCGAATGATGTTTTTAAAATGTGAATTGGTTCATTTATTTGAGTCAATTTATTCAAATCGACTTCATTCAAATCAATCAAACTTGATTTGTCAATAGAGTCATTAGCTGACCTAAATTCTGAATTATTTATTCTAAAAGTGTATATAAGTGGTTTTAAAACCATATAAATATAAAATAAAGTAACTAATAGAATAATTATTACCATGGGGGAGTACGCAACATTATTATTTATTGAAATGTAGATTATTAATCATTATTCTATGAATTTATCCAAATGACTAAAAATACTCCCGGTGTATTTCAAATGACTCAGGTAGATCTAAAATTACAAGTAGCTATTTATACATTCCCAACAATTTCAGTTTAATTAACTTAGCTCTTGTTAGTATGTTATATGAGTAAAACTTAACTAGTTTTGGGAGGTATACTTTATGTAGTTTGTCCTGCGTGATTGTTACCGCATGTATTACGCTAATTATTAAGTCATTTTACAAAACTTTTCTTTTTATATTAAAAAAGTATCATCACCAACACCCCATGATCCATGCGACACAACACGTACATGTGCACACGTTTTGTAATGACTCTCCTCACCTACAATTACTGCTCATTGTTGTCTCTGTCTTGTAATATCAACCCCTCTGTCTGTCTTTTCACCACTCGGCTGCCATTTACTCTTGTCGCTGGTATTGATTATCGTCAGATAAATTATATAAAAATATATACTGTATTAAACATTAAAATCCACCATTGTCTCTTACCCATTAGATAGAAATTTTCCGGGAATATTTTTTTATGGTTTATGAAAATTATTTTATTTTATTACGCTATAGATCAGAATCTTAATGAGTGGTTTTAAAACTTATCTTATTGTCATAGAGGTATTTTTATAAAGCTGTTGAAAGGAGGCAGAAATTTTATTGTAAATTGGTTATAGTGATGATCCGAGAGACAAAGCCTTAATAAGTAAGAAAACCTCAGAATTTAGCAGTTTCTTGTTGGTGAAAAAATTTTTTAATAAGGTTTTTTTTAACAAAAACATGTACAGTTAACAAAAATGTTTTCTGAATTATTATAAACTAGGGCCTAAAATTATTATAACAAAAACATGTAGGGCCCCTTCACAAATTGTGCATTTTCTTATATATTTCTTTCTGTTTCTGAGAATCTCACCTAGTACAAAGTGAAGGAATTGTAGCATCTTTTAAACAATATTTTGTGTTGATTAGACCTATGCAGTAACAGACAATCTGTTTTTGTATAGATCTGATTTAAAAATTCATCTGTAGGTAATCAGCTGTTAAAGTTACGATTCACATTTAAAAATCTTTAATGTTAATCAACATTTTAATGTGCCATCTTGGAATAAATCAACGGCTAGGGGTGTTAAGGCCGAATAGAAAATACCTTTTTAATCAACCTCACGCTAGACCATAAGCTTTAAAATGACACTTCAATCTTAAAAATCGGTTTAGTAGGTTGAGAGAAAAATGGACTTAACATAAGAAACCTTGAATTTAGAATTCATTTATTCTTATTGAATTTAGAAGATAGATTTTCTACTTTATAAAAAGAAAAAAAACTTTTAAATCCATAACGAGTTCCAACATAACAATTGTACATTTAAACATACAAAAATGGCACAAACTAAACTGCATTGTTTAGAGAAAACAGAAAATGGTTTAGATGTTGTATAGGATCAGAGAAAAAAGAATCTAGGGCAGATTGTAAAACAATAATAATAAAGCTATTTAGTCTTGTAAAGTTGAATTCCTCGGCAAAACTATATTATTGAAATTTTTTTTAAATAAACATAGTAGTTGTGTAAAATCCCATTGTTTGTTTTTTTTATTATGAAAGTAAACAAGCACAATTTCTGCTGAACAGAATTAATAACAGATCAATAAATAGAGGACAAAACAAGAGGACAAAAGTTTTTTATCTCGGAACAATGTACGCCTCACAGTGGTTTTTGCGCCGTTGCTCTTTCGGATTGCTCAAAGCAGCTCCTTTTGTCACCAATCTCAACAATAATCAAGAAAAGGTGAGTGTCAGGCTGAAATATTTAATAATATTTTAAAGTTTGACTAAGATCAAGTTCCAAGGCTTCATTAAATTAATGTTCATGAGATATTTCTAGATTTTTTATTAGAATGAACAAGTTTATGAAAGATATGCCCTAGTATTGTAGGCCCCGTAGTTTCAAGAATTTATATTAAGCCTAATCAAAACTGTACAAGCCACAAAAACTTAACATATAGGTCTAATTGTGTTTCACTGAAAATATCTCCATTACGTTTAGTTTTATATTTACTGTAATTATCATAGTAAAAAATTAAATTCTAAAAAATTAAATTAAATTTAGTTTATTAAAATTAAATTAAACTTATTTATTCTACTTATTTTTCAATGTAAGCTTGACTTATTTCAAGCACATTATATATATATTAAACATTAAATAAACATTAAACATTAAGTTTATTGTTCTGAATTAATATTGTTTACTGCAGCTGACCGATAAAAATTTTACCGATAGGTAATTTTAGTACTGTAGTCGACATCTAACAGTCATAAGCCTTTGATTGCCGGCAAACAATGTTAATACATGTCAAACACAAACTATGGTAATTTGTACAGGCATAAAAGCAACCCCGTTGGTTTGGGAGCTGTGCATTAGCAAATTAATGGTATGAAAATCAGAGATGATCAGAGTGTGGGCATTTGTTATTGGCTTTCGTACCGGCTGCTCTGTGCACTCCGGTAATTGGTTTTGAGCCGGTTTGGATATTAGTGTTGTAAATCTACAGTACCTTATATCATAATAGAAAAAATGTATATCTTTTTCTTCTGACTTAACTATTAAATACAATTTAAAAGTATAAAAACAATTCTGTTGATCAAGGCCCATTTAGTATAAAATAACTGCTATTACTACAAAAATAACTTTTATAACTCTTTTATAACTTAAAAACATCCTCTCTTCCTGTTTTTCTATAATTTTTATTACAACAGCAGTCAAAATATAATGTTTCATCAATTACCATTCAGATTAACATTCAAACTCTTATAGCCTGTAGGACGTATGTATAGCTGATGTAAATTATTATGGCATTCTGCTCATCTCCAGGACACAATCTTTCTATTGGTGTACACGAATTCTACACGAATGCACTCAAGCTGAGAAAATAGGCGGAAAGTTTCATGCTTGTCTATCAATATATACTGTAGATAATTCTATTCAAATTATCTCATAAACAATAGTTTTACCATCCATTTGTAAATAAATTATAATTCACTCAAGGTTAATAGTACTGAAAAGCACACTAAACTTTAAGTAAAACTAAATGCAGACTCAGTGCATAAATATTTAAACATTGTTATACTGTAGTTATGAATTCGCACGGTGCAAGGTCGGTAAAGTCAAGTTGTTTACCCATGAGTTGGCCAATATGTGCAAATTGCTACCAACAGTTTCCGCATTCTTGTGAGGAGCAAAATTATAACTTTTTTACTGGATGTTGCTTATATCAAGAGTCCTTTAAATGGTTAGCCCTGAATAAGTGATAAATAATGTTTTTCCTGTAAAACTGTTCATTGTTGTTTGTTTAAATTTATGCTTTATACAATAGAAAATAAAAGATGTACTCCTTGCACTGTGGATGATGCAAATTTGGTACTAAAAAATTTCTTCTAAGCTCAAGTCCATATTAGCTGAATATTCAGTGAGTCCTGCAGGAAAAACTATTGAAATATGCGCCAGTCAGTGACTTTGTGTCACGTTGTGCAAAAGGCAAATATATAAAAGATTTTAATTTCCTTAGTTACTGTTGAATGTGTAAACGTAAACACAGAAATAGTTTTACAGGGTGCGGCAAAAAAATCGACCTATTTTCTTTTATGCACCATTCAGCAACAGGACGTCTGAGGGTGGTGGCGGTTGGCTTATTTTAAAGCAAATTTTATGCCATTTCAGTAGTCATTGAGTAGTGGTCGCCTAACCTACATGTTTACATTAAGCATGTCAAGTAACACGCTTTTGTTATCGGGGTGTATTTTGTGCTTCTCGTCAGTTAACATTGACATTTCTTTATCAACATTTAAATCAATCATTTGTCCGTTGAAAATTTTTTGCTTTGCATGGTCAGTGGGCTTTAATTACTGAACAATAACCAATTAATTGGTATGGATGGGGATTAAGATCGAACCACAAAATTTGTCAAACCGAATTGTCAGCCATGTCCAAGGCATTTCGCTAGCCTACCGGTTGGCGTCTTGGACTCTGGTTCAAAAGATGTCACCGGTTCGATTCCCAGGGTGTCCACAACAATGAGTTGGGTTTCGAATACTATCCCTTAATAGCATTTAGTGTACGTATTTCAATTATCTTAAAAAAATTCTTCTGGCGTAGACACGAGCAAATCACTAGCTTGTTTTCTAATGGGCCGACGAGGACGGTTTTCCACACAGCAGCAAGGACTCCATCCATGTTCTCTGGCGTCCGCGCTGACGTTGGACGGCCAGTTGGCTTCGTTTTCAACTCAAAACAAGTTTATCTTAAGTTAGTAACCCATTGCATAATTGTGCTAGGATCCGGAATTCTAAATGTTGACCTGATTGAAAGAATGCACGAAACTGCCGCTGAGTAGCAATGATTGAACCACCAATATTGAAAAAAGGCTTGACAAGGAACTAGCGTTGTTCAAGCGACCGCTACTCCATAACTACTAAAATGGCATAAAATTTGCGTTCCAACAAGCTTACCTCCACCTTCCTCAGGTGTTCTGTCGCTGAGCGGCGCGCGAAAGAAAATAGGTCGGTTTTTTTGCCGCACCCTGTATTAACAGTCTGTTTGGGTGGTTCAGACAAAGGAGTCAGAACTTTTCTATGCAAAAATTGGTATACACACTCCTTGTTCATTAGAAGGAGGGTTGTAAACAGAAAAAAGTTACACTTGCACCTCATCAATATTGAGAAGCCATATTAAGTATAAAAATATTCTGCGTATGTATGACTACTTAAATTTTCCTGAACTAAAACCATACATGTACTAGCTGTGTAGAAGGTTGGGATTAAATTTCTGAGGAAAGTTATTTCAAAGTTATTTTATTTTTAGGACTAACTCATTCACTAAGCTCACTGGGATCCAGGATGAGCATGTACGCTCTTCTCACCCACCTCTCAACATACTATCACGTCAGTTATTAGGGTTGCATTGCGTTGTAGCACGGACGTTGTACACTTTATTCTAAGATGTATGTATTTAATTTATTTCTGCCTTTAAGGTTAAAATAGAAAATGTCTTACCCATAAAATGGACTCCTAAGCACATATTGGAATAGAAAGCATTTAGGTTTTTTCTTTTATTTATTAATTTGTGTACCAAGTTTCAACTCTGAAGCATTCCAGGGAGAATCAATGGTGTCATCATTAAAATAGTAATGCCCGTCAGCAGGAGCCATGTTTTTGTGTGAAATGATATTTTGCTTCAACACCAATCCTTGACAGTGTTACAAATGACACCTTTACCGGACAAAATCAGATTTAAAATTTCTGGTTACTATAACCGTTTAATAGTATACAAATCGGTGAGTTACTTCTTGATTGTTAAAACATTTAAAAAATCACCATATATTACCGACTTAGTTGATGATTTGATGGTTTTGTGTTCCAGATCAACCTCAGACTGATACTCGTGAGCGGCAAGACCAAGGAGTACCTGTTTAGCCCCAGCGACTCGGCTGGGGACATTGCACAACATGTCTTCGACAACTGGCCTGAAGGTAATAACAACCACAACAAAATACGCACTGTGAGGTGAACATATACTTTTGGGGGTAATTATCGATATACTGTTATGAAATTTTTAGGAATATTTCATAGTGACTTCCCATCCCTGATTCTAAAATTTAAGTTTCATAATTAACTGTCATGTACTCTACATTAATTTTGGGCTAATTGCATTGTATCCACGTCAGCACCTTAGACCATTTCTTGTAGACTTTACGCCATCAGCCAATCTAGCTTCTTGTAACCACCAATGTAAAATGGATTTTTCCATAAATAAAAAAAATTAAATGTAGATACTAAGCATGTTGACAGAATGTAGCAGAAGTAATGTTTAGTGTATAGCTAAAATCATCCCTCAGGAGACATATGAGGAACTATTTTTCTTTACAATTTCAAGATAGAGGGTTTGAGGATTGGTTATTGAACATTTATTCCTAAAATTACTTTTTAAAAGATATAATGGAAGTTTATCCAGTACAGTCCCGCTAATCCAAACTAATTGGGACAAAACTCTTTTTAGTTTTTTGTGGATTTTGTAACATACAGAGTTCATAATTTTTAGTTGTTTACTCCTGACATTTACTCGAACAGGACATATGGTCTCAGCTCTCAATAACAATCGGACGCCGGTGCAAAAAGTGTTGGCTGGCGATGGATGTCACCACATTAAATAATGGAAAGAACATAGGGAACATGCTAATAAAGTTGTATTTCTTAACAAGTGCAAAATAATTGGTTTTGCAAGCCTGAATCATGTTTATGACCCATATGAAATCCTAGAGGTTGGAATCCGTTTTTCACTAGCGACCAAGGAATACTATTGGTATTCCAAACAGTCTGAAACAGCTGACTTCAACCCCATTAGACATCCTTCAAACCATACTGTAGTTAAAGTTGACGTTTGTTAGCAACTTCTACAAACATTGTTATTTATTGACCAATTGAACAAAATCGAGGTGTCACCAAATTTATATCAGTTTGTAGTTTGCTAAAAGTCTCTAATAGATTGTAGTTGTTCAATTCTGAAGGGCACAGATGGTCCTTATGGTTTGTTTTGCCTATAAGATTAACATAGATTAATTATACAGGGAATAATTTGTATTATATTGAATAATAAACAGCAGTTGATAGCAATATGTATTGAAACTGAAAAACACTAGTTAAAAGCAGGTAGAACCAATCAAATTTCCAAAATGTAGTGCTGCATAGTAAATTTTTGCCATAAGGCTATACTATTTTCAGTGTCCAAATTTATTAGGTCATTTAAAATTAATAAAACTAAATTTAATCTTGAACTATACAAATGGTAATACTACAAAATACAAATTATATTAGACTGTTTCTTTTATTTTTAATGGACATTTTTTTAATTAGGAGAGTTAGAAAAAGAAAGAAATACTCTTGAAAAGGAAACAGTTAAAAGAGTCGGATTGGGTGGATTCTTTATATTGAAAGTTTTATCTGTTAAAACTGCAGTTTATGCAAGATACTCTCATTTAAGCAAAAGAAACTGTACTTGTAACTGTTAAATCTGTTCTTAGCATAATGGTATGTGGTCAACTTATAATCCGATTTGACATTGTTCAGTTTCAGCAAATCATAATAAACATTTTGTCAAATATTTTACTTTTAACGTCAAAATTTTAAAATGTATGGTATTTAATTAACTAAAAAACAACAAAAGTAAAAATTTTTATTCAAGCAATACTTTTTTATGATAATAAAATTGGTATTTGCTTTTCATAATTGATCAATATCATCCAACAGGGTGTCTACTGTCCATGAAATTCTGTAAAACCGGGAATGGTACTTAAATTTCTGGTTGACATGAAGTGTTCGGGCATATTTGTATCGTATATTTGTGAACCTTTATAAATAATAGAGATGTAACATTGTTGTTAATGTATTGAAATTAGTGTGGTATATTTATTTTTGTAATATAGATTCTAGATACATTTATTTATTAAGTTACATAAATATAGTACTGAAAACATTTTATTAAAACAATTAGGTTTAAAAAAAACAATGTAATCAAATAAAGATAGTCATATCTATCTATATATTAATAGGCAAGCATGTTTCGTTTCCTCCTTTTTTCTCAGCTCGTGTGCATCGTAGAAGAAATCCGCGCATACCGTTAGAAACGTATAGTGCTGTAGATGAGCAGAATCACATTCTCATTCCCATCGGACACCAGGGCTACGCCCCACAGGCTTTCAAAGTTCCAATGTTAATCTTATGGAGAAAGGAGAATTGAATGAATCATTAAACAGCTGTTGTAAAAACATATGCTAGAAAATTAGGAGAAACAGATGTTTTAGTTCTAAAATGTTTTTAAGCTTCTTGGGTCCAGATCAACTGAAATTTTGATCGAATTTCGATCAGAAGGCGATCTCTAGTTGTCATTAATATATATGAAATATGTATATGTATATGAAATTTTCTTCATAAGTCCCCTGGGCTTAGTGACTCCTCATTTCATCTATAAAGTAGGCATGGGCGCCTCAATAAACAAAAAAACCAAGTCTGGTCAAATACATACAGGTATATAGCCTATCAGTACTATTAGACCACAAGATTATGAACATTTTTCTACATTGTTAAAGATTAACATTTTACTTTACAGCCTTGTGATGTAAAGTCAGGTGTCTTCCCAATTTATGTTCTTTAAACATGATTTTACCTGGTTAATACGTGCATACTATTTTGTGTTCATTGGTTAGACTGTAAGAATATCATTAATTCAAAATGTAGTTTTTGTTTTGTTTAATTTTTAACTGTTTTAGTCCAACTTATAATTATTATTTTTGTAATAATCGTCAAAAATCATTATAAATGTCCTTAAATGTTCAGGAATTTTTAGTTTAGTAGACACCCTGTCCAATCATCTTGTGTTTTATTACATGAATCGTAAGTTTTTTAAGTTTTGTCATTTGGACGGACGACTGTTGATGCACCAACGGTTGTCTAATGTGCTCTGTGTTATCTCTGCCACAGATTGGGCGGAGGAGGCGGTGGAGAAGGCGGAGATACTGCGACTCATCTACCAGGGCCGGTTCCTGCCCAGCAACGTGACGCTCGGTGAGCTTGGACTGCCCTTCGGCCGGACGACTGTTGATGCACCAACGGTTGTCTAATGTGCTCTGTGTTATCTCTGCCACAGGCTGGGCGGAGGAGGCGGTGGAGAAGGTGGAGATACTGCGACTCATCTACCAGGGCCGGTTCCTGCACAGCAACGTGACGCTCGGTGCGCTTGGACTGCCCTTCGGCCGGACGACTGTTGATGCACCAACGGTTGTCTAATGTGCTCTGTGTTATCTCTGCCACAGACTGGGCGGAGGAGGCGGTGGAGAAGGCGGAGATACTGCGACTCATCTACCAGGGCCGGTTCCTGCACAGCAACGTGACGCTCGGTGCGCTTGGACTGCCCTTCGGCCGGACGACTGTCATGCACCTGGTGCCGCGCGAGAACCTGCCCGAGCCTAACTCCCAAGGTGAGACCTGGGACGGCATCTTTATGTGGGTGCACAAAGACCTTTGACCGGCCCCCTTGTCACTCACCCCACTTGTAAATTGAAAATATACTGTTTTATTTTATATATTTTTTGGAATTTTCTTCATCAACAGTAGACTCTCGATAATTCAGACTCCTGATAATCTAATTCCAAATTAATGACCTTGAATCGTTTTTTTTTTTTTTTTTACAAAAGCTAAATCTCTTGTCATTTTTGGAGTGTTATTTTTGTCATGATTAAGCACACAGTAGAAATAAGAGATGCCTTGTAAACTGATGAATGGTCTACAATCTGAAATTGGTGAAAAGGGGGGGGGGGGGGATGAAACGATTCTTTGTCTAAAAACATCAGGCTTAAATAATATTTTTAATATACCATAGCTATAGTAATGGAACAGCTGGTATAAATTTCAATATGAATGGTAGTGCAGATTCACCTTATACTTATTACTATTACACCTCATACCTTGACTTTACATGTTATGTTGTTCGGTCAAGTTATATGTCAATACAAACAGCTTTGTCAAATGATCTAAAAAAAATCAATAGTTGGAAGTTGTTGAGGTAGAGGGAAATTTAAAGGGTCATAGAATGTTGATTTTCAGTTCTTGATTAACAGCCGGCGTTTATCAATATACTGCATTCTTCTGAGATTAGTAATTACCTTATTCAAACTCAGTACAGTAATAAGTACAGTACTTAACCATAAGAAGGTTCTTATATTATTTCAGGATGCTTATAAGTTTTTTCAGAAGTAATCTTGTTTTACCACCTAAATGGGCACCTTGATTCTTTACCATCGCAATGAAAATTATGACTCTCGGCCGATTCCACTTCATAAATTTTCAGAATCCAAACTGATTCACCAAACCAGTCCTAATTATCGAGAGTTTACTGTTTTATGAGTGTCTTAATGTTATTTCGATTTTATGTGATGAAATTTTGTATTGCATGATTAGGGTTATCTAATACACAGTAAAAGCAATTAATTCATAACTACACGATGGTGAATTCATAACTAACCAGGTTTCAAACTAGTTGGGATAGACTTTGAAATGCTGCCAAAATAAAGTATATATACTATACTATATATCGTACAGCTCATATATCCGGTCACCAAATGTTAAGAATAATAAGATAAATACTGCGGTGCAGGGCATCTTGGTCAACATAAATAAAAAAATCTAAAATAAAATTGTTGATCTATGTTTATAAAGCTCAATTCAGGGATTTAAGCCATTGAAGCCCAGTTTCTCTCGCATAATGCAAACCAATCAACTCTTCAAGGAAAATACTAAGTGGGCAATATGTGTCTATGTGATCCACAGTTTGGTACTGCCCTCCACAGCCCCATGGCTGGTCTTCTGTCATTCCCCATTCGTATTCCCAATAATTGCATCTTCCTACTCCACTACAGAATCGATTTAGTGCAGTCCACTGCATCCGAAGAAGATCCATACCACCTATTGCTAAGGTCGGGTCATCTATCAAAAAGTGGTTCCGGCCTTGGTAAGAGTCCCAGGAGGAAGTCCAATGAATCAATGAATTTTATTGAGCTGTTGAACCTAAACAGTAATTGGCTAAGTCCTAACTATTTACAAAGCAATCAATTCAGGCAGTCCTCTTGACTCACAAACAGCAAGCACTACAACTAAAATGCAGCAAACATGCAAGTCCATATACAAAACAAAAGTCCATGCAGAAATAAGTCCATGCTGAAAAACGTTGCAGGCACATAAACCAAGCATAAAAAAAGAAAAGAAAAAAGATCATAAAATAAATTATTTACAGATGGCACATTTCCGTGAGGTTAGCTTCATAGAATTCAGACAAGCTGTAGCTGTGGTTTTCCAAAAGCCATGCTTTGATCGTCCTCCCAAATTTGCGTGCTGGCAGCCATCTCACTTGGATTGGCACCTTATTAAAAAGCCTTGCACCTGTAAAAGGGAAACATTTAAGTACTTAATCTACATCGATTGACATGCAAGCTATGATTAATTCTGGTATCATGAGTGTGAACGGCAGAACTGAGTGTATAATTACCCTCGTCATGCTTTATTGCCATTAAACAGTGATAGACACACACACTAAAGACCGTCAAAACCTGACAAAGCTTCAAAAGGGGCCTACAGTGTTGAATCCAGTGGGCTCCATTCATGACCCTCAGAGCCCATTCCAGAGCCCAACAGCAGAATCCATTCTATATGGATCAAAAAGTTTGGTCCATCAACCGGGAGACTGTCTGCAGTGGTGGTTTTCTAAATCAGCCCGTCGCCTGGGGCAGGTAATCATGGATGGGCAGCTGCGGAACGGATAAGATCTTGAGATATTCCCTAACCAGTGCATTCCTTTGTCTTAGTTCAGGTGGAGCAATATTACACAGGACCGGGAGCCAGGATAGAGGAGTTGCCATGAGTGTACCACTAATGAGTAATATGTGGTAATAAGGTGATTTCTCACCATAGCTGCCGCTTTTTGAAGTGGCTTATGAATATGAGAGACCGATCTTAAGTGACTCTCGGATCCCATGGGTCGTCATTATGATCTAGCTCAACACTGTAGAATACGATATTTAGTTTTTGATTGACCAGTCTATTATTCAAGTAGAAGCAAAAGACCTTAGTTTTTGTTGGGTTTGGATTTAGCTTCCAAATTCTAAAGTATTCACCAAGGATCGTGAAGTCATTTGTTAGTGTTTCCTCAGGTATCAGATTTCCTTGTGCGCTGATAGGCCAGTGCAATATCATCTGAATAAAAAAACTTTGAGGAGCGAGTGACAGGAATGTCGGTAGTTTACTCATTGAACAGCAGTGGAGCGAGCACTGACTCCTGTGGGAGACCATCCTTTAATTGTCTAAAAGTGCTTTTCCTGCGTCCCAAATAAACTTTTATCGTCCTGTTGGTGAGCATCGAATTGAGGAGATGCAGCAGGAAAGGGCAAAGAAACAGGTTATGAAATTTAATGACGATCTTTTCTTCAAACAATGTCGTAAGCTGCAGTCAAATCCCAGAAAGCTACAGAGGTTTTCAGTCTTTACTCAGACCCATTCTCAATGAAAGAGGTAAGAGGTAGAACCTGTTCACAGCAGTTGTGTCCAGGCCTAAATCCAGTTTGTTTTACGGGGATACTGGCATCGAGAACAGTGATAATTCTGTTAATAAACCTCTCGAGCAGCTTATAGCAGACAATTAGAAGAGCTATGGGACGGTAACTTTCAGACCGTTGTGGATCTTTACCGAGCTTCAAGACAGCTATTATTTTAGATTTCCTAAATATCCCAAGCATGTCGCCAGTTTTGAATATGGCTTTAAAAACTCCAAGAAACCACTGTCTAGCTTTTCTACCCGAGTGTTTGATAAACTCCAAGAAAATTTCATCAAAACCTGCTGCTTTGCCAACTGGCATCGCATTGATTGCCGCTTCCAGCTCATAATAAGTGAATGGTCGAGAGACTTCCAATGGTGCTAGCTGACTTTCTTTTATTTCATTAAGCCTGAAATTAATACGCATAGGTTTAGACAGACAGGAGAGCCGTTTTGCGATTCCATAAGGGCAAGGCTGCGAATTGGCGTGTTTTTCATTTGGGTTACCAGTAGAGAGCTTTCTTAGCAGAGACAAAGCTTTCTGACTACTTTGGGTCAAGTTCAGGCTCCCAACAGTTTTCACCCTTTTCTCTCTCCTGGACTTCTCGGGAGAGTTAACAGGGTGTCTACTGATACTGGAATTACTGGAATTATACTGGAATTTTATTTCCATACTGGAAATACTGGAATTATACTGGAATTTCAAAATAGATACTGGAATAATTGAATTAATTTTATTAAAATCCTTTTTAGCGAATTTCCCATAGGGAATAAGCTATTACCGTAGGTCTCATGGTAAGACCTAAGCCCGGGACCATGTTACTTTTTCGTTTTGAGGTGCCCAGAGACCAAAAATAATAGTCATTAAAATTTATATATATATATATATATATATTTTTTTGAATTTTTTGTGTTAAAATGTAATTTTTACGTCTGATGAAGGCATTGCCGAAATATTACGTGATTATGTAGTAAGTTGGTCTTTTATTTAAATGTATATATATATGTATATATATATATATATATATATATATATATATATATATATATATATATATGTATATACAGGGTGCGGCAAAAAAACCGACCTATTTTCTTTTATGCACCATTCAGACATGACGTCTGAGGGTGGTGGGGGTGGGCTTATTTTAAAGCAAATTTGATGCCATTTCAGTAGTCATTGAGTAGTGGTCGCCTAACCTACATGTTTATATTAAGCATGTCAAAAAACACGCTTTCGTTAAATTGGGGCGTATTTTGTGCTTCTGGTCAGTAAACATTAACATTTCTTTATCAGCATTTAAATCAATCATTTGTTTGTTGAAAATTTTTTGCTTTGCATGGTCAGTGGGCTTTAATTACTGAACAATAGACAATTAATTGGTATGGATGGGATTAAGATCGAACCACAAAATTTGTCAAACCGAATGGTCAGCCATGTTCAAGGCATTTCGCTAGCCTACCGGTTGGCCTCTTGGACTCTGGTTCAAGATGTCACCGGTTCGATTCCCTTGGTGTCCACAACAATGTGATGGGTTTGGAATACTATCCCTTAATAGCATTTACTGTACATAGTTTAATTATCTTAACAAAATTCTTCTGGCGTAGACACGAGCAAATCACTAGCTTGTTTTCTAACGGGCCGACGAGGACTGTTTTCCACACAGTAGCAAGGACTCCATCCATGTTCTCTGGCGTCCGCGCTGACCTTGGACGGCCTGTTGGCTTCGTTTTCACTTAAAAAAGTTGATATCAAGTTAGTAGCCCACTACATAATTGTGCTAGGATTCGGAATTCTAAATTATGACTTGATTGAAAGAATGCACGAAACTGCCGCTGAGTAGCAATGATTGAACCACCAATATTGAAATACGTCTTGATAAGGAACTAGCGTTGTACAAGCGACCGCTACTGCATAACTACTAAAATGGCATAAAATTTGCGTTCCAACAAGCCTACCCCCACCTTTCTCAGATGTTCTGTCGCTGAGCGGTGCGCGAAAGAAAATAGGTCGGTTTTTTTGCCGCACCCTGTATATATATATATATATATATATATATGTGTGTCCCTAGACACGATAACTTGCGTAAAAATGGTCCGATCGACACCAAATTTGGTAGAGATGTGTAATCCTACGTTTATTTGGATGAGTTTGAAAACCAGACATATCGACCTACCGGAAGGGGTAGTTTTGGGGGGTTTTTTACTCCAAAAATGGGTTTTTTGCATTTTTCATATGTAAATTTTAAAAATTTTAAATTTTTATTTTGACCATTGGATTTAGCTCAAAAAAACACACAATTTAGTATTTTGAAGCTTTGCTCTATCTCCATTGGTTACCGAGATATTACAAAGTCTAAAGACAGTACATTGTCTTTTGGGGCTCCAATGTTAATCTTATGGAGAATAAGGATGTGTTAATATTTCACTTATTAACCAATATTTTTGGATGAAACTTGGTATTTAGCTTCATTTGGTTGAGATTCATCAATTTAAGGTAAAAAATCTTGGTTTTTGTACTTATCATGGCAGCAAACCTGCATACTCTTTTCCCATGTTAATCATATGGAGAATAGGCAAACTCTTTTATTTGTGGACAGATATTGATGAAACTTACTATTTGGCTTTATATGGTCGAAATAAATTTTTTCTATGCTAAAAACCTACTTTTAGTGTCCCCCATGACAGCATACCTGCATACTCTTTCCCTATATTTATCTTAAGGAGAATAGACATTTATATCCCTATTTATGAGCACGTGATGAAATTTTGTTTACAAGTTTAGCTGGTCAAAATTAATATTACTAATTTGGAAATTCGCTGAGTACGCAGGTCTGCTGCGACGGGGGGTATTTTTAATGCATAAAATATAGATTTTGTCATTTGATCCGTACATTCCGATGTCAAAATGTTTCACATCATATTATTGTTGTTCGAGTATGTTTGCAAACCAAAATCAGGTAAACTTGTAGTTCTGTTCAAATAATTAATCAAGCAATTAAGAAATCTAAACATTTGTTTAGAGATTAAACTTGGAAAACGTTTGATTTTGTTCAAAAAATTTAGTTTTCCTTCTTAAATTTCATTCATGTGAGTATTTTACTTTTAGTACTATTCTATTGTATTCTTTTTTGCAGTTAACCGTATTTTTTTATTTTTTGTACGGTACAAAAAAAAAATAAAGGTGGCGGTATGGAGGGCTATAAGGGGAGTTTAATTGTCCTAATAAAAAAATTAATTTTGAAAAGTGTTATCATCAGAAAGTACTTTTAAATAAAAAACGTAAGTATCTGTATATTAATAGGCAAGCATGTTTATTTTCCTCCTTTTTTCTCAGCTTGTGTGTATCATAAGAGAAATCCGCGCATACTGTTAGAAAGGTTCATTATGTAGATGAACAGAAGGCCATTATAATTCACATAAGCCTCCAGTGGTATGCCCTGCAGGCTTTCTAAAGCCAATGTTCATCTTATGAAAGAAGGGTAATTTATTAAATAAATTAGAGTCCAAATCAGGTGATTTTTTGGTAGAATTTTGACCAGTGGCGATCTCCTAATACAAAGATCCATGTTAAATTTGTTTATATGTTTAAAATTTTGTTATTGTTATTCCATATTCAGATTAATAGTTCGCGAGTGATACTGGAATTTTTTGAAAAAAGGTACTGGAAATACTGGAAATATACTGGAATTCCAAAATGAGATATCAGTAGACACCCTGGTTAAGGAGTTGGTCCGCTATGTCCCTGTCGGGAGTGTCAGTAAACTCACTATAAAGATCTTCGCACTTTAGACTTCATCCTGGTATGTACTCGTTCCTAAAACCTCTTAGAATACAAGCTTTAGATGAAGACAGAACAAGTCTCGTGAACCGGACGTGGTTTTTTTTATTTTATGAGGAATGAATCTGATGCCGCTATCAAGCCTTGACGATAGGCCTCCCACTCAGCTTTATTTAAGTTCCACTTGGGCCACGGAAAAGATCTTACAAGTAGGATTTGTATTCCCACTGATGCCTATGCTGAGAGTGGGGGAATGCACCTAGGACCATCCTGGAAGTAGGTTGTGTACGGGTGTTGCTGATGGTTCACGGAAGCAAAAGCACAAGTCTGTAGAGTATCCACGACACCATCGAGCTGAATGAAAGATGTTGTTGGGTCATTGGCATTAAATACCAAGAAGAGGTTGTTATTTTCAGTCCAGCTTGAAAGACTAGTGCCATTGTCATCATCAGACCCCACTGGGTATGATGACTGTTAAAGTCACCTACATATACCACATGATGTTCAAAAGTTGGGATAACTGTATCTGACTCAGGGTGTTTGGCGGTTTATAGACATTTACAATTATAGTCTCAGATACCTTGACATCAACAATAAATATTCTGTTCTCACAACTTTTGTGGGAGACTGATTCATTGTCTATGTCCTGCCTAACCTAAGTCGCCACTCCATGTACCCTGTGACCTATTTCGTCTACAAGCCTATATTCTATGATGACCGTCACACTATTCTCTTAAGTCTTCTGCATGTGTTTCTTACAGTGTAAGGACATTGACTATTTTCAAGCAGCACCTTACTGAGGCAGTCACTTTTAGATTTGTTTGGACCCTCTCCCTTCTAAATTGGCCCTGGCGAGGGCTTTTTGAATTTTGTCTGGCAGCTGTTGTATCTGATAAATCATAGGCCTGATAGTTCAGCTGCCAGAGTTGTTGTCTTTTAGCACCACCTAGGGAGTATATGCAGCTTTAATGGAATGCTGTGGACGCTAACAACATTATCCCGCTGCCAAAAAAAGTAAAGTCATATTAAAGGAGCTTATGAGAGTAAGGTTGTAAGCTAAATATTGTCACACACAACTTTTCACATTTTGGTAAGGAACCATTGCATAGTCATTGTAGAATGAAAGAAAAATATTGATCTCTGATTCAGACTTTTCATAGATGAATCACCTACACACTCTTGAAAATCTGAGAACTGATTCATACGCAGAGTTGACTGAACAGCGGAATATTGCATGATATGGATAGACATTTCCATTTTTCCTATGATTGTTTAACCAGGCCAAGTGTGTTAAATCATGCTTACTTTTGTCATGTGCCTTAGTTCTCAAACAGTATTTCAATACACAAAAACTATTTCAATTGCTTTTGTTTTTTATCAGTGATAAACTCGTTATATTTAAAACCTACAGTAGTTATATTTTTCATCAGAACTGGATATTTTTGGACCTCTATATTTTTCTCTACTCTGAACATTCTTGGGGCACTACGGTAATAAATTGTCACTGTTCTTTTGTATCAAATTTGGATCTTTCAGGAGATGATTCTTTTAGAAAACTTCATGTCTAGAGTTCTTTTTAATAGAGTACAGTGTGTCTAATAACCAGGAAATTGCACTTAAATTTCTTGTTGCCACGAAATGTTTGGGAATTTTCCTTAAATTGTGGGTAATTTGACCCAAGTCGTTAAATTTTCAGCTCAATTTCAAGCGTGGTGATCTGCACTACAAGTTTTTTTTTTTTTTTTATTAAATACAAACGAAAAACATTGTTTTTAATTTTTTGTTAGGGATACAGTACTCAATTTTTTTTGCTAGACATAGTTAAAAACCATTATAAATGTCCTTCAATGTAGGCTACAGGAATTGTCCAGAAATTTCTAGTTTTGGACACCATGTATGTGTTAACAAAAATGTGGCTTATTTTCCACTTTGAACGAAAGTCAAAACTGAGTCATCGTATCCTCAACCAAATCACACTGGATCAATTATATACTTAATAAAGCGGCCCATACATTACACAAGAACACACGACGTGCCAAAATCGTATGAAACATGCCAGTGTGTGGAGGCCTTCGTGCTAAAATGTATGTAAAATGCAATTGCCAAGGACGGCAAGCCAAAATAATAGACTTCACGGCTAACAAGGCACGTGTAGTGTATGGATGACTTAAAAAAAAGCTCTTAAGCTTTATATGTATTGAATTTTTGCTTTGATGTACATGAATTATGGTAAAGCAAAATATACCTATCATTAAGTCACTGCTCAAGACATTGATTGTTTTCACTTACTGGATTAAATGATTAGTTTATGTGTAAAACAGAATGTTACTTTACATAAACTCTTGTAAATCACTCACTAATTATGAAAAATTTTTCATTTCTTGGGAAATTTGTTTTTCCATTTTCAAAACATCTCAAATCATCAAAATTCATGAAGAATTTGGAATACTTGGACTTTGTCTATCTAAGTTAAAGTAGCAGATTTACAAAACTCATATAAACACAAACGTTAATTCGAAAATCATTTTAATGTGCTTGGAACCAAAAGTGAACAATATACTGTTTCCATGACACACACCATTAAATCGCTACTTGATAGTACTGACATGGTGGGGACAGGGCCAAAAATAATCAGCTGTTTCAAGTTGTCCATCGGTTCAACACTGCCATGTGGGAATGAGGTGAATGATGTCACATCAGAACACTGTCTAAAAATAGTTTATATAACTAACCAGCTCACCTCAGAAGCAATACAAGACTTTTAATCCTTAAGTACATATCGCTAGAGGTCTTATTATAACTGAAGCAGTGTATCAAATGTTGGCCTTGAGAAATGCCCGCAGTCCAGTCAAATTTTTAAAGTAATCAATTATCTGCCAAAAGCAAATATTTTCTGCTGTTGAGAGTCATGAGAAAAATTCTGACAATAATGCATTCATTTTCCGGGTGACCCACAAGGAAGTTTTAACGTTTGATTTGATTTTAATCGCCCATTTATGCACCAAAGATTTTGCAATTCTACACATTTAGGTAGGTTTTAAAAGTATTATTTGAAAACTTCAGCTCTTTAACATTTATTTGTAAAAACAAAATGGTCGCATATTAAAAATTTGTAAACCCGCCTGGAACTGGGTCAGAAATTTAGTATCAATGTGACTCTAGCAATGAAGAACACAAGTCTAATTGTAATCAAGCTGAAATAGACGCTCGCTGGAAGAATGGTAATATGAGACAAGATCATCTTGCCAAGTTGTTACACTTTCTCTCCTGATGGCATCCATCCATCATATTTATACCATTATTTTGAAACACATATTTTTTATAATAATCTACTAAAAGTAAGTACTAAGAGAAATAATAGTTTTACAGCAAATAACATTATATGTAGCTTTTGGCTGGAAAACTCGCTGGGTAGCTGAATGGTTATAGTGCTCGCCTTTGAATCCAAAGGTTGGCGGTTCGATCCTGAGAAAAGTTAGTAGATTTTTAAAGGTTCGATTCCGGACTCAGTAGCCATTTGTCATTGGGCTATTAATTAATGATGCTTTCTAACAACTGGTCGATGTTAGATAGTAACAAGACTATATTTTTGAAAACATATGATTAGATAAAATATCTCCATTAGAATAATATTACAAGTTTGAAAGTCCATACGACAAAGTCCTAACAATAAAAGGAGTTAATTCCTTAAAATAACGATTCTCCTCGAAAAAAATCTTTCCAATGATACCAAAAAGCTAGGTAACTTAAGTTTGAAGGAGTTATTTAATGACGCAATACTAAATAACAAATTTAATATCTCCCTCTCTCTCGTACTACATTTAGGCCTTCGTTCCGCTGGCGCTATCTCTATTTGGGGTGCTCAATTTCAGTTTACAGCGCTCCTAGCAAAAAAATTTGTTGGCCAACTTTTTACATGAGATGTGACCTTCTTTATATTTTTGTATTCATCGATATCACTAAGTTGTTCATTTTTGTGATGCCACCTGTTCTTTTTAGAAATTTTACTAGGTTACAGGAACTGTTTGGAAGGAAAGGTTTCCTTCCAAACAGTTCCTATTTAGTCTCTTGGCTATGTATACATTTCAGGATTAAAATCCCATCTTCAGGTCGATACGAAAAATGTTAAAAATTCATGAATAGTGAGTTATCAAAGATTTAAAATTTTGAAAACACACACACACACAGTTCAACAAACGACATTTAGAATTTTCACAATAAATTAACTCATGTACATGCTGGCCGGCGATAGACCCCAAGTTGTAAGATTGAGAAAGTTGAAATTAAAAATGTTTGGTCCAAAGACTAGGAAAAACAGGAACATGACTAAAACATTCCATATAAATGAGACAAGAACGGGGAAAATACACCCCCCCCCCTAAAAAATTTATAGGGATTGAAAAGGTTTACTTTGTTTTTACAAAAATAAGCTACGCCTTTTTATTAGGAGTGCCGAAAATTGATTGTGAGTGAAGACGGTCTACTTTGAGGTGGTGTGTTAAAAGTTTCTGACGCTAAAATATAAAAAAATCTGAGACGAGCAAAAATACTATTTCAACTTAAAGACAAACAAGATAATCAAATGGTTGATAAGTTTATTCTTAAGTCAAGGACTATGATTTTTTTAAACCCCCATTTTAAAAATCAATATAGGTTTTAACGATAGACTAAATTAAGCATTCATTCATGACGTGTGTACCAAAATTGTAAAGAGTGCTTTGGAAGCGAATGGTCGATGCAAACGATATTGCTAAAATATTATCGATAAAATGGAATCCTATGGAAACTTTCTTGGTAAATTATTGGTAATTTACTAAGGGATACATATTTAAATTTTATGATTAGGGATTTATGTCCCTATAAGCCACTAGTTACTTTAAAAAGACCTAAAATGTCATCTCAAGAAATTGAGTTATTAGGAAACAGGGGTGACCTCAGGGGGATTGATAGTGCGGTTTGCGATTTCAGGAAAAACTTTAATGGAGATTTTTGTGATTTAGCAGGTGATTTTTTGATGTGAATGGGAATGAAGAGAAATAATATTCCCATATTTTTAAAACAAAATAAGATAATGTTGACTCAACATTGAATTTAAATCTATATAAGAAATATTAAATACATTAAAAGAGCCCTTGGTTAAATTTTTTATAGTTACATAACCCTACAACCCTTTTTACGGTTCAAACATGCGTGGTGTACAGGATGGCAACACTGAACACTGTGCGAAATTGCCGAGATTATTAGCTTACTGTGTAAAATAAACAAGCAACCTTGGTGACAGTTTCAAACTGGCATTTGGGATCTTATTTTGTAAAATATTAACAGAGAAATGTTTTGTTATTGAGGGGGAGTGGTTTAACTCAATTCCGTATTCTAGTTTGGCTTACACTAAGAATAAACTAGTTTTATTTTTAGGTTAGTTTAGTATACTTCTATTTAAATCTACAGTATCTTATCTTATTATTTATACTCTAAAACAAGCTACGTTTGTCCGGGCAAAGTTTTTTTTCGCTCCAAGGATATTTGATTTTTTTATTGAATATGGGGGTTTTGGCCACCAGAAATCGATTGGAACTGGTCCCATGTCTGGGAAAAATCCGGTTTTCGCGCTAGAGTCCTTTAAAGTTTCCATGCTATCTTTATGGAGATTTTTTTAATTGAACAAAAATCAGCTGATAACTGTAGATATAACCAATGTGTTACATCTTTAACCTGTAGTTTAAGAAAATTATACCATTATTATACTCTAAAACAAGCTACGTTTGTCCGGGCAAAGTTTTTTTTCGTTCCAAGGATATTTGATTTTTTTATTGAATATGGGGGTTTTGGCCACCAGAAATCGATTGGAACTGGTCCCATGTCTGGGAAAAATCCGGTTTTCGCGCTAGAGCCCTTTAAAGTTTCCATGCTATCCTTATGGAGATTTTTTTAATTGAACAAAAATCAGCTGATAACTGTAGATATAAACCAATGTGTTACATCTTTAACCTGTAGTTTAAGAAAATTATACCAAAGTGCAGCACCCTTCGGCCTGGCGAGTGAGCGAAGCGAACGAGCCCATCTTTAAAATGAAGAGGGCGAGTGAGCGGAGCGAATGAGCTTTGTGTGAGACGGAAAGTAATAATTTTACCGAGCTTAAGCTCGGTCCCCCTGGTACTATACTCTAAAACAAGCTCCGTTTGTACAAGCTCCAAGGATTTTTTATTTTTTGGTTGATTATGGGAGTTTTGGCCACCAGGAATCGATTGGCGTTGGTCCGATAGCTGGGAAAAATCCGGTTTTCGCGCTAGAGCCCTTCAAAGTTCCCATATTATCCTTATGGAGGTTTTTAAATTGAAAAAAATCAGCTGATAACTGTAAGTGCAGCAACCTTTGGCTTGGCGAGTGAGCGAAGCGAACGAGCTCGTCTTTAAAATGGAAGAGGACAAGTGAGCGGAGCGAACGAGCTTTGTGTGAGAACGAAAGTAATATTTTACCGAGCTTAAGCTCGGTCCCCCTGGTACTGTTTCTAAATTAAGGAGAACTCTACTAACAGACAAACTTTTTTGAATAATATCATTTAAACTTAAGTTAAACAATTAAATTTTAAGAAGTTTTTTTGCGGTTGTTAGACCTTGCGGACTAATAAGAGGATGGAATACCTCGGTTTTGCATGCGATGTGGTGAAATATTTTTTTTTAACAGAAAGAAAACCAAGTTAAATGTAAGACGATAATTATTATAGCATGAATTTAGTGTATTACAATCTATATACACACTACAGTATGAAAATATGTAGACAAATTGATATTTTTTAACCGATAGTAAATGTACTCTACTTTTGACTGGGGTTTTTCGACATGATACTCTCAAGGGTACTTGTCTGTTAAATATAAGCCAGCTACTTATAATGTTATCTTGAACTGCAATCTTTAAAATACCCACATCGCAACAGGCCTGCGTACTCAGCGAATTTCCAATGGAATTTTGGTATATTTTCTATTTCCCCATAAAATCCATGGATATGAGAGTATGTAGGTTTGCCGCCATATGGGTTTTGTTGGTAAATATAAGTTAAACACTACCTAGTGATTGTACCAAATTTTATAAGGCTATGGTGTTCTTTTTTTTCATAAACCCTATAGGGGTGAGTACGTAGGTTTGCCGCCATATGGGTTTTCCAAGCAAATATAAGTTAAACACTTCCTAATGAATGTATATACCAAATTTTATCAAGATATGTCAATACATAAGCAAGATAGAAGGTTTTGTTGATTTCCCTTTAGAATAACATGGAAAACATACTTTTTTGGATTTTCTCCATAACCATTTAAGCTAGGTAAAAAATTCAAAATAATAGATTGTTTTTTTTTTAAGCTCTTTTAAACGGTTTAAGTTATAATTGTTGAATTTTTTTAAATAAAAGTAAAAAAAAGCCAAAAACCCATTTTTAACCCTTTTGCAAATCCTTTTTTTGCAAATCCCACAATTAATTAAAAAATCAAGTTTAAAATGAAAGATTTAGATCTTTATGTTGCAATCACATTTTTATATTTTGAATGTTGAAAAATCTTATATAGCCTAATTAATATTTGAGTCCAGGATCAAGGAAAATTTCTATAGGAGAATGAATAATTTTAAAATTCCGTACTTTGCGCTATAAGATTAAGTTCCAATTTTTGATTTGTAAAGTTTCTCCATAAAGGCCTCAGTAACATACATAATTTCAATAGCAGTCGTCACGAAAATGCGAGCCTGAATTTAAAACATTGTTGCCGATTTGTGCCGAGTAATCCAGCTGTTGACATATGTTATTACTTACTGCAAATGTAGGAAAACGTGGAAACAAAAACAAACCGGCAACATGTCTAGGTAAGACCAACACCTGTAAGACTAACATAAATCAGCTGCCAGCTGTTTAAATTTCCAAGCTCGCAATTTCGTGGTACGGTACTTAGTTTCCTAACCATTTTGCTATACTCTAGGATAAAAAGTTCAATAATTATCAAAATCTTAAAATGAGAAAAAAATGTAACTTTAACAATCTGAGGGAGGTTTACTGCATTGACACAGCAATTCCCCCAGGGAATAAATCATGAAGTCACCATTATTTATTTTAACATTTTTTAGAAATATGTAAATGGGATTATGTTAAACTAAGTACAGTGGTTCTCCAAAAGAAGAACAGTAGAGTACTCGTGCGTTGTTGTAAGGGGGGGAGGTAACATTTTATGGGGAGATTCGTGCTATGGCCTATGGGGGGAATTAGCACCCCTATTAGGAAACCACACATTTCCTCTGGTGAGTGATGGTTATAAGTTTAAAAACTAATTAAAGTTTCTTATTTAAGAAATTAACAGTCTAAGTACAAAAAATTAACTTTGTTGTGTTTTTATATCATAAAAACATTGCTATTTTGTTATTTATTATATCTTACAATATAAGCATTTCATCCAGACAGGAACCTTACAAATGTAAAATGTCAAGCGTTTTAAAAATAAAACAATTGTAAAATTTACAATAGTAAAACTTTATAGCAGTCAAGATGAAACTCGACTCTCCTTCAGAAAGTTGGCTACCATCTTTCTTGCTTGTTTCTTGCTAACTTCACCTGCCAAGTCTGTTTTCCTTCCTGTTATACCGCCGAGTAGTGCTTCTTGTTACGCTTGATTTCAAGAATGCCTTCAACTCGGCGAGGTGGGTCGATTTGTTGGATGCGCTTCGCAACACCTTTCGTATTCCTGCATATCTGTTGCGGCTCATCGAGGATTATCTACGCTCTCGAAGCCTGATCTATGACACGAGGGACGGAACGCGGATGATGGAAGTCACTTCTGGTGCCGCACAAGGTTCAATACTCGGCCCGGATCTCTGGAACGTTGCCTATGACAGCCTCCTGAGGTCCGAGATGCCTGAGGAAACCACTTTGGTTGGGTACGCCGATGACGTCGCAGCTCTCATTGCTGCACGCAACGTTGAGCTGGCCCAACTAAAGTTGAACCGAGTTATGCGGGTTGTCAACAACTGGATGTCCGATCACGGTCTCTCGCTTGCTCTTAGTAAGACGGAGATCGTGATTCTCACGAAGAAGAGGATCGACACCGTCGTCCCGTTTCGAGTGGGAAGGGAGGTGGTCACATCAACTCGTGCCGCCAAATACCTTGGGGTTATGGTGGACACCAAGTTAAGCTGGAGGGATCAGATCTTCCGTACGGCGGACAAGGCCGCTAAGGTAGTTACTCACCTTAGTAGGCTGATGGCCAATGTCGGGGGTCCCCGATCCAGCAGAAGACGTCTGTTGATGTCCGCGGTCCAGTCCGTGCTCCTTTACGGGGCAGAGGTGTGGGCAGGCGCTCTAGATAAGGAGTGCTACAGGTTGTGACTCGCCCGAGTTCAGCGTCAAGCTGCGCTCCGGGTGTGTTCCGCCTACCAGACAGTGTCCGAGCCTGCCGTCCTGGTGGTCGCCGGAGTCATCCCTGTCAAGCTCTTGGCAGGGGAGAGGAAAGCGATTTATCAGAGACGTGGCGAGATCGGCAAGGACACGGCAAGAACAGAAGAGCGCTCCCGAACCTTCCAGCAGTGGCAACACAGCTGGGAGCACGACACCCGAGGACGATGGACTGCGCGACTTATCAAGCAGGTCCAACCATGGGTGGAACGGCGGCATGGGGAGGTGGACTACTACCTGACCCAATTTTTGACAGGTCACGGCTATTTTCGGTCGTACCTGAACCGGATGGGAAAGACCGGTTCACCGGACTGCATTTATTGCCCGGGTGTTCCCGACGATGCGGAACACACATTCTTCCGTTGTCCCCGTTGGGAAGGGCCCCGCCTGGAGGCCACACAAATATTTGGTGCATTTTCGGTGGACTCGGTCTGCCAAAAGATTTTGGAGGATGAGGGCAACTGGGATTGTTTGTCACAGTTCGTCCGGGGCATCGTCCTGGAAAAGAAAACCGATCTGGACCGCGAAGTGGCCCAGATCCCTTGATAGAGCGGCTGGATAAGGAGCGAGCCCGACGGGCGTAAGCCAAATTTAGGCCTAGCCTGACGTAATGTGATAAACAATTCCAGGTTAGATTCCTAAAGAGTAGAGGAGATTTTTTAGTGGGTAAACCCGTTTTTTAGGGGAGCCCCACACTACAGGCTGGCCACCTGTGTGCGTAATGCATTTTTCCGCCTCTCCCTCAAAAAAAAAAAAAAAAAAAAAACTCTAGGATAAAAAGTTCAATAATTATCAAAATCTTAAAATGAGAAAAAAATGTAACTTTAACAATCTGAGGGAGGTTTACTGCATTGACACAGCAATTCCCCCAGGGAATAAATCATGAAGTCACCATTATTTATTTTAACATTTTAGAAATATGTAAATGGGATTATGTTAAACTAAGTACAGTGGTTCTCCAAAAGAAGAACAGTAGAGTACTCGTGCGTTGTTGTAAGGGGGGGAGGTAACATTTTATGGGGAGATTCGTGCTATGGCCTATGGGGGGAATTAGCACCCCTATTAGGAAACCACACATTTCCTCTGGTGAGTGATGGTTATAAGTTTAAAAACTAATTAAAGTTTCTTATTTAAGAAATTAACAGTCTAAGTACAAAAAATTAACTTTGTTGTGTTTTTATATCATAAAAACATTGCTATTTTGTTATTTATTATATCTTACAATATAAGCATTTCATCCAGACAGGAACCTTACAAATGTAAAATGTCAAGCGTTTTAAAAATAAAACAATTGTAAAATTTACAATAGTAAAACTTTATAGCAGTCAAGATGAAACTCGACTCTCCTTCAGAAAGTTGGCTACCATCTTTCTTGCTTGTTTCTTGCTAACTTCACCTGCCAAGTCTGTTTTCCTTCCTGTTATTCTGTTTTGAATATTGATCATTTACAAACTTTAACTTGGCCATGATATAGGTACCGTTTTATTTATTGAATGTTCCTCCAGCTCTTATACAATACTGGTTCATTCATCAGAAATTTTAATGTATGAAAATAGCGATAACTAACTTTAATTAGTATGTTTTTATTACAAAAATAAAGAAGTCAATTACTTTAAAAACAACTCAAAGAAGTAAAAAATTTGTTTTTAAAAGAATGAATTTTTCAATAATACCAATGCCAGTGGATTTTTTTCAAATCCTCCTCTGGAAGTACTATATTTTATATTTACTTAAAGCAAAAACTTTGTATTTAAAGTACTGGAGTCGAATTTCTTCTTGAGATGAGACCTTCAAACTGAAGTTAAAACATAATATTCACTTTTTTTGTGTGTTTGGTTCGTCTGTTGAGAAAATAATGTTTTCTTTTCATTCTGGTAATGTTTGAGTTGATAGAATGTCATAGAATATATTTTGGAAGCAAAAACATAGTGTCTAGTAAAATTGAGTATACCGTATATTCATTAAATATGAGTTTTTTTTTATCTTACTCATTAGTTTACAGATAAAAAAAATACAGAATTAACATATAGAAAAAGTAGGGAAATAACATTCAGCTCATGGTAAAATACAGTATTTTTGTTGAATTGTCATATGGCTTTTTGCCTATTACCTTATTATTTTTTTACTCGTGCTTCGCAGCGGTACTCAAATTGCATACCAACCCAAGGAAATATTCGCCCTTCAGGTGAGCCCGTTCGCTACGCTCACTCAATGCATAGATTGCCGTCACTTTTAGCTCGTTCGCTATGCTCACTCAATGCGTAGATTGCTGTCAGGATTGTGTGCGGAGCAAACGATCTTTGCCTGGGAAAAGAAAGATACCCTTATGAAATGAAATGGTTTATTCATCACACAAAGTTTACATACTTGTGATTTCTTCACACGTAAACATATGACACGTCATACATAAAAGTCTTAATCTATGTCTAGTCTGAAAACCAAATGATAATGTGGTTCTCTCATCACAAAATATTAAAACAAAATGAAAACTAAATGTTCAAAATGAAACTAAACACCATTAAACTTAAAATATTCTTTGTCAACTAGAAAAAAATCTTCTGCAGAGTACGGACACAATATCAGTAAATATTCCTTAAGCTTTTTCTTGAACATAGTCATCCTTAGTTCCAACTTAATTTGACTAGGATGGTGATTGAAAACTTTCCTACCCGTCTACTAAGGGGATTTTTCAAAAAGAGTAGTTCTGTGAATAGTGCATTGATGGTATATATTATAAACAGCGTGGATTGTCAGAAAATTCATCCCTTTAAAGAGAGGGCGACAAGACGTGCGGGGTCCAACATCAGCTAAGATCCTTATTGCTTTTTTTTAAGAATAAATATTTTTTGAATGATAGATAAGCTATCCCAAGCTATAATTCCGTAGCATGCCCTAGACATGAAGTATGAGTGGTAAACCATAAGAGCTGCACTTAATCCTGAAGTTTGGAAAACAACTGTCAGTGCAAACAAAGCTTTGGCTAAAGAAGTATTCAGTTGATGTTGATGATAAAACCATTTGAGATTTTCATTGATATGGATACCAAGAAATTTGGTGTTCTCTACAGATTGAATATGTTTTCCTGATTCTAACTGAAGAAAAATGTTTTCTGCATTCAACTGTTGGTTATGAAGGTGAAGTATATTTGTTTTGGAGCAATTTAGATGAAGACTGTTATAACTAAACCAATTTTCCATCTATGATAAGTCCTGGGGAATTGATGGTGCTCTTACCAACATTGTAGTGTCATCAGCAAATTTAATTATTTTGGAAGGAACTGAAAAAGCTAGATCATTAATATAAAGAATAAACAGAAGAGGTCCAACTTTGGACCCTTGAGGCACTCCATGGACCACAGGACTCCAGTCTGAAAAACGCTTAACATTACATTTATCAGTGACCTCTACTTGTTGGAATCTGTTGGAGAGATAGCTTGTAAACCATGCCAAAGCTGAGCCTGATATGCCATTTAACTTTAATTTTTCCAACAGGATATTGTGCCTGACGCAGTCGAAGGCCTTCGACAGATCACAGAAAACACCGATGGCCCTCTGAGATCTGTCCAAGGCCTCCACTGCCTCATTTATGAATCCACAATTGCATCAGAAGTACTCTTTTCCCTCCTAAATCCAAACTGATTTCTATTCAGCAACGCATTTGATTCTAAAAATGGAACTAATTGTGACAGTGTGATTGGCAGCGGCCGTAGCTCAGTGGTAGAGCTCTGGGTTATCACCCAGCGGGCCCGGGTTCAAATCCCGTCCCGGGGACAAAAAGATCGTTCGGCCGCTCCCGTGGTTCGGAAGTCACGTTAAGCCGTTGGTCCACCTGCATAGAAAACAAAAAAGTGCAGGCATTTCAGGCGAGGAGAACTATCAGTTAATTTCTGATCTCCCTCCACTAAAAGCCATACGATAATTATTATTATTTAGTGTGATTTCTTCAAAATTTTTTGATAAAACAGGTAAGAAAGCAACAGGACGATAATTGGATATGTCATGGGAATCTCCTTTTTTGAAAATAGGGCTGATCTGGGCATATTTCAACTTGTCAGGGAAAGATCTGGTTTGTAATGAAATATTTATACAATGAGTCAAAGGTCTCACAATGCATAAGGCAATAGATGACACTTGTGGGAATTTCATCCCAACCTGTAGACTGTTTATTTTTTAGCTTTTTGATGCAGGATAAGACAACCGATTCTGGAACGGGTCGGAATTCAAATGAATGAGGAACTATAAAAGAAACTTGTTTTGCAATAGCCAGGGATTCTGTGACAGAGGCATTGTCTTGGAAACTATCCACTACACTATAAAAATATTTGTTCATCGAGTTTGCCACGACTAAAGGGTCTTTGGTCACCTCCCCATCAATACTAACTTATGGACAAAATTTATCTTTAATACTAAAGTCAAGTTCCTTTTTAAATACCCCAAGATGTTTTACTAACATATTCACTTTTTTTTATCAAATTTAAATTATACATTCTCTTTGTGGCCAAAACAACCTTCTTAAAAATCTTTTTGTAATTCCTAAAGTATTCTAAAAAAACAGGGTTAGAGTTATGTCTTGAGATTTTATACAATTCCCATTTTTTATAACCTTACTACCTTTTTTATAACCTTAATAATCTTACTAAGCATAAGCTCAGTCCTCCTGGTACTAGTGTTAACAATCTGTACAATATTTTCCTAAAGTTTTGACAGTATCTTCGGTACTAGAAGCTGTACAGAAATTACTCCTTAAGTTATATTTTCATTAGGGAAGTTATAAAATTTTATGGTTATGGTAGCGGATTTGGTATGAATAGTTTGTTGTTTTAATAGAATAAACATTTAATGCCATATCCATTCTGCAGCCTTTTGTCAGAAGCCTATATAAGTTTGTAGGCTTTTGCCGAATTGCATTTACTGGCACCTATTTATATACAGCCAAGCACTGTGGGAGCGTGAGACACGTTATAAATAATATTTGACTATTTTATTTGTAATTTTTAATTTTAATTTTTTATTAAGTTATTAATTTACTTTTTATTGTACTTCAATAAAACTTATGTCAAAGTATTTGTGATTAATTGAATTACAGTATTGTAATACAATGATTAAATTTAAAAATTTTCAAATCATACATAGCTTGTTGGTGTTGTACTATCACTGGTGGCTGACTAGTTTGTTTCTCTGCTCTGTTACAGACCAACGGCAGAAGAGCAAGGGAGGGGGAAGCAGTTGCTGCTCCACATCCTGTGTCATCTTGTAATCTCGTGACCCACGGTTGCGGCGGCAGCGGCCAAGCCACTTCTACCTCGAGGCAATGTCAGGAAGGTGCATCAAATGTATATGTGATTCAATGTCTTTCCCCATGAATTTTTTATTCTTGCCTCGAAGACTTTTCCGCTGAGACAGGTTGTGATGATCGGAACTCGAGTGCGGTTGCGTCCATGTCACTAAAGCGATAAATTGTGGTGTATTATATATAGTGTCTTTGTTTAGTGTCCGGGACTCCGTATCTTCATGTATGGGAGTATATTATGATTGTTATAAGCCATTTGTATATATAATATTGGGCCTGAATAGGATTTGTTTGACATTTTCCTCAGTAACACCACATGGCGTAATTTATAGACTTCTAGTTTCAACAGTTTATTAGAATGTCTTTAAATTGTTTAGGTCTGAAGCTTTGATAAATATTGTATATTTTTACCTTCTTGACTTCAATTTTGTTTACATTATAACTATTGTAAATAATAAATCTCAGTTGACTGTATTTTCTAGAGTATATCTTAATTTAGTATCAAATTGAAATTTTATGTTTTTATTTTATTTTTTGTATGATTGAAAAAGGTTAAATTGCATTATCAGAAATTCTTTGTTCACTACAGTAAAGATATAATATTTTTAAATTACTTAAAGCTTTTTTTCCAATTGTAACATGTACCGATAAGATTTTATTTGCATATTTTTTGCAATAGATTCAGGTTGACGCTTTTAGTTTTATCACATTTGTGTTAAGTTGTAAGAATATTTACCTTCGTTTTAATTGTTATTTATATTTTGCTAATAAATTTGGTTTGATATCAGAAGATTTTTTTCTTTTATAACCACCTCTTTTCAACACTCGAAAATATTATGAATTTTAAATATTTAAAATGTATTTTACTTGGCTGTGTAATATTTCCGCTATGATAAGTATAAATTCAAATTATTTTTCTAGTAACAATGTTATTTAAAGCACAGAGCTGTTGAAACTAGAATAAAACATTGTGTTTAATATCATTAACACAAAACCATATATATTATGTACATATTATTTCTTATTGTTACATTCATTGCCTACAGTAAATATATTTTCAATAATCACTGTGTACAGTTTGTAATTTCTTGTTTTTGAGATAACAATAACTATCATGCTTTACGAATAAGAAATTCAGTGTGGCAACCGTAATTTTAAATAGGCACACCAGACATGAAGTGCATTGCAACTATGTTTATAAGTAATTAGCAATAAACAGTATTTATTGTAGTTATTGAGTGATTCTCGTCACACGACTTATTTGGAAAACATTACTTTGATATTTTAAAGGATAATATGAATACTGGCCAATATCTATATTTTTAACTATAGTACAGTCGACACTCGCTAACTCGAAATTCACATGACTACGGTTTACTCGAGTTGCGTTTAGTTTGGTTTTAGGAATAATTTGAGTTACAGAGGTTGAGTGTTATATTCGACTTACAGTGGTAACTTATCGTGACAGCGGATAAACGCTGCACCAGGTGTGTCACTGAGACCTGAGCAATGCGGATTCAACTTGCAGAGGTTCATGCTGGAGACTTTGCAATATAGAGGTAAAATTGGACTTGTGGAGGTAAATGTAAAATTAGATTTAGAACTATTCAGTGAAATCTAAGTTTTAGAGGTAATTTTTTATCTCTTCCTGTGAAATACAACCGTAAAATTAATTAAAGTTATGTATGGTTTACTTATGTACTTGGACAAATCTTCAAAGGGAATGAAACAAAGAGACATAAAATATTTCCATTTATTGATGCTTGAGTTAGCGAGAGTCAACTGTATTACCAATGTCTTAATGTCTTAATTCAGTGTTAGTTTTAACCATATTTGGAAAAAATCAAACTAAGGATGTCTAGTTAAAAATTACTGCTAAGAAAAATTGAATTAAATTTAATAAACAACGCTAAAAGTTGAACAAATGACATGAATTCAAACAAGAAATAAAATTATATCGTAAAACTTGTACAAATTGTCAAAGAGTGAACATGTTTGAAGTGTCTGTTTATTTTCTCGGTGGGATGTAATTTCGGTCCAGAGTATATTCTCAGTCGCCATGTCTGTCTGTCTGCATGATTCGTTCTTGTTGCAACTGATTTCAACCAGATTTATTATTGTTAAAGTATTAATGGATATATGAGATGTAAATTTGTCTTTAAGAACTTATTGTAAATTTTGTATTCTTTCTTAAATAGATGTGTTCCATTCTAGCCAGGTAGGGAGTGGGGTATTTTTTAAATTGATTAACAGAATATCTCCCCTGAAAGTTAATTTGCAGAGACCAATTGTAAGTAAACAAATTAATAATTTTTGGGAGCCTTTTCTGTAATTTTAATAGGTTTCTTTGCAAATTTTGGTTGTTATTAAAGGTGTTTGATTGGTATGAGTAATTATAAAACTCATTATTTATACTTAGATCCATTTAATTTTTGTAATTTGATTAACATTTCCAAGACCAGGTCAAAAAATGCAAGCAACATTATAAAAACATAAGTAACATAATCAGGATTTAGAGAGTTTTTGCAAAAAAATGTCAACTATATTTTAATTTTTCTCATATCTTTCTTATTCTAGGGTCTACTGAAGAAAATTTCTGTACATTTCTAATAATTGCATAACTATGATTAAAAATGGGTGAGTCGGTGGCGTAGTGGTTAGCGCGCCGGACTTCGGGACCATGGCAGCGATGTCGTGGGTTCGAATCCACATTCTGGCCAGTGACTTTTATCAGTACCTTTCACCTTGTACTGTAGCGGCTCACCCCCTTACTTTGTCTAATAACGATCCACGCACAGATCAAGAGTCTATGTGGACGGGGCTAAGTAAGGCAAAAAGAGGTCCGCCAACCTCTTTTTATTAAAAAAAAAATAAAATAAAATACAACATTGCCATCAAATCATTCATCAATTAACAACATCGCTGTCAAAAATAAGTTTCATTAGTAAACTATTTTGTAGCCTTCCAAATTTTGCTTGATTTTCTGTTATGTTAAATAATCCTTTGTGTATTATATGTAACTGCCTCTGCCGCTAGAATGGAACGTTGTGATAGGTCAGCTTAGGTCGGTCCGTCAGGACCTGCTTGTATCACTATGTATGTTTTGTCCTCACTTTCGGTTAATTGTAAATATTAGCGATGTAATATTTTTTTAAAAAACAAAGAAAATAACAATATGTTGCATAATGATGATTGTCATTTTTCTTAGGATTTTATTTAGCTGAAGACGAAGTAGTGTTGACAATTATCTAGAATAAAGTTGATCAATTGAAACACACTAAATGGAAACATATTTTTTACCCTACCATGTAAAGAATGAAAGACCAATTATATTCCTGCCCTGTAGTTGAAACACACTAGCCTCCTGTGGCATAAGTTGGAGATTCAACTCTTGAATCTTATATCACTCTGTACTTTACAGGGACTTTCTACTGGCGAAATTTTTACCTTGATAAGTGAATGTTATTGTTTCAAGTGGAGGTAAACAGAATTGAACCTCTACAAGTAACCTTGTAAGTATTTAGGACCAATATCAATTGTGCTTATGTATAGGAAGGATGGTTTGCCTTGACAATATAGGAACATTGTTTGAATACTGGGGTACACGAACTAACAATACCTACGGAGTGTTGAATCCCCCTCTCAGAGATATCCCATTCCCTGAAACTATAAACATGATTGGACCAACATTAGCTAGAAATAGTAGCAATTAAATTCCCAACCGCGGGGAATCGTCAAGATTGGGAATGAAAATTGGGTGAATACTTTTACCAACTATTCACCAAGTAAATAACTTAAAGGTTTGAGGCTAGAAATATTACTTCAACTTCAAACTTTAACTATACAAAAACTATACAACTTCAAACTATATTTGTCAAATACCACTCACTCACTTATGAAATTTTACTTTGCTCAAAAATGCCCACTAAGAAACGGTTTTGCAAAATTCCTTCAGGTCTCCACCCCACCGGACTTCAAAATTTTTCCTAATGTTATCCTTATGGCCAATTTTTTATACAAACCAAGGCAACAACGAATCTGAAAAACTATGGGACCTAAAATGTTAAAATTTGGCATGGGTTCTCCTACACTCATAGGTGCTCACTAAGAAACGGTTTTGCAAAATTCTATCAGGGCTCCGCCACACATGACTTCAAAATTTCTGTCTAATGTTATTCTTATGGCCAATATTTATACGAATCTAGGAAACAACGAACATGGAAACTATAGGACCTACGATGTTGAAATGTGGCATGGACGGTCTGCTTTTTGGTTGGGGGGGGGGGGGGGGGGGGCAGCCCAACCAAAAATGTGTAAATTTTTTCATAAGATATCGTTTGAATATTGAATGATGGTCAGGAATAAACTTAAAAACAAAGGAAATAGAAAATTACTTATTTGTTTAGTTAAAATGTTCAAGTCACACGGAAAGTCGTTGTTAGTCAGCTGTGCAGACCTCCATATCATCGCAGGAGTGTGTGTATGACAACGAATGAGCGGGAATTCGACATAACATTTGCCTGTCAATACACTCTTAAGAACCCATTTGCGCCAATCAAGTGTGTACTGTGCAGTTTAAAGTTTATCATAGTAATAGTTAGTCTCATAAAGCTTTATGTAGTCTGTTAAATGGACTTATACGACGACTTAAATGCTAAGTACGGTTGACAAAAAACAAACACAAACAAAACAAAAACAGTGAAAATCTATTTTAATTATGCCTGCTCCTACATCAGCAGCTCTCGCCCAAACCTTTATTTGACTAGGTAAGACCAAGGAGGTTATATTCTTACTGGAGTAACACTTTTGTTGTTGGTGGCAAAAAAGCTTGCCGGTATATCTTGTTGGGTTGGTAACACTTAAATACCTTTTTGTTTTTTTAACGATAGTAACAAACTGTTTGAATCTTCTCTCGGATTTCTGAATAAATACATCAATTAATTATTTAGATCTTAATCTATAGCGAGAACACAACATAACATAACATTATGTTATGTGCTCGCTGATTATCTCACTCACACAATAAGGGAATGTGATTTGATTTGTCACATTGTTTCGTTTAGGTTATAAACCATTATGTCGTTGCAGTACATCAAAAGAAATAATTTTAGATTTGTTATTGCTTTATTATTAGCTTAATACTTAGTTTCCCAGAATTTAAATAACTCATTTAGGCCTCATGGGATTTTATTTTATGACATATAAAATAACAGTAGTTGACAACTCTCCAGTAAAAAGTAGACTCAAATTCTTTGCTCTGTTATTATGTGCAACTAACATAAGCTGCTCTGATATTAGATGTACTGTACTATACAAGTAAATTTGAGACGGATAAAGTAAAATAAAAGACTTGATCCACAATTCGCTTGACTCCCTTGGCTGACTCGTTCATTTCGGCAAGTAGTTCAATTTGATACTCCAGAGCATTCAGCGGCACGCTTGGTTAGCATCGTGTGCTGTCTTCAGTATTAGAATATAACCTCCTTGGGCAAGACAACTGAATATTTCTTATTATAAATATTCTAGTAGTGAAAGTCAAACGAGTGATGAGGCTTAGCACTAATGTCGACTTAAAGGAAAAGACAGAAATTGCGATGAAAGATACTTTCGTTTTTCATGAACCAAATTATTATTATAGACTATAAGGACTGAGTGAAAATATGTTTATAGCAAGATATAACGATACTGTCATATTTATTGTGTTGAACATTAATCCGTTTTAGTTATGGTTATATCTCTTTAGCAGAGACATTTATACTTAGCAAGTTTGAAGTAAAAAGAAGAAGGAAGAATTTAGTACATTCAATGATTACTGCTGTGGTTTCTGGGTTATTTAATAATAAATTCATTTTTTTTTTGTCATTATATAAGTTCTATTTAAATATCTAAAACTTCTAAATCACTTTAACATTATATTAAGAATTGTGTTAAAATAAAAGTGTGGAAGTTAAGTTACTTCCTGTAACCACAGAGCTCAAACCCCCCTCCCCCCAAAATTTTTTTCTGGCTACGGCTTTGGTGCTCACTAAGAAACGGTTTTGCAAAATTCCATCAGGGCTCCGCCACACAGGACTTCAAAATGTCTATCTAATGTTATTCTTATAGCCAATTTTTAATATGAATCATGTAAAAAACAAATCTGAAAACGAAAATGGTTTATATTACCTTGTTTGTCAGTGATCCAAATTTATCCAGTAACAGGCGACCGGTTTCGAGGTGATAAAACCTCTTCATCAGGCGATTCAAAAACATCGCTATCCCTCGGAGAGTTCGTCAATACATAAAAAGTACATTAAAAACACACGAAGACACGAAACATTAATGCGGGTTTGGCCAAACGAATTTACTACGATCCGGCGCGGGTGGGCTGCAGGTGACCTTGCTCCTCTCCCGTTATCAATGGAATGTGGCCGGAAGAGTCGTTGTCCCTTGTGCTCGCTGATAGTGCGAATCGCCGAGTCGTATATAATGTTCGATTTAAAAGAGGTCTGTTCATTCGATAGGTTCTGCGGATCGGTTTTTGTTGATTTATAGATCTCGAATTCTTCTAAACAATCTAAATATTTCCCCTTCTTATTGTAAGTGTGTAATATTGTCAGGTTATTATGGTAGATGGTGTATGTGTGTTTCTCATTGATTAAGTGGTTGGCAAAAGCGGATTATGAGTTTGTTTAGCGGCTGATGGGGTGTGTTCTTTAAACCTTTGTTTAAATGAGCGGGCAGTTTGACCAATGTAATATTTTGGACATGTATCACATGTTAACTTGTATACCCCTGATGAATCTTCTTTACTGGCTGGAGTTGTATGACGGCGGGAATTGAGAATTGATCCTAATTTATTGTTAGTCCTGAATGAAACTGTTACGTTGTTCTTGGCCATGGCATTCTGTAAAGTACTGCTAAGAATAACACCGAACTCAGCTCCTGCGTACAATCTTTCATTGTTTGTTGACTTATTTGTTTTGTTTTTACTGTGTTTGGAAATTAATTTATCGACTGTGGCCAACGGTTACAGAAGTTCAATAGTCGATAAATTATAAAAATCAGCTGTGAGATGATGGCTCATTTTACGTATTTAAGGCAATTTTTTTTAAATTGAAAGGTAGTTTAATAAATAATATTTTATCAATTACTAAATAAAAGCTAAATTTTAACCATCATAGGACTATATGAATTAGTTTCTAAATAGAATGTCTAATATAATCTGATGTTTCCTGGTTTACACTACGTTAAAATCACATTTTACAGAGACCAAATCTCAATCTAGTGGTGGTACGCCTATGGACACACCTATGGTCATGTTTAAGGCAATCAAAGGATTTACTGAAATCTAGGAATAGACTGGTTACAGTGTAGCCCAGTCTGTCTGTAGCTCCAGTCTGTCTGGATAATGTATGTTCTACAAGTTGGATGAGAGCTGTAGCTGTTGATCTATCTTTGGTTTGAAGAATCCATGCTGTTGGTTTGTTAGTAGGTTTTGATGTTTGAGGTGGGCAAGAAGTCTCCCAAGAATGATTTTTTTCTATTATCTTGGAGAATGTTGGTATCAGGGAGATTGGTCTACACCTGTTGGTATCAAATTGTGATCCTTTCTTGCACTTCAGATAGACTTTGGTGACTTTTAATTTATCTGCGTAAATGCCTTGGCTTAGGGTATGGGCGTCAACTTTCAAAAATTATTTGGTGGGCCCAAGAAAGGCAAGGGGAGGATTGAGAATTTAAAGAAATGCATTAGTATTACCAAATTTTAAGTTGATATAAAATCTGTTTCGATTAATTTAATTAACCAATAGAGTTTTATGTATAACATAACACCATTAAATTTGAAACACATTTTTAACGATTGTGTCCTTGTCACCAGGTTCAACCTCAAAATAAAATAATTCTATTGGCTAGATCTTTTAGACACTTTTGACTGGAAGGTGCTTTTTTCTGTTAGGTTTGCCTCAACACTGCTGGTGTGTTGATTTAAGCATGTTTTAAGGGTAAGCAACGAAAAAAATTAATAGTTATGTAAAGCTGCGTTTACACCAGAGTTGCCAACAAATGTTGGCCACTTTTAGCGAATTTCCCTATAGGGAATACGCTATTACGGTAGTAGTCGCGGTAAGATCTAAGCCCGGGACCATGATACTTTTTTGTTTAGAGGTCCCTAGAAGCCAAAAACACCATTCGTTCTATTTGATATATATGTATATATATAAATGTATATATATATATATATATATATATATATATATATATATATATATATATATTTATTTATTTATTTATTTATGTGTCCGTGAACACGATAACTTTTGAACGGAACCTCCGATTTTGATGAAATTTGGTACAGCAGTGTAAGCCAGCATCTACTTGATTGAGTTCGCGAACCAGAATGATCCGACCATGGGAACGGGGTTTTATGGGCTTTCAAAAAGGTTAAAATGGGTTTTTGGCTTTTTAAAATTTTATTTATAAAATGCAACAATTTTGACTTAAACCATTCAAAAGAGCTAAAAATAAACAAACAATCTAGTATTTTGAATTTTTTACCTATCTTTAATAGTTATAGAGAAAATCCAAAAACTATGTTTTTCATGTTATTCTTATGGGAAATCAACAAAACCTTCTATCTTTCTTATTTATTGACTTATCTTGATAAAATTTGGTATGTACATTCATTAGGAAGTGTTTAACTTATATTTGCTTACAAAACCCATATGGCGGCAAACCTACGTACTCAACCCTATGGGGTTATGGGGAAAATAAAAAGATCACCATAACCTGATAAAATTTAGTATGTACATTCACAAGGTAGGGTTTAACTTATATTTACCAACAAAATCCATATGACGGCAATCCTATATACTCTCATCCCCATTGATTTTATGGAGAAATAGAAAATATACAAAAATTCCTTTAGAAATTCGCTGAGTACGCAGGTCTGCTGCGACGGGGGTATTTTGTTACTAAAATTTTCCCTTTATGTACCTCTCTAGGCATTCATTCAAGATCAATAGCTATTTGTGTAATAAGAGCGTAAAGTACGTCATTGCCACTCGAGAATTGTAGATGGCCGTACGAAGCGTCAGCTGAGTGCGGCCAAACAATTCGAGAGCGGCAATGACTATTTGCGCTCGTAATACACACAAGATTTTTCCTACCAACATAATCTATATATATAATACGTGATGCCCTTTTTTTGTTAACACTACTCCTCCCTTATTTCTGGACCAATTTTAACGTTTGAGGTGTCAAAAGATTCGTTTCAGTTCGTAGTTTTGCAATAAGGTTTTTGATTTTTGATATTTTAATTATGAAGCTCATGGGAAGCTCTTAAAGTTCGTTTTTTGTCCATAAGATTAGCATGGGAAACAATTTATGTTGAATTTGAAAATAAAACAGCTGTTGATAATAAAAGACAAACATATGTTAAAAGCTGAATATAAGAAATTGAACTACTGGTACTGTAATATCAACACAATTTCATACTTTAATACGAGGAGTGTCTATTGTGATGTTTTAAATTTTTCTCAAAATGTAGCCAGTAGATTTTAGTTGAACTTTTTATTTACATGTATTTAGGCACAAAAATAAGTTGAGTAACTTTATCCTAGACGTAAATTCATTTTCCTGTACGAAAACAAGTTAGTAAATTGAGATTTTTTGACATGGGTCCTATATGGGTTGTCCGTTTGGTAGGCCTATTAAAAAAATAACAAAAGTTAACAATTAATTATTAAAATAAAACACTAAATTTGTGTGCATGGGTTTCCAAACTGTTGTCAAATATAGGAAAAGGAATAAGTTGTAGGTGTAATAACCTGTTTGTTTACTTTACTATAACTAAAGTTAATGCAGAATGCTACACATATTAAAAGAGACAACATTTAAAAGTTTTTCCTTCCAATATAAAAATATTATAACAAAAATAGTTTGTGTAAAGATAAATTTTAACCAAAATATAAATTCCTCATAAAACCAAAAAATATTACACCCACAAAGCTGTAGATTGCATTAATTTTTGTGATTTTTTTATTTAAAGTTTGTAATGCAATGGAAAATTAAGTTAAAAAGTATTTAGTTCTTTATAAATAGTGATATGGACTCATTCACTATGTCGACGACTACTTCAAAGGGTAGGCCTACTACAAAAACAGCCGCAGTGAGTGATGCATGACTCAACGGGGATGAGTTGTAGTGAAATCTTGATTTTTATTTTGTTGTCATTTAAGTTTTATGTGTGCTGAGCTATCTAGATCCAAAATCTACGAACTTATTCTAAATTTTATAAGAGAGTTTATTTAGAGGCCAGATATCGGCATAAGAACAACCACGTAATCTCGACACTATCACATTGGGAAGTTGGAGAATTAATTAGTGATGAAGATCGATTGATGAAACACCAATATGGTGTCATCGGATTTTCACTATAATTTAATATTTATTTTCAAAGTAACTCAGTTCATTACCATGAAGCAAGGTTTGATCACCAGGTACTCTAATAAATGCAGTGCATTGCGCTGCACGGGCCCCCTAGTTGTTACATATTACATGTTTTATTGTATACAAAATGTCATTTACATTATTTTTTATTTGTTTCTGTTGGAACACAATGTTAACTATCAAACATAACCTCAAACTAAAAAATCGACAACAATGAATAACAGCTGTAGCATGGTTTGTAATAACAGCTGATTTAAAATTGCTGTTTGATCTAGCGTGCGGTAAAGAATCATTGCCGCTCTAGAGCGGGAAAGAAAGGAAACCGGAAATGAACTGTTTTGCATAGGGGTTACACGCGTGGCAATGTGATTATTTCCATGCAGTGGTAGGAAAAAGATGTTGCAGGATTTAATGACTTCTGGTGGGAACAGTTTTCAACAAAAATCTTGTTGGAAATACTTGTTGGCAACAATTTTTTAGTCAATTTTTAAAAGTTACGAACAAATATTGGCAACATGTTTTATCAACTCCGGTGTAGATGCGGCTTAAGAGATTAAATTGGCCTCTCACAGACTTAAACCACATCCGCATTGGCCGAAACATTCGTAGAGAACTTCTTGGGCGAACACAAAAAATCAACAGACATTAACGATCAATTACTGACCATATGATTTACATAAGAAATAAACAATACTAACAAACATCTGTTCGGCAGAATACTGTTAGGCGAACATGTTCGGCTAGAGCGGACGCGGCTTTACAGCATTGGCTATATACACGATAGCCAATACCTGGCTGAATAAAATCGTCAATCCACAGACAACATATGATAATAAAAATGGTAAGATTTATTGGACATATTTCCCTCAAAAATGTTTAGTATGTACAACCAATGTAAATTATGTAAAGTACCACTGTCGTAGACATGACGATAGAAAAAGCTTACTCATAGACATAATTTTCAATAACTGAAATTGTTCTTATACCACAGAGATTTTTTATGAAATCTGGCCCAATCAACGATATAGCCTATCTTTAACGATCTGCAGAAAAATAATCATGAATAAATGGTTTCAAAACACATTTTACAACCAAAGGAAACCCATCAAATAATTTCAAGTCTATTTAAGAACAGTTTTTTTATATTTTATTTTTTTTATATTCAAATTTAAAGTTTGATACATAAAAGACATTTTGTATATAATAAACAATTTAATCTGTTGCAGTCATGATGGTAGGAAAATTCTTGTGTGTATTACAAGCCCAAATCATCATTGCCGCTCTCTAATTGTTTGGCCGCAATCAGCTAACGCTTCGTGCAGCCATCTACAATTGTCGGGCGGTAATGACGTACTTTACACTCTTAATACACAAATAGCTATTTCTCTTTATTGTTGAGATGATTTTGCAAAGTGTGGGTAATTTTAGCAGCATGTTCAAAGTTAATATAATTCGGCTAAATAAAATTATACAAAAGTTTTTCATTTGTCACATACAACAGCAAGCTCCAATGAGTACCTGAGCCCTATATCCACAACTGCTGAATCATTTTAGTACTTGCTTTTCGTGGTTTATGAGTTTCCTAAAATAAATTTAATATTCTGGAGACATTTCAAATAGAATTAATTTTTACAGTATCAAAGAAATTTATGATATTAAGAACTAATTGAGTCAAGGGCAGTAGACCTTATTGTGTCCCATATGTTAGATCTCTACAAAATTTGGCACAGTAGTAGCATATGGATTACTAATAGATCGTTATGGTATGTCTCATTCACTATTTGTAATAAAATTTTGTATTAAATTTTGAAACATCTACAAAAAGAGATTTAGAACAATTATATAGCAGTAGAGTAAAAATGACCATAACAGAGTGTAAAAAATATATATTACTGACAGATGTACAGTTCAACAATGTTCAATGTTTGTTGATGCCAACAGTTCAATGTTAATCCCAGAAGTCGGAGGAGTGTTTACTGTCATCACCGAAGCCAGCGGACATCACACTGCTGCTAGAGTCAGTCTTGGAGGGGTTCAGTTCCCTCAGAATGTCACTGCCTGAGGTCAACGATGTGGTCGCCCTATCCCCACTCTCCACTTCAGCTAAATCTGAAACATTAACACCCGCGGTTTGAGTTACTTTCAGCAAACTCCAAAAATTAAATCTTGGAGATTCAAAATACTAAAACGTCACTTTGCAACATAATTTTGTTAGCAATAAACCAGCATGAGGGTGATTTTTATATTTGCCTTCATTGAAATGAATAATTTATTGATATATCTGCCCTGGGAGATGTTCAGACTCAAGTCTAGAAAACCTGAAACTGCTGTCTAGAGTCTGCGAACTGCATCCCAGTTAATTGACACAAAGTTCTCAATTCATGCTACTGAAAAGCCTCCGCGGTTTTCTTCCAAGGTTGGAACGGTTTTTTTATAAACCAGGGAGGTACTGATAGTGGTAGTTGATATGAACCTTTCTCTATGAGTGAACTTTACTCAACTTATAAAAAACTGATTATGCACTGATTTAGAAAGATGTAATTATTGGAAATTGAAATGGGGAATAATAATAATAGTAATAAATATTTATTTGTCGAAAAACATTACAGCATTGACAAAGTCATTTTTTCAGCATCAAGCTAGGTCAAACACAAGAACATAAAATACAACTTGTAAATAACATCTTCATTAAAATGAAACATCAACCATCATAACACAAAAAGGGGCAGACATATTTTTAAAATACAAACTAGAAAACAATTCTCTCCATGGCAAAAAATTCCTCTAGTGAGTACATTGGGGTAACTAAAAGCCAATTGTAAAATTTGTTTTTAAAAATATTTTCAGTGTACTTGTTCATTAGGTGTTCCAACTTATTGTAAAATTTTAGACATAATACTTTATGGCTTTTATTGCTTTTGGTTAGTCTATGGAAATCTATAACTGCCTTGTGTTTGTTTCGGGTGTTGTATGAATGTCAAAGTTAAAATTTAAAAGTTCTGGGTTTTTAAAAAGATATATTGTTAAATCAAATAGGTAGAGATTGATTACAGTCAAAATGCCGGAATTAATAAAAAGAGGCCTGTAATGATCACGTATGTCTGATTGATTAATTATCCTAATTGCCTTCTTTTGAAGAATCAAAACTTCATTGATTCTGCTACAATTACCCCATAGTATGAGCCCATACCTGAAAATTGATTGAAAGTATGCAAAATATGCAACCTTAACGTAACCGATGTCAACACAGAGGGTTAGACGTCTTAGCAGGTATATGACTCGCGAGAGTTTAGTTGTAATGAAGTCTGTGTGTGAGCTCCAGGTCAAGTGGTCATCAATGAAAATACCCAAGAATTTAATACTAGTGACAAAATGATCTTGTTCACAGGGATTAATGGACCGTAAAGTGAAAATAATATTTTGAGTTTTATCAGCATTCATAACAAAACCATTTGAAATAAACCAATCCGAGGCCTCATTTAAAGTGGTTTCCGCCATCTGTTTTAGCTTTTTGAGATCAGAATTGCAGTTAACAAAAGTTGTGTCATCTGCATAAAGCAGGCTGTTGGCTTTCACAGAAATAGGGAGATTATTGATGATGATTATGAAAAGTAAAGGTCCTAAAATTGAACCTTGAGGAACCCCCCCAATTAACCTTTAATTCTTCAGACCACTGACCATCAATATAAACCTTCTGTTTTCGGTTATGCAAATAAGACTCAAAAAACTTAAGGGCAGAACCTCGAATACCATACTGAGACAACTTAGTTAAAAGAATGTTGTGGTCTACACAGTCAAACGCCTTGCTCAGGTCACACAAAGTGGCCTGAGCATAGGCTCTATTTTCAAAGGCTGACAGAACCAGCCTTACTAAACTATCCATTGCATTCACAGTTGAAAATCCCTTTCTAAAACCAAACTGAGACATGCTGAGTATATTATTATCCTCTAAAAACTGGCTAATTTGATCATATACTACAATCTCTATTATTTTTGACAGAGTGGGGACAACAGAAATTGGGCGGTAGCTTTTTGGGTTCGATTTATGACCTTTTTTGTAGATCGGACAGACACAAGATATTTTTAGGGGATTTGGGAACAAGCCTTCCTCAAGACATTTTTATTAATGCAAATAGTGAGGGGTTGAGCAATAATTGGTAAAAAAGCTTTTAAAAGACTGTTATAAATGAAATAAATATCCCAGCTATCAGAAGAATTCAATCTCTTTCCAGCTTTTATGATGTCATCAGATGAAACTGTTCCACCAAAAATGTGTGCAATTTACAGGTGTGTTAAGTGAGAGTTCACTGGAAATGGGCATGGTGTGTCCCAAAGACTTTTTAATTTGATTTACTGAGTCAATGAAAAAATAATTGAAAGTACTAGGGGAGATGTTTGTGGTGTTAGTTTTAGTGTTTTGTAAATTGAAATTGTTGGATTTGATCATGTTCCAGGCAGTTTTACATTTATTATTACCTTTCTCAATTAAGAATCAAGAATCAAGAGTTTTATTGTCATTGACCTTTTTTTACAAAGGAATAGACATTGTCAATCCAGTGGCACGGTCGTGTCACGTCGCCAAATCCCACCCAACCAAGCAGACGACGCGTGCCTATTTAGACACGAAGCAGAATACGGCCAATTTTCACTTCTCAAAAGGACACAAATAGACCATAACTAATTCGGAAAACGTTTTCAATCCGTTTAACTGGGTCAATAAGCACTAAAAATCACCAAACTTACTTTCAAAACCCTCAGTGAAGCAAAATATATGCGTTCAAAAGTAGCCTCAAAAAGTTAGAAATGTAGAAATGTGGTTTCCTACGCACAACAAGCATTTTTAGACAAGGCTACAGCCTTTATCACTGGTGGGAATCACACGAAACTTTGTAGGAATCTTCGTATATGTACGTAGTGCAAACCTTTGTGAACAAAGATAAAGTTAATTCACTTTAAATATAACAAAAGTACCAGGGGGACCGAGCTTAAGCTCGGTAAAATTATTACTTTCGTTTCTCACACAAAGCTCGTTCGCTCCGCTCACTCGCCAGGCGGAAGGTTTGCTGCACATTGGTATGATTTTCCTAAAACCACAGGTTAAAGATGTAACACATTGGTTTATTTTATCTACAGTTATCAGCTGATTTTTGTTCAGTTAAAAAATTTCCATAAGGATAACATGGGATCTTTGAAGGGCTCTAGCGCGAAAACCGGATTTTTCCCAGCTATGGGACCAGCTCCAATCGATTTCTGGTGGCCAAAACCCCCATATTCCAAAATTTGAAGGAAATCGTCGGAGCCGTTTTTGAGATAATTGTGCAAGCAAGCAAACAAGCAAACATTGCTCGTATAAGAGTATAGGATACATCAAATATGAGTTTTACAAAACATCTTTGTTTACATTTCATAATTTAAAAGGTAAACAAAGCAGCAGACGTTCATATTACATTTTAGACGAGCCAAAACATCTGTTACAGTATCCATTTAATTTAATCAGGTGACATTCTTGGATTAAGTTGCTAAAGTTCACTCTACTGACTTTCAATAAGCCAGTTTATATAATAATCCTCTTAATTATAATAATCCTTATGTGTTTTCTGAAATCCAGTGGCACGGTCGATCGTATGTCTCACCACCAAGTCACACCTAACGAAACAGACGGCGCGTGCCTAGACACGAAGTTGAATACGGTAAATTTTCACTTCCTAAATTAGCAAAAAAAGGATGTAACTAATCCTTGTTTTCCATCGGCTGAACTCGTAAAAATCGCTGAGCGTACCTCAAAAACACTCAGTGAAATAAAATATATGTGTTCAAAAGTAGCCTAAAATTGTTATAAAAATAGTTTCCTACACACAACAAACATTTGTTTAATTTTAGACAGGGCTACAGCCTTTACCACTGATAGGAATTCCATGTAACTTTGCACGGAGTTTCCTATCTCGACGTAGTGCATACCTTTGTGTACAAAGATCAAGTTTATTAAATTTAAATATCACCAAATAAAACCAATATGATTTTTTCAAAAAGCACTTTGATTACACTTCGTAAATTTAAAAGGTCATAAAGCCTAAAGCAGGCGTTTGGCAATATTATTTAAATCCATTTCAAAAAAAGCTAACTCAAAACACTGCTATCATATTCATTTATTTCATCAGCTCACATTTATAAATTGTTTTACACAGAAAATTATTTTATTTAAAATTGTGCTGGCTTTCCTCCAATAAAATAAATGGTTTTATTGCCAATATTGATTTGAATTATCTGTATAAGTAAATTCAAAAATAAAATATTTTATCTTCAAAACTAGTGAATTTTTTATGATCTCAACTGTTGTAGCTTTGGTGGTAACAATCTGATGTTATATTTGCCAAATATTCATCAAATTAACAAGAGTAATTTTAGAGTTGCACCCTATTGTACATGGAATGTTTGGACCAACGCATTTCTTGGGTAGGAAATAATCCCGGTTGGCAGGCCCCCTAAGTGACAAAAAAACTGATAGCCCCATAAAAAATGCAATGTTCGCGCTGTGGTGATGTAACAACTTTTATTGCTTAATCTGCCTAGTGTTCAAAACATGCGTGGTAGGCTTAATTATTGTAATCCCTGAAAAACTGTAGGCTACTAGTACAATTTTTAACTAGAAACTGTGGGAGTTTCATACATCGCAATGCACAGGCGTTGCTGCAGTTAGTTATAAAAAAATTCACAATATGCTATAATTGCAACTTACCTTGATTGATAATTTATAGTTACATGGTTGACTAATGTTCATATTAAATAATATTCAAAATAGAGTGATATAATAAAACTGTTACAAAAAAATCGTATCAGTATCATCAATGTTTCAACCCTTCTTTTAATCAGCTGTGCAATATTAAAACAATATAGCTTGACTATTGTCTTAAGCCGCTTGTTATCCAGAACACAAAGAAGTTATACAGCAGACATGTAGTATACTAGGTACCACGAAATTACAAGCTCGGAAATTTAAACAGCTGGAAGCTGATTTACATTAGTCTTACCCCTTACCTATAACCCTCGCCACGTAACTTGACGAATGAATTTTCACTACTATTCAGTTAAAATGATTGGATAATCAGCTGTTCTATAAAAAATTACATGTAACGTAAGCTCAATGTTTTTGGAAAAGTACCCCTCTCCTCCCCTCGCCATACCCTGCTGTTTTTGGCCATTCGTCAACTTACGTGGCGTGACTTATAGCTATGTTATCGGTTTTGTTTTGTTTTCATGTTTTCCTATTATTGCAGTAATTAATAACAGATGCCAAGAGCTGGATAGGTCGGCACAAATCGGCAACACTGTTTAAAATTCAGGCTCGCATCTTCGTGACGCCTACTTGCACTTATTCTTAGGTTGTCTCTACTCAAAGATAGTTCTATATAGTTTGAAAATTTCACTTGCAGCATTATTTAGTGAGTACAAGTACCGTACATTTTTTAAGACTACAGATGAAGCAATACAACTTGGTACATCAACACTGCACAAACGTATTTGCCTTTAACAACATTTTGTTTCATTCCTTTATATCTTGATTGTAAAAAGGAATTTGGAGGCGGGTAACCAAAACTAAAGAGACCTTCAAATTAATAACTCCTGTCACTTCCGTTACGAATCATGGGTATCAGCATGGGTCCATGTATTTCAATCTCTTAATGCAGTTAAATAGCTAAATTCGATCCTACAAACAACTGCAGTGTTCCTCGCATATTTTTAACTCCTGTGTAAAAACCAGACAAACGAATACGTATAGTGTTCTGTTTAACTTTAAAACTTTTAACCAAAACTCTTTTCCTACCTAAAAATTGTATTGTTAAAACTCAAATATGATAAAAAATAATGATATCAAACCCAAAGACACAAAGTGTTGAGGGGTTACCAAGTCCTAAAAATATATGATATCAAAATTTCTTCCAATTCAATGACATTGGTTTTAGAATAGCTACTCGTCAAATTGATTTGATCTTTTAATGATTGGTAAACATTCTGGAAAACATTATTATTTTATTTCGAGACCGTACTTGGCCAGCAGATGTACGTTTTTATCATTGAACCAAATGTTAATATTTTCCCATTAGTCGTAATATATCCCCATTCGTAAAAGGTCTAACTTTGTTAATACATCTGCTGGCCAAGTACGGTCTCGAAATAAAATAATAATGTTTTCCAGAATGTTTACCAAGCATTAAAAGATCAAATCAATTCGTCGAGTAGCTATTCTAAAATCAATGTCATTGACTTGGAAGAAATTTTGATATCATATATTTTTAGGACTTGGTAACCCCTCAACACTTTGTGTTTTTGGGTTTGATATAATAAAACATAAAAATACAAGGCCTGAAAACCTTACAAAGTCCAGCTGAGATTCTATATCAGGTAGTAACAGATATAGAGTAAAGATAAAAAAGAAAAAAAAGGCTTAACTATTACTTATATATTAAAATTCAATATTTATATTTGTTTCAAGAAATTCGGCAATATCATAAAAAGGCTTGTCAATCAACCATTCACACATTTTGGATTTAAATATCTTAAAGGAAACAGTTCTGGCTGAATCAGGCAGTTTATTAAAAAAACGTATGCAATTAATTTTATGACTGATACTACTTTTTTTTAGTCTGTGAGCCGGTATATCTAATTGAAGTTTACATCTTGTATTATAAGAATGAAAATCTTGTCTAAAATTGAAATCATGCAAGTTCATTTTAGTATATTGCAGAATTTGATAAATGTATAAATTGATTACTGTCATAATTTTAAGTCTGATAAAGAGAGGTTTACAGTGCTCCACAGGCCCCGCCCCACAGATAGTGCGAATCACTCTTTTTTGCAGAATAAGAATTTTGTTTATATGTGTTGAATGCCCCCAAAGCATCGTTCCATAAGATTGAAATCTTATCAATATGCGACTGGAAAAACGCAAAATAAGCTAATCTTAAATAATCAAAAGTAACAAAATCTTTTAGCTTCCAGATCAAGTAATTGACGCGGGAAATTCTTTTACAAGTATTATCGATTTGTTCTAGCCAGTTTAATTTAGAATCTATATAGAAACCAAGCAATTTGACAGAACGTTTTTCAATCTCATTGGAGAGGCCAATTAGAATATTTTGTGTTTTGTCTTGATTACATTTGAGCTTGTTGGCAGAAAACCTAACAGATGCTAGATTTATGGCTTCATTTGTAATTGAGTTGAGAGTTTGAATGTCATTATGAGCTGCTATTAGGGTAGTATCATCTGCATATATTACAGAGTCAACACCAACATTACGCGGTAAATCATTAATACATATCAGAAAAAGAAAGGGTCCAAGGACCGAGCCCTGCGGAACACCCGACACTACCTCCCTTAATCCAGATAGCATCCCTCCAACAGAAACATACTGCCTTCTATTGCTAAGGTAAGAATGGATTAACCCAAGTGGGCGTTATAACACCTACTTGGGCCTGTCTTATAACGCCTAAGTGGGCGTTATAAGACAGTTTCGTTTCTTTAATACTTTTTTTATAATGATTTCCAAGATAATTAAACTGTTCCTTCAATTTTGTATTATCTGAGGACTTGGAAATGCTGTTACACAAGCAGTGACAAATTAACAGTCATGTAGCCGCAGAGCAGAACATCATAGTTCTGCATTATATTTCATTTATCTTCTATGTTATTAAAATCAAGTTGCAGGCGTTACGGCCAATCCCAAGATTAGATTCCCTATCTGTAAGGTGCAAGTGAGCGCTCTGTATTTATCATTATGGAAGGAGATCTTGTGTAACATTCTTTACCATTTATATTTACGCAGAACATCTTGAGGTGGCTGGCTAAGAAAGTCTTATGATATATATACGTATAGTGAAAAAATCACAGCTAAACACTGAAATTAACTTTTTGTCCGGCGCATCACAGAGTTTTCCTCTAGGTGACAAGTTTTTTTCTTGTATAAACTTCAGTTTGCATCGGGGAATCCTGGTACCTAATGCACTTGATGATTGTCTTTCTGAGAAGCGGTTTAGGCTATTTCCACCCCATTGTCTAAAGGATCTTTGATCACCTCCCCATCAATACTAACTTCTGAACAAAATTTATTTTTAATACTAAAGCCAAGTTCCTTTTTGACAATACCCCAAGGTGTTTTACTAACATTTTCACTATTTAATCAAAGCTTAAGGAATATTTACTGACATTGCGTCCATACTCTGTAGATTTTTTCAAGATCAGATGACAAAGATTATTCAAGTTTTATTGTGTTTTGTTTTATTTGAACATTTAGTCTTCATTTTCTTTTGTATATTTTATGATAAGAGAACAATACTATCATTTAGTTTTCAGAATTGACATAGATTAAGAGTTTTATGTATGACGTGTCATATGTTTATGTGTGAAGAAAATCACAAGTATGTTAACTTTTTAAGACAAATAAATCTATCATTTCATTTTTGACCAGACAAGCTGTTGAGCGACTCCTAACAACAACTGGACTATTTATCAAATATAAATTTAAGATAATTGGATGAACGGATCGAAGAGGAGTGAAGTCCACATACTTGACTGTTGGTCGCTCAGTGTAGTGATAAATCCCGATTTCATTGACCGACGATTACGTTCGCAAGAATCCTCAGATCGATTTCAAACTTTCACACTAGATTTTAGGCATGATTTGTAAGGTCAAGTTCGTTTCTGAAGTTACTCTGTTAAGTTATAAAGTAATGAGGGGTAATTTATTTTCCCATAAGAAATGCGTTGTGGGCTGTAAATAACTGTGCTTAAGGCTATGTTAAACGGTGATTGAGTTATTTGTCAGACATAGAGTAAACATGTGTTATGGAAACTATTTTCTGCCTGTTGTAAGGTAACTGCACTAAATATAATTTGTTACTTATGAACTATATTGAAATAGGTTATTCATACTTTAAAGATATATTTTGTTTAAGAAACAATAATACCAAGAAAACATGTAATAAAATTAAAAATATGTAAAACGTACCTACTGGTTATCTGTATCTTGAATAAAAAAAAAAAAACTTTTAACCTTTTCTATGTAGTTAATATGTGTAATTTGATAGATGGGTTATTGTTTATTTTTTTATTTTTAATAGCGTGGGTATCCGCCTTATGTTGCCGTTCATCCCCATACTAGTGGAACAAGCGTACTCCTAGTACTTATACTTAATCAACAAAAATATCAAAATCAACCTATATTAATATTCATTAATTAATATTCATGATAACGGTAATTAAATTTTTTATAATTATTTATGATTACTTATAGGTTTTTTATAATAAATCTTTAAAGTGTCATAAACATTTAACATAGAATTATTACTATATTAAATAATAAGGATGATTTATATACTGCACAATGCCTTTTTAGTGTTATCATTTTAATGGTTTTTACTCATTACTGGCTGTTAGGAGCCTACACACGGGGGAGACACCATGAGCACCCTACCGTGTTTTAAAATCAATGCGCCCGATGGACGGTTAAGATAAAAATTTTCCACAGTACTCAACATGAAAATTTCCGTGCTCCGAGCCCTAAGAAAACATATTAAAAGTTATTACTCTCCTCAATTTATCAACTCACCTGAAGAGGTAATAGCAAAGTTTGAAGCCAAGTCTTCACTTTCAACATTTGATCCAGTTACAGTTGAGTTTAATTTTTCAGGGTTGTTTTTGTCATTGTATAAATCCTTTCTGTCTGATTGTTGATTTTGATTAACTTTTTGAGCTTCTTGAAAAACAAGGTTAGTTTGTGATTCAGGTTCATTTCCATTGGCAGGCTGCATTGAAGATGCCATTATGTTTTGATATGTTATGTTTTGTTTGGTAGTTTCTTTTTCAAAATCTTGATTTGGGTTTACATTTTGCACTGTTATGATAGAACTATCTGTTTTTCCTATGTCAATTTGGGAATTTTCAACAGAATCTCTTGGCAGTGATTCTACTGCTAAACTTCCATTTGACAATGATGTGGCTCCAGATTCCTTCAAACTATGAGCCTCTAAAAGCACTTTAACACTTTCAATCAGCTTTGCTGAGCGCTCTAAATCTTGTTCAATATTAGTTACTGTTATTTCTGGACACCCAGGAGCCATTTCCTCCTTTGATGTTACTTTGTCAACAGACAAATTGTTTTGTGGAGCCCTTGTGGCAAGTGTTACTTCTGTTTCGTGTCTTTCGACCTCATTACCTACGTCTGCACAAGCATCAGCAACTGTTTCCATTTGATCGTTGTTACCTTTCTCTGTGTTCACGTCTTGTCCATCTAAATTTTGAATTTTACTACTTTCTTGAACATGCATATTAGTATGTTGAGAATTGAAATTTCTTCTTGCCTGGTTTGAATCTACTCTGATTCTCAAATTTCTAATCTCTGCAACATCATCATCATCCGAAGATGTATTGCTGTTTATCGCTCTAAAATTACGTCTATTGTTGTCAAACCCATCACGTTTTTGAAACTTCTTTTTAAACTGTTTCCATCTTTCAAAGTGTCTAATGTTCCTTTGATTGAACAATCTCCTGGAATTTGATAGGCTTTCAATCCTCATAGTATCGTAAAACTCACTGCTTGATCCTTCTTGATCTTCGTACTGAGTTTGATTTTGATTATGTCTATTAAGATTATCAAATAAAGGAGGTGGATAGGAAACTCCTAAGGAATGAAAGGTAGATGCTGTATCACTTCTTCTCACTCTCACAAATGCATCAGACGTTCTTGGCGCACGCAATGGAGGGAACATTACCGAATCTGTCAAGAACAACCGATTTTGAAAACTCTGAAAATTTCTTTGGATTGATACACTCTCTTGCTCCAACTGTTGAATTCTCGCTCTTGCATTTTGAATGACTTCATCTGTCGGGCTGGATTCTTCCGAGGTAGGAGAGGGTTGCTGACTAAAAGCGAAGCGCAAAGGCCGTTTCCGGCCATCGGCTCTTGGAGTGGCTTGTGGTGCCCTGGGAGTGAATAGATTTTCCTCACCACCGCCCTGGCGCTGAGGTGTGCGATAGCCAAATGTGGGGACGATGGCCGGAGGCGGGGACGGCGGGGCGGGCGCCGGAGTCAAGGTTCCGCTCTCCCGACCACTCAGTACTGCCACCGCGACCTGTGACTCCTCCAGCTGACTGGTAAGGTCAGCTGCTCGGTTGGTCAACTCGTCAATGCGGTGCCGCTGCTGAAGGATGTGGGCTCTCAGCTCGAGATTCTCCTCTTGGAGCTCGCTGATTTTTCTTCTTGCCTGCAAAGAAAATAATAGACAAAGTAAGTCCTATAAAAAGATTCTCCTCTGTGCTGACTGCCATGGTTGGAATCTAGGTATCTGAACAGCATGCAAATCAAACATGAAGCTGACGGATTTGTGAAGCCTGGAGGTAGAACAAAACAAATACTGAACCACAACAATACAAAAGATGAAAATCTCGAAAAAAAGAGACATTCTGGTTCTCATGTGGATCAAATGACATAGCCAGGAACGAAGGTGAAGAGGCTCTCCAAAGTTTAACCAAAACAATGGAAAACACAAAAAACACCAATAATATTCTGTTTGAACTATCTACACAATATGACCAATGGACTGGTCATGTGTAAATAAAGCGGCATCAAAAACTAATTAGCACTTGAAACAGTTGAGCCAGTAATAAACTCATGCTAAAGTGATTGAAGTAAGTAACGCAAAAATAAATTTACCAAGTCTAACTTTTTTCTAATGGATTGAGTGTTCAAATGGAAAATGTTTAATCCATTTTAAAAGGAAGTCTAAACTAGTCTAAAACTAGTTTAGACTTATCATTGTTGAAGAGAGGTTTGGATGTTTGTCCCTGTTGTTAAAGTGTTGACCATGACGGGTGTGAAAATATTTTTAAGTAGCTTAGATTGTCATGTATTTATCACTAAGTGAACATTGGCTTTATGAGGAAGAAACTTGTATGTATGTTCCTAATGGATTTAATGTAGGCAGTATACTTTGTAGGAAACTTGTGCAGGGAGAAGGTAGTGTTCTTTATATGAAGGGAGGTATTGGTTTTAAGACCGTTGATGTAAATAATTATTGTAAAGAGGGTATCTTTGAAGCAACAGCAGTTGTTCTGTGTAACGAGAATCTTATTATAGTTTCAGTGTACTGACCACCAAATTCCAACATAGATGTTTTCCTAAACTCTTTAGAGTCATTTTTTTTATTTTGTAAACAATAAATACAGTAAGTCTCAAATTGTTTTATCAGCAGATTTTAATATAAATATTATATAGAAATCAAATGAAACAGATTCTTATTTAAATGTTTTGAGATCTTATAATCTGCATGAATCAAGAACCTACTAAAGGTAAAGCTTGTATAGACAATATTATCACAAATATATCAAGAGAATATGTTGATTGCACAGAATTAGAGCCTCACTTATCAGACTTTAAAGCCTGGTTTACACGGGTCAAGTACAGCGGGCGAGTCAGTGTGCGAGTTGACACTCGCTCTCCAACTCGCTTGGTGTAGACAGATCGGCGAGTCAAGTAAAGGGCAAGTTATACAAAACAACAGCTGGGTCTAGTAACTGGGCCAAGTAACTCGCCCGCTGTACTCGACCCGTGTAAACCAGGCTTTACTCCCATGCCACTTTTAAATTTAGGGTAAGATTGGAAGTTACAGATTGGATCAAACATGCTAAATTATCAGACGCAGATCAAGCTTGTGATTTTTGTTATTACTCATACAGCAAACTCTTTTAATGAAAGCTGCAAAATCAAGCAGATGAAAACTCCAAACTGACCCGGACGATTCCTCTGCTTAGCATCATCTAAAGGGTTAAAGGCTCTAGGGTAACCTGAAAATACCTTGGCTAGAAGATAATCAAACTATACTCAGACTTAACTTTTTTACTTTGTAACTGTATCTACTTTGAAATTGTAATCCCTAACTGTGTGCAAGCATTTGTGCTGGCTTACCTGCTCGAGTTGTGTAACTAATTCTGGGTCGGGTTGATTTAATGAAGTCTGCAGTTCAAAGTCTTCTGTATCCACTGTTTGGGTTGAAGCGACTAAAGTCACACCCAAAGTCTGTGTAGATGCAGTCGTTACAGGATTCAGAGTTTGGGTGGAAATGGTGGTGCCAGGGCCTTCTTCACTGACCGCCTGAAATTAAATCATACTTTAAAGTCTGAAAGTGGCCTAAGAAAAGGCACAGTTCATAATCTCAACCCTTCCAAAGCAGGTGGAGGTTATAAATAGTTTTTATTAAATATTTGTTTTCAGCTTCAGCATTAAGTACATTTTTAAGCTGATACTTGTATGCTGAATTTATTCCAGTTTAAACATGTTAGATGTTTTTTAAAGGTTTGAAACTGGACCCAGCTATATTTGTTCAATGAGATATAGTAATTAATGATCCTGACTAATGAATCCAATTTTCCCATGTAATTAACAACCTACACCTCATCTTATTCATCACTCTCATCATTCATCAATCATATTCACCTTAAAATATACGCCATAGAACGTATCGGTGTAAGGAATGTATATGTTTGCCTGACACATAAAACCACAATTTTTCACTGTAACACATAATTTCAATTTCTGCAATAAACAATTTTATATTGGTAGGTACTCTTAATCTATATATTAATAGGCAATCATGATTCTTTTCCTCCTTTTTTCTCAGCTTGTGTGCATTGTAGGAGAAATCTGCATGTACCGTTGGAAAGGTAGTGTCCTAAAGTTGAGCAGAATCCCATTATGATTCCAATCGGCGCCCACGGCTACATCCTACAGGCTTTCAAAGTTTCAATGCTAATCTTCAGAAGAAAGGTAATTGATTGAATAATTTAACAGCTGTTTTAATAACAAGTGACTGCAAATAATGATTAACAGATGTTTCAGTTATAAACTAACATTTTGGTCAAATTACGGCCAAGAGGCGATGTCTAATATTTATAAAAACCCAATTATAAAACAAGTAATCTTAAAAATATATATTACTTTAAAACTGAACATAATGAACCACTCCCTGAAAAATACTACTGGACACTCCTGTTCATCAGAACTAATGTGACGAACGCCCAATTCGGATGTAAAAATATTCAAATTAAATGGAGTTTGACATGATTTATTGTCTTTGTGTTGTGGCCATCAAATGGTTATATTTACATTTATTAATGAGCTAATATGATATTTTGAAAAAATAAACTGATACTCCTAATATAAAAGTTATAACAGTACACTAATTGGAGTGTGAAAATTGCAGGAAATAAAGTTTTAAATAAGGTACAAAAAAATATCAAATACAGTGTATTAATGTAACGTTAAAGTGCAGAATGGAAGAAAATTAAGAGCATATTGATTACAAACAGTAATGTACTGTACCTAAATAAAAACAAATATTTAGGCCCATTTAGGAATTAATTGTGTTTAGGTGCAGTGGAGAGACCAGTGTTTTTCATTATATGTGTAAAAAAAACAGTATTTTTCATTATTTTATTTCATTTATATGTGTTTGTCTCAAGCTAAAAAATACAGTGAGTGAATTTTGCTGTGTAAAAATCGTGTACAAACAAGACATGACGATGGTTTCCAAGAAACATTCTTTGTATAATGAAGATTAATACTTTTGTACCACATGTGCCATATAACTTGGGAGGGTTGTAATTTCTCAATTACTTAACAAACTAAGATTTTTTGACTTGACTTGACTTGATAGAATAACTTGTGGACAGAATAATCGGAAAGCGGGTGTTTACTTCCTATACTCCCCTGATTTAATGTGCAAAAACATAAACTGTGTCTTAAATTACAATGAAGGACACAGATTATGAAGAAGCTCTTGGGGATGCAAAATGCGACACATTCATGCACTGCAGGCATAACAAATAACAAATTGGAGTCGCTGAAATAAAAAAATAATTTTTCTCTGTTGAAATCATCAGATTATTAGTTTGAATGATGCACATTTCAGATGAAGTGCAGATAAACAAATGTGTTCGGTACCTTTAAAGAAATAAATACTTCTCCAACCTGCAGTATAAATAAATATATTACCTGAACAAATACTTCTTTAGTATCAGGAATCAGTTGACTGCTTCCCTTCCTTAAAAATCCACTAGTTTGAGAAGACTCTCCAATGGCACGTTCATTTGAGCTGTAAATAATATGTTACTGAGCTATTGACTTTTATTTTCTTAATTTACAAAAAACTTTAATGTATCTGGAAAAACTAATTTTTACAAACAAATGATTTTTTTTTGTAGGAGAAGCCCTTTTAAACCTCCTACTACCCGAATTGACCCCATTTTAAATGATAAACAAATTAATTAAAATCAAAGCTTTAAAACAACTTGGAAAATCTTAAGAAAATTCACTGTTAAAAGATTTTAAAAGATACAAAATAAAACTTGCATGGTAACTTGATTGCCATTTAATTGCATTTCTTGGTTGATCGTGTAATTATCTTGTATGGCAACCAACATCACTAAATGGGAAATAACATCATAATTATATACTCTGATGATGAATGAATGAATAAAAATACTTCTTTATTGGTGCGAACATTAGGACCACATGAACCTCTCTTACAGTTAACCACAAAAACTAAATAAATGTTGACTTAATATAAAATATATAATGCAGTTTGAAACAAAAATTAAGGAGGAAAACTTTTTCATAGTACAATTTTGCTAGCTTCAAATAATTAGGATACAAATAAGAACAAAGAACAAAAGCAATTTAACAACACATTCATTCCATATTCATACCCCTCGCACGTTATCCCTACAAGCCACGGTCATCCGTTAACGTAATATTCCTTCAGCGCCACCGTCAGCCGGGATCGGGATTCTAAGGATCTTATTGTGTAAGGTAAAAGTTAGAAATGCGACAAGCTGTGACTATGAAAGATTTGTTGAAAACATTTGTTTTGTGGTGTGGAATTTAAAGATTTAATGAACCAGAGCTCGTATTTCTTGCACTTCCCTCATTCAAAAATTCAAAATTGATCACGAGATAATTTGGAATTCCAAGTGTGATTGCAAAATGACTGATTGTGACTATTTGCAACAGATTGATGTCTGATAATTTTAACAAAGATGAATGAATGTAGAAAGGTGTAACGTGGTCATCTCGTTGAAGACTATACAAAAATCTAATGTATAATTTTGAGTTAGTTGTAATTTTGAGGCCAACGCCACAGTCATGTAATTGACTACAGTGTTGCAATAGTTAAAGTGTGGGAAGACAAGTGATTTGATCAGAATCAGTTTGATGTGGAAAGGCAAAATCGTCGCATCTTTTTCAGAGTATATCTTTGAGTGCGTCTTTGAACAGCGGCAACTACCCTTTTACAGGTATTCACTATTGCTATCACTATCAGTCCAGTCAAGTGTATTAGTGATGGTCAAACCAAGACTTTAAGCCTTGTCGTAGTATGGAAAAATTGTTCCATTGACAACAATGTTGGCAATATATACCATGATGATGGTGCATTGTTCAGGTTTTCTTGTCTGGTTCTCAGTTCCTTCCTCATCAGCTGTAACTGTTGCCTTTCATTTTCCTGTTCGAGCGCTCTCTCTTCTAGCTCCTCGCTCTGCAACTGTACAGAGTTAAACAATAGTAAATGTATGCTCAATAGACAAGACCAACAATAAATGGCTTTGATGTGGTGATATTTATAAAAAATTCTGCATCCAGACTAATCTGACAGTTTGAAAACAGCATTGCCTTGATTGAAGTGAACATGGTGTATGAGTAAACTATTAAACTGAATATCTACCCAGAATTATATTAACAGAAACTCCTGGTCTATGATACCTTTACATAGAGTACCCATTCGAAAATTTCAGTTCGATGTTTAATTGTTATTGATTGTTAGTTCCATGAATTTTTAGTTTACCTTTTGTCACAGCTTTAGACTTAACATAATTTAAAATCAATAACACACATTTTTCCATGACTTCACTTTATAACATGCTAATCGATACCCCAATCTTTTGCATCACTCTATTTACTATTTACATCACTCTATTATATATGGTTTAGTAAATTATTGCAGACATTTTCCATCACTGATTTGTAAATTACAAATTCATGACGTTACAGGATCTGGAATCTGATGCCGTCTTCAGGTGGAAGAACCTAGAACATAACAAAGTTGGTAAAAACACACCAGGTGAACCTGGAGAAGTCTAGGTATTTTTTCCACCTGAAGACGGGATCAGATCCCGAAATGTCGTGAATTTTTAATTTACTAATCAATGATGGAAAATATCCACAATAATTTACTAAACCACGTAAACTCACCATCACCAACAATGAACTTTAAACAAAGAACTCTATTTACAATCAGTATAATATTGACACTGAAGCTTACACCAACCCAAACCTTTAGTCTCAGAGAAGGCTTGAAATATTTTTAAATTTCTGTTGAAACATAGACCTTTCAACATGCAAATATCAGGATTAAACACTTAGCCTTAAGAAATATGAAAAACAATTACAGGATATCAAAGAATTATTTCATTCTCTACACAAATTAATAATTCTAAGTGAGGTCTGTGAAAGGAAGGTTTTTAAATGATTATTATTTTGTTAAATACATTGGACAAAAGGAACCCAACTAAGTATAGCACTTAATCACAAGCACTTTCTGACTGTTAATAATCAATACAGCAAAATGTCACTGTAAAACAAAGTATGACAAAACCACAAGCCATTTTTTTAATTTTCCAATTTTGAAAACTGTTACCTGCAGCTGAGAGAGTCTTTGGGTGACATCCTCATGGACTGTGGATAGCTGTTCCGCCAGGGTGGCCAAGCTCTGCTCCCGTATCTGTCACAGAGTTCACACATAACAAACATGGCCTGACGAGTCACAAAAAGTTTCTAAGATGAAAAACAGATAGGCCTAAAACTAAAATTGAAAGGATCAGTTGCCCTCTATTATTTCATTATGTTATTTACATAACACAATACAGAAAATAATGTCAGATAAGTTCAAAAGGCTGTAGCTGTCCCACCTCCACTTGGCTCTGTCTCTCCATCAGTTCTGTCCGTTCCTCTTGCAGCTGCTCTTCCAATATTCGCTGCCACTCTGCTTCTCGAGCAGAAAACTCTTCTTCTGCTACCCTCCTGGCCTGCTGCCTTTCATTTTCTATTGTTCTGTGAACAAAGTTGATATGTTTAGTTGCTGATACTGTCTGACATACTTTATGGTAAATATGAGTACCATGTGGATGACAGACCAAAGATATTTAGAAAATTTTCAAACAAGGCATATTTAATACTAATGAATATTTATTAACAATTCCTAAAGAAATCATCAACTGAATCAAACATATGATCTTTAAGAGAGTTATCAAGTTTTTTCTTAAACTTGGTTGTAGTCTCGTTGTGAATTTTTGCTGGTAACTTGTTGTAGAGTTGGGTCCCAGTGTAGAATGGAGTCCTTTCAAATGCTTATGTCCTATGGATCGGTAGACAGAGATAGTAGTTTCGAGGGGGTTACCAATGGCCTGACTTTAATGGTGAAAATGTATGGATTTATCTTAACTGATTTGTGTGAAGATAGGTCTAAAGAAGACTGGGAAAATTTCAAAGAAAACACATGCAAAAGCAAATGGAAAAAGATGATCGGCAACGTCCTTTACTGCAACCAGTTAATAAGCAAGTTCCCAAAGTTATCATGGGAACCTCATACCACTCATGTCATCTCTAAACTTTCCAGAGTGTGCTTTTTACTCCGAAAGTTGAAGGCTTCTGTCTCCGAAAATATGTTACTTCTGGCTTATTTTAGTTTTTTTCATTGCCATCTTATATATGGAAATATCTTTTGGGGTAGCTGCCCAAGCGCTAAACAAGTCCTCCTGTGGCAAAAAAGAGCCCTTCGCATAATAGTAGGAATTCCCAGCCGAGAAAGTTGTAGGCCTTTTTTCCAAAAATTTGGAATTATGACTGTGCAGGCCATTTTTTTTGCAACAGAACCTCCTGTATGTTAAAGAGAACATGAACAGTTATCCAGTTAGGCAGGAAATCCACAATTATACAACCAGAAATTGTCACAATCTCATTATTCAAAAGCCTAGGTTACAAAAATTTTCAAATAGCCATAAGTATTTACAGATCAAATTGTTCAATAAACTGCCTTTAGAATTTAGAAACCTACCTTTAAAGACTTTCAAGGCTAGATTAAATGGTTTTCTGACAAAAAATGTGTTCTATGAACTGAATGAGTTTTTTAATTTTAATGGTATGATAAGTTGAATGTATGATTTTATTTTGTTTTAAAGATAAGATTAGTTATAAGTCAGTGACGAAGTCCATTGCAATGTAACTGTTGCTTAAAGACCAATAAAGATCATTGAATCATTGAATCAAAGTTGGTACTTTGTTGTAATTCAGTACGACAACAATAGTTTCCACCATGATATAGTAGCCTGAGTTTTTTTAAATGTTGCAACAAAATTAAAATTTAATCATAAAAAAATGCCGGTAATAACATAACCATTACACTAAACTAGTAATAGCAATAAAACTTCACTGGGTAGCTGAGTGGTTATAGTGCTCGCCTTTGAATCCAAAGGTTGCCGGTTCAATCCTGAGGAAAGTTCGTAGCTTTTTAAAGGATCGATTCGGGACCCAGCTGCCATTTGTCATTGGGCTATTAATTAATGATGCTTTCTAACAACTGGTCGATTTAGATAGTAACAAGACTCGGGTTTGGACCGTTCCCCGTCAAAACGTTAAAAAATGCCACTGGCGTAGATAGACACAAAAACAAAAAAAAAAACAAAAAAAATAAACATCACTATATTATGTTTTTGCTATTTTAAAATCAGGAAAAAAGTCTTGCAATTTCTTTTTTTTTATGTACAATATTTGGGCCACGGGTAGATATATTTTGTTCCCGTCTTTAAAAACTTAAAAACTTTGAAAAAGCACTTTTAAGAAAGTTAATTTTTTTGTTTTGGTTTTGTTGAAAAATGAAAGTTTAAAAATATTCACTCACATCTCACTCGTGTCTTGAAGGCATTCATAACACAATCGTATAGAACTGAATGATACTAAAACTAGTAAATAATCTGATAATGTTTTGCAAAGCCACACAAGCACCACTGAAGATCATTAACACTTGAGGTCAAACTCTGTTGATCATGGGGAACACGTTTTGTATAAGATATAACAATCATCTGTTTTACACAGTGGCAATGAATCACGAGGTGTACGTACTGGGCCCACTTGTGCTGCATACGCTGTATGTGGACCAGCTTGAGGCCGGCCATCAGCAGCAGCTGCTGCATCTCCTGACTCCACAGCTGATAGCTGCGGCCCTCTGCGTCAGCTGATGCCGAACAATGGCCGTCGTCTGCCTTCTGCATCCTTCCACCCGCACTGTTGACAGTAAAACAGAGCTATCCTTTTTGTCTTTATCTCCCTCTCATACATAAAGACATATTGGTCCTATGTTTTAAAAAAAACCTAATTCCCTATTTCATTGAAAATTGCATAACAAAAGGATTGAAATATCAAAGTAGACCTTAATGTTCATATGTTTAGTGTTATTTCATTTATCCACTCTCTTTTGAGGTACCCGAGTTAATCCTTCCTAACCTAATATATCAATAATTGTAAACTTAGTATCTTAACTGTCCCTCCCTATCTGATAATATTTAAAGAGCTACCAAATTATATTCTTGGAAAGTCTTGACAATGTATACAGAATCAAATAAATAGTGATGGTAAAATGCAAACCCCCGAAAAGCAGATAACACCACCAGGGTTTATTGTTTAGTAAAGGATTAAGAGGATTTTTATTGAAATGGAAACAGATAGCTAGAATAATTTTTCAAGCGTTTATTGTTTTAATTTTTTTTACAAATTACAGCTCATTTGGTACATTTTGTAGGTAGAAAGAAGGCTCCCCATAGAAATTAGGAGAAAGTACCAGGTTAACCGAGCCTTGCTTGTTGGTTTTAATTCACTTTTGCTATAAAAACAATTAAATTTTCACCAACACCCCAACTATACCTCTTCACAGTTAACAGCTGTTTAAAAAGTCTGCATAACATTAATGTTTCTTTCTTTTAATGTTTCTTTTTGTTTACATTTCGTTGTTATTTCAATACCAAAATAGCAACTCATAAGACCAATGTTAAAAATTACGATTTTGTACTTAACTTTAGACCAAATTCGATTTTTCCTGGCATTGAGGCTGTTTCTAAACTTATTTTTGGGCCAAAACACTCTTAATTGTGAACTTTAAGCAAAATCTACCTGCTAGATTTCGAGATCGTGGAACACACATCCCTTCAGACATGTTCAAATTATAGTACAGGATATCACTAGCATCAGGGCTTTGTTCTACACTGGTTTTCAGGGCCAAAATAGAAGTTTTAAGTAAATCATCAGTGCTATCATCTACTCTGAACTTCAAAGGTGAAATTAAAACAACAGCTGACTATGAAGAAAAATATAGGAATTCAGGGCAGTAAGTAGGGAAGTGGTCCAATGTTGGGAAATAAAATTCAATCTTTAAGGCTGATTTACATGCTGCCAGTGGCTGGCATGCCAGTTGAGAATTGACTGGAAAGGCACTGGCAAGAGGTGACTGGAATGCCAGCAAACTGGCGCTTCAACAATGTGTCTGTTTACATGTTGCCAGCTACTGGAATATTGTGGGTGTTTATTTAGTATAAAATAATATAACAATCAGCTGTTAAAATACATGTCTGTTTACACAATGCGAGTCAACTGGCGCCAGCCTCAAAATTTTTTATCTGCTGGCGCTTCGAGCTTCTGGCGTGATAGTGGCTATATGGCCTCTCCAGTGACTGGCAAAGCCTGTTTAAACATCCAGTGACTGGAAACATCCACTGGAATGCCAGCTGGCAGCGTGTAAATCAGCCTTTAGACTGCACATAAATTTTTAGCTGGGTTTAGTAAGGAGATGCTACATCTCGAATAACAAATGAAGAAAAAAGAACAATGCTTCATTATGAACATCAAGACACTGACCTGTGGGGCACCATCGCCCGCACGATGCATGCCAGCAGGCTGTCACGGCCGGCAAGGTATCCGTCGGCGGCGTGTCGCTGTTGCGCTGTGTCGGCCGGGATGTGCAGCGTGTCCAGGATATCCTCCGTCTCCTGGCGGGAGAACCGCGGCAGAGACTCGGGGTCCCACCGGCGCTGGGTCACGCTCTCTGTCACGTAGCGTGAATACTGGGGCAGACTGTCCAGTATATGCGCCTGTGGCGCAACAGTGTCGATTACAATCAGGACGGCTCATTTAAAATTATTGTTATTCATAAAAATATCTTGACTTTTTTTTTTTGTTACTTGTAAGCCTTTGTGAAATTGTTTAATTTAATATGATTTCTCCAAAAAATATAGTAGCGGTAAGGACTTTATCAACCATCATGCTTTAACCACCACTCTCTGTTTTTTTGCCACTGCAAAAATACATCTTGCTAGTTTTCATTTTATAACTTTTACTTTTAATAATTGACACTGTGCCAAAAGTGTATGCACAACAGTTATTGAATGTGATGTCAATTAATTAACCTAAAGTTTTTAATTACTTCCAAAATCTTTAAAATGTCCTTACTGTATGGGTTTACTACAAAATTTGTGTAACCTGTCTATTCGCTTGAACGTCATAGTCCTGGTCCCCAAGGCCAGTCTATGAGCCTCTTGTAATATATTAAAAATAACAAATATACACACATACATGTAACACAGACAAGGAAAATAAAATCTTCAAAACATACCTAACAAGCCAGCCTCATTTTTTTTAAGGAAATAAATAGCTCAAGTAGGTTAATCCTAAAAAAAGTAGTCAGTACGATAGAACACCGCTATGGGGCCGTCCATAAATTACGTCATCGCTTTTTGGCCATTTTGGACTACCCGCCCTAAAATCATCCTACCATCATAATTTTTCTAATCCCCCCCCTCACAAAAATGACGTCATTTTTAACAAACCTCAGTTTTAAGTAAAAATAATGCTTTTTTCGTCAAAGCTACTTAAGTTCTATTGAAATATTAAGACTATCAATCAACTTTTGAACCCCATTTTGGCGGTAGTTTGTTGAAAGAACTAGGCCTATTCAAATACTAACCTTGGTCTGACAATGAACGCTACTTAACAAACTAAAAACAGTGATCAATCAAATCTGAATTTATCTTCAGAAATAAAGCCAAAATGACTTTCTTAATGGAAAAATAAACTATAAAACAAAGCCTAAAAATAGTCTAATGCATAATTATATTATTTATAATAATATAGTATAATTATTTTATAATAGTTGAATTGTGTACGAAGTTATAATTGTTTTACTGTCAAAATTTGATATAAAACATCATTTTTAAAATGATATCATATCAAAGCCGACCCCCCCTTGCACATCACCCTACCGTCATTTTCAATCTGGGCCCCCCCCTTCCTATTTTCAGATGACGTTATTTATGGACGTCAAACTATGCAAACTATTTGCAAATGGACGTTGTTGAAGATTTCAGAACAAGTGGAGTTTATGCAAGACATTGAGACCTTTACTTCCACCATTCCCTCGATCAGGGTAAATGATATTGGTACTCTTTGATAGCTCAGACTGTGGAAAATTTGTAATAAATCTTGTCAACCACTATACAATTATAGAAAACCCAACTGTAGAAACAACAACTTTGTGTCTAATGACCATAAATTCAGAAGATGCCCTGATTTTACCGTCGAGATTGCCTCCATTTATGAGTAAAGAAAATAATAGTGCATGAGGACTAGACTAACTTTTGGAGTAGCGGGACTCTATTGTCAGCCACTTACTTGTAAGTGTTACAGTTCAATGATTAAGATTTTATTGATATGTTATCATTGCTATAAACTTTACCTCTGATGCAAACACAGATACTGTATAAAAATACTCTTCATGAAACAAGTAGTCCACAACCAGCAAATTAATAGCCTGCAGTTTTGGGGAGGTGGAAGATTTTTTCTGAAACTTTTTTTTGCCATTCTTGTTGTTTTCTTCCAAAGCTTTGACCATAAGCTGTCGCATGTAAGCTCGTAGTTCAGCCAGAAGTCCTCGACTCTCAAACCTAAAAGCAATTAACTTATGGATTTAATAGAAAAAAAATTAAATTTACTGGATTATGTGTATAATTTATTTACAGATTACACTTTCTCATTGACTTATATTATTTGTACAGCAAAATGTGTATGATTCAAAGCTTTATTCGTTCATATTAAATGTTGTCAAACTGTTTTAATGCCCAGTCTTAATTATTTTCCTCAGCAAGCCACCCAAAACCTTCAGGGTGGACATCAGTAGACAGTCAATAACTATGTGATCCAAACTTCTGAATCTGCACAGCAGCCACACAACTGATCACGTGTCATTCCCTACTAGAAATTTTATTTACATCTTCCCATTTTAATGTGGAAACAATTGAGTAAAGAATTAAGAATCGAAGTTTATTTTGCCATAAGTTAAAATATGGGTTTACGAATAGGGGCATCATCAGAGTAAAAATGAACTAGTAGGTTCAATCATAAAATAATTCAAAAAATTCTCAATTCTAAAATAGCTACTTTCCGATTTAATTTTAAAGAAATGGTCAATCAACGCATTTTGAATTTTATTATGGCTGCCATTTTGGTTAGCGGTGAGATATCGACCTCCGGTTTGTGACATTTGATTTCTCTTGATAAACCGTTTAAAATGAGGGGTCACTCGTAAGAGGTTTACATTTGAAAATTTGGGGCTCTCCTAAAATAGGCTCTACCTCATTTTGAGGGGCGGGGCAAAGATGTGACTTTGATGAAAAAATGCAGTTTTTTATGTTGTAAAAATGTGCGGAGTTGGGTTTTCCTACTGCAACGCATTAAAAAGTTAACTGGGTGTGTGAAGACTTTTGCCTAACCCTGTATATATACATATAGATGAATTTTAACTAACGGTGTTTTTAGCTTCTAGGGACCTCAAAACAAAAAAATAACATGGTCTCAGGCTTAGGTCTTACCAGGGTACTACCGTAATAGCGTGTTCCCTATAGGGAAATTCGCTAAAACATCTCAAATGTGGCCCACTCTCGCCTGTGGCCCTGGGCAATCTGCCCTATCTGCCGCCCCCTCTCGGCAGCCCTGGCCACAACAGCAAAATGGCGTACAGTTTTTTATTAGTCAACAAGCAACAACTTACCTCATGTTACATTCACCTCATGCAGGTGCAAATAAATTGTACCATTGCAGTCAACTACTCATTGATGTTGACTTCATTGATGTTTTGAAAAATCAACTACCAGTGCTGTGATCTTTTTATAGTCCACTACGCACATCACAATTTTATTGCAGGGGATTTATTTGGTAGGCCCTACTCACCATTTATAAAACTCTTCTTTTATTTGTTCAGAATGGATATTTGAAAGAGTGCCTGTATCTTGATTCTGTATTTGGTTGTTTTCCATTTTGTCTGAAAAAAACAGCAACAAGTAGGTAACTATTACTTTCACCTTAACCAGATGCAGGATTGCTCAGACCCTGGTGGTAACAAACATAAATGTCTAGTCACTTAGTGTTTTTAAAAGAAATACAATTTTTAAAATAACTAAATCAAATTGCTTTATTGCCTTTGGGTAACATTTGACTAATTATTACAATACAATAGGCAAAGACAATACATAAGTCACCTTAACTGGTCACTCTGTAAAAAAAATTAATTTACAAATATAAAATCAGGCGTACACAGGACATAAGGCTATATGTGATATTTTAGTTATAATAATTAAATATATAGAATACATAAAAAAAAGAAGACACATCAAATACTTTGGCAACATGAAATGGTAACCATGATAAAATATGAAAAGATAACAATGGTTCAAATTTAATGTCTGCATATTTTAACATCATAATTTCGTATAGTACGGAATAATACCACCATCGCAGCGGATCTGCATACTCAGCGAATTTCCAAAGAAATTTGAGATTTTCTATTTTCCCCATAAACACCCCGGGAATGAGTTTGTAGGTTTGCTGTCGTGGGATGTTGTTAGAAAATGTTAGTTGTTATAAAATGTAATGGTTAGGTAAGGTACCGGTAATCAAAATGTATCGATACTTGTCACTTTTTAATTTTCCCCATAAAAACCATGTGGGTTTACTGCCATATGCGTGTTGTAAGCAAATATCAGTTAAACTCTACTTAGTGAATGTACATACCAAAATTTGACCAAGTTATGTCAATAAATAAGCGAGATACAGGGTTTTATTGAGTTTCCATGATTAACATGGAAAACTATTTTTAGCTTTTCTCCGGAATCTGTTAAGCTAAATTAAAAATCATGCTGGTTCGCGAACTCATCAAAAGAACCTGGTCTTACACCTTTATACCAAATTTCATTAAAATCGGAGGGTCCCATTCAAAAGTTATCGGTTTCAAATACCATGGCGCTTGAGCCTTGGATCCTAGTGCTCACTACTGCTCTGGCAGGTTTTCCAAGCTATCAAGAATTCTGGGTTATCAAAGTCCGGGTTTGCAGGACTCTACTGTAGGCCTACTTGAAAAAAGCAAAGTATGCTGATCCACAGTGACTATTATCTCTAAGCATTCTATACAAAAAATTATTTTTGAGAATCTAGATGAGATATGATCAATAGGAGTGAAAATTCATTTTAATTATTAAAGTTGAAGTTCATTGAACAGAAGTCCGCTTCTATTGGTAGACCTATAGGCCTACCGTACTTTTAGTGTATCCGAGGATATTTATTTTTGTTAAAGATAAAATTTTCTTAGGGAGGTTTATGCCCTGATCAACAAGACCCCTAAAATTTCCTCTGGCACTTGTCACTCTCTACAAGTCTGTAGCACAACCAATTTTCAAGTACTGCTCCGTCATCTGGACTCCTTATCAAGTAGCCTACATGAATATTTTAAACAGGATCCAAACACGGTTTCTTAGACTGCTTGTGTAAAACTTGGTTTTCCTTTTCTGGAGGTGCCTATTACAGTTCTGGAAATACTATTTGACATGCAACCACTTCACCAAAGACGAAGAATCAACGACATTGTCTTCCTTTACAAGCTGGTTAACGGGATCATTGACTGCCCCTGAACTCTTGATCGAAGTGGGATTCACCACCCCCAGAGGAACCAGATCCAAAGTTGTGTTCAAAAGGAAGTGTCAGCCCATTAGCTACACTCTAAAACACAGTATCTCCAGACTGCTGAGATCTTATGAAGATGTCTGCCCTCACTTAGACTTCTTGGGACTATCACCAGCACCCTTCAAGCGAGCCATCCAAAGACTTCTCTTCTGACACTTCTCAGGGGTGCTGGTTGCTGGGTTCCTTTACGTCGGGTCTACAAGCAGTTTAGTATTTATTAGCATTGACTTTTTTTCTTTTTGAAAACCAGAATGTTCTGAGTTACGCTAAGTCCAATAGCTGGAGTGGATCAGAGCCTCAGCAGCATCATCGCCAAGGGCCAACAGCTACAGCGCAGACACTGCCAATAACCTACCATATTTTATTTTATAAAATTATTCAAGCAATATAAAATCAATACACATTGAGGTAAGAAAAATGTATTAGGCTATAATGATAATCTAACCTAACAATCTTAATGTAAACCTCCATCACTTTTATGGACGGCGAAGATTGTGACAACAAAATCAATGATTTTTTAAACATTTGAAATGTATATCGGGGGTATAGCCCTCAGCTGGTTTAGGAGCTACCTGGAACAACGGAGCCATCTGGTTGAAATAAAACACGAAGATAAAGGGTTGGTTCACGCTGTACGATCCACTCCACTTACTGGAAACAGAGGCGTACCACAGGGGTCCGTTATAGGCCCTGTAATGTTCATCCTGTTTACAAATGACATGCCTAAACATCTGGAAGGGCTCTGTAATACTCTAATGTACACAGACGATACAACCCTCATCTCCGCAGGAACTTCCACTGATCAGCTTGCTGTATCACCCTACATAGCATTACACACAGCCTATCAGTACTGTCACACAAATGATCTCTCTAGTAGTCAACATGACCAAGACAAACCAGCTAGCTTATGGTAGGAAGCGAGACTTAGTACCAGCTCTGCCAGATTTTGACATGAAGTCTGAGGCCAAGTTCCTTGGAGTCACTATAGATGAAAATATGTCATGGACACAGCATGTTGATATCCTGTGCAAAAAATTGAACACAAGCCTGTACATTTTAAAACGAATCAAAGCTATTGCTGACTCAGAGACAGTAAAAACAACTTACTTTGCACTTTTTGAATCACACATCCGATATGGAATAGTTGTCTGGGGAGGAATAACTCAAGAGAATCTAAATCGAATAATGCTCCTCCAAAAGAAACCCATAAGAGTGCTTGATGGTCTTGGACCTAACTTATTGACTCTTGCAGAGAGTCTTTTAAACGACTACAGATAATGACTGCAGTATCCCTATACATCCGGGACACAATACTGTATGTTGATAGGCTGAACTTACCACGAATTTCTGACCACCACAACTACCCCACCCGGCATGCTACAGACTACGCACTTCCTGTTCACCACCTTGGCCTGTTCGAGAGAAAACCGTCATATGCTGGCAGAAAACTTTTCAACCTCTTACCTGCAGAAATGAGGCATCTCTCGGGAAAGCAGTTGAAAACAGCACTGGACTGGCTGGCAACAAGACCCTTCTACACCATGGAAGAATTCAAAAAGGGAAGACTTACATACGGTACCTGACATAAAAATTTTTTTGTAAAATTATTGACACTGTACATTTCTCTATGAAATTGTAATAAAGAGTTTCTGATTCTGCTTCCGATTCATATATTTCTCAATATAATAGGTAAAAATACCTAAGTATCTGACTCATATTCTTGGCAGCATTTTTTGAGACACCATTTTAGGTCTAATGAAGTCTGCATTTTCTCACAACTAAGAAGGAAATAATAATTGAGCTTGTTTTTAGTTGCTTGAACTTGCATGTAGCATGTGCATTTCTTTTGAATTTTGCATAGTTTGCAAACTGTAGATTAATTAGAATTAAGGATTATGACGATGTCCAGTGCATGTTTGTAATGCTTGACGACAATAAATATTGCTTATTACCTGTTAGGGAATAGCCTAAAACTTACTCTTATTAATAAACTTCTAGCTTAGTTTTGAGTAACTTAATCGGGAGACGTTCACTCAAAATAAAGTAAAGCAAGAGAAAAGTTATTAATGTTTACTGTGTAATAAGAATTGAAATATATGGCTACTTACAAATATGAGTGAGATTATAAAGATAGGGTGTTAATTACTTCAAATTTTTGGAAGTGGCATCGTAATTCTTGTTTATTGAAATGTTAATGGGTTCTGTGTTCAGTAATATTTCTTGATGCCGGCTGCTGTAGTAATTATTGTTGTTGTTTGTAAACAATTGTATTCTGTCGTCAAGTATGTCAAGTCCAGCTGCTCAAATTCCTCATATCAGTGTTGCCACTACTTACAAATTACATTTTTGTGACATTTTACGGATTTTTTTTTATTTGGTAATGGCAATATTAGTATAGTATAGTAGTTGCAAAGCTAAAGCTCAGTAGTTTAGTCGGCCTTGGCTCTGTTATCATCAAAGATTGTATTTTCAAAACTTACTATATCACGGCTGCATCAATTGAATAGTAATTTGGTTGGAAAAATACTTACGGTCCTACGCATTTAGTGGAGGATCATACATGAAAAATCACTAATTTTATTGATCTAGGCTACCACAAATCGCTGATCAAATTATGATACCGAATTTGGATATATTAAAAGGTGATTATAAATTTTACTTCTCAGAATCAAGTAAGTAAGTGAGTAACCTGCAGCCTGCCTGCAGCCATAGAAATCAGAAATCCATAAATTTATTTACCATTAATTTTTATATTAATTAATATAATTAATTACTGCGCTGTACTAAATCGAGGTAATTGTAATGCATTTTACCTTTGACATATATATTTATAAATGTATATATAGTCAATTGACTTATTGAAATACCTTTTTACTATTATATTTCACATACTGTAAATTTAAACATTTTACGTGTGTTTAAAACTACTAAGGCTCTAGAAGGAAATTTCGTGTTACGTGCTTACGTTAATGGTTATACTGTATCATTGATTGCAGGAAATAAAAATCGTCAGTAACTAAGTGTGTCAAATGAGGTAATAACTTGTACTAGTTTTACGTAGGTAACTTATATTTTAATTATCTTCTCTTATAACAAAACTCCATTAAATCAGTTGGTGAAATTTTAACCAAGCAATTATTTTAGTCATTACATGTAAAGGGGAAAAAATATAATTTATATTTAAGTATATCTCTTGACTTTTTTCCAAGGTTCTGACGCGCGAGAATGGGCCGGAAATCCATGTCCCTGTGGCGCAGAGGATAGCGCGTTGGACTTCTAATCCAAAGGTCGTGGGTTCGATCCCCACCAGGGATGTAATAGTTTTGAAGTATGAATAAAAAACTTAATGCTGTTAAGATTGAAACTAATACAATAAATGTCTCTGAATGACAAACCCTACCATCTGTCAGTGACAAATAAATTCCAATTAATATAAACTTAGGTAGGCCTACTGACTTAATTTATCTTGAAACAAGTTTGTAAATTTAACAACAATCACTTGGCAAGGACTGTTTATTTTTCCCTCTTTGAAACGCACATAAATTATTAAATAATCCTTTGGGGCTCAATCAAAGGAAATCTCAAAAAGATTTTTCTTCTGCAAAAAAAGGCAATAAGGGCCATGGCCAAGTTGCCCCCAGGCGGGGCTCACTGTCAGGACACTTATAGGCAGCTAAACATTTGAACTGTTCCAAACCTTTTTATTTTTGAACCTACAATTTACATTAAAAAAGGAAAATAAACTACCAACAAAAAGATCACAAGTACAACACTCGTTTTAAATCAAACTTCTCAGAACTTCACAAATTGTCAATAAATGAACGCAAACCGGAATATATAGGGAAAAACTCGTTCAAGCCCTGGCAAGTGAGCTTAAAACCATTTCAAAGATAACAGTTTTTAAAAAGAGGCTAAAATCATGTCTTGTTGAACATAGCTTTTACATACAGACATAGGCGTGTCCACGGGTGGTGCCACTGGTGCCACGGCACCACCACTAGATTGAGATTTGGTCTCTGTATAATGAATGATTTTTACTTAGTAGAAACTGGGAAATAGCAGATTATATTAGACACTCTACTTGAAAACTAACTCATTATTCTCCCACTTAGCTTTTATTTAGTATTTATTTTAATTTGCTTGCATCAACGGCCGCAATCAGATTCGTACCTGACAGATTCCTGGAGCTTACAATAATTTGTTATCGCTCCATACTTCCGGCTCTATAATTCCCATGGTGAACTCAATTTTTAATGGATTCATTTCAGTTTGTATCACAATATTATCAGTTTCTACCAGACTTTCGTTAAAAACCGTAAGGATTATATGATTTGACTAAAATTAATTAACTATGTTAAATTTAGTTGTTACAGTAACCAAATGACACTGTATGAATATGACTTTAATTTATTTAACGCCAGTGACATAAATAAATTAATGACTGTGTTAAATGTCATAACTCTTGTAATAGTTTAGAATTATTTTCTCCTTAACCATAGTAGGCCTAACCGGAAAACCTTGTGGTCAATTTTTGCCTTATGGTTATTTTTTATTCAGTACATAAAGTCTTATTTGAATAGGCCTACTTGGGATTAATTTAGAAAGGGATTTCATGTGAAGTACGAATATTTCTCAATTTCACAATAAAAACTTCATACCGTGTGGATTTATTTGTAGTTTTAGGAAAAATTGTTAAAGAAGAGGCTATTAACAGATTGATCCTGGTAGATTCCAACACCACAGGCTCGTGAGGTACCGTACGTCAGCAACGAAATTACTTCAGACACAAAAATTATTTAGCTTACAAACAAAAACTATCTTAAGTTGTAAAAGAAATTGAGGAGATGCTAGATAAATTGCAGTACAAATGTCTTAAACTATGTTATAATATTTAGATTACAACTGAATATTCTATACATTTAATGATAACGAATGACGGGATTAATCTTGGGATCGTCGTTAATCAATCCTGATTCGTGCACCCCTAGATGATTGCGTTTTCTCGTATTGTGCTTGAATGAAGGGTATAATTTCCTCTCCCCTTCAAAACAACCAATTAGGCGTAATATAAAACTTATTCATTTCACAACTATACTTGCATATATTGTGTATAATTTAATTTATTAAGATTCAATTCTTCTCAGTTGACACCACCACTACTGAAGTCCTGGGACACACCTATGCATATAGAAAGTTTTCTGGAGTTCCGAAAGTGAACTACCACTCCCACTGACATGGTCATCCAGTCCTTCACCAACCTAAACCAACAACCTTGCCAAGCCTTAGCCAGATTGTCCTGACCCTGTCAGGCAAGATTGACAAGCTCAACGCCGCCGCTTCGGTGGATTACTGAGCGCTGAGGGATGTAAGATATAAGATAGGGGCCTACTTAGTACATAAAAAAAAATGAAAACTAAGTTATTTTGATTTACAGGATGTATCGTTACAGGATGTCAACCTCGCTGTGTCTCCGGATACGGTGAATGACTTCTTCATAGACTCTGTTCAAGCTGTGAGGGATGGCTTGGGAGATCCAGAGTCATCAGCTGTTCAGTTGATGAACATCCCCCCAACTCAAACCCAGTTCCAATGGAGACTGGTCAGTTGTAATGAGGTTTATTGTGTAGCCCAAAAATTGAAAAACTCTCATAGTAAGGATGTATATAATTTAACAAGTGTCTTTGTAAAGTCTGTTATTAGTATATAGTATGGCCTCTTACTTTTTGTTTAAATCAATGTTTCTTGCAAGGTATTTTTCCATCTTGTCTAAAGAAGTCGAAGGTGCCTGTTCACAAGAAGGGCGCATGGGATGAACCTGGGAGCTTTAGGCCGATTTCCCTGGTACCCATCCTATCGAAAATATTTGAATCCCTCATGAAACACCAGTTATATTCCTACCTTGAGGATGGCGGCTTGCTCTCGGCCTCCCAGTATGGTTTCCGGACTGGCTTATCGACTGTGGATGCCGTAGATGCCCTCATTAAACACGTCTTGAGCTCCTTTGAGTCGAGGAGCTTTGCTGGGGCCACTTTATGTGACCTCAATAAGGCCTTTGACACCGTGGACCATGATGTTTTGCTTGCCAAATTAGATCACTATGGCGTCAAGGGAATCCATTTGCAGCTTCTCCGATCGTACTTGGGTGGACGGGAGCAGCTGGTCTCTGTCAACGGTTTGAGTTCCCGGTCTCGTCCTGTATCTCATGGTGTTCCGCAGGGGTCTGTCCTTGGGCCCCTGCTATTTGTAATTATGATAAATGACCTGCCTTCTTATGTAGATAGTAATGTCATATGCTATGCAGATGACACAACACTTGTTCATGGGTCTGACTCCATTCTAAATCTTATGAATGCCATGGAGCGATCCTTATCCCAGGCAGCGGTTTGGTTCCAGGCTAATTTTTTGTCCCTGAATGATGCAAAAACTCAGTCTATAATTTTTAGCCTAAGAAACTCAGAACATGATTCAACTACTGCCAAGTTGTTAGGGCTGGCCATAGATTCTAAATTGACCTGGAGCTTTCATATAACGCTTGTTTGTAGCAAACTTTCAAGAGTATTGTACCTTTTAAGAAACCTGAAAACCTGTGTAAATAAATCTTGCTTATTAAAAGCTTACTTAGCTTTCTTTCAGGGGACGCTTTTGTATGGTCTCAGACTCTGGGGAGGTGCAGCTGAAATTTACAGAGTATTGCTGATCCAGAAAAAGGCAATTAGGCTCTTGGCTGATGCTGAGTATGATGCTCCTTGTAGGCCTCTTTTTATTAAAGAAGGAGTCATGACTGTTTGTAGCTTATTTGTTTTTATATCCTTAGTTAATATAAAGCAAGACTTGGTATCTTTTAACCACAGGGGTGACTGTCATGCACACAACACTAGGAATAGAGATATGCTTGATATCCCTTTTGTCAGACTGAAGAAAAGTCAAAGAAATTCTAGTCAGCTTAGCATGAAACTATTAAATCATATTGTTTGTACAGCCTGGACCCAACCGAATTCAAAATTCCAAACCAGTCTTCAGGCTCTCTTATTGGCTTTTCCTTTATACTCAGTCAACGACTTCTTCAGTATTCCTAGGGAGACTGTAAGTAATTTTTTTGACATTGTTTGATGAGTTTTGTGTTCTGTTTGTGCATGGTTTTTTTGCCTTGTGCATGGTTTGCCATTTTTATTTGTTATTATAAGTTAGTCTTAAGTTTGTGACGATGCCAATTGCATGTACATGCCTAAAGGAAAATAAAGATTTTGATTTTGATTTGAACATTAAATAAATCAAATCAAAATCAAAATTCATTTATTTTGCCATTGAGTTCATTAATGCGCATAATATGCCAGGTCAAAAAATTTAGTACAATGATTGCACTAGAGTTATAAAGTATACAGAAATGAGACTTTACAATACTATACAGTTTTGCCTACAACAGCAATACAAACTAATAATCAATGGCGGATCCTACACTATTAATACGGATCATGATCTGGATCACGATAAAATTTACGATAATATTTAATATTGACAGTTATTGTTTACTGGGCTTGAACTTACACAGTCAATATGGAAGGTTGTTGGTAAAATTGACATGAGGCTAATGCAATTTACCTCAAATTGACATGAGGCTAACTCAATTTAATTTAACTCATTCGTGGCGAACACAAAAAATCAACAAACATCTCTACAATTATACTGACCATATGATTTACATAATACCCGCGTCGCAGCAGACCTGCGTACTCAGCAAAATTCCAATGGAATTTCAGATTATTTACTTTCCCCATAAAAACACCATAGGATCGTGTATGTAGGTTTGCTGCCATGGGGTGTTGTTAGAAAATCTTCAAGTTAATCAATAAATGGTGAAGGTAAACACAAAATTGTATGAAGCTCTGGCAATTTTTTATTTTCCCCATAAACCCCATGGGTGTGAGTATGTAGGTTTGCCGCCATATGGGTTTTGTAAGTAAGTATAAGTTAAACCCTATCTAGGTAATGTACATACCAAATTCGATTAAGTTATGTCAATAAATAACCAAGATATAGAGTTATCTTGATTTTTTATAAGAATAACATGGGAAACACATTTTTTAGCGAATTTCCCTATAGGGAATACGCTATTACGGTAGTAGCCATGGTAAGACCTAAGCCCGGGACCATGTTATTTTTTCATTTTGAGGTCCCCAGAAGCCAAAAACACTGTTCGTTCATTTTCATATATATGTATATATATATATATATATACATCTATATATCTATATATCTATCTATATATATATGTGTCCGTGGTACCGATAACTTTTGAAGGGGACCTCCGATTTTGATCAAATTTGGTATGAAGGTATAAGACCAGGTCTATTTTCATGAGTTCGCGAACCAGCATGATCGGGTTATGGGAACGTGGTTTATGGGGTTTCAAAGGGGTCAAAAATGGATTTTTGGCATTTTTGGAGCATAATTTTCAAAATTCAACAATTTTAACTAAAATTATTTAAAAGAGCTTAAAAAAAAACAATTTAGTACTTTGAATTTTTAACTTGGCTGAACAGGTTACGGAGAAAAGCCAAAAATAGGTTTTCCATGTTAATCTTATGGGAAATCAACAAAACCCTCTATCTCAATTATTTATTGGAATAACTTGATAAAATTTGGTATGTTCATTCACTTGGTAGAGCTTAACTGATATTTGCTTACAACAACCATATGGCGGCAAACCTACGTACTCACCCCTATGGGGTTTATGGGAAAAATGAAAAGACCACCATAACTTGATAATATATGTACATTCACTAGGTAGGGTTTAACTGATATTTGCTCACAACACCCATATGGCGGCAAACCTACATACTCACCCCCATGGGGTTTATGGGGAAAATTAAAAAGTGCTGAATATTTATTCAGTTTGATATTTACCTTACGTAACTATTACATTTCCTAACAAAACTAACATTTTCCAACAACACCCCATGGCAGCAAACCTACATACCCATTCCTATGGTGTTTATGGGGAAAATACGATATCTCAAGATTGTTTGGAAATTCGCTGAGTACGCAGGTCTGCTGCGACGGGGGTATTTATTTTCCCGGTAACCAGTTACGCTAAGATAAAAATTCAAAATACCAAATTGTTTGTTTTTTAAGCTATTTTAAATGGTTTCAAATAAAATTGAGGTCCAAAATTAACAAAAACCCATTTTTGACCCATTTGAAACCCCATAAAACCCCGTTCCTATAACACGACAATGCTGATTCGCGAACTCATGAAAATAGACCTGGTCTTACACCTTCATACCAAATTTCATTAAATCTGAGGTCCCCTTCAAAAGTTATCAGTACCACGGACACATAGATATGGAGAGTGTTCCTTTTGGGAAAGCCATTTAAACTAGTAACTAATCAACAGGCATTGTCGTTTATTTTCAATAAGAAACAATCCAGCTAAATAAAAAATGACAAAGTGATGAGATTGAGGTTAGAACTGTTCTCATACAATTTTGAAATAGTTTACCAACCAGGATTTCTAACGCTCCTTTCACACATCACGGTTTTGCCCGTACGATTAAAAATCACACGGTGGACATTTCAATAGAATCTTATGAGACCTTTCACACAGGCACGGCGACGGTTTTTAACCGGCTGCCAATTACTTGTACGGTGTACTTGGACGGTTTTAAATCGTGCGGTTTTTTCCCGCACGGCTAAAAACGTGTTGTGTGAAAGGAGCGTAAACGTCAAGGCCGACATGTTATCTAGTGCATGTGGAGCAACCAGCAGCAACAAATTGTACCAACTTCATGAGATGATAACATCCTTTGGTCACAAGGATCTTCCACCAGCGACCAAGGAATACTAAAATAAAGGAATGTCTTGGTATTCCTTGGTCCCTGTCTTCCACTGGCTTTGATCGAAAAATTTACCCTACTCTCTTGAAGAGGTCAGAAGAATGACATCTGAGTGTCCTGTTTGTGCTGAAATCAAGCCTCAATTTGTTAAATATCAAGGTCCTTATCAAAGCTACCGCTCCAATGGAGCGACTAAATATTGACTTCAAGGGACCTGTCCCTTAGAATTTTCGTAACTGATACATTCTCACTATTGTGGACGAATACTCCCGCTTCCCTGTTGCCTATCCTTGTCCGGATCTTACATCTTCTACCGTAATAAAATGTCTCACTGACCTTTTTACCACCTTTGGTCTTCCTGCTTATATCTATTCTGATAGAGGATCTTCGTTCTTGTCTCATGAAATAACATCGTTTCTACACTCAAACATGGTCGCAACCAGTCTTTCTTCACCTTACAACCCTAGAAGAAACGGCCAAGTAAAGCGATATAATGGAATCATTTGGTAAACCATTACTCTCGCCCTTAAAAGTAAACAACTTCCAGTCAATCGTTGGGAATCCGTTTTGAATGAGGCATTACACTCCATCCGCTCCCTGCTGTGCACCGCGACCAACTGCACTCCCCATATGAACGATTCTTACCTGCATACCCTAGGCGAACATCCAATGGTTCCACATTGCCATCATAAATTTTAAAACCAGGAACAGATCTTGTAAAAAGAATGTCCGCACAAGTAAATATGATGACCTGGTGGAAGAAGCTGAGTTAATTGAAGCGAATCCTGAGTACGCATTCATACGACAAAAATATGGCATTGAAACAACCGTGTCCTTGCGTCATTTAGCACCAAGAGGTAACGCTGACTTGCCAGAACAAGATGACAGAAGCCAAATACAACATTTAGAGTCACTAGAGGAAAACGCAAACTCTATCTACAGTCAAGAAAATCAAGAGGGCGTTATCACTGACAATAAGAATACTCAAGAAGGCAATGTTATTGAAACTGAAACGGATGAACCCAGACGCCCCCAGCGCCAGGGCCGGCCCTAGGTTTTCTGGCGCCCTAGGCGAAAGTGACGGTAGGTGCCCCACCCCCCTCCAAAACTACTCGAGCTGTTTCGTTTATAGCCGTTATTACATATTATGAAGAAAACAACATATAAAACAAAACAATATTTTTATTAACAGTTTTTTTATCAAATAAAGCACTTGGAATTAAAAAAAATTATAATTTATTGTAAACAAAATTTGCACAGTAATTATCCATTGCGAAAATGCAAAGATCCAAAATGGATCTAAACGTACTTATATGCAATGATGCAAATGATTATTTATATATTAATAGGCAAGCATGCTTTGGTTCCTCCTTTTTTATCAGCTCGTGTGCATCGTAGGAGAAATCCGCGCATACCTTTAGAAAGGTATAGTCCTGTAGATGAGCAGAATCCCATTCTAATTCTCATCGGACTCCAGGGTTACGCCCCACAGGCTTTCAAGGTTCCAATGTTAATCTTATGGAGAGGGAGAATTGATCGAATCATTAGAAAGCTGTTGTAAAAACAACTGCTAGAAAAACAGGAAGAACAGGTGTTTTAGTTATAAAATGTTTTAAAACTTCTATGGTCCAGATGAACAGAAATTTTGTTCGAATTTCGCTCAGGAGGCGATCTCTAGTTATTATTAATATCCATTTCAGACATCAAGAGAAAAAAATCAGTTTCAAGGGGAGCGCTCTTCTTTGTTGACTCTCTTTACTGCTGATCGCGGGCTATGTTTATTTCATATTGGGAGCACCCCTTTTACCCCCAATAGGGGCACTATTTACTGCCACCGATTGAGAGCTCTATGATCAGGGGCCCTGTTTACCATCAATTGGGGGAGGATGTTTACCACCGGATAAACTGGATATTGCCCTTAATAACTTATAATTGAAATTACTTGAACTTTTTTTTGTCTTTTTGTTTTAATCCTTTTCGCCATTTGTTTTGTACTAAATAATTAATAATTCATAAAAGTAACAAGTAAAAAGGCTTTAATTAAATGAATTTGAATGGAAACTTAACAATATAAACAAATTGTTTTTTTATGTAACATTTTAAAAAAATACTTATAATTTTAGATACTGTGCTTAAGAGGGGGTTAAAGGGTCAGTCCTGGCAGACATTGTTGAAACTACATGAACACGTTAACACCATACTGAGGGCGAGAAACAATATCTAGAAATTGATGCAAGACACTGTTGATAAAGAAAGGCTGCTGCTTTTCAGCATGGGTGGGACCCAAGACTCAGGTAGATGATGGTGAGGAAGGAGATTTGGCCACATAAAGTAGGACTTTTAATTAAGAAGGGGTTAAAATGGCCCCTCTCAAAACGTCATGCAGTGCTTCACCTTCTCCAATTTTCCGAGTTTATTTTAGGTCCGATAAAAATGGGAGGGGTTTTAAATGAAAGATAAAGACTTGGGCTATTTGACTAATATTTTTTATTTTTTCATTTTTTGAATCCACATCAAGTTATAATGGATCAAAGTTTATCAAATCCATTATAGCTTCATAAAGATTCAAATTTGAAAAAATCAAAAAGTTAGTCAAATAGCCCAAGTCTTTATCTTTCATTTAAAACTCCTCCCACTTTTATAGGACATAAAATAAAGCTAAAAATTGGAGAAGGTGAACTGCACGATGAATTTTTTGGTCCAAGTGACCAACGTTACTGACAGCCTCTGTCGGCAGCCGCTGAAACTGATGGTCGCGCATGAATACGATCTACTTTCCAACAGCTGATTGTAATTTTAAATTAATTCGCAGCTGTCACATGTTCATTTATTTTGTTGCTTATTGTTTACACTTTTATATTCTGCACATAGTTTCGACCCATCGGTTGTTTCAAACTTGATTTGTTTTTTTTCTTTAACCTTATCATTTATAAATACGTAATTAAATGTAACCACCGTTAAGTTTATATTTTTTGTATTTGAATTGAAAATATAATACTGATGGTGGCTTTAAAAAAACAAAATTCATGGTGTAAGGAAGAAAAAGGATCATCGAGGAGAAAATCTTACGAAATGAAGAATACTTCAAATTTGCCAGATATATATCACAATAGAAATGTAAATAATATGATATAATTATTAAGAAAAATATCTTGTAGAGTTAAAAAAATATTCTGACTTCTCTATGCTAGTATTTTGAAATAATGCATCTAATAATAAGTTGTGTGTAAATTAAGGTACTGAATCAATTTTACCGATGCGGAAAGATGTTTTAGTGCAATAAATGATTTTTAAATGGTTCTCTAATAATATTTTTTGCTAAGATGAAAAACTTTTTTTTTTACAGAATGAATTTATATTTAAGTTTATTTATACTAGGGATACCTGTGCAGCGCAATGCGCTGCATTTATCAGAGTACAATTTGATCAAACCTTGCCTTATTTCAAGTAACTTATTTAAAAATTAAATCATAGTGTCAATTTACTTTTACCTATTTGGTGGTATGATAAATGGATTTCATCTTTAATTTTCAATTTTCCCACTCTGTGATATAATGATGAAATTTGATTTTTACACTTGTAGGTCAAAATTAGCTAGGCTTACGTGATGATCTTATGCCATTTGTTTTAAAACTTTTGCCTCAAAACTCCTATAATAATTACAAAAAGTACACAGTTGTTAGATCTACAATAGACCTACCAGGGAGACCGACCTTATGCTCAGTATAATTATTACTTTTGTTTCTCAAACAAAGCTCGTTCGCTCCACTCACTCGCCCTCTCCCTTTTTAAGACGAGCTCGTTCGCTTCGCTCACTCTCCAGACCAAAGGGTGCTCCGTTTGGTAATTTTCCTAAACCACAGGTTAAAGATGTAACACATTGGTTTATTTTATCTACAGTTATCAGCTGATTTTGGTTCAATATAAAAATCTCCATAAGGATAACATGGGATCTTTGAAGTGCTCTATAGCGCGAAAACCAGATTTTTCCCAGCTATGTGACCAGCTCCAATCGATTTCTGGTGGTCAAAAGCCCCATAGTCAATCAAAAAATAAAAAATCTTTGGAGCGAACAAAAAACTTTGCCCGTACAAACGGAGCTTGTTTTAGAGTATAAGATATGTTTGCATGTAAACCGTAGCCCATAAGACCGTTCGAAAAATAAATATTTTATTTCAACTTCCTGGTCATTTTATGCAGCGCTCATTGCAGCTGTTTTTGTAGTACTGTATCGTGAGGTAGTCAGTGTGGTAAATTACAAATAAAATAATATTGAACTCAATCAACATTGGCAAGGCAAAATTTAAATTTTCAAAAACACAAAAATAAAGATAATCTACCTATTTGTTGATTTGGTGTATTTCATTGATATATTAGTGAAACATTTTCTTCATACAATACCTTTAGGAGTGGCATTTCAGTGGCTCCAGTCATACATGCGGGGCAGGACCCAAACCACAGAGATTGAATTTTTCCAAAAATCCGGAAACAAGTTCTCAGTTCTGTCCGATGTGCACGAGGTGAGGTATGGAGTGCCACAAGGATCAATCCTGGGCCCCCTAATCTTCCTCATGTACATCAATGACATCCAAAATTTCATCCCTTCTGATGATTTGATTGTGTACATGGATGATACCACTCTTCTCACCAGGAACCTGGATCCTCAGGATCTGGAAATTGACTCTCTCATTAAAATCAACACCCTTGCTCAGTACTTCTCTGACAACAAACTCTCTCTCAACGCGGACAAAACCAATTACCTCTTCATACAAACTAATCAGAGAAGAAACCTTTCAACTTTTCATCCTCACCTGTCAGTTGGAGATACCCAGCTGACATGGTTGAGTTCTTCAAAATTCCTCGGGGTGATTTTGGACGATGGGCTTAGTTGGAACGAACATGTGAAGAATCTCAGTAAGAAGCTATCAGCAGGCCTGTTATTCCTAAGACACATTGTCAATCTCACCAATCCATCTTTGTCAAAATGAGTATATTTTAGTTTTATTGAATCGCACATCAGCTACTCCATCATTCTTTGGGGTAAATCATCAAAACAGAATTTGGATATAGTTTTTAAACTGCAAAAAAGAGCTGTAAGTCAAGTTTTTGTTTTAATGTATCCATTAGTTCCGCTATTCCTCTGTTCCGGGTCTCAGGAGTTCCTGGAAGAAAGCGATACTTTTTCATCATAGAGTTAACTTTGCGGCTACCTTCGCCTATATGGAATCTACTAATCATCCGATGTCTGCTCTCAGCTCGCCTATTCGATTTTCTAGTCTTTTTGCCCAAGGTGAGTCCCGTGTTTTTGCTCTGGTTTTAGTATTTTCATTTAATATTGGATTTTTACCAGTGATTACTGATATAGCTGATGCAGCTGCAGCATATACTGCTGTATGAACTTCCGAGAATGAGTTAAGAATTAATAGTACTGGTGGAAGGACGTGAGAATTAAGAATACTAACACATTTTATAAGGAAGGGGGACCAGCCAATTCGTGCTAGCGACCTTCTCTTGTTTGGATTAAGGGCTATACACTAAAGATACATGTCTAGATTAAGAGCTAGAGATCACTGTGCTGAAGTCTTCAAACAACTCAACATCTTAACTGTACCTAGCTTGTATATCTACGAGGTAATCATGTATGTTAAGAAATCTAACCATGCAACTCTCTTACAATCCTCCTCACAACTATAATACAAGACATAGAAACAATAGACTGCCATTTTTCACAACCTGTTACTGTTTGAGGGCAAACGAAACTTTATAGGACCAAAACTTTTTCAAAAACTTCCAGCTAACATTAAAGACATCACAGACCTTTCAAAATTTAAATCCAAACTCAAACAATATCTTACATCAAAATGTTTTTACTCCATTGAGAGTTACTTGGAGAATACCTAGCCTAACCTAACCTAGTCTTAAGTAAACCTATTCCTATCCCTTGGCTGTTGCTGAAGAGGATTTTGACTGGTCCCATACCTAATATTGGGTCAACGGGATGACCGGAGGTAAAAGGTACATATTGTATTTTAGGGCTCTAATGTTAATCCTATGGAGAATAAGGATGTGTTAATATTCCACTTATTAACCAATATTTTTGGATGAAACTTGGTATTTAGCATCATTTGGTTGAGATTCATCCATTAATTGTATAAAAATCTTGGTTTTTGTGGTTATCATGGCAGCAAACCTGCATACTCTTTTCCTGCATGTTAATCATATGGAAAGGAAGCAAACTCCTTTATTTATGGACAGATATAATTTAGATTAAACTTAGTATATGGCTTCATATGGTCTAAATAAATTTTGTTTATGATAAAAACCTACTTTTATTGTTCCCCATGGAAGCATACCGACCTGCATGCTCTTTTACATGTATCATAAGGAGAATAGACATTTATTTCCCTATTTATGAGCATGTGATGAAATTTTGTTTATCAGGTTTATCTGGTAAAAATTAATATTACTAATTTGGAAATTTGCTGAGTAAGCAGGTTTGCTGCGGCGGGTTGTAATTGTACTTATCATGGCAGCACTACTCTTTTCCCATGTTAATCATATGGAAAATCGGCAATCTTTTTATTTATGGACAGATATTGATGAAACTTAGTATATTAAAGTTAATATACTAATAGTCATATGGTCCAAATAATTTTTTTATGCTTAGAATCAAGGAATCTAAAATATTTATTTTATTTTATTTTAGATTTCTTGCTTAGAATCTTCTTTTAGAGTTCCCCATGGCAGAATACCTGCATACTCTTTCTCTATATTTATCATAAGGAGAATAATTATGTATTCAATCAAAACCTGAAAATCGATATTTTTGACCTGATTTCACAAAAATATGCTCATGTTGTAAAAGTTGCTCTCCCGACTTTGGGTCCCTTCCCCCTTTCCGCATCACATATATTGATTGAAAAAAAAAACTGTCAAAAAGTTCTTTGGCATTTACATTATGAAACTCATTAATACAAATCCATTTCTCACAAGATAAGAGTTCACCAAAAAGGATTATTTGCTTCTCATTTTGTTTTCTAAAAAAGGTTGCATGATCTTTTTCAACAATTGAGGCTATACAGTTGTACGGTACTTTATTTAAAGAGCTGTGAGTCATGATCAAAATCAAAATCAAAATCTTATCAGAAGAACAACCTCTCAAGAGTGTCACCATGTCACCTTATAAAATTCCTCTGAGAAATTTACAATCACATAAGTTATTGTCAATACAGGACTTATTTCTAGTTGGCAGTTCATTTTTACATACCAGAACTAGATCAAGCATTCTTAACAAGTTCAAAAATTTTAAAGAGCTAGGTTCAACAATAATGTTTGACATTTCAATATTAAAATCCCCACAAATAAATCCCTGCAATAATTTGCAATAATTTACTAAACAATGCAAACTCACCATCACCAACAAATGAACTCTAAACAATGAACCCCACAAATAATTATTACATATCCCCCTTTCCTTTAAATACTTTTAATATTGCCTTTTCAAAACTTTGAAGAAAAATGTTCTCATCCCCATTTGGAGTTCTATAAATACTAAAAACAAATGTATTTTCCTTAGTTAATTGGTACAAAGTTCTCAATTGAATTATGATGAAAAATTGTCAAGATTGATTGTTTGAAATTCAAGTTCCTCCCTTAAAAAGACAGCTGAACCCCAGTTTTTACTTTTCGACCTACACAATGTCAGTTTTTACTTTTGACCTACTACTTTATGACCTACATAATGAGCAGGTAGGTGGTTTTGTATAGTTACAAAATTTTCAGGAACAAACAGCCCTGCTTGTTCAGATGTCAGCCAATGTTCTGATATATAAATTACATGAATACTTTCTAAAATACAAAGGTGTTCAAGAGGTAAAATTTCATTCCTTATACATTGACCATTGATTTGTAAAATATTCAAAAAAATTCAGAGTTTACTTTAGTAACAATTAATATCAACTATAGCTTTATTGACAAACATTGCATCATTTGACTTACCTTTGCCATTAGGCCTTGGCTGGCCTTGGCCCAACAGAAAAATTATTCCCATATAATTATACCATTGACTTTACATAACTAATACATACTAGTAAGTTTTATTTTTAATAAGATTTTATTGATGTTATTGCATTGTTATAGTTGTTATCGATTGTTTTGTTAGAATATTTATTGCATGTTGTTGTATTGTTGCTTTGCGACTGTTGAAACCACTCATTATTCGTAGAAAAATTTAGTAACACTATTTTAGAAATCATTTGCGATGTAAATTTTTAGATTGGATTTGTTGTATTGTTGTTTAGGTCTGTTATGCTTTATTGATTCTGTTGCCAAGCATGTAATTAGTCAATAGTGTGTTAATTTATTGTCAAATTTTCTAGTCTTGTAGTAAATTTCTACTGTATATTTTTTGTAAAATGGTGTATGCCATGGAGATGAATAAATAAATAAATAAAGTTATGTAAAGTCAATGATTATATCATGGCACTACATCCACTGATTTTTATTGACCATTCAACCGTACAGTTCATTGACTATAAAATACTAAATTTATAATCAGTGTCTAGTCAAATCGTATAGTATGATTATGTTTTGTTTTACTCTTTGATATACAAGAAGAAGACAAAGCAACTGCCGGGATCGGGAAGCGGGAATTTGTCATTTTTTATCAATCTTGTTTTGTCGTCTTCGTCTTCGTTGTCTTGTCACATTCACAACACGAACACAAATTACACAATACCGAGTCCGAGTCCAAGTTGAAGTTCGAATCTAACAACAAACAACAGGTTGTAATTCTATACTAATTACATTTTTCACTAACACAGCACAACACTAAACTTATTAGACATTTTAATCACATTGGCTAGATATTTGAAATCTTTGTTGTAGGCTAATTTATGAGATTCAGGTAGGCCTAGTTTTTGCTTATTTCTTAAATCTAATGTTGCTTGATGCTGCTGCTGTAGTCTCAAGCAAAGGTGGAGGTATGTAAATTAAAAGTAGCCTAATGAAGTAAACCCGAGGATTATTTGGTAAATTTGACTTAGGCTAATAAGTCTGCATATGCCTTGAAAATCATATTTTTCTAGAACATTTGAATGATTCAAAATTTGTGATAAGATACCTTAGTTTAGGGTGACCAAATCATTCACAAAGGAAACCGGGAAAGCTCTGAATACCAACTGTTCCCTGGATAAGAATAAGGCTCAATAAGAACTGATTGATACATAGTATGTGTGGCGAAACTTCGTCATCCGACTCCACCGTTATTATCGATGTGGAAATTTCGATATTGCGATAATATTGCTATTCTATCGATGATACAGTCAACTCCAGATTATCCGGGGGCGGGTAAACTGGGTTGTGGATTAACCGGGGTCACAAAAAGTCAATTTCAATTTTATTTCTTTTCTCAGTTTAGACAATAATACCATCATTTATTGACCTTATCATGTTGAAATTACTTGAAAATAAATCTCTTTAGGCCTACTAATTATTATTTGATTTATCAATGGAAAAAGCAATGCAACACGTAAAATAATAAATTATTTGGTGTCGTAAATTGTGATCGTAGTCATGTGGTCATGGAGGAACGAGTCAGAGCGATGGCGTGGTATGGTTTGATGGCGCGCAATGGCGGAGTCATGACCTTGACTGCTAGAAACAACTGGTTGCCCGCCGGAATTTGCTAAAAATAGAAACCAAGAAAGGTCCTATTTAGTTTCCAGTTCAGTGTGTAATTATCGCTCTGATTCGTGTGCTGTTCAGTGACCCCTAGTTTAAACACACATTTCAAAATGCATTTGTTTTGCAGTTGGTTTGGTCAATAATAAATAATAAATATTGGAAACCAGTGGACTCTTAATTAAAACTTGTTTATTTCGTGTTTTACTCAATTTATTAAACTCTTTGATTTAACCGTGGATTTGGGTTATCCGGGACTCTTGAACCAGTCATTACCCCGGATAATCGGGAGTTGACTGTGTACAATTACATAATGCGATTACGATTATCACCTGATTTAGTTTTGTTCTAAAAATACCTTTTTTTTACAATAAAACAAATAGGCCTAGTGTTAAAAGAAGTTGATAGCTGACAGACTGCTGTATTTATATTGTGAAAGTTATAATCAGCTGACATATGTTACCGGTATTTGTTTATTTTTGGAGTAAATTTAGTTGTGATGTAAAAGAATGTAACTGGTTGTTGTAGTAATAAACTATTGGCTCTTGTTTAATTGTGTTTAAGCCTTTATTTGTATTGATACCAGTCAGTAATGTGGATATTTAGACATAGAATTAATCAGAATTTATTTTTAAGGTTGTTGTTGTCTATTGTGATTCCCAGGAATTTTGTGGTGGTGGTTGTTGTTCCGTTTTCTTCATTCTGATTTAATCTGTTTGTTGGTGTAAATCTTATTTTGACGGTTTTAGAGTGATTAATCTTGAGGTTGAGGGGGTCACAAAAGTTTTCAGCAAGTTTTACGGTGTCTTCGTTTATTGTATGGACAAGATGTGGTTCTGTTGTTGTAAAGATTGAGGTGTCATCGGCAAAAAGAATACAGGTTCTATTGTGTGGGAGGTGGTCTGGGAAAGAGTTTATGTAAATCAGAAAAAATAGCGGTCCAAGGACCGAGCCTTGTGGAATTCCTGTTGTACCGTAGTTACTTTCAGTTTTGATTTTATTTTGGTTTCTTTACCCAGTATTGTTTCTTCTATTTCAACAAGTTGTCTTCTATTATCTAGATAGCTTTTTATCCAATTTAAGGCATCACCTTTATTATTCATTTCTTCAAGTTTCTTTATTAGGGTTTTCCTATCCAAGCTGTCGAAGGCTTTTTGGAGATCTAAGAAAACACCAGACGAGTGCTTGTTGTTTTCCCAGGCTGAAGATATTGTTTCGCATAATTGATTTAGAGCCGAATTTATAGATTTGCCTTTTCTAAAACCATGTTGTTGTTCCGTGATAAGTTTTGAAGTCTCAAGGTGGTTTATAAGTTGTTGGTAGACTATTTTCTCTAGGTTCTTCGAGATGGTGGGGAGTATAGAGATTGGCCTGTAATTTTCGATACAGGTTTTTCACCTTTTTTATATTTGGGGTAGACTGTTGAAATTTTCATGGCAGAAGGAACTGTGGCTTGTTTCAGCGATGAGTTAATAATGTCAAGAAATGGGTTTGTTATTTCCTGTTGGCAGTGTTTGAGGATCTTGTTTGTGATGTTGTCTATGCCGGCTGTCCTTTTCGGGGGAAGTGACTTAAAGATGGCGTCTAGGTCTTTTTTAGTTACTGTGTTGAAGCCTTCCAGAGATGGGGCATTATAGTTTATTGAGGGTTCAGGGGCAGAGGGTTCTGGATTGTTGACCTCTTCACCCGCTATTTTAATGAAATAGTCGTTTAAGGCGTTGCTTACTTGTTCTGGGTCTTGAATTATTTTTTCGTTAATTTTGAGTTTCAGCTTGTCTCTGGGGTTGTTATTTGTGCGTTCCTTGTTTATTATTTCCCATATCTTCTTATTTTTATTATTTGCTCCGGCTATTTCATTCTGGGTGAAGGCTTTTTTTGTTGGGTCGTACTTCTGTGTCATATATGTATTTAATTCGATTGAAAGTGTTTTTGTCTTCAGGCTTTCCTGTGGCAATATATTTATTCTGAGCTATGAAAAGTGTTTTTTTGAGGTTTGTTAGGTGTTCGTTCCTGAAAATCTTTTTTGTATCTTTATTCCTGATCGGTTTGTAGCAGCTTGGCATTATCAGGTCCATTTCGTGTTGTATGATGTGGACAAAATTGTCATATTTTTGATTCACCGATAGAGAATTGTAGACACTGGCCCAATTTTCTTCTTTTAGCCTATTTTTTAATAAATTTAGGTTTTCATTTGTCATGGATCGAGTTAGTCGGTAGTTAGGTCTCATCTTAGGTTTGGCTAAATTCAGGAGTTTTAAGCTGATGCCCAAGTGATCGGAAATCGAGTTCTGATTTGTATCCATGTTGGTGCTGGTACTGCTTGAGTTCGTTGCACAGATGTCGATACTGGTCTTTGAGGTTGCTGTTATTCTTGTGTAGGGTATGTCGTGAATGGTCAAGTCGTATTCTGACAGGAAGTCGAAAAATGCTCTTGATCTATCATTTTCGCTGTTTATCTATGTTGACATCTCCCATTAAGATTATCATTTTGTGTTTGTTTATCAGAGTTTGTAGAAATTTATCCATTAGGCTGTAGAAGAGATCAGTATTGGAGTTTGGTGGGCGGTATAGTCCTACTATTATGTATGATTTTTTGTTGATTTTAAGTTCTATTGCTGCAAGTTCTAGCAGAGATTCCTGACTGAAGCCCTTTGTATTTATTTCTGTGTATTTGGTGAGTAGACTGGTGTTCAGAACAGGACTGAAATACTATTATTATAATTATCTTCACTCAAGCACATGGTTTCAATTTAATTGTATTGTTGTTAACAATCAGCTGTTCATGTAAATAAACAAAGTCTTTCTTCAACATTCAAACCTTTTGCACAAAAAAAAAAAAAAAAAAAAAAAAATGTTCAGAACAGGACTGAAATACTATTATTATAATTATCTTCACTCAAGCACATGGTTTCAATTTAATTGTATTGTTGTTAACAATCAGCTGTTCATGTAAATAAACAAAGTCTTTCTTCAACATTCAAACCTTTTGCACTTATTTCATTTTTATACAAAACATTTTTTGGTCCTTCGAACCTAGATTAATTAACCACACCTTTTACAGTTCAATTTAAAGTGATTTTAATGTGATTTTTCCATTTGTTACTTATTCTGGACATTTGTAAGTAAAACTTTGTTAATTTTCAATCTTACTGCTACAACTACAAGTGAACCCAGAAGAAGATTCATATTTGCCATTTTTCAGTACAACTAACAGTTGTAAACTTATTACTTTATTTTCAAAACTGAATTTCATTACAATAATTACAATTGTTTAATAATCTTTTTACAATTTCAATGTAAGTATGTTCAGAAGAATTTTATTTACCAGATTTTACAATAACTCATCTTATTTTCTGAAGAAAAGTTATATCGTTCAAGTTTAATTCATAATTGAAGAAAATGTAACTGTTCCTAATTATTTTTACTGCTATATTTTGTTTATTTCAAGAAAAGAGACATTATTTCAGTGTTGTTTTCTCTTAATTTTTAATACAATATGAGTGCTGCTGATGAAATCAAGAAGGAAATTGAAGTCTTAAAATTTAATAGGGACTCCATAATTAAAAAGATTGACAATCTCTTGTCTAAGGCTAATGCATTAACAGTACATGTAGAACCATCTGAACTTGCTATTTTTAAAGCCAGGTTTGAGAAACTCAATGAACAATATGAAAGTTTTAATCAATTTCAGAGCAACATTGTCTCTAAGTACATTTCATTAGGAGAAACTTCTCAAATTGAAGGTTTACTGCAGTTAAACGAGGAAATTGAGGATAAGTATTTTAAAATTGTAGCTACAAAAGAAGCCTTATGCCCGCAGGATGTTTCCATAGTTAAATCTGTGTTGGAACCAAGTAGTACTACACATGCCAAGCTTCCAAAAATTAATTTGCCTTGTTTTGATGGAACTTTGAAAGATTGGCCTAATTTTAAGGATCTTTTCTTATCTTTAGTGCATGAGAACAAAACTCTTCCTGTTATTGAGAAATTTCACTACCTTCTAACTTGTACCAAGGGAGAACCACACTCTTTGGTCCGCTCACTTCCAATTTCGGCTCCTAATTATGAGGTTGTGTTCAATCAATTGTTGGATCGCTATGACAACAAGCGTCTACTTGCGACTCATTACATGGATGAGATATTTAACTTACCTGTCGTTACTTCGGAGTCACCAAAACCACTTAGGAATCTACTTGACATACTTAATGAAAATATGCAAGCGCTTAAGTCTATGGAAATTCCTGACCCCTTAGGCGACTTCATAATTTTGTCCGTGGCATTAAAGAAAATTGATCGTCACACACGTCAATTATTTGAAAGAAAGTTTGCAGGAACAGAATTCCCTTTACTTGATGATTTTATTAATTTTCTCAGGGAACACTGTAAGTGTTTAGATACTTCCCAAACCCTAAGTTCCTCTATTGCTAGTCAGAATTACAAACCTGCCTATACCAACAGCTCTGTTACAAAGAAACCAAGTACCGGAACTAGTAGTAAGTTTGCGCAACCAATGAAGTCTAAAGTATTTTTAACTAACACAGAAGAACCCTCCTGTTTATATTGTTCAGCAAATCACGTCATCTACTCTTGTCCTGACTTTTTGAAGCTAAGCGCAAGCAATAGGCGAGATTTTGTCAAGTCAAAGCAAGCGTGCTTTAATTGCTTAAGTTCGACACACATGTTACACAAATGCAATTCAGTACACAGATGTAAGAAATGTTCCAAACCTCACCACACTACTTTACATGATGATTCATATTTTACTAAACCTACACAACCAGTGAAGACTTTGAAAACTCAACCTGTAAAATGCGTTAAGACAAACACACCTAATTCAATTCCAAGTAATCCAGTTTCTGAATCAAAATCAGTTAAATCTATGAATGCAGTGAACACCGAATCACAATCAAATGTTACTACCCTACTAGGAACTGCTCTTGTACAAATTCAAGATAGCTCATCTAGTTTTCACACAGTGCGTGCTCTAATTGATCCTGGCTCCCAAGGGTCGTTCATAACTAGCTCTTTTGCTCATAAACTTAATTTACCTCATCACAAGTGTTATCAGCCTATTGAAGGACTTTCTGAAACTGCTGTTCTTGGTGCCAAAGGATTTGTAAAATGTACTTTGAAACCGCTAGATACTAACGATTCAACACTACATACTAAGGCCATTGTCTTAGATAAGATTACTTCTACAATGCCAACTGTCAAACTCAGTTCCACTATAAAACAATATTTTTGCAATTTAAAGTTGGCTGATCCCAGCTTTGATACTCCAGGACCTATCGACTTTTTATTGGGCGCTGACTTGTTCCCTTACGTATTCGATGGTGGGCGGTCTAATTCACCTCCTGGATATCCTACTCCTTTCCACACAATCTTTGGTTGGGTTTTAATAGGACAAACTGAAATTCCAACACTATGCAAACCTACAATGTCTGCAAACCTAACCATTTCAGACAACAATTCATCATTGGAAAGTTGTTTGAAGCGTTTTTGGGAAATGGAAGAAATTCCTTCCAAACATCGGATTAGCTCAGAGGATGAACTTTGTGAGAATCTCTTTGCCTCTACTTATTCTCGAGATCAGTCAGGTCGGTACATTGTTAAACTACCGTTCAAACATGAACCGCCAAACTTAGCCAATTCTTTCAATCATGCAAAGAAATGTTTAGTGTCTCTTGAGAACCGATTGCAGAACAACTCAGATTTTAAAGCTAAATACACTGACTTTTTTAGGGAATATGAAGACTTAGGCCACATGACTTGTCTACAATCTGATGACCCCCCTCCCGCATATTTCATTCCACACCATGGTATTTTCAAGGCTTCAGATCCAACACCAAAGTTACGAGTTGTTTTCAACGCCTCTGCCAAAACTGATTCAGGCCAATCATTGAATGACGAGCTATTAAGTGGACCTAAACTACAAAATGACATTTGCCAAATACTTTCTCGCTTCCGACTGCACCCAATTGTCTTTGGAACTGACATATGCAAGATGTATCGTCAGATACTTATTCACCCAGACCATCGCCAATATCAAGCTATCCTTTGGAGAGAAAGCCCTGAGCAACCAATTGAATTTTATTCTTTGAACACTGTAACTTATGGTGTTACTAGTTCACCATTTCTTGCACTTCGCACTTTACGACAACTTGTTTCTGACGAAGGAGATAAATTTCCGATGGCAGCCCAAGCTGTTATAAATGACATGTTTGTTGATGATTGCATTACTGGAACTCAAACACTCGAAGAAGCTCAACACCTTAAGACCGAATTAATTTCCTTAATGAAGTCTGGTGGTTTTGAACTAAGCAAATGGTCAAGCAACGCCCCAGAATTACTAGCTGATGTGCCCACTGATGACAAGGCAATAGTATTCCACTCAGACAAGACTGAAGATGCTTCTGTCAAGGTTCTTGGTCTGCAATGGCTTCCCAAACAAGATGTATTGACGTTTCATGCCCCTGTCAAGGAATCTTCCCCGACAAAACGTGGATTAATTTCACACATTTCTAAAATCTTTGATCCGCTAGGTTTAGCTACACCCACAGTGTTTTGGGCTAAGCAGTTAATGCAACAACTGTGGACTCTTGGAATAAATTGGGATGATCACCTTCCAAATCATATTTATTTGCAATGGATGAAGTTTTGTGAAGAATTACCTACATTGTCTCAGTTAAATATTCCCCGCTTCGTTGCAACTCAGAACTTCAAGGATGCTCAATTACATGGCTTTTGTGACGCCTCTGAACTAGGCTATGCTTGTTGCATATATTTACGAATTGTTAACAACGATGACTCTATTTCTGTTCACCTATTATTAGCAAAATCTAAGGTTGCCCCCTTGAAGAGACTCACTATTCCAAAGTTGGAGTTGTGTGGTGCTTACTTATTAAACAAACTGATTCGATTTTACAAGAAAACAAGTGAGAACACAAAGTTTTCTGGTACACAGTTCTATGCTTGGACAGATTCAAAAGTTTGTTTGAGTTGGATACATACTTCTCCACATTTACTGAAAACATTTGTAGGCAACAGAGTCGCTGACATTCAGGAAACTTTGGATCCGTCACATTGGTTTTACGTTCCATCCTCCGAAAATCCTGCAGACTGCGCATCACGAGGTATAATGCCATCACAGCTCATTGATCACCCCCTTTGGTGGCATGGACCAGACTTTTTACAACATCCGCCCTCTCATTGGCCAATCCAAGACAATGCGATTAACCCTACAACAGAAATTGATGCTGAACTCAAACCAAAAGTTATTGTTACAACTGCTGTCAACCAGGAATCAACATTTCTTGACTTCATAGAACGTTTTTCCTCTTTTCAACATCTGCAACGATGTTTTGCCTGGATTCTTCGATTCATCAATAATAGTCGAAATATATCAACCAAGATAACTTCAAATGCTCTTTCAACTTCAGAATTGAATTTGGCTACTATTATGTTAGTGAAAATTACTCAGCGCTATCATTTTAAAGAAGATTTAAAATCCATTGAAAAGGGTACATCTTGTTCCACAGGAGTGCAACGTCTTCAACCATTTGTTGACAAGATGGGAATCATTCGTGTTGGTGGACGAATTAAAAACGCTGACGTGAACTATGATGCAAAGCATGAAATGTTGATCCCTAAGAAATCTCACTTAACCAACTTGATAATCGACCACTACCACAAAAAGTACTTACACGCTGGTCCCCGCTTATTACAATCACTAATTGTTCGTCAATTCTGGATCATTTCTGCAAGACATTCAATACGACACCGCTTATCTAAGTGCTTGACATGTGTTAAGTTTAAAGCTAAGGTTTCCCACCCTCCTATGGCTGATTTACCTGCACCTCGAGTTAAGCCTTCAAGACCTTTTATGCATTGTGGTGTGGACTACGCAGGTCCAATTTTCACCAAAACAGATAAACTAAGAAAACCGCAGATTCTAAAGTCATATGTTTGCTTGTTTGTGTGCTTAGCTACCAAGGCAATTCATCTAGAGCTAGTATCCTCACTTAGTTCTGAAGCTTTCCTCGCATCTTTAACAAGGTTCTTTGCTCGTCGTGGGTTATCAAGTGACATATATAGCGATCAAGGCTCTAATTTTGTTGGAGCGAATCGAGAGTTAAATGAACTATTTACTTTCATTAATCACCCTGACACACAATCAACAATTCAGAATGATCTTGCTGCTAGGGGTGTAACATGGCATTTCAACCCCCCTGCCACTCCACATTTTGGAGGTATTTGGGAAGCTGGTATCAAGTCTACGAAATTCCACCTGAAACGTGTAATTGGGGAACAGAAGTTAACTTTTGAGGAACTTTATACTTTATTGACCTCAGTTGAAGCTATTTTAAATTCTAGACCCCTTTGCCAACTATCTACTGATCCAGAAGAACTTGATACCCTCACTCCAGGTCATTTCCTAATTTGCGAGCCTCTTGTGACTCTTCCACAACCAGACCTTTCCACTTCTCCCACTAACCGCCTCTCACGATGGCAACTAGTGCAACAACAAACACAGCATTTTTGGAAAAGATGGAATCAAGAATATCTGCATACATTGCAACAACGTGAGAAATGGACCACTAGTGTTCCTAATCTTAAGATCGGTGATTTGGTGCTAATACGAGACCCTAACCTTCCTGTGATGTCTTGGCTTACTGGACGTGTGAAAGAAATACATCCTGGTATCGATGGAGTGGTTCGTGTGGCAACTCTTCAAACCAAACAAGGACAAATCAAGCGTCCTGTAGTCAAGCTGTGTCCATTACCCGTGAAATAGACAATCTCAAGAATTCTACTTGATATTGATAACAACAAGATACAAAATAACTTTGTTTAATTATTTGTTCATTTGTTCAAGAAGAATTTGTATACAATTCAAAGACTATTGATTTCAATTTGTAAATATTAAAGTTTGATTTCTAATGCAACACGAAAAAATATAAATATATTTTTTGGTGGGCGGCAATGTTCAGAACAGGACTGAAATACTATTATTATAATTATCTTCACTCAAGCACATGGTTTCAATTTAATTGTATTGTTGTTAACAATCAGCTGTTCATGTAAATAAACAAAGTCTTTCTTCAACATTCAAACCTTTTGCACTTATTTCATTTTTATACAAAACAACTGGTTTTTATATAAATTGCTACCCCTCCCCATTTGTTTATCTCTCTTGATATGGATGTAGCAAGGGTATAGTTTGTTATTTTCGTGTTGATCAGCTGTTCTTGTTTTAGTCCGTGTTCAGAGATGATTATGATATCTGGGTCAATGGGTTGTATTTCTATTTCAAGTTTTTCAGTTTTGTTTGCTAGGCCACGCCCGATATTTAGATGATATATTGTGAAATTTTTATTGTTTGTAGGCCTAGAAGCGTGTCCAGATTTTCCTTTATAGTTGTGGGGGTTAGGTTGGTATAGCTAGTTCCTATGGTTTAGTATTGATTTTTGGGGTTTCATTTGGGGTCTCTGTATTGGATTTGTTTAAGTCAGTTTTTGGGGGTGTATTAGTTAGTCCGTGGTTGGGTTGGTCCTGCTGACTTTTATCAAAGCTCAGTCCATGTCTTTAAAAGATAGAAAATTAATTGTTAATGATAAGAGGGTTTGTTTTTGTTGTTTGAAACCGGGTCACATTGCTAGTAGATGGACCTAGGTGTATTGTGTGCAAGAAGACCCATTTTATTATTATGTGTGATTCATTGGATCTTAAACAGAGCGAAACTAGAGATACCGGTAGTGTCTCCAATGAGACCAAGGTAACCTCCAAACAAGATAGCTTTCAACCAAAGAAGGATGAGGTACTATCTAACTTAAACTCTTGTAATGTTTTGTTACCTACTTTGTATGTGAATGTAAGAGGACCTAATGGTGAACGTCATGTAAGAGCTTTAGTTGATTCAGCGTCACATCGTTCATATATTTTATCTAGTACAGCAGCTAATATAGGTTATAATCCTGTAAGTCAAGTAAAGATTGAGTATTCTTTGTTTGGTGGGAGTACAACAGATGTCATTTGTCACAATATTTATAAAATTGAGTTGATATCCTTAGATAACAATTAATTACAGGTGTTCATTTGAAGCTCTTGATCAACCAAAGATCTGCGGAAAAATCTCTTCTGTTCCTCAAGGACCTTGGGTTAAAGAGCTGGCAAACCACAAAATTCAACTCAGTGATCTTGAAAAGAGAGGACCTATAGAAATATTGATAGGAGTGGACGTTGGAGATAAGCTCTTGACTGTAGGTCATTTACAACTTAGTAGTGGTTTGATATCGGAAACAAAATTGGGATGGACCTTAATGGGAAAACTTCCTGGTGAATATCAGAATAAAAGTAATACTGTTGTTAATGTTACCACCATGCACACAAACAGAATACAGCAGACATTCCCTCCCATAGATGTTGCACCAAGCACCTATTCGAGTCGGCCCACAACGGATTGTCAACGTGTATCACCTAAACTGAAAGAAAATCTCTCATCGGACATCCAACCTTTAAAATGCTAAACCAAGAGATTATATGGAAGTTCATTTCAACTTATTCAGTTTCAATGAACTTGGTGGGAGGATGTTAAAAGAAGTTGATAGCTGACAGACTGCTGTATTTATATTGTGAAAGTTATAATCAGCTGACATATGTTATTTGTTTGTTTTTGGAGTAAATTTAGTTGTGGTGTAAAAGAATGTAACTGGTTGTTGTAGTAATAAAATATTGGCTCTTGTTTAATCGTTTTTAAGCCTTTATTTGCATTGATACTAGTCAGTAATGTGTATATTTAGACAAAGAATTAATCAGCTCAAAACAAGTTGATAGGAACATAGTGGGAACAACACAGTTTTAATAGTTTTGCCAAGTTGCTTTCCCACACCTAGGTATATTGAAAACAAGTAACCGAAAATAACAAAAACAATTAAAAATTTAGCCAATATAACCTGTAATATTATCAAAGAACAACGCAAAATAAACTAAACCCAAGTTTATTGTGTAGGTGTATCTTAATTGTGAGAAGTAGCAGACTTCGTTAGACCTAAAATGGCGTAACACAAATGCTGACAAAGACAAATCTGAAAGGTATTTTTTTGCTATTGGATTGAGGGAATATGCGTTTTAAATGTTTCCAAACACCTTTGATTTTGTTGTTAAACATCCCTGTCAATAAAAGTGTCGATTAACTCAAACAATTAAAACTAACGAATCATCGCAAAATCGAAATTTCCACATCAATAATAATGGTGGAGTCGGATAACGAGGTTTCGCCTTATGTGTTTTTTATTACAGGTAATTAATCAGGTTCACACAAAAACAAAGTTTCTTGAATTTTCTAAACCTAAAACCTAATGTACTCTATGTTAATGTAGCGTTGTTCAAAAATTTAACTTGTCACCAAACGATGGTAGTAAATATTACAGTTATTGATAACGTGACTACATAATGTTGATTAAGTAATGTAGGTAGGCTATTTCTGGTAAAAATGATGTAATATTACATTTTAAATTTCTCAGTACTGATTGTGGATTGTAATGGTCGGCCTTGAAGAAAAATATATTTGGCACTACTTCCGGCTTTCTTGATCATGTCTTTGTTATTTGAATAGTAAGTTAGTTATAAAATTGCACACTGTCACAATTGTAATTAATAAGGAATATGAAGGATCGCTTCCAGCGAGTCTGCTTCCATTCTGTTCCGTAAATTTGAATTCACCTATATTTATGTCTCAATATATTTTAAAATCCCTTTAAAACCAGAATTTCTGGACTTTTGGGCGTCCTGATATAATTTTTCGGGATATCGCATTACATTATAAAAAAACCGGGACAATCCCAGTTTTCTGGATGTTAGGTCACCCTATCTTTGTATAGTTCGCTAACTTACTGATGTGTTAATTTGTTGAACAAAAGAGAAAAATGCAAATAAATTTTAAACTAACTTAAATTTAATGCATTAATTATTAACACAGAAACTGTCCGCCAGACATCAGAATCAACAGAAAACCGACAGTGTGAGTCTTTCCCACCAGAGACTGCTAGCCTTTTCCAAACTCATCATTTCACTCATCAATTACAAGCAAATGTTTTCGAATTTTAAAAGACAAAATTTTCATAGGGTTGTAAATGCTGCAAATGTAAATATTTGTGTATTCTGAAATACAATGTACAGTTATAACTGTTTATTTAATTTAACCAACCTTTTTTGTTATCTGACCATAGTGTGGTCTTGTATGGGTTGGTTTTACGTGAGCTTCTACTGTATATGCTGATGAGCCATTTGTTTTATGGTGAGCCTGGCAGACGGTATTTGATTGCTTTTATTTCTGGGCACACATTGTTTTATTAATCTCTTACAATTATATTTTTGTTGCTAACGTACCGTACTTAATTTTATTCTCCACTAAAACAATAAACATTTAATCGACTAACTTATTCTTCAGTTAGCCACTCAGTTACCTAATTTTACCCCTTTTGAAATGCCAAGTTTGGAGAATTGTACACGTAAAAGAGTATTTATAGGGACTCATCTATATCTCTAAACCTCTACATTATCGAGGGGTGCAGATTAATTTATTAAGTTACACTCATGCTCTATGATTTTATCTAACAAATTCAAACAGAATTAATAAATTCTAACCTAGCAAGTTTGTTATTTGTCTGTTTTTCTATTATTCTACAAAAACCCCAAACAAAAATACTTACTTTGTTATTTAATCGTGCTTATAATGTCTTTGCCCGCTGAGTCATATGAGAACTTGTTCTTCTTATCTTCATTGCAATCATATAAATCAGCTGCACTATCAGTTCTTCCATTGAATTTGTAGAAAGTGTGTAGCCTATCATAATTTAAGATTTAACTTATTACAATTTTGACTTACTTAAATCTATCTGTTTTGTGAAATGTTTGACTCAGTACATAAAAAAAAATTGTACCATATCAAAGTAATTTGAATGTGTTTAATTGTTGTAATGTTTTAAAGTGACGACGACCACAAAACTTAGAATGAAAGACTTAAATGCTACCCATAACACCAAACATGACGAAGAACAGTATTTGGATCACATCAGACGTATCCTGGATCAAGGCATAAAGAAGTGTGATCGCACAGGCGTAGGCACTCTCTCCCTGTTTGGTGCTCAGATGCGGTACAATCTGAGAGATGGTGAGTTTGTGGCAAAACTATTTGGACTACTTTGATTATTTTATTTATTTCATATGTGTCATGTTCATTAGCCTGTAAAGGATTTCCAAGTATCATTGTCAGTGTTGATATACACAATTTTGGTATATTATGGATTTGGTGAGTCTTTTCAGAAAGGTTTATGTTTACAAGATATTAAACCAATTTTTCTAATAAATTTCAAAGTAAAGCTGTCATAGTCCGCGACAATACTAGACGGAACCAGCAGCCCAAAATAATCTGCAGTATTCAACAGCTACCTCACTGCCCGGCCTAAAATTTTCCCTTCTTAGAATGACATGTGACTCAGCTCCAGCAGGAATATGTTAGATGGTTTATTTCTAATGTTAATTTATTATAGATGTCATGTTAAAATAATTTTTCTGATAAATTTGATTTTACCAAATTTGATTTATTTAAAACAAAATCAAAAGTAGTAGCCGCCGCGTATGTTTGTCAAACAATTTTTATGGTATCCAAATTAAATTTAGTATTCAATTATGTAAAATGGTAATTCAGTTGATAAGATAGTAGGCTCTCATTAGTCTGACAAAGATCAAGCTGGGGGTGATGCCCGATTAGTGGAGGGATTCAATATAGTATTAACATACCGGAGCTGTTTTAACTCTCTCCGTTAACTCGACCAGACCAGTGGCCACTAACGATGAAGTCATGATTAACGGCTTCAAATAGGCTACAAAAGACAGCAGCCAAGGTGAGAACCAGGACTAACATTGTCCATCACCTTGCTGGCTCCACATGGGGAGCTAACGCACAAGTTCTGTGAATCACTGCTCTGTCCCTAGTTTACTCAACTGCTGAGTACTGTGCTCCCGTGTAGTTGAATAGTGTGCATGTCAGAGACATCGGTGACGTCCAGCTAAACAGGGCTATTAGAGCCATTAGTGGTACACTCATGGCAACCCCCGTCCCCTATCTCCCGGTCCTGTGTAATATTGCTCCACCTGAAACCAGATGAAGGGATGCACTCATTAGTGAATATACTAAGATCTTATCTGCTCCACATCTGCCCATCTATGATTACCTACCCCAGATGATAAGACGATTGAGGTCCCGAAAACCACCACTGCGGACAGCATCCCAGTTGACGGACTCAAACTTTTCCATCCATACCGATTGGTCTTCCTCCTGGGAATTTTTCCAAGGTTGGAATTGCTTTCTGATTGCTGACCCGACCTTAGCAGTAGGTGGTATGGATCCTCGGAATCAGTGGACTTTACTCAATCGATTCCGAACTGGAGTAGGAAGATGTAATTATTGGAAATACAAATGGGGAATGGCAGAAAATCAGTCATGCAGCTGTGGTGCGGAGTTCCAGACCATGACTCACATTGTCACCGCGAGTGCCCTTTGAGTGATTTTAAGGAAGGGCTGATGGGCCTGCATTGTGCAAGTGAAGCTGGGCTGCAATGGCTTAGCGCCCTGGATTTAACTTTATAGAGAAATCATAAATGTTTATTTTAGTTTAATTTTAAATGTATTGACGCAGGTGCTTTGCACTGTAGAACATCTTTCATTTATATTATTACTAGCTGTTTCCCGTCACGGCTTTGCCCGTGATTGAATTTATGTTTTAGGTAATAAAATCTTTAAAAGAGCAACAAAATCTTCTTCCTTAAGAATGACATTGAAACAACAAAGTACTGTGTGTTGAGCTCTGAAGGAATTTCGCAAAACATTTTCTTAATCAGAACCATTGAGCAAAAAAGAACAACAATGTCAAATTTCAACCCCGTAGGCCCTAGAGTCATTTTAAAATCATGTAGGGCGGAGCCCTAAAGAACATAAAAAACTATGTTTCTAAAACTGTTTCTTAGTAAGCACCTATTACCAAAACGGAACCTAAACGTACAATTTCAACGCCTAAGGATTTATGGTAATTTTGAGGATTTGTGGGGGAAGCCCCTGGATTAATTTTGAAGTCCTAGGGGGCGGAGCCCTAAAGAACTTCAAAAACTATATTTGCAAAACCGTTTCTAAGTGACCACCTATTTGCAAAACGGAGCATACACGTTAGATTTTAATCCCTTAGCATATATATGGTAATTTTGAGGTTCTGTGGGGTGGAGCCCTAAAGTAAATTTGCTAAATTATTTCTTAGTGAGCAACTATGAGCAAAGAGTCCATGTCAACTTTCAATCCCGCGGGCCCAGAGTAATTTTCAAGACTTGTGGGACAGAGCCCTAAAGAATTTCAAAATATATATTTGAAAAACCTTTTCTTAGTGAGTAACCTGCCTATGAGCTAAGAGGAACGTCCATGTCAAAATTTCAACCCCGGAGGCCCTAAAATGTTTTTGAAGTCCTGTTGGGCAGAGCCCTAAAGAACTTCAAAAACTAATTGCTAAACCGTTTCTTAGTAAGCACCCATGAGCAAAGAGGAATGTCCATGTCAAATTTCAACCCCGTGAAGGCCTTAATGTAATTTTGAAATCCAGTGGGGTAGAGCCCTAAAGTGCTTTAAAAACTATATTTGCAAACCCTTTTCTTAGTGAGTACCCATGAGCAATGGGGATCCTCCATCATATTTCAACCCCGCGGGCCCTAGAGTAATTTGTAAGTCCAATGGGGTGGAGACCTGAAGGGCTTCAAAACTATATTTGCAAAAACGTTTCTTAGATTAGATAGATAGTAGGCCTACCTATGAGCTAAGAGAATCGTCCTTGTCAAATTTCAACACGTAGGCTATACAGTAATTGTTAGCTTCTTTGAGGTAGAGCCCTAAACAATTTCGAAAACTATAATGGTAAAACAGTTTCAAAGTGAACCCATGAGCAAAGAGGAACGTCCATGTCAAAAATTTCAACCCCGCGAACGCCTTAAAGTAATTTTGAAATCCAGTGTGGCGGAGCCCTTAAGTGCTTCAAAAACTATATTTACTAGTATACGTGTTGTTCGAAATCGAGCAATTTATTTAAATACAGTACAAATGTTACTTTAGCGCTTAATCAATGACATCCGACCAATCCAATAATGTGAATATCTTTAATCGCCAATAACTACACGTATTTACAGCTGATTATTAACAGATGTTTAAAATGGTTTTTATTCAGTCCTAATGTTATTTAAATGGGAAATTTTGATATTTCAATTATGGATAGCGCCTTTATTTTCAGTCCGATTCTCATCAGTTTTTGGCGGAAACAACTACAGACCAAGCCCTATCCAACGACACCAAAAACTTGAAAATCGGTTGAAAATTGTAGGAGGAGTTCTCAAGCCAAAAAAAACCCTTAGCGTATTAAATAAGTATAGATTTGCAAAACCGTTTGTTAGTACCTATGAACAGTAAAAAAGTTTATAGTAATAAAATACAAAATAAAGGAAACTGCACTTAACATAACCAAAGTACACGACACTAAAAGTAATAGTACATCACTCTAATCTTTACGATAACAAACATAAATAAACATTATATCTCACACCTGGTAACTTCTATGCTTATTTTCTAAAATGAATCATCATGTGGCAGATGTAAACAAACCTAATTCAATTTCCATAATCATATGTTACAATACAAAAATGTTGCTTCCATAAGAATAACATGGTAACTTTGAGGACATCTAGGGCGTAGCCCTTTGTGAATTTTAATATGAAAATAGTCAGACTTTCCTACGTTGAGCTTAAAGAATGAGTATACCAAATTTCAGCACTCTAGCTAGTCGGGAAGTTGGAGAATTAGTGATGAGTGAGTCAGTGAGTGAGTGAGGGCTTTGCCTTTTATATATTTAGAAAGATTATTATTTTAAGTTGGTAGCTGGCTATGATAGCCATACGATTTATATAATATAATAGGCTACCAATTAATTGCTGCTTGATTGTCTATTGTATGAAATAATAATAATTCTTTATTCATAAAATTAAGTTTACATGATATACAATAGACAAGGAAGTACAAAATTACAATACAATACACAGGCAAAGTGAATGAATATTAGTCTACTCATTAATATTCATGGTTAATTAATACTCACGGTTAATTAACATAAGAAATACACTTCACTTTTTGTCACATCTTCACTGGAGGAGCTGTACAGCTTACTCCAGGCAAAGACAGTTTTGTGGCCGGGATGTTTGATATAATATAGTTAAATATGATATTTTTTATTATCTCTGACTGTTAGTTCTAACCAGTGTTAACTTGTCTCGGACTGTAGGGCCACAGTACGATACTGAATGTTCAAAACATATAAATGGAGTAATTTAGAGTAAAATTTGTATTACCTTTATTTTAAACATAATATAGACCTAATTAACACTTTTTTGCCCTCCTAACTTAATGTGTTTGTTGGTGTTAAATAAATTAACAAAATAGTACAAATTATAAAGGCAAATTTGAAGACATATCAAATTTAAATTTCTTTATTGTCACATAACATTTTACAAAGTGTAGCACTGCTACAAAAACTGGTGACATTGCCAAATAATATAATAAATACATGAAGCCAGATATACATATAACCCACAGACTACTTTGTTAGATTTACAATCATAACAATAACTACCTCAGAGACCTTGATATTGAATTGTGTTTACTGCATATATTCTCTGATCAAATAAAATTTATTACCTAACAGAAAATTTCTTACTCTAATTTTGAAAGAAACAAAATCATTTATATTTTTATTGCAACAGGTAGTTCATTAAATATTTTTTTTCCCATGTACTGTGGAAACTTTTCAACTAATTTGAACTCATGGATAGGATATGGGAAGTCAGATTTATTATGAGTAAAGTGATTGTACACATCTTGATCCTCATTCAATAAATGCATACTAGGGTGCCCGTGCAGCGCAATGCGCTGTATTTATCAGATTACCTGGTGATCAAACCTTGCTCCATGGTAATTTACAGAGTAACTTTGAATGAAGAATTAAAAAAAATCCTCAGTAAAGTATTGCTTCATAGAGTAAAATACCCCCAATCGCAGCAGGTCTGCGTACTCAGCGAATTTCCATTTGAATTTCATATTTGTTATTTTTCCCATAAAACACCATAGGGATGAGAATTTAGGTTTGCTGCCATGGGTTATTAAATGGTATGTTAATCACTGATTGGTGAAGGTAAACACAAAATTGTGTAAAATCTGGCACTTTTTTTAGTTTCTTCTTAAATTCCATTGGGGTGAAAATATAGGTTACATTTACATTGCCCTATGGGGTTTTAAGCAAATTAAACCCTGTCTAGATAATATACATTCCAAATTGATTAAATCCTATACTATAATACGAGCAATGTCTGATTGGATTTGTGTTCCACGAGCTAGAAATCTAGCTGTTAGATTTTGCTTAAACTTTGCATTTAATAGTGTTTCGGCCCAAAAATAAGTTTAGAAAAGGCCTCAATCCCAGGAAAAATCAAATTTTGTCTAAATTTAAGTTTAAAAATCATAATTTTTAACGTTGGTCTTATTGGTTGCTGTTTTGGTAACAAAATAACAAAGAAAGGTATATAAAAATAATAAAAAAACATTAATGAAACAGACTTTTTGAAACAGTTGTTAACTATGAAGAGGTATAGTTGGTTGTTTTGGTAAATTTAATAGCTCTATTGCCGTGTTACTGTATCAAAACTGAATTAAAACCAACGAGCAAGGCTCGGTTAACCTGGTACTTATGTCATTAAGTAAGCAAGATACAGTGTTTTGTTGATTTCTTATAAGAATAACATGGGAAACACATATTTTGGATTTCCTCCGTAACCAGTTATGCTAAGTTAAAAGTTAAAAATACTAAATTGTTTGTTTTTTAAGACCTATTAAATTATTTCAGTTAAAATTGTTGAATTTTAAAAATTGAGGTAAAAAAGGCCAAAAACCTCTTTTTGACCATTTTAAAAACCCATACAACCCTGTTACCACAATCCGATCATGCTGGTTTGCGAAATCATGAAAATAGACCTGGTCTTACACCTGTTTGTTGCTTTCTGTAGAGTGTACTGGACATGAAGGGCTTTAGCGGCTCTGATGACTTTACTGTAGATTTGTATGTAATTTCTCACATAATTATTAAAGGCAACAGTCGTAGAAGACTTAGCTACCTCTGAGAGAAATTTTAGTTTTTCCCTTGAGGTGAGGATGCCTTTGGTAATCCAGGGGGAAAGTATAAAGTGCGAGTTTGTATTTTCGAGCAAATAATTTACATTTAGTAAGAAAAGAAGAGGCCCTAAAATGGATACTTAAGGAACACCATTTCTTAATTTTTCCAGGCAGATGCAAATTTTATACGGTTTTTACAACTTCGGTTCATTGCTGATGGTGTGGAAGATATGATTTAGTCCATTTTAAAGCTTGATCTGAGAATTTGTAATACTACAATTTGCTTAACAATATTTTGTGGAAAACACAATGAAAACCTTGGAAAAATCACAGGAAATACCTGCGGCACTCCCCAATCTGTCCAAGGCCTCTGTAACCATCTTTACAAAGGCGTTTGGGTCCAAAACCAAACTAAACTGAATCTAAAACATTAAAAGTCTCAAAAAAGCGAGTATCAGACAACTCATGATGAATTTAAAAACTCTTAAAAAACACATAAAACTGTAAAACAACATAAAACACATAAAACTGAGACAGCTCTGATTTCTTTCCAATTTTAAAGAGTGGCTTGACTTCAGCATATTTAAATTTAGGCTACATGGAAAAATACCATCTTTGAAATACTGGTTCAATATAATATTTATTGTATGCTGTTACATGCATGTATTATATTATATGTTAGAGGTGCTGAAATAATTCCAATGATAGTTGAATAATACCCACAGGAACTTGGTCCCAGCCCACATTTTTTTTTTGTTTGTTTGTTTGTTTGTTATTCTTAAAATAATTCTCATCAGATATGGCTAAGCTTGGAGTAAAATTATGTAGTTTCATGACATCTACCTTCCCTGTGTATTCATTTGATTGATTCTCTAAAGGTTTAAATTTGAATCCACTAATACTTATGAACTTATTATTTAAACAATTAATTGGCAATATCCAAACTAAGGGTTAAAGATTCAGGCTCAGTCTCAATATCAGAGAAATCGTTACGATTGTCGCTAGAAGTACTTAACTCTGCCTGTACTAAACCCCACATGGTTTACGTTTATCATCTGATATTTTTATCAGGTCCTAAAAGGCCATTTTTTTTTTTTGCTCTTTTACGTATTTTATTAAATATTGTCCACATTGCCTAAAGTAATTTATATACCGGTAACATTGATGTCATCTGAAGATTTTTCCATTTAGCTGTCTCTCCTTTCCTTTTACTAGAAGTTTTTAGACTAGGAGTAATTCAGTTACCCTTAGGTAACTAATATGTGTTTTAGTTGTTTTTTTTTGTTTTTTTTTTTACTTTATATTTCAAGGAAAAACACTGCTAATAAATAGCTTGAAAATACTAAAGAAGGAGTCAAACTTTTCTTGGATTGTTTGGTTATCAGACAAATTCTATGTTACTGAGTAAGGATTGCAAAAAGGCTAGTGTTTTCATTGAACAAAAAACGGTTTTGCGTTTTAATATTATTTTTAGCGAATTTCCCATAGGGAATAAGCTATTACCGTAGGTCTCATGGAAAGACCTAAGCCCGGGACCATGTTACTTTTTCGTTTTGAGGTGCCCAGAGACCAAAAATAATAGTCATTAAAAATTTTATATATATATATATATATATGTATATATATATATATATATATATATATATATATATATATATATATATATATATATATATATATATATATATGTATATATATATGTATATATATATGTATGTGTCCCTAGACACGATAACTCTCGTAAAAATGGTCCGATCGACACCAAATTTGGTAGAGATGTGTAATCCTACGTTTATTCGGATGAGTTCGAAAACCAGACATATCGACCTACCGGAAGGGGTAGTTTTGGGGGGTTTTGTACCCCAAAAATGGGTTTTTTGCATTTTTCATATGTAAATTTAAAAAATTTTTAATTTTTATTTTGACCATTGGATTTAGCTCAAAAAAACACACAATTTAGTATTTTGATGCTTTGCTCTATCTCCATTGGTTACCGAGATATTACAAAGTCTAAAGACAGTACATTGTCTTTTGGGGCTCCAATGTTAATCTTATGGAGAATAAGAATGTGTTAATATTTCACTTATTAACCAATATTTTTGGATGAAACTTAGTATTTAGCTTCATTTGGTTGAGATTCATCCATTTAAGGTAAAAATCTAGGTTTTTTTACTTATCATGGCAGCAAACCTGCATACTCTTTTCCCATGTTAATCATATGGAGAATAGGCAAACTCTTTTATTTTTGGACAGATATTGATGAAACTTACTATATGGCTTTATATGGTCGAAATAAATTTTTTCTATGCTAAAAACCTACTTTTAGTGTCCCCCATGGCAGCATACCTGCATACTCTTTCCCTATATCTTAAGGAGAATAGACATTTATTTCCCTATTTATTTTGCACGTGATGAAATTTTGTTTACAAGTTTAGCTGGTTAAAATTAATATTACTAATTTGGAAATTCGCTGAGTACGCAGGTCTGCTGCGACGGGGGGTATTTCTTTATTTACTTTTTTGAAATAAATGGAATAAAAAGAGACCTTTGATAGACCTAATACAAAAGTTACAGAAGATTTAGTTTTTATTGATGATATTTTAACAATATCATTCGCATAGACCATCCACTTCAGAGCACTCTTAAATATCCTTTACTGTATTTAAGACATGCGTTATCCTGTATTTCATGTTAAAATCTATGACAATATATTCAAAGTAAGTTTTTAAAAGAAATCATAGTTCTTGAGCTATGATGATCTAGTAAATGTAGCAAAGTGGCAATGAGTAAAAAACATAATGAAAGCTCACCACTGATTTAAAACCATTAGATTGTATTTTTGTTCATAAGTTAAACAAATATTGGAACTCCTGTCAGATTTTCTTATATTTTAGCGTCACCAAATTTTAACACATCATAAAAAAATTTGTCTATACTCAGTTTAAATACATATTGTGTAAATAAAGATGACCTTTTCATCACCAAACTTTTTATGGACAAATCTTTCACTTTATTTTAATTTAGTTGTAGTGTTTCCTATTTTATGCTATTTCTCGCCTAGTCAATTGGACATATGTCTTTAATTTGAACTCTCTCTAACTATTTTACACTTTGTGAAACGGCCAACAAATTTATAGATAAATTTTGCTTACAGGATACCAACACCTCGTTGACTACCACAGTATAAATTTTAGTTTATTATTCACTTAATGTGATCATTATGTGACTCTGGGTTGCCCATTTTGATCGTATTCGCTTTTGTGCGCTACAATCCAAATGCTTTTGTGATCTGCATGAGTAACGTTCCTTGTTGCTTTTTTAATCATTGCACCTCGAAATAGTTATTATTAGATCATCTTCACTCTCTCAAGTTTTTATTTAAAAATAAAACAAAAAACACATGTTCTAATGAACACAAAGCAGACGTTTTTTCAGAGTGCTATGCTATTCTTATTGAGGATGTTTTACGTTATTTCTCATTTTCAAGTAACCTTAAGGACCCTCCAATATTTTTCCCTCATCCCTGGGACCAAGACCTTTAATTTAAGACCCCACCCATTCTGCAATTTGTGAAATGCTCACAATTTTGCTTACAGAATTATATATATATATATATATATAGATTGTCTATACATGAGGAGCTGATTGTGGCTGAATGAGGAGTTATTCTAGTGGATGATTTAAAATTTACAAACCATATACTTAAAGTAAATGTAGAAGAACTAGTCTTAAATTAGTTTTATTTTTTATTTACTAATATATCTACATTCAAATCTGTCAATACATACAAAATTGTTTATTTTTATTTCCTTTCACAATAACAAGAGCAGGCTTTCTAATTTGTTAAGGAATACACCACAATTTGAGTCTGGATTTCTTTATAAAGAAACAATGATTATATTTACATCAAGAAGCTAAAAAATAGAAGCTTAAAAAAACTTGTTTGTCATTGAAAACAGCAAAATCTCTTCTGACAGTAAAATTTAAATCTGACCTGAGATATCTAGAGAGAATTTATTGAAAATATTTTTTTTGCAGGAGTTTTTCCTTTGTTGACTACCAAGCGAGTTTTCTGGCGAGGAGTTGTTGAAGAATTACTGTGGTTTATCAGAGGGTCAACAAATGCCAAAGAACTGTCTGAGAAAAAAGTTCATATTTGGGATCCTAACAGCACTCGCGAGTACTTGGACTCACTTGGTTTAAAAAATCGAGTAGAAGGTAACGTATGAGTTTTGATGCATTAGAGGGTCGGTAGGAAGGTTGTTTAGTAATCAGCTAAGTGATTTTTTTCTAGACCCCAATAACAATAACATACAATCATAATGTACTATCGACTAAATTTGTTGTCTGCGGAAACAGTAATTTTGGCTAAGATGTATATGTATTTGATCACTATTGTATTTTATTCATTATAAATTTGCTACAAAAATCCTTTTCATGTCCTTTTGTTCCCAAATATTAAATAAACTTGATTTTAGAAAACCACTATAGTACCACTAGTACTTACGCATTCGACGAGATGCCGGAAAGAGAATAAATTAGCGGGTTAAATCAAAGCACCTACCTTTTGTATCACTAAATAATAGTTTTCCTTGCAATATTAAGTTGAAAATAGCACTAAATATATTACTGTTTGAAATTTATAGCTGCCTACTCACCCTAAAACTTCTTTATCTGGTGTACAAAAACAGAACACGTTCAAACACAGACTGGTAAACACAATACTTTTAATTGTTATCATACACTATAAAATATATTATATCTATGAATATAAAAGAAAGTCATGTTAGTTTCACTATTTATAACTCAAGAACGGCTGAACCGACTCATCTGAGTATACTCTTTTGCGACCAAACGAGTTTTGTAGAAATGACGTAAAAATTGTGCTGGGTGATTTTAATGCCAAAATTGGTAAGGAAGATGAATTGATGCCAGCAATAGGTAAACATAGCAAGCACACTGAAAGTAATGATAATGGTTTGCGAGTGATTGACTTTGCATTAGGAAGAGAAATGGCAGTGTGTGGAACATTGTTCCCACACAAAGAAATACACAAGGAAACATGGGTCTCACCTGATGCAGAACTCGGAACCAGATAGACCATATATTGATTGATAGAAGACATAAATCGCAGGTCTATGACATAAGAAGCTTCAGAGGAGCGGATAGTGACTCTGATCATTTCCTTGTAAGGATGAAAATACGACAGAGGTTGGCCATTAACAACAGAGGAAAAGTAGATAAAAACAAGCGTTTTGATGTGGGAAAGTTACAATCAAGAGAAATGGCTCTAGAGTTTAGGAGGAGACTCCAGGAAAGAATTGGGGAAAGGGATGAAGCTGAATCTGTGGAGGATCAATGGCAAAATATCAAGGAAAGCATCCAAGAAACTGCAGTGCAGCTCTTGGGAGAAAGGAAAGGTACAACAAGGAACGGGTGGTTTGACGAAGAAATAGAGGAATTGTTAGAAGAAAGAAACAAATTAAGAAAGCGAATGCTAGAAAGGCCTACAAGAGCTGCGAGTTTAGATTATCAACGGAAAAGAAGAGAGGTGAAAAATATGTGTAGGAGGAAAAAAAGGGAATTTGAAAAGGATAAATGTGAAAGAATGGTGAACAATTATGAAGAAGGCAGAGTAAGAAACTTCTACAAAGATGTAAGACAGATAAAGAGCGGCTTTCAGCCTAGACTGAGTATGGTAGAAGGAATTGACGGAAATTTAGTGTGTAATAAAAAAGATGTACTGAACAGGTGGGTGGAGCACTTCAAAGAAGTTCTAAACGAGCCTTGTGATGAGTGTGAAATGGATAGAGTAGAGGAAGAATATATAGCGCCACTGGAAGATGTAGTAGAAGAACGAGAACCTCCAAGCTTCAATGAAATAAAAGATATAATAAAGTCGCTAAAGACAAACAAAGCTCCAGGACAGGATGGTATTGTATCAGAGCTGATCAAGGGAGGGGGAGAGGAACTAGCTAGCCGTATACATCAGCTGATTTCGACAATTTGGGTCAAAGAGGAAATGCCACAAGACTGGTCAGTGGCACTTCTTTGTCCAATCTTCAAAAAAGGTAGGAAAACGGACTGTAAGAACTACAGAGGAATTGCACTTCTAAGCAGTGTTTACAAAATCCTTTCAGTAGCAATAACAAGGCGCTTGTGTCAGAGAGCTGAAATGGTTTTAGGGGACTATCAGTGTGGTTTCCGACCTAACAGATCTTCTATGGATCACATATTTAATATCAGAATAATACTTGAAAAATGCTATGAATACAACATAAATATCCATCAGATATACATTGATTTTAAACAAGCTTATGACACAGTAAGAAGAGAATCTGTTACCAAATGCATGAAAGATTTGGGCTATGGAAGGAAACTGATAAATTTAGTAAAAATGACTCTGAAAGAAAGCAGCTGCAAGGTGTTAATTGAAGGCAATTTATCAGAGCCCTTCGAAGTGAAAAGTGGCTTACGACAAGGAGACCCGATGTCACCTATTTTATTCAACTTACTACTAGAGACTGCAATTCGCAAAATAAATGTCAATCCAAATGGAAGTATATATAACAGACTAGTTCAAATACTAGCGTATGCAGATGATGTGGCTATGCTGGCAAGAAATGAAAGGTCTCTTCATTCAGCTTTTCAAGAGTTTTCAGAGGGCGCTCGAGCTTTTAGGGCTTAGAGTTAATAATGAAAAAACCAAATATCTGTGTGCAAGCAGACAAGAGCAGCCTGTGAGAGCATTTGAAGGAAATGGTTACAGATTTGATGGGGAGGAAGAATTTAAGTATTTGGGCTCTATAATAAATACAAAGAATGAAGTCCCCAAAGATATAACTGCAAGACTAGCAGCAGGGAATAGATGCTATGCAGCACTCCAACCCACATTGAGAAATAAGAGAATTCCTAGAAGATTAAAGGTAACCATTTACAAAACAGTAATAAGACCAGTTGTGTTGTATGGTGCAGAAGCATGGGTGCTTACAAAGAAGGAAGAGAACAGGCTAGGCACTTGGGAACGAAAGGTTTTAAGGAAAATATTTGGTCCAGTCAGAGATGGAGAGGACTGGAGGATAAGAACAAACCTGGAAATTAGAGATTTGTTCCATGAGCCAGATATTGTTGCCACTATCAAAGCAGGAAGACTCCGACTTCTGGGGCACATTCAAAGAATGCCAGAGGACAGAGCACCCAAAAAAGCCCTAGAAGGACATCCAGGAGGAAGAAGAATAAGAGGACGACCTTGAAAACGGTGGCTGGATGATGTAGAGGAAGATCTGAGAGCACTCCATGTTAGACGGTGGAGACAAAGAGCGGCAGATAGACAGGAGTGGCGTTCTACTGTAGCAGAGGCCAAGGCCCACCTAGGGCTGTAGCGCCATGGGGTAAGGTAAGTAAGAGGGTCGGTAGGAAGGTTGTTTAGTAATCAGCTAAGTGATTTTTTTCTAGACCCCAATAACAATAACATACAATCGTAATGTACTATCGACTAAATTTGTTGTCTGCGGAAACAGTAATTTTGGCTAAGATGTATATGTATTTGATCACTATTGTATTTTATTCATTATAAATTTGCTACAAAAATCCTTTTCATGTCCTTTTGTTCCCAAATATTAAATAAACTTGATTTTAGAAAACCACTATAGTACCACTAGTACTTACGCATTCGACGAGATGCCGGAAAGAGAATAAATTAGCGGGTTAAATCAAAGCACCTACCTTTTGTATCACTAAATAATAGTTTTCCTTGCAATATTAAGTTGAAAATAGCACTAAATATATTACTGTTTGAAATTTATAGCTGCCTACTCACCCTAAAACTTCTTTATCTGGTGTACAAAAACAGAACACGTTCAAACACAGACTGGTAAACACAATACTTTTAATTGTTATCATACACTATAAAATATATTATATCTATGAATATAAAAGAAAGTCATGTTAGTTTCACTATTTATAACTCAAGAACGGCTGAACCGACTCATCTGAGTATACTCTTTTGCGACCAAACGAGTTTTGTAGCATACAATTTCATTTTCAGAATTAGTTTTAAACGCAAATACTCAACGGTTGTCTACCACTTTCCCTCCTAGTGGCGTGTCTACTAATTCATATGTTTTATTCTTACCTAAAGACTTTATTTCATCATCCATGGCTGTTTTCCAGTTGCTCGCCTTCTCAGATGTAATTTCTTCATGGTAACTTTGAGGAATACTGATAATCTCGGGTTTAGGACTTAAAATATTTTTATTCTCATTGATACACATTGCAGAATCATCTCTGAATCTAAATGGAACTTTTATTTCATCCATTTTTAAGGTTATAAGTTTCAGTTATTATTGTTTTATTCTGAGTCACTTCTCCAGATTCATCTGGTCAGGATCTTGATCTTCATTATGTCAGTATGTTCAGTTAGAAAACAAGATTCCTTTGGCATAAATACTTTGATACTTTGAAAGCTAAATTATACAATTCATCTACCATCTTAGATGTTTGTAGCTATGGCAATAGTCACCCCATTTTGCTTGAAAACCCATGATTTACCGTTATTTTTACTGTCCTATCAATGCCCTTTTTGAATATCAATCGAATATCGAATCAATACTTTTCTCACTGAGAATAAGTTATAAGAAACATCTGGACAGTACCACACATCTTTGAAATATCAAAAAGATTATGATATGTCGCAGCACACTAAATAATATCATTAATTCAATTCAATTCATTTTATTTACCATTAGGTCATCATGGACAATAGGTTTCGACAATTACATTCAAGACAATTACATCAGTATACATGTTGAATTACATATGAAGCTTAAAACTAGACATATGTTATTTTACAGTTTCAGACTAAAAAACTCTTCTCTACTGTAGGGAGCATTCATAATAAGGATTGATTTTACTGAGGATTTAAATCTCTTTAAAAGCAATTCCCTTATGTGGGTTGGCAGCTTATTAAAGAGCCTGACTTGCACAGAATTATAGCTTTTCAATGTTTTTTCAATTCTGTTCATTGGCAAGCTAAGGTCAGTACATCTTCTTGTGTTATACATGTGAACAGTGTTCCTTATCTCAAAATTTCCTATATTTTGTTTAACATGTAAAAGATTATTTAAGATGTACAGGCTCTTTGAGGTCATAATTTCATACCTCACAAAAAAAGACTTACATGAAACATTGTTTTTTATTCCTGCAATTAATCGCAAAGCCCGCTTTTGAAGAATAAAACCCTCATTGGCGTCCCTCATGGGATTAGACTATTTCCCCATAGTCTAATCCCATATGATATATGGCATTGAAAGAAAGCATGATATGCCATAAGAAGCATTTTCTCTCCAACACAACTCTTAAGCCTAGGAAGAAGATACAACACTCTTGACAATCTATTTACAATTCCAGCACAATGATCCACCCAAGTTAATTTTTCATCCAATGTTAGACCAAGCAGTTTAACAGGTTTATTTACAACAACGACCTTTTTCAAAGAAAAGATAATTTGTTCTGGTTTTTCATTGTTTAAAGTGAGGTTGTTGGAAAGGAACCAGGCAGTTGCTTTTTTGACAGCATTTTCAGAATCTATTCTGATATTTTCAAGAGACAAATTTTCATTGATCAGCGATGTATCATCAGCATATAAGACAGAAAGACAAGGTAAACTTGCGGGTAAATCATTCACCATGATAACGAACAATGATGGACCGAGAACGGAACCCTGAGGGACACCCTGCAAGACACGTTTCATGGTCGATTCCCGGTTCCTTACCATTAAAATCAGCCTCCTGTCAGTCAAATAAGATTTTAACAGGTCATGCTCTTTGTTCCTTATACCATAGAGACACAATTTCTTGAGGAGTGTATCATGACTGATCGAATCAAACGCTTTACTTAGATCAAGCATGTTCAAGCAAAGCACTGAATTATTTTCAAACGTCTTAAATATTTTATCTGTTTCATCTGTAAGAGCATGAGTGGTTGAAGAATTAGGAACAAAGCCAAACTGAGATGATGAAAACAAATTGTTACTGACAAAAAAAAGATTCAAGTTGAGTTTTTATTACACATACAATAATTTTTGAAAAAAAACAGGTGTGACAGGGTGGCCGAATAACAACACGAAATTAAGCACAAATAATTAATTTATTACAACGGCAATAACGATGGCAGCAGGTTACAGTACAAAAGTAAAATACAAGAGTTAACACATAGGTCTAACGTCACAATCATTCACGACAACAGCGGAGTCCGAATAATTAAATTACAAGTTAAATTTAAATGATTTAAACTGGGGAAGGTGATACGACCGAGCTTTAACCCGTCCCGGGGCCGAAGCCCCGGGTGGACGATATGTTAATTAATTCGAAGTTACTCGCGGACTACTCCAAAAACAGCTGCTCTTCTGTCCACCACTTCTCCCCTCCAGGGACGGGGAAGCTGCTCACGTGCTCAATGTCACCGCCCAGTGCTGCCCCTAGCAGCTAGAATCAACATTACCGAAACTTATTGCGCAAGTCAGTCTGGTGTCCAGGCCATATGCTGAGACAACGTCAGCGCATTCCAGACACGCGCCGCTACAATAAACTAGGTCGGTTACCAGGGCATGCGTTGAGTCCCGCTGACGGTACGATATTCTGGAAGCCTAGTGCGCTATTCCATTTGAGGTCAAAGCAATTTCAACATACCCGACCCTATATTTTACTAATAATAAACAGATTAAATCTAGTGACGGTAAAAGGCTTATAATAGGGTGGGTGTAGATGCCTCATAGATTAATAGTATTTAAACGGTCTAGGGGTTTTTTGGCCCGTCACATTCCTCACCCCCTTAGACCATGCTGCCCCCAGCATGAGGTAACAGCACGAAGCAACTGGTGAAGAAGCGCTGCACATGGCAAGCTCTCAACCTCCATAACATAGTGTCCTTTTTTTTCCTTCGCTTCCAGCCAGCCAGGCTCAACATGGTGCCCTGGTTTAGTTAAGAATCCCCCCGATTTAAATACGAAAAGAAACAAAAAAAACAAAACAGAAAACAAAGAAGAACAACGATTGGCTTCGAGCGTCGCCACCTTCCCCGTACATTCGTGAGTGATTAAGTCAGTTCGGTTCATGCGTAAACCACTACAAATATACAATAATTTTTTTTTTCCTCAACCGTTCTAAATTGAAAACAAATGTACAAAATATGACCTTATTTTAACACATACAACTTCTATAAAATCTTCACATCGCAACGTTTCACATTACTCTAACATCGGGAACACCTAAAAATCTCAACAATTCCTTAAGCCTAAAAATTCTTAACAGATCTCAACAAATTTTTTTAATCTAATAATTTCCATAACAAACACGACAAATAGTTTACAACAAATTGACATACAACAAATAAAGAGCAAATGAATGAGTAAGCAACATTGAACAAAAAGACGAATAAACAAAAATCAGAGAGTTATTCACACGGGGGCGCGTAGAGCAACTAGAGAGGGTCAGAATATTAAGAGCATAATTTAGCAACAGTATAGCCAAAAGTGATAATTCTTTTCGAATGGATTAGAACATGTTTTTATTAATGGATTCCCCTTAGTTTGACTGTACGTCCCTAACCTTAGCCTACACAACATCTACGGTATAATACACCCTTCCTTAAACACACAAGATTCCTGAGAATACCCTTAACAGCCCTAAGGTTACAAATGGCGTCACAACGTTTGAGGCCCACAGCATTGCCTACAAAAAACACGCCACGATACACACAAAGTCACTAATATACATATTTAAACCTCTTAAACGGAAAACTACACAAGTACACAAAACTACAAACTATCATCAACACAAGTTTATGAAATTAAAAAGGATAAAGACGACTCAGGGGTCTAACAACCAGGGTTGAAGGTGCCGGCAAACCCTCAAACAAGGTATATTTGGCTTCTTAGTAGCCTCAGGTTTATTTAAGCTAGGCGTCACCTAGTTTATACATATGGACTGCTAAAATAATCTTGTCTGGTCCCAGGCCAAGGGTATGGTCCAGTACTATTAGTGTGGCTGGGAAGGACAGGTCAATTCAGGTAGTTAGTTGGACCGCAGCTGCTTACATTCCCATACTGCCTTGGTTCTTGGACCGAACGTAAAGGGGTTAGATTCACTTTTCCCTTACCTTTGGAAAAAAAATAAATTGAAACTTTTATAATTTTTCTTTAATATTTACTTGGTTCTGAATAAACTTTCTTTCCAGACCCCTTCGTCCAGTCAACGTAAATTAATATTTAAGAAAACAAAGAAAAACACATCAAAACAATAAAATAAATTAGCCTAACACTTAACATAATTCCCAACGGAAGAACTAGCGATTGGTGGGGGAGGGGCCCCCAAATGTGTTTGCAATGAACCGCGGAGCGAGTCTGTTATCCCCTCTAGTCCATAGCTTTTTTTTTAGAAGAGAAAACGCACATCGCGCAGTTACTTTAAATCGCACAACAAGTCCCGTCACTTGCACCTTTATTGACACCATTCGGCTTTGGCCCAGGCCGAGCAGGTCGTCGGAAGGCGTCCATAACCAAATCACTAATCCACATTGTCAGTTCAAAAGAATACTACTGATGCTACTTAATTTGTTTCCGGAAATAGTCTCTGGAGCTCCATTAATTCTTAACTGCGCAGGACTTACGCTACCCAGTGGGCTTGTAGTCGTAGCCAGCTAAACTCTGCAACCACTATGTTCCCCGGGGAAGGTCGCATCACCACCTCGCGAGGCACATCTCGGCCAGCCGTTGAGTCGGTGGTCCGGCAGTGCAGCTATGCTCTCTGCGTCGTGTCACGCTGACTCGGAGCCACGGGACTGCTCTGCGTCTCCACCTGAACAAACAAAAAAAAGTTAACCCCCTTTCGACGTCCTTAAAAATACAACAACCTCACAATTCATTCTCCATCACGCGAACAATGTCTGGGGCGCAGGGGCATACTACGAACTGTACACCCCTTTGAGCACAGAGCAGCTCAATAAGCCTATTTCATCAGCGGTCCTCTCTCAACCAGGACATGTCCAAATACTAAGAGCAAGGTTACACCCATCTCCGCTCTGCGAGCTATGTCTGGGGTACTGGGCCTCTCACTCGCCCTAAACGCTCAGAGCAGCTCAATCTCACCAGGGACCGGACTCTCCATATCCGTCCCAACCACAGCCATGCTGCTCGCACAGGCTGGAATACTTCAACTGGGGACACCACACCCACACATGATCTACTTTATTTCACCGTGTCCCCCAGATCACAGAATCATAGGGGCTGCTGACAAGTCAGCTGAATACATCCTGTATTCACTATTGTCATAACCCCAAAATCAACCGGCAGCTCACAAAATTCCTCCCACCCTCACTTCCCAACTAGGTGCTCCTGTTATTGATAAAAAGTGCAAATCAACATGTAGGCTTATGCTTCATAGAAAAAAAAAACTTTTTAGTCAAAACTGTAACTAAAAAAACTGACAAGTTTACTATGGGGAATGGTGACTTAACTTGAATCGGTAGCCTACTTGCAAAAAAAACTGATATTTATTATGAACTTCCACCCTGGAAACTAAAAAAACATTACTTACCACTCCACCAATCCTCTACCCACTTAAAACCTCAAATCCACTTGCTGCTAGGTAGAGGGCCTGCAATTTTAGCAGGGCAATCTCCCATTATTGAGCACATTTCACATTAGCCCATAAAAGCCGTTGAACCTACCAACAACATTCTGAATCCCTCAGCTCTCATTTGCCACAGAAAAAAAAACAACAGATTAAAAAAACTTATTACTTATCAAGAATTCTTATCCCGGAAACCAAAAAAAAACCACTATTTTCCTATTTACCAATCCTTTACCCACTTGAAAACCTCATATCTACTTTGCTACTGGGTAGAAGGCCTGCAATTCTAACAGGGCAATCTCCATAGAGCACTTGCTTCACGTGTGTCAGGTCCCCAAGACCATCTGACATCTGACCTACCAGGAACACTCTTACCCTCTCAACTCTAGTTCACCGTGCTGTCGGCTGCACAGAGCAGGCATGACACTCGGGATATTTGTTGTACAATAAGTACAAAGTAAATACACAACCATTTTCGGTACCCGTTACAAGAAACTACACTTAATAAAGAAATAATTCATGTGAATGGTTTGTAGCCAGATTTGTTCGTACTCACGCTTAACCTTACTTCTTTGGTAACACATTAAACTGAAAAATTACCCACTGGTTAACCAGTCAAGTCACCACCCCAATTCAACATAATCCTCCAAGGTCTATTATTAGTATAAGTAAATAAAGTAGGCCTATAGCCTATAAATTCATTAAAAAAAACAAAGTCATACTTTGATTGATACAAGAATTTATACTTAGGCTTGATCCTTGTGTTTCCCGGACGAGTCCAACGCAGATTCCCACTGGCTTCCAAAGAGCGCAGCGAGTGCAATCCTCCGGAGCTCTTGCCAAGAAATAGCTACAAGTGCAACCTACCTCTAACAAAAAAATATGTCATTAAATAATCAGTACATAGCTCATCCTTAATCCCTCAAATTCCAACAGCCTACAGGGAGAAATTAAACCAGTAACAATTCAACACAGAACTTCTAATTAAAAGAGCGCTTTTTAATTTTCACCATAGTAAAAATAACCTAGTCAGTCAGTAACAAACCAATATCAACGGCACCATTAAACGCTTCAACCCCTCTAAAATTCCTCGGTTAAATGACAACATAAGTTGGTCAAGTCCAGTAGGTTCATTTACTACACGCTACCGACGGTGAGCACAACATGAATCTCAACTTTCCCCCCCTCATCAAGTATCGCTCAATGAACTTATAAAATTCACCAATAGTTCCTCGTTTAAACATACAGTAGAACCTCGATAGTTCGACTCTCGGTAGTTCGACACTCCTTATAGTTCAACACTGTCCTTGACTATTTAGCATGTCAGTAATGACTGATAATGTCCATGTTGGGAAGTGACAAAAGTGAAAATAAAAACAAAATGTTGAAAGGTTTTAATTTTTACTACGTTATAGTTCAATCAAGAAATGTTTTCATTAAAATTTAGTGTTTTCTAAATTCAACTCATGATTTTTATGCTCCCTGTAATAAAATTTCCCATATACTCCCTATAGTTCGACTTTTCAATAGTTCGACACTCTCTAAGTCCACAAATAGTCGAAATATCGAGGTTCTACTGTAATTGACTTCCCTGCCCCCCCTTAGGAAAAAAAAGGTAATTTATTATAACATTTCTAGCGCAGTTTTATTCCCCGGAAATAAATCAACAATAGTTACAGGAGCAATCGGTCCGCCACTACAGAAATTCCCAGGCCCAGTTAGGGCAGTAACCTAAATACCGAATAGGCTCAGGTCGACCTTCGAATCCATATCTTATTTTAATTTCAAATTTCATCAAACACTAATTTAATTAAGCTGGAACACTACTACAACACATTCAAAATTCCACAGGCTCAGGCCTACTAAAGATAACCTCCCTAACCCAATTTCGATAAATCCAGGTTAGTCCGCCAATCAATCCTATAATGTTCTAAAGTAGTAGGCCTAAAAAAATGGCTGGATTAACTCAATACCCATGAAACAATTGCTAGGTAATGCTCAATTTAATTTCCGCATCGCCTTCCCCAGCGAATTGGTCTGAGGCACAAAACCTAACCTCTAAATGTTCTTCACCGTGCAACAGGTGCAATTCACTTACTTCTATCATATGCAATAAACAACAATGCTATTCAACTCAAACTTTCAAATTTTGATCACCAACATTAATTATTATTGTTTCAGAAAATAAATTTATTTCACAGTAAGCTAGGTGAGGTAGGCTTATAAAACAGGAGTGACAAAATCAGGCTAGGTCTACTTCAAAATCAGGAAAAATTTAATCTTAATTAACTTACTCCAATTGCCAAAGGATTAGACAAAATAGAATGTTTCAAAATGCAACCAATGTTTTTATATTAAAATTTAACAGGCCTACCATAAAGAAAAAGAATTTTGCATAACATAAACAATAAAACAAATTTAAATTAATTTGTTTACTCACCAAACACTGCATCGCTCAAGTAGTCGCTCTTCATCCAGTCCAGTGGGAGACTATTTAGCAGATTCGAACGAAATCCGAGCGAAGTTTTAACTAACGAAATTAATAAAAATTAATAAATTGCCGGTACCGTACGTGTAGTAGCAAAAAACGAAACTCAGACTTTTGAACCGAGTTTTGACACCTGACACCAGTGTGACAGGGTGGCCGAATAACAACACGAAATTAAGCACAAATAATTAATTTATTACAACGGCAATAACGATGGCAGCAGGTTACAGTACAAAAGTAAAATACAAGACGTAAGACTAAATTACTTACAGATCCGCGAGTAACTTCGAATTAATTAACATATCGTCCACCCGGGGCTTCGGCCCCGGGACGGGTTAAAGCTCGGTCGTATCACCTTCCCCAGTTTAAATCATTCAAATTTAACTTGTAATTTAATTATTCGGACTCCGCTGTTGTCGTGAATAATTGTGACATTAGACCTATGTGTTAACTCTTGTATTTTAATTCATGGTTATAGCCCCTGAGCTGTGAGAATTAACGTAAGACTAAATTACTTACAGATTCCGTCAAAAACAGCTCAATGTTAATTTATAAACATGGTCAGGACATGTTTCAATGTCAGTACATCATCTTCAGCTGACGAAAACGTGAAATTCTTCGGCTGTTAGGCCTCGTCATCTTGGTTAAAAAATAAATAAATAAATAACACATACAAATTTCACACATACGCACATTAAAACAAACACCGAACTACAATACACAGGCCTGTGACACGGAAACAATGCAAAGATTGCGTCGCACCGATGGTCGGGGACAGACTGGAGTACGTTTCCTTATCTAGGCGTATCAGTGATATCAGGAGGAACGGGTACAGATGTAGGCAGGCAATTATCCCCAATAAGTGAATTGAAAATTGAATGAGAGTTGAATTGAAGTTTTTCGTTGATAATACTTTCATCAGGATTGTTGCCCTTAAAACATTTATAAATTTCAAATTCTTCTAGCGTATCCATCTTTTTCCCTTTACTGCATATGTGTAAAATCTCGAGGCTGTCCTCAATACCGCCAATCGAGTGATTATAATCAATTAAATGTTGGCCAAATGTAGATTTTTGTTTGTCCGTTCTCGGGTCGGGAATATGTTCTTTGAATCTAATGTTAAATCCTCGTCCAGTTTGACCAACATAAGTACTCGGACATTCGGCGCATTTCAATTTATAAATACCAGTTTTCTCAGTTTTTATCTGATTCCTGTTTTTGATTCCTAACATACTTTTTACCCGGTTTGAAGTGTTGAATGCCAGTTTCATATTGTGTTTATTTAGTTCTTTGCGGAGGATATTTTGTATTGTATGGTTAAATTCAACGCTGATGTATTTGGATGGGGTATTACTGTCAGTTGTAACCATAGTATTTACATTCAAAGTTTTACTTGTATGTTTCCGGATGAGTCTGTCCACCAAGTTGCTCTTGTAACCATTGGCTATTGCGATGTGCTTTATTATTGCAACCTCTTTCTGATACGAATCGTTATTTAATGGAATGTTTAATAACCTATGCACCATGGAATTGTAAGCGCCCATTTTGTGTGAATGGGGGTGGTAAGAGCTAGCATGGATGGTCTGGTTTGTAGTAGTAGGTTTTCTGTATATGCTAAACTGGAAACTATTGTTACTCTTATCTATAGTTAAATCTAAAAAATTCAGTCTATTGTTTTCTTCAATTTCCAAAGTGAATTTTAGTTTCGGAGCTATTGTATTCAGATAGTTGTGCAGAAGATTGAGCTGTCGCTTGTTTCCATTAAATAGAATTATGGTGTCATCTACGTATCTACGATAAAACATAATTTTCTCTCTATGTTTGTTCTTATTCGACATGATATGTTTATTTTCTATATGGTTTAGATAAATGTCAGAAAGAATGCCAGAAAGGGGTGAACCCATAGCTAGCCCATCAGATTGCTGGTAGAATTTATCATCGAATGTGAAATAATTTTGTTTTAAGGTTTCTGCTAATAGAGAGAGTAGCTCATCGGCAAGGTTCTCATTTAAACAAGGATCAAACTACAATGTACCAGCGGAGGATTAAGAAATTAATCAATAACTGCAATACACTTTTTACCAATGATGAAATAAAGCGCCTCAAAACTATGAACCCTCAAGCTCCAACCCTACGAGGATTGCCTAAGATCCACAAGGAAGGCGTGCCAATCTGTCCTCTCGTTAATTATACATCCGCACCAACCTACAAATTGGCCAAACATCTCGAAAAATTGTTAAAAAATCACATCAATCTGGAAAACAATTTTAGTTTGAAAAACTCTTATCAGCTGATTGATAACATCAGAGATATGAATGTAAAAACACACCAACTTTTGGCATCTTTTGATATTGTTAATTTATATACAAATGTACCAATAAATGAAACGTTAGATATTGTGGCTGAACACTTGCAAAATTCTAGTCTTTTACCCGAAGCCGCCGATGAGCTACTCTCTCTATTAGCAGAAACCTTAAAACAAAATTATTTCACATTCGATGATAAATTCTACCAGCAATCTGATGGGCTAGCTATGGGTTCACCCCTTTCTGGCATTCTTTCTGACATTTATCTAAACCATATAGAAAATAAACATATCATGTCGGATAAGAACAAACATAGAGAGAAAATTATGTTTTATCGTAGATACGTAGATGACACCATAATTCTATTTAATGGAAACAAGCGACAGCTCAATCTTCTGCACAACTATCTGAATACAATAGCTCCGAAACTAAAATTCACTTTGGAAATTGAAGAAAACAATAGACTGAATTTTTTAGATTTAACTATAGGTAAGAGTAACAATAGTTTCCAGTTTAGCATATACAGAAAACCTACTACTACAAACCAGACCATCCATGCTAGCTCTTACCACCCCCATTCACACAAAATGGGCGCTTACAATTCCATGGTGCATAGGTTATTAAACATTCCATTAAATAACGATTTGTATCAGAAAGAGGTTGCAATAATAAAGCACATCGCAATAGCCAATGGTTACAAGAGCAACTTGGTGGACAGACTCATCCGGAAACATACAAGTAAAACTTTGAATGTAAATACCATGGTTACAACTGACAGTAATACCCCATCCAAATACATCAGCGTTGAATTTAACCATACAATACAAAATATCCTCCGCAAAGAACTAAATAAACACAATATGAAACTGGCATTCAACACTTCAAACCGGGTAAAAAGTATGTTAGGAATCAAAAACAGGAATCAGATAAAAACTGAGAAAACTGGTATTTATAAATTGAAATGCGCCGAATGTCCGAGTACTTATGTTGGTCAAACTGGACGAGGATTTAACATTAGATTCAAAGAACATATTCCCGACCCGAGAACGGACACACAAAAATCTACATTTGGCCAACATTTAATTGATTATAATCACTCGATTGGCGGTATTGAGGACAGACTCGAGATTTTACACATATGCAGTAAAGGGAAAAAGATGGATACGCTAGAAGAATTTGAAATTTATAAATGTTTTAAGGGCAACAATCCTGATGAAAGTATTATCAACGAAAAACTTCAATTCAACTCTCATTCAATTTTCAATTCACTTATTGGGGATAATTGCCTGCCTACAGCTGTACCCGTTCCTCCTGATATCACTGATACGCCTAGATAAGGAAACGTACTCCAGTCTGTCCCCGACCATCGGCGCGACGCAATCTTTGCATTGTTTCCGTGTCACAGGCCTGTGTATTGTAGTTCGGTGTTTGTTTTAATGTGCGTATGTGTGAAATTTGTATGTGTTATTTATTTATTTATTTTTTAACCAAGATGACGAGGCCTAACAGCCGAAGAATTTCACGTTTTCGTCAGCTGAAGATGATGTACTGACATTGAAACATGTCCTGACCATGTTTATAAATTAACATTGAGCTGTTTTTGACGGAATCTGTAAGTAATTTAGTCTTACGTTAATTCTCACAGCTCAGGGGCTATAACCATGAATTAAAATACAAGAGTTAACACATAGGTCTAATGTCACAATTATTCACGACAACAGCGGAGTCCGAATAATTAAATTACAAGTTAAATTTGAATGATTTAAACTGGGGAAGGTGATACGACCGAGCTTTAACCCGTCCCGGGGCCGAAGCCCCGGGTGGACGATATGTTAATTAATTCGAAGTTACTCGCGGACTACTCCAAAAACAGCTGCTCTTCTGTCCACCACTTCTCCCCTCCAGGGAGGGGGAAGCTGCTCACGTGCTCAATGTCACCGCCCAGTGCTGCCCCTAGCAGCTAGAATCAACATTACCGAAACTTATTGCACAAGTCAGTCTGGTGTCCAGGCCATATGCTGAGACAACGTCAGCGCATTCCAGACACGCGCCGCTACAATAAACTAGGTCGGTTACCAGGGCATGCGTTGAGTCCCGCTGACGGTACGATATTCTGGAAGCCTAGTGCGCTATTCCATTTGAGGTCAAAGCAATTTCAACATACCCGACCCTATATTTTACTAATAATAAACAGATTAAATCTAGTGACGGTAAAAGGCTTATAATAGGGTGGGTGTAGATGCCTCATAGATTAATAGTATTTAAACGGTCTAGGGGTTTTTTGGCCCGTCACACAGGAACCAGAGCAATTGGCCTAAAGTTAGAGGGGTCGTTTACATCGCTTTTCTTATATACTGGAACAACTTTTGTTATATTTAAACAATCAGGAAATACACGTTGACTAAGAATGTTGTTGATTAGGAACGTAAGGGGATACTTAATGTAAAACAGAACCTTTTTAATAAGATTATTAGAAAATCCATAATAATCTTTACTGTCGCTATGCTTTAACAATTAATTCTACTTCATTTCCTGACACAGGGCTCCAACCAAAATTTACAATATTCGTATTTTGAGAGATCGTTTTTTTAGCAAGATCAATTGGATTTTCCAACTCAGCTGGACAAATGTTAAACTTACTAAGATCTGGAGTGCTTGACATTGAAATAAAAAAATCATTGAAATGGTCTGGACTAACTGAAGTTTCATTTTTTGTACTTTGTGAACCAAACTCCCCCTTGATTACCTTCCAAGATTCATTAGTGAATATTGTCTTAGCTTTCGGTGCATCAGTTCGATAAAAAATAAATACAAAACACATATTACATTTAAAATGAGACAAACAAAACATTGAAGCACATGTATGGTTGTAGACGACAGACGACCGATTACAGCGCTGGCGCAGTGAAAGCTAACACAATTTTTTAACTAATGACATAGTTAAGTGTGCTGCGACGTGTACCCGTCGATGGAGTAAGCTCCAAAACGGCTGTCGTACCAGGATCGTGTTTGACGGTAAGCAGCTAAATTACAGTATTATATCTGCATACGATTCGCCACACTAGAGATTTTAGCATATATATGTCGATCTTGATTGTGTTATTTTTGTTATAGCTTGTCTGATGTTGAGGCATCTACACACCCCCTTCGTCTGTGTGGGTGGTAGAAACCCTTCCAAACTCTATTTCTCACACAGACGAAGGACGAGGAGTTTTAGTGGTCTCGTTATCGAGACATGTCGATAAAGAATTGGACAATCGACACGCTGATCTGATAATGAGGCGTGTTATCACCCGAACATGTGATAACCTCAATTTGACACAAAAACATGCTGATTTCAGTCTGTGACTAGATGAAAACAGTTAGGAAAACTAAAGATTTAATCAGTAGGTTAGAAGACAGTTGATAACAAGTGTATTTATGATATCTTAGTAATATTATCCGTAAAACAAACCAATAACGTTCCATGGATTAATTGGTGATTATTGTTACTAGATCTGGAACATGTATTTACTATAAATCACATTCTGATGTGTTATACGGCGAATTAAATGACCACATTTGATCGTTAATTATGGCCAAATGGAGAGCCTAATTATTGATTGTGTGGTATGGACGTAATCGTCTGGTCAAGGCCATTCTGAATCTGCCCTTATCACAAAACTTGTGACTGAAAAAAATCTCTACTGCTACAGTACGGTGACGTGTCCGCCGGTCGCCGTGGCCCAGTGTCGGCGCGGTGCATCTCGTAGAATTGCTGATACCGCAAGGCCTGACAAACGGTCGCGCCCAGCTCTCCAATCGATTTAATAATACTTTTAACATTTAGATTTATAAACCAATTCCGTTTGTGGTGAAACATAAGTTTACACTGGTAATTAGTGGTCTATAATACAAAAATTATTACCATACTGGTAGAATAGATCATGTGAACATTTTGTTATTAAATACAATTCATTAAAATGTGATTCCAGTTGATATCATAATATAAGAGTAAAGCAATGTATTAGGCATGGTAAGGGTTTAGGATGGTAAATGTTAAACTATATTAATACCCCAACAGGTAAGGCGACTTTCGTAAGTTTAAAACATTGTGAGCTGATTTTAGGGTATTGACGAACAAAGTTACACCGATTAACAAATAGAAATAAAAACGTCTAACGTAGTGAGTTACAAACTATGTGATTTTATAAGCAATTCAGCTAGTAAAGTTAAACACATGAGATATACATTGATATAAAAAACCATTTTTCATTAGGTTATGATCATATGCCACTTTTTGATTCTTGATATATGAGTATTTATCCAATATCACGTTATGGCGATTATGTAAGAATTGTTGTTCGGCAAAACATTTCATAGAAATCCATTTGTAAGGGTAAACCATACTAAAAAACAATATACATAATGCATCATCACAATGTAGATAGAATATTATTGTTAAGTACCAAAGATTAAAGTAATATGTTAAACATAATGGAACCATTCACGTATAATCAATTGATTTTCTATTTTTGGCAGGTTTCGCCGACTATCGTGTATGCCGTATTTACAAATAACTTTTCTTTTTACGTAATTGACGATTTAAACTTAGAACAATATCTTACTGATTTAAAGAACTAAAAATTACTGCTAACAAATTGTAGATAGAGTCTTAAAAATATATACACCCTGGGTAGTGTGGTCTCAATGCACCGCTTATGGAAAATGGCGTTGCTGTATATGGTGACTATCGTTAAGCTAACCCCAGCTCAAAACCTACATGCACTATGCGTAGTACCGAACTTTTGTGAAACATTATTAAATTCATTCAAACAGAGAATAGGTTGGAGTCGCTACACTCGAGTCGCGGCCTTGTCGCGTCATCCGAATGCCGTCACCGGCCACGGCGCCGCGTGTTGCAGCTACACTTCAATCTAAACGGAGACGGGGGAATATTTGTAATTATTTACTCCCATGTTTTGAGATAATGTAAGATTCGTAATCTATGCAACGAGACAATTCTGCCCATGCCTCACAAGCGATATTCAGGCTCACATTAAAACTGTAATCAACGAATAATTATGACCAATTTCGTTACTATATATCAAGTGTCAAATGTATTAAACACCGGGGTATACAAATCCTTACCAATCGTTAAAAAGAAAAAAAGAAACACCCAATAAGTGGCTCATTGGTGCAAAACACTTGGCCAGATGTAGATTATAAATACACATGTTTACAACTGTGACACATAGTGATTTTTAAGGATTTCAAACCAATTGCAACTAGCTGCAGACTGAAAGCAGCATTTTATTATCCAATATTGTATTAGATTAGAATTAGCGCAGACTGAAATCTGCAAGTTTATCGTCCTATATGGTTTATCACATTTCTAGAGTGATAAGACGTCTAATTATCAGATGAACGTGGCGATACATTAATTCGTTATCGACCTGTCTCGAAACCGAGACCACTAAAACTCCTCGTCCTTCGTCTGTGTGAGAAATAGAGTTTGGAAGGGTTTCTACCACCCACACAGACGAAGGGGGAGCACCTATGCATGGGTACAAAGGTCGTTCAATACCAAGCGCTCATTATCAGTCTTGCTAGTAATTAGATTCCACTGAATATAATTTTTATGTCGTTTTACTTCTAAAATAAGTGAACTAATATATCGGACCCATTATTCATTTTCCTATGCTAACCTGACCACACTAATGGTGCACTCTCCACTCTTCTGCTGTCATTCCTGCCTTCTTTAATGCTGTTTTAAAAATTCAATCAATCGAAATACCTAAAAAATTTGTGCAAAAATGTTAATATTTTACGGGAGGCATATTTCATTGTTTTTTGTCACGAAACCTTAAAAGAATTGGGGGCGTCTATAAGTGACAAGTACCAATTGGTTTAAGGCTCACCTTAACTGATATTTATATTTATTAGTGCGATTTGAAACCCATGCAAATGTTTGTTAACATCCATGCCAAAAGTTTTGGACTAACTTGATATAATTTGTGTAAATGAATGAGTGATGAAATTATAATTGCAGGAGACCTCGGACCAGTTTATGGATTCCAGTGGAGGCACTTTGGAGCCGAGTACAAAGACATGTTCTCCGACTACACGGGTCAGGGGGTGGACCAGCTGAAGAACGTAATCGAGACACTGAAGAACAACCCGGACGACCGACGCATTGTGATGTGCGCATGGAACCCGAGTGACCTGCCGCGCATGGCGCTGCCGCCGTGCCACTGCCTGGCGCAGTTCTACGTGGCTCAGGGGGAGCTGAGCTGCCAGCTGTACCAGCGGTCCGCCGACATGGGACTGGGCGTGCCCTTCAATATCGCCAGCTACGCTCTGTTGACGTATATGATCGCACATGTCACCGGCCTCAAGGTATGGGGAGATTATTTGATTGAATATTTTTACGGAAGAGTTCCGTTATAAGAAACCCTGCTGTATATAAAATCTTAGATTTTGTCCAAACGCTTTAGTAAAGAAAATGCCAATTTTTTTAAAATGAAGGAAATCCCGGCAGTTGATATTACACACAATTCACGGTTATTAAGTGCAATCCCATTACTTTTGCAGTAGATTTTCTATGAATAAATTGTCTTTGACACTCTTATTACAATGTTCAATCGATAGAATCGATAAAAAGAATAGATATCTTGCATTAGTCATGAACTCCGCCTCTTTGGATGTATTACTGAACAGTCTCCAGTCCCAATTATTTCAGAATAGTGGGGAACTCTACTGTTAACTAGCTGGATGATTTGACCTGATTGAATTATTTGAGTTATCCAAAGATCTCATCTAATATCCCAGAGCTTGGTGAGAGAAGCAGATAAATAGAGAACTGCCAACACTGAAGCAATAAAGGTAGATGAGTTAACTTGTTGAACCATCTTTGTCTTTCTATCTGCTGTAATGAGCAGGTGTTCAGTGTCCATAGTGATTCCAACTTGGATCTGTAAAATGCCTTAGAGCTCAGATGTGATAGTCGTAGCATCCACAATGAACGTATTGTCGGGAGATGACTTGTTGGCTACTGAGAGGGTTGGGGGGCGAGGGGAAATTTACATCCAAAACCTACCGGTCATTTGGTTAACTAAGGAATAAAAACAAACTTAGATTGTACTATTCTACATGAAAAGATTTTGCTAAAAAACGTAAACAATAATTTTTTTTGACAATCCATCTAGCTTAATTCAATGTAGAGAAAGACAGCTGACTGCAAAGTAAAAGAAAACATCGTAGGGATGCTGTATGTTTTTGATTTTATTGATAAGTTAACCCATTGGCTAACAAGCCCGAGTATACTCGGGGCGGCCGTGAGTGGCCCGGACGTGCGAACCCGAGTATACTCGTGATTGCGTAATGATGTAAATAAAATATAGGTGCTCCATTATTATTGTAATTTGTTAAGACTAGAAGTGTTTATACACTTTATTTAACATAATATATAGTGTATCAACTAGTTTTAATCTTTTATTTACTTGTTGACATAATACAATACTGCATATAAAATCAGCTGATCAGCTGGCGATGTTTAACACAGCGCGCCATTACGTTGTTGTTTACATCGGTGTTTTGCCGTAACCTAAAACTTGTGATCGATGTATTTGTGTGTTGATATTTCGACTAAATGAGTAATTTTCAGTATCGTATCTTACTACTATTGTTTGAAAGTGAATCTGAGTGTGATTTAGGTGATGAGAAAACTGCGATGACGAATTATGAATTATATAGTGGGAGTTTTCTTTTACTTTGGTGCACTTTTTCATTGTATGGAAACTTATTAAGTGAACCAATAAAACATTCTTTACATATTTTTATTTCAATAAGAATTTAATTTGGAGGTATAATTGTTTTACTGTGAAATTTTGAGGAATTTTCTAGCTAGGAATGTTCCGTCTACAAATATAGGTAAAACGCCAAAAAAGGATGATTTTGGAAAAAATTTTATATCCAAGTCAAATGTACATATATTGGAATAATTTTTTTTATTTTCACGTAAAAAAATAAATAACCAACTAATATATAATCGTTTTTGGACTGAAATATTTTTTTTTAGTTCTCTACATGCAATACGCTTTCAAAAATTACCTTTTTTTATATAGAACTATGTGTACATAGTAATATATATAAAGTACTTACCATGTATATACTACGACAAAAGTAATAGTTTCTTAAAGATTAATAATTTCTGAAAAAATCAGTGAAAAAATCATGAAAATTGAGCAACAATTGTTGCTACAGTGATAGTTTTGATAAAAGTATTTATTTTTGTCTTGTTTCTATGGAAATCAAGGGGCTTGTCTGGTGTCTAATGTCAAGGAAGCCAATGGGTTAACATATGGTGGAATAAAAAAAAACCAAAAACCAAAATCAAATTGTTTTGGCCAATGGCATGCTTCAACTTCCCCCTCACCCCGCAACCCCCTCACTGGCCAACAAGTCATCCCCGGACAATAAGAGCAATCACCAAATAGTTGATTCACAGCAAGAGAATGTAAATGTAAGAACGTCAGAATGTATTCTATCGCCTATTATTGTGTCTTCTATAAGTAGTTTTTGTATATGTCGGCCCTCAAATGCACATAAACAGTGGATTTCATCTTAAATGTAGTGTAAGGTTTTTCACCCAGTAGTTGGTTACTCTGCTTTTTGAGCTTAGTACTTATCAAAGATCACATCCCATTGTTGGTTGGTTACCCGATATATTATTCCAACATATGCACATATGCTAAAATTAATTATCCATCAGCTAATTAAGCACCATTCAGGTGCTCTGTACCGCAGAATTAATTTATTATTCTTAAATCTTGGATGCTCTAAATGTGTCATATGATATATATAATAATCCATTAATTTCAATTTGCAAGATCTCAATATTTTCTTTGAACTACTTTTTCAGTTTTTTAAAATTATTATGTAAATCCAATAACTTTCTAATCTTTTCTCTTTATTATGACTGTGTTTTTTATCATCAATAAAAACTAGTTTTTAACTGCTAAACTATGACCAGAAAATGTTTTGTGAAAGTTGCGTTTACAGACTGATTGTTTAACAAAAGTGTGTTAAAACATGCATTTGTATTATGCTACCGATCTAAATGACTATTTTGTAATAAATCATGAATACGGTAAATGCTAATACATTTATAGTGGATTGACCAATTTTTACTGCAGAACGATCCAAAAATTTTTTGAAAAGTGATCAACGATAAACATTATACTTTATTGATCTGGTTTCACCATACTGCTCAGCGCTTTACCTAAATTTACCAATAAAGTAGACTCCCTCTTAACCGGCCACCTCTGGACCAGGCCGCGGCTGGATAATAATAATTGGCCGGTTAAACCTATGTACATAAAAATACCCCCGTCGCAGCAGACCTGCGTACTCAGCGAATTTCCAATGGAATTTTGGTATATTTTCTATATCCCCATAAAATCCATGGGGATGAGAGTATGTAGGTTTGCCGCCATATGGGTTTTGTTGGTAAATATAAGTTAAACCCTACCTAGTGATTGTACATACCAAATTTGATACGGCTATGGTGTTCTTTTTATTTTCCCCATAAACCCTATAAGGGTGAGTACCTAGGTTTGCCGCCATATGGGTTTTCTTAGCAAATATAGGTTAAACGCTTCCTAATGAAGGTACATACCAAATTTTATCAAGATATGTCAATAAATAAGCAAGATAGAAGGTTTTGTTGATTTCCCATAAGAATAACATGGAAAACATACTTTTTCGATTTTCTCCATAACCATTTAAGCTAGGTAAAAAATTCAAAATACTAGATTGTTTGTTTTTTTAAGCTCTTTTAAATGGTTTAAGTTAAAATTGTTGAATTTTCTAAATAAAAGTAAAAAATGCCAAAAACCCAATTTTAACCCTTTTGAAACCCCATAAAACCCCGTTCCCATGGTCCGATCATTCTGGTTCGCGAACTCAACCTAGTAGACGCTGGCTTACACCCCTGTACCAAATTTTATCAAAATCGGAGGTTCCGTTCAAAAGTTATCGTGTTCACGGACACATAGATATATATATATATATATATAGATATATATAAGTAGATAGTATCATGTTACTTCTAGGACACTTTTGGAGACAATCAAAAATCAAACAAATTTCACAGTTTTTTAATACAATTATGCAATATTTTTGCCATTTTTTGGCCAATTTTCAGCTTTTGTCAAATGGTCTTAAAAAATATGCAATTTTAATGAAATTTTTAACAAATATGCCTAAATTTTCTACAAAATAAAATTTTTTTAAAAACAAGTAAAATTATCACATTTTATAAGTATTTTTTCAATAAAATTAATAGTCGACTTTTCATAAGGTAATTTAAAATTTTAATAGTATTTTTTCAATAAAATTTGAATTTTTTTTAAACAAGTAAAATTAAGGTTTAGTATCAATAATATTGTAATAATTATTCAAATTTAACTAAAGCAGTTTCTTTATCATCAAAAGTCTTAATATCAGTGACAATTAAATGTAAATCTTTTTTATTTAATTCTTTAATTGATTTATCATCAATTACATTAGTAAATCTTTTTGGTAAATGTACTTTACATTTTTCTAATTCAACAATAATTGTATATCCATATTTATCTTTAATTCTTTCAAATTTTTCAATTTTATATTTTTTATTTAAATTTAAACTTTTTAATGGTTTATATTCTTTAAATCTTAATTCTCCAACATTATTAATTTCTTCTAGCAGATCCATTTATATAGGAAAAAATATCACAAACTTGTTTGTGATAGATATGTTAAAAAGTCATTATCATAATTAGGTTTTATACAAAAATCCATATTTAAGTATTTAAAAATCATAGGTAATAATTTTTTGTATGATATATTACTTTTCTTAAAACATAAATATTTATAAAAAAATAGTGTAATTTTTTCTTTATCTTCATTATTTAATTCAAAATCAATATTGTATATTTTGTTTAAAAATTGATAGTAAAATATCCAATTTGTACAATTCCTTTGTTTTAAAAATAATTTTATATTCTTAGGTGTTATTTCAAAATGATTGGAAATACATAAAATATATAATTCATTAATTAATTGTTGTGTTTTATATGGTTGAAAATGGTTAAATTCTCTTAAAATATGTTTAAGATGTTTATTCTTATTACTTTTTCTCTTAATCTTTTTTTCATAAATAATTCTTTTACATATATTACATCCTACACAATTTCCAATAATAGTAAAATTAGTTTGATTATGACATCTATAACACATATCCATTTATTTAAAAAAAAATTATACATAAATGAATGAACCAATTCATTGTCACAAATGTAAGAAAAAAACTAAAAATATTAATCCACAAATCGTTGAAATGAAAAATGGATTATATAGAATTGCTACTAAATGTTCAATTTGTAAAACAAATAAAAGTAAAATTTTGAAAAAAGAAGTTAAACCTATAATTAAAAAAGAATTAACTAAAAATGAACAAATAATTGAAGCAAATGAAATTCATGCTCCAATTAGAAAGAAATTTCTAAAAAGAAAAATAATTACATTAGGTATTGATGATTTATGGGCAGCAGATTTAATTATAATGAAAAATTATGAAAAAGAAAATGATGGTTATAAATATATGTTAAATGTGATAGATACTTTCTCAAAATATGTTTGGTCAAAACCATTAAAGAAAAAAGATGGAAAAACAGTTTCTAGAGCATTTGAAGAAATAATTAAGGATGCAATTAAAATTAATCATAAATCACCTAATCTTTTACATACAGATAAAGGATTAGAATTTATCAATAAAGAATTTAAAGAAATATTAAATAAATATAATATTAAATTGTATCATACAGAAAATGAAGAAAAATCAAGTATAATAGAAAGGTATAATAGAACACAAAATGAAAAAATGAAAATACAGTTTGAAATTAATAAAAATTATAGATGGATAAATATTTTACCAAAAATTGTTAAAGAATATAATAACTCATATCATTCAACAATTAAAATGAAACCAATTGAAGTAAATAAAAATAATGAAAAGGATTTATTAGATACTGTTTTTAAATATAAACCACCAAAAATAATAACCAAATCAAAATTTAAAATAAATGATAGAGTTAGAATTGGAAATAAAAAATCAACATTTTCTAATAAATATAAAAATAATTGGTCTAGAGAAATATTTATAATTTCTAAAATTAATAATACAAATCCAGTTACTTATAGTATAAAAGATCAAAATAATGAAGATATTATTGGAAATTTTTATGAATATGAATTGAAAAAAACCAATTTGTAAATTTTATTTTATATAAATGGAAAAGATATGTTTAAGGTGTAAATTATATAAAGATATATCTAAATTTTATAAAGACAAAAATACTAAAGATGGGTTATATTATTATTGTAAAGAATGTAAGGATGTGTATTATAAAAAATTATATGATAGTATTAAAGTTATTGAATTAAATGAAAAACAATGTCATAAATGTAAAGAAATTAAAGATATTTCAAATTTTAATAATTATCATTATAGTAAAGATAGAAAAAATACAATTTGTATACAATGTATTAGAGAAATGTTTTTAAAACCACAATTTTGTGAATGTGGAAGAAATATTAAATGGACTAATAATTATTTAAGACATTTAGAAACTAAAATTCATGACAAAAATATAACAAAACTAGAAAATTTAAAAATATGATAAAAAATGAAGACAAAATTTTACTTGTTTTAAAAAAATTCAAATTTTATTTAAAAAATATGATTTAAACTATAAATTACCTAGTAAAAAGTGGAAATACTTCTTATATTTTTAAGAGTTTTATTTCTAAGTAAAAATTATTTTTAATAAATAAAGAATTTCACCCCTAATAAATGGAACGAACAAATAAAAATATTAATTGTCCTTATTGTAATAAAAATATATTATATAAAAATTATGATAGACATTATAATTCAACTAAACATTTACTAAATAAACAAAAATATGATAATAAAATATTTGAATTAAAACATTGGTGTAAAAATAATAATATATATAATTATAAAAATAAAACTTTAGATGAATTAACAAATATTAAAGAAACATTTGATCTTACAAATTATTCATTATTTAATATAGTAAAATTAAATGAAATTGCAAAAAAATTATCTGTCAGAAATTATGAAAAATTATCTAGAGATGAACTAATTAAAAGATTAAACAAAATTAAAGAAAATCCAAATAATTTAGAATATAGATCATTTAAATATATTCAAAATTTAGCAATTAAAAATAGTATTAAAATTGTTAATAAAACTAGAAAAGAATTGATTGGATTATTAACTGATTATTTTAAAAATAGACCAATTCCAAAAGAAAATATAATAAATATTCAAGAAGCTTCGTCATTAAAAGGATATTTTCAAGATTATATTTTAACAAATTCAAATGATGATTTAGATATTAATGATTATTTAGAAACTCAAAGAAATGAAATAAAAAAATTGATAGAAAAACAAAAATTTAAAAATATTAAAGGACAGATGGCTTTAGAATGTGAATATGAAAGAAAATTAATAAATGGTGAAATTCAAAATAGTAATATGTATTTTTGCATAAAAAGTTCAGATATTTTAAATATAGATGATTTTATTGATGATCAATTTAAGAAATTAATAGTTAGAGAACAACTAAATCAACCATCAAAAGGCTCTGGTTGGTCATTAAAAAGATGTGTTGAACTAAATCTAAAATTATCTAAAAATAATTCATTAAATGCTGGATCATATATAGAATTACCAAATGAAATTAAGAATAAAAAATGTTGTGTAAATTTTAAAGATAAAGATGAATATTGTTTTATTTATGCAATTAGATGTGCTATTGATAAACCAAACGAACATGCTGAAAGAGTTAAACAATATCAAAAATATATAAATGATGATATTTTTAAAGGTTTTGATTATCCAATATCATTGAAAGATATTAAATTATTTGAAAAAAGATCATTTGATTCTAAATATAACTATCCATCAATGTTAATAAATATTTATAGAATTGATGAAGATGAAAAAATAGTGCCATTACAAATATCTGAACATTATAATTCAAAACTAGAAATTGATTTATTATATTATAAAATTGGTAATAATTCTCATTATATATTGATTACTGATTTAAGTAAGTTAGTATCTAAGCAATTAACACAAAAAAATAAAAATAAAAAATATATTTGTAGAAGATGTTTGACTCATTTCTACAAAAATAAAGACTTGAATAATCATTTAGAGATATGTAAATCATTAGAACCTTGTAGACCTATAATGCCATTTAAAGGTCAAACTGTAAGTTTTAAAAATTATTATAAAAAGATTGAACATCCATATGTAATTTATATGGATTTTGAAAGTATATTAGAAAAGATTGATAATTGTAAAAATAATCCAAATTGCTCATATACAAATAAAATTCAAAAACATAAACCATATGGATTTACAATCTATTTAGTATCTAGAGTAACTAATAAAATGTATAAACCTATTTGTTATAGAGCAAAAAATGAAGAGGAATTAATAAATGTACCAAATAAATTATTTGAATATTTAGATGAAATTTCAAAATATATAGCTAAAAAATATAATTCAAAAAATAAAAAGCCTATGAATTTAACTAATGAAGAAGAAATTAATTATCAGAAAACAAATATTTGTCATATTTGTGAAAATAGTGGTTTTGATAATGATAAAAGAATAAAAGTAAGAGATCATTGTCATTTAACAGGAAAATTTAGAGGTGCTGCACATTTAAATTGTAATTTAAATCTAAAATTTCCTCAAAATATTCCTATATTCTGTCATAATAGTTCAAATTATGATACACATTTGTTTATAAAAGAATTAGCTAAAAAATATGGTAAAATTGATTTGTTAGCCAATACAGATGAAAAATATATAAACTATTCAGTAAATTCTGGTTATGGTTATGAATTTGAAGGTGAACTATATTTTAAACCTAGAAAATTTATAAAATTCTCATTTGTAGATACATTTAGATTTATGGCTACATCAATTGAAAAATTAGCTAAAAATCTTAAAGAATTTAAGCATATAAATAAATTTATAAAAGAAAATGATATAATTGAATATGATAATGAAACTTTAAAAATATTAACTTCTAAAGGTGTATTTCCATATGAATTTATTGATAATGTTGAAAAATTAAACTATGATAAAATATTAGAAAAAGATCAATTTTATAGTTGTTTAACTAATGAAAATATAAGTGATGATGATTATAAACATTATATAAAAGTTTGGAATAAATTAAAAGTAAAAACATTAGGTAATTATTCAGATTTATATAATATTCAGGATGTATTATTATTAGCTGATATATTTGAAAATTTTAGATCTGTTTGTTTGAAAAATTATCAATTAGATCCAGCACATTATCTAACATCACCATCATTAGCTTGGGATTCTATGTTAAAATTAACAAAAATTGAACTAGAATTAATAAGTGATTATAATATGTATTTAATGATTGAAAAAGGTATTAGAGGTGGTATTTCACAATGTATAACTAGATATTGTAAAGCAAACAATAAATATACAAAAAATTATGATAAAACAAAACCTGAAAATTATATGTTATATATAGATGCAAATAATCTATATGGATGGGCTTTAAGTCAAAAATTACCTTATAAAGATATAACATGGATGAATCCTAATACATATACATTAAATGAATGGGAAGAAACAATATTAGAATTAGATGAAAATGCTGAATATGGATATATATTAGATGTTGATTTAGAATATCCTATTGAATTACATGATGACCATAAAGATTTACCATTAGCACCTGAACATTATAATAATAAGCTTTGCACAACATTATTTGATAAAAAAGATTATGTTATTCATTCAAGAAACTTAAAATATTATCTACAAAAAGGATTAAAATTAAAGAAAGTTAATAGAGTTATAGCATTTGATCAAGATGATTATATGAAAAAATATATTGAATTAAATACCAAATTAAGATCCAAATCAACATCAGATTTTGAAAAAGACTTTTTTAAATTGATGAATAATAGTGTTTTTGGAAAAACTATGGAAAATGTTAGAAATAGATGTGATATTAAATTAGGTGATGAAAAGTTTTCATTAAAACAAGCAAAAAAACCTAATTTTAAAACATTTAGTATATTTGATAAAGACTGTATTGCTTCACATATGATAAAAGAAAAGGTTAAGTTTGATAAACCAATCTATATAGGATTTTCAGTACTTGATTTATCAAAATTACATATGTATCAATTTTATTATGAAAAATTAAAGAAGTTTGATCCAAATATAAGGTTATTATATATGGATACAGACAGTTATTTTATAGAATTTAAAAAGGATCCATATAAAATTATTAAAGAAAATATTAATGAATTTGATACAAGTGATTATAAGAAAGAACATGAATGCTATAGTGAAAAGAATAAAAAAATAATTGGTAAATTTAAAGATGAGTTAAATGGTGAAATATTAGAAGAATATTGTGGTTTAAGATCAAAATTATATAGTTATGAATTTAATAATAAAAATTCTGTAAAATGTAAAGGTATTAAGAAAAGTGTTGTTGATAAAACATTACATATGGATGATTTTAAGAAATGTTTATTTGATGATCAAGAACAATATAGAGAAATGACTTGTATTAGAAGTTTTAAACATGAACTATATACAATTACAATAAATAAATTAGCTTTAAGTAATAGAGATGACAAAAGATTTATTTGTAAAAATAAAATTGATACATTACCTTGGGGGTATAAAAATAATTATAAATAAATGGAAATTTTAATTGTTCCAAAAGAATTAATAAATAATGATTTTGATATAAAATTATATTTATTTAAAACTAAAATATCAAATAAATTTTTAATATATCTTTTTAAATATAAAAATTATTTTGTATATCATTATAAGTTTAATTTTATAATAGAACCATTTATAAATATAATAAAAAATTATGTTAAAGAAAGTTTTAAAGAAAATGATCAAAATTATATTAATAATTTATAACCATATGATATTGAATTTATACTATAATTTTATGTATATTTTTAAATATTTTCTTTAATAAATTTAAATATATTCAATAATTTATTGAATATCTAACATAAAAATATCTATAAATTTTACTTTATTATCATTATAAGTAAGACCCGTCTTTAAGACGGGTCTCAAATTTGTATATAATTTATTATATTTATGAATATTTTTGAATGTTTAAGAAGGGTAACATTTTGTTACCCTTAAGTTTTTATTGTATAATAAGGTTACCTCCTTTAAAAAATTTTAAAATAAATATTCTAATTTATATGGGACCCATTTTGGGTCCTACCTAATTTTAATAAGTTTTGTATGTTTTTCATTATATGATAGGGGGGACAAATTGTCCCCTCTAAAAATATCTATAAATTTTAATTTATCCTTATTGTTTTCTACTTTTTTTATTTTAAAATTAATAAATATAAACCAGATTCATAAATAAACATTGTTTTATTATCTATTTTATTGACGCCCTGTTTTAGGGCATCTGAAAAACATGTTTGTACATCAATTTCTAGGGTGTCATAATTTGTGACACCTATAATTTTTATGTAAATTAATCTATCATTATTATGTAAATGTAACTGTTGGTTACACTTGATATATTTTAAGTTTTATATATTTTTCTTTTACATTATCAATTAAAACTTTTCTAGAATTTTTATATTTTAAAATATAACAAATATCTTTTCTTTTAAACCAAGGTTTATTTTGTTTATTAAATACAATTAATTTATTATTAAATATAAAATTATTGTTAGTTAAATCAATTATTGTTTTTATTATTTATGTAGATAAATTTTATATTACAAATTTTGTTTTAATCTTAAATATATAATACTTTTAATATTTTCATTATTTATTAGATTTCCATCACTATCTTGAATAGATATTATAATATTTTGAATTTTATTTATATTTTTTAAAGGAATATAATCAATTTCATTTGGTTTTTCACTAATTTTTGATCCATATTCAACATTTGGATAAAATGAATATAAAATTTCTGATTCTTTATGTAAATGTGAATAATCTTTATGATTTTCAAAACTAGGATCAACTAAATTACAATGAATTTCAATAACATCAAAAGGTCTAATTTTTGGTAGTTTTATTCCTTTTGTTAATACATTTGGTTCAATCATTTTATCATCTAACCCTAATAAATCAATTATAATTGTTGTTACTATAATTTTAACAGGAGATTTTATTATAATATATGGTCCATCATTTTTTAATATAAAATCATTTTCATCAAATTTATTAATTTTCTTTTTAAATTCTTTTAAACTATTGATAAAAATATTTTTTATTTCTTCAATTGTATAATTTCCTTTATTTATATCAAAATATTGATCTATAATTTTATCATCTTCATCTTTAATAGAATATCCATAACAGTTTTTATAATCATTTGGTATATTTGATATAAAATTATCTGAATAAAATCCACTTAAACCAATACTATATTTTCCATCTAAATGTATTGGATGTTCTAATCTTAATTCTAGTTTGGATGAATGACCAATTATTTTAAATAATTTCATCTTATTTAAATGGAGAAATTTTTAGAAAAAAAAGATAATATAAAATTAGAATCATATGATAAAAATAATAAAAATGATCAACCTATTAGATTATTAATTATAGGAACAAGTGGATCTGGTAAAACTACATTATTATTAAATTTTATTTACAAAAGATTAATTCCATATTCAAATTTATATATTTTTAGTAAATCATTAGAACAACCATCTTATAAATTATTACAAAAAAGATTTAAAAATATAGAATTAAATATTAATAAACAAATTTCTTATTTTTCATGTGATGATATGATTCCACTAAATAAATGTAAACCAAATTCATTAGTAGTTTTTGATGATTGTATTTTAGAAAAACAAGATAAAATTAAAGAATATTTTATAATGGGTAGACATAAAAATATATCATGTATTTATTTATCACAATGTTATTCAAAAGTTGATATGCAATTAATTAGAAATAATTTAAATATGTTATGCATTTTTAAACAAAATGAACATTATATGAAAAAAATATATAATAATTTTGTTGGATCAGATATGAAATTTGATAAATTTAAAACTATTTATAATGATTGTTGGAAAGAAGACTATGGATTTTTAACTATTAATTTATTAAAAAAATCAAATGATGGAAAATATATGAAAAATTTTTCTGATATTAAATAATGATAATGGCTTGTTGTATGTTTGATTCAATAATTGATAGAATATTTATTTTATTAGTATTATTTATTTCATTAGTATTTATATATTTAATGAAAATTACAGAAATAAAGTAAAATAAATTGTTTTTAACATAATTAGTGTTTATGTTAACATGATTTGTGTTTGTGTTAACATGATTTGTGTTTTGTGTTAACATGATTTGTTTTTATGTTAACATAATTTGTGTTTGTGTTAACATGATTTGTGTTTTGTGTTAACATGATTTGTTTTTATGTTAACATAATTTGTGTTTGTGTTAACATGATTTGTGTTTTGTGTTAATATGATTTGTGTTTATGTTAACATGATTTGTGTTTATGTTAACATGATTTGTTTTGAACCTAAATTTTTCTTTGTAATAAATGGATAAAATATCTGTTAATGAAGCTAAAAAATTAGATGATATTGAGAAAAAATTAATAAAAGAATTTAAAAATCAAATTAAAATTGAAGATAATTATGAAAAAATTAAACAAAAAGCATATGAACCTATAACATCAGCAATTGGTAAAGTTGAAAATAAAATTGGTGAAGTCTTAAATGAAAATAAAAACCTTATGGAATTAGTACCTATTGTTAATAATTTTGCCAATATATCAATACCAGAAACTGAAGAACTAAATTTACCTTCAAGTACTCCATTTAGACCAATCAGACAACCAATAATTCAAGAAGAATCGACATTTATTGACCCAAATTTAATTTCACCTCAAACATTAGATAAAATTATTGGTCCATTAGCACAAAAATATTTACCAAGAACAAAAGATGATAAATTTGGTTTATATTGGAATAAACATAAAAAATCATTTATGATTGGTGATAAAATAACTGTAATTGATAATGATGATTTAATAATTGATGATAAAAAATATAATGGAACACATGGATTATGGAGATTGTTAACTTATGAAAAGAAACCAGATAATAATTTATATACACAAGATGATTTAAATAATTATTCAAAGATTTTATGGGAGACTAATTCAATTTATAAAAATAATGATCCAAATAGTAAGAAACCAAAATCTAGTAAAGGTGATAAATATATTAATTTAATTAAACATATTTGGGAATTAAAAGGTGAAATTGAAGGTTCAGGAATCAGACAATATACAGAAAATAAAATTGAATATAGATTTATAGATGATTTAAATAAATTAGATAATATTATTAATTATATATATGCACAAGAAAAAGCTGGTAATAATAATTTTTTAAATGAAAAGAAAGCAATTAAAGACTTTATATCAAATAAATTAGATGAATTAATTGAAAAACCTGAAGGAATTAAGTATTTAAAAAGAATTTTGGCAAATATTTCATCACCATTATTAAAAGATGGATCAGGTATTTTAAATGATGTTATAAATAATTTACCTTTTGAATTACATGTACCTGGTTATCAATATCTAGGGCCTGGAACTAAATTAAATAAAAGAGTAAAAAGAGGTGATCCTGGAATAAATGATTTAGATAAAGCTGCTAAAGAACATGATTTATTTTACAGAGATCATAAAGATACAAAATCTAGAAATGAAATAGCTGATAAAATTTTACAAGATAAAGCATGGGATATAGTAACATCAAATGATCATGGAATTGGTGAAAGATTAATTGCATTACCAACATCAGGTGCTATGTGGATGAAAAGAAAATTTGGTATGGGTTTAGAAGTAGGATTAAAATTTTAATAAAATTAATTATGTTAATCTATATTATAAAAAACTATAAATTTTTTTCTTTATAAATGGAAAAAACAAATATAAACTTGACAGATAATCAAAAATCAAAAATAAAATTAGCATTTAAAAATAAAAGATCAGTTATAATTCAATTTAATATTGATCAATTTAATGAAAATGGAAAAGATATTATATTATTATCTAAAAGACAAATAAATAAACTAAATAAACATAAAAAATTAAATAAAGGATTAAGATTTGAATTTTCATATAATCAATTAAAAGAAATAAAAAATGGTGGATTACTAAAAGAAATTTTAGATTTTGCTGATAATATACCTATAGTTAAAAATTATACACCAAATGTTAGAAAAGGAGCAAAAGTAGTAAAAGAATCTATAATTCCTAAATTTAGAAATTTTGTTGATTGGTTAGATCATGAATTAAAAAATGTAGAAGGATCTGGTTTAGATAAAAAAACATTAAAATATATGAAACAAAATTACAAAAAAAATTTGAACCATTAACATTAGGTGAATTAGAAAAAATATGTAAAAATATAAAATATTTTAGAGGTGTATTTATGAGAGATATATTACCTAATAAAGTTAATAAATTTGAATGTGGAATTATAAATTTAGATTCATTTGATGGAAATGGAACTCATTGGGTTTGTTATTATAAAAAAGATAAAATTAAATATTATTTTGATTCATATGGAAATATAGTTAATAAACCACCAATAGAATTAGTTAAATATCTAGGAAAAGATAATATATTTTATAATGATAATCAAATTCAAAATTATAATGATCCACCAATTTGTGGTCATTTATGTATTTTTATATTAAATGAATTAAATAATAATAAAAAATTTGATAATATAATAAATAAATTAATCCTTAATAAATATGGATTCACAAAATATATTTGATCTGTTTGGAAGACAGAAAAAACATCCAATTAATATTAAAGAAGATTATATAAATTCTAAATTAAATATATTTTTTAATAATTTTAGTAAAAGTTTTAAGAGTCATGTAAAAAAGACTGAAAATCTAGTAAATGCTATTGGTTTATCAAAAAATTATATAAGTATTAATGGTAAAAGAATTGTTAATGTTAAACCAAGTATAAATAAATATGATGTTGTAATAAAATCAGAATTAGATGAAGTTTTAGATTCAATTATTAAAATTGGTAATGATCATTCAGAAACTAAAAAAGATTTAAATAAAATTACAGACTTTTTAATTAATATTGGAAAATATGTTGAAAATTTAGAAGAAAAATTAGAAAAAGAACTAAAATTTCTATTTGATGGAGTCAATGAATCCATAAAAGAATTAAATGCTGAAATAATACTAATTAAAGATGATATAGATAAATTACAATAATTATTTTATATAAATGGAGTTGATTTATTGTCTTAAATGTAAACAAAAAACTAATTCTAAAGATATTCAGATAATAAAATTGAAAAATATAAATGTCATTAAATCAAAATGTTGTATTTGTAATTCAAAGAAAAGTTGTTTTACAAAATTTTCTCCCTAATAAATGGCTCTATACAGTTCATTTGATTTATTCATTATCAGAAACCAAAATCAATTAAACAAAGATGATTGGGATGATATTTCTGAAAAATATGAGTTGAGTATTAATATGATGAGATTGTTTCAAAATAAATTAAATTGGCAAAAAATTGCTCAACATCAAAATTTAACTATAGATTTTATTACTGAATTCATAAATTATCAATTAAAAGATTATATTGATTTGATTTGTAAATATCAAGATTTAACTGAATATTTCATTCATGATTATGCATTTACATTAAATTGGGAATTAATTTTAGAACATCAAAAAATATCAGCAAAATTTATACTTGATCATGCTACTGAAATTGAATATTTTAAAAGTAAAAATGAAATTGATACATAAAAATTATAAAATTTGACATCATAAAATTATAAAAATTTTACTTGTTTTAAAAAAGCTTTTGATTTAAAAAATTTATCCTTAATAAATGGCTGATTACAAAAAATATGTAAATGATATTGAAAGAGCTGAATACAAAAATTTCTATCCATTATCTAAATTACATTTAAATGAACCTAATAAAAAAACTGAATTTAATATAGATTTTGGAGATGGATTTTGTACTTCTAAATTTCAATTTTATATATCTGGTAAATTGACTAAATCTGATGGAAATGCATATGATAATGGTGCTAATATAAAATTAATTGATAATTTTGTTCCATTTTTATTTTCAAAAATTGAAGTAAGAAAACATAATAAATTGATTGATGAAATTGAATATCCTGGTCTATTAAGTACAATTAAAGGTACTATAACTTATTCAAAATCAGAAATAAATCAGATAAATAATGGTTTTGAATCAAATTTTAAAAATAAATTTGAAGCAATTGGTAATTTATCTCATTTTGGATTAGGATTTTTTGAAAATGTAAATATTCCAATATACAAAGGAGGTTTTAATATAACATTAATTAGATCAGAAGATAATGATGCAATTTTTAGATGGAAAACTAAAAAGGCTGATGGATCTTATGATAATGCTACATTACCAACTGAAGGTAAAATAACAATTGATGAATTTTTTATTAGAGTTCCTATAATTGAATACAAAACAACAAGTAAAATTCAATTAATTAATGAACTAAGCAAATTTGAAAAAGTAAATTTTCATTTTAATCATTGGCAATGCATTGAACAAAAAAATATTACAGGAAAGAATTTAAGTTTTGATATAACAAATATCTATAGAAATATTTATAATCCAAAATTTATTATAATTCGATTTCAAAAATCAAGAACAAATGATCAGTTATTTGATACTTCTAAATTTGATAGTATGTATGTAAAAAATATAAGAGTAAAACTAAATGGTCATTATTACCCTGATGAATTGGAAAATTTTGATATAAACAATGAAAAATTTAGAATTATGTATGAAATGTATCAAGATTACAAAAAAGTTTATTATATTAGTAGTAAAATGTATTATAGTCCAACAGAATTTCTAGATAATAGACCAATTTATGTAATTGATACTACAAAAAATCCAACAAATATTTCAAGTTCAAAAAATGATATTATTATTAATGCAGATTTTGATTATGATATAGTAGCTACTAGTAAAACAAATTGTTATATTATTATTGTATCTGAAAAATTACTTGAATATAATATAATCAAAAATGATATTACTGAAATTATTTAGAATGAATTATTACTATTTTAGTCAAATTTATTGAAAAAATACTATTAAAATTTTAAATTACCTTATGAAAAGTCGACTATTAATTTTATTGAAAAAATACTTATAAAATGTGATAATTTTTTTTGTTTTTAAAAAAATTTTATTTTGTAGAAAATTTAGGCATATTTGTTAAAAATTTCATTAAAATTGCATATTTTTTAAGACAATTTGACAAAAGCTGAAAATTGGCCAAAAAATGGCAAAAATATTGCATAATTGTATTAAAAAACTGTGAAATTTGTTTGATTTTTGATTGTCTCCAAAAGTGTCCTAGAAGTAACATGATACTATCTACTTATATATATATATATATATATATATATATATATATATATATATATATATATATATATATATATATATACATATATACATATATATCAATTTGAACGAACGGTGTTTTTGGCTTCTAGGGACCTCAAAACGAAAAAGTAACATGGTCCCGGGCTTAGGTCTTACCGTGACTACTACCGTAATAGCGTATTCCCTATAGGGAAATTCGCTAAAATGGCAACCTACAATTTTATATGGCCTAAATGCAATTATGACTTGAAAAATACCTCTAAATATATTACTGTATGTCTAGGCCTAGTTTTTTTTTTTTAGCTAACATCCGACACCCATGAAATCCTAGACTAAACTAATAATATTTTGGTCCAACGGTATTGCAGGTCCAACTTCATTCGCTTCTGGTGACATTCACTTCCGTTCAGGATAGTACATTTTAATTGGTTTAAAACGTCAATATGTTATAATATTGAATTATATATAAGAAAACAACGTTTCTGGCAAACACTGCCGATTAAAGCGATGTTGAGATAAAAAATATATTGTTTTTGTGTCAGGGTAGGCCAATTAAAGCGGAGAACGGTTAAAAGGTTACCGGTTAAGAGGGAGTCTACTGTATAAAAATAGCGTTCAGCATTTATTGTAAGATTTACCATACATTGCAAAAACTCTGTTTTGGCATGATTCCTTACAGAGTTCATGTACTTTTAATAAGATATATTTATCCAAATAATAGATTTAATATTTCATGCAACTTCTTAGTTGTTTTAGCAAACAAGAATAATCAACAGCCACAACATTTAAAGCCTTTAGATCTACCCAGCTTTAACTATTACTATTATTATTTATGGTTTTATACATAAATATGGTAAAAATGTTGAAAAGGTTATTTAATATTGTTGTTATGTTTTGAGTCATTTCTATGAAAATATATGTCACATTTCAAAACTCATTTAGAAGTATCAGTTTTATTTTAGTACCAACAATAGAAAACATAAATTATTAAACTTTTAATTAGAACTAATAGTGTCCAAGACTTATTGACTTCACTCATACAAAGTTTCAGCACTTAACTTTTATTCTAAATTGGCTATTTGTCAAGATGTTTTAAGCGAAACATTGAGTTTTTTAAGCCAATCTTACCGAATTTTCCGTCTATTGACTAAGACAAGTTGGCCGACTGTGCTTCACTTTGTAATGCTAGTTAGATAAGCGTGCTCCATTGGTCTTATGTGATCGTTTGGGTTTCTATGCCCGGAGATTGGCAACAATTTCCTTCTGTCTAGAACATGAACAGATCATGTGGCAAGGGGAAATTGTCATAGTGAAGACTTACCTTATGTTTTGACGACAACTTACTCTTAATATCTAGGCCTACTTTGCAACTGGTATAAATTAGTTTTAAAGATGCCTGGGGGATAATCTAGGTATCATCATCTTTCTGTGAATAAAAGATGTATTGAGATTTCTTCCACCCTGGGTGTAAATTTATAGTCGTGAACTGTCTTGTCCCTCAACGCTGTTTGATCTGTTGCAGCCAGGAGAGTTTGTCCACACGCTGGGCGACAGCCATGTTTACCTGAACCACCAAGACGCCCTCAGGGTCCAGCTGACTCGCACTCCCCGCCCGTTCCCCATCCTCACCATCCGGCGAAAGGTCAGCGACATTGAGGACTTCAAGTTTGAAGATTTCCAGCTTGAAAACTATAACCCCTACCCGAAGATCGAAATGGAAATGGCGGTTTAGTGTGATATGCAAATGTTTTTGTGTAGACCTATTATTGTGAGCAAACTCATCCCACTATTTGTGACGACATGGTATGTACTACCATGCAAAGTAAGTTTTAATCAGCATTTAGTTTTATGTTTGTGATTTTTAAAGTAGACCTACTAATGTTAAAAGTTTGCTTACAGATGATGAAAAACTTAAGATTTTCTCCAAACTTAAGGTTTGGATTTTTAAAGAAAACTTGTAAATACAAATTCATGTTCCTAAACAGGTTTACAAAATATTTTAGACCGAGATAATATCGTTAAAGGGAGGTATTTTACTTTGCCAATTTTTATAATAGCTCATTAATTAATTCTTAATGTTAGTTTATTAAAGAGTAATTTGGCAAATCACAGTTAAGTGATATCGTCATGATTGTATAATCAGTTGTAGAACAGTCTTAAAGAAAAATATTGAATTCAGAAAACCTATGTGTCATAAAATTACATATCCAGTCTAAATTTAGTTTAAACTTGTTATGTTTTAAAATTTTCTGTTATTGATTTAGTATAGTGACTTTTTATACCAGTATTATTCAATAAATGTTTTATATAATACATTTAACTTTTCTTGATCATCCGTTGTTAACCATGTGAATGTATTGAATAATATCATTGTTATGAAATTTTGGTAGATAAAAAAAACCAAAATGCGTTGGTGGCTTATAAGTATGTATACCTAAAGAGGTTATCAATTAATTATTAATTGATCAATTAATTGTAACAATCACCTCAGACCGAGCATTTTCTCGGCAAAATTTAACAATTAATTCATCGTAGTAATGATATTAGCCACAGACAGTGTTCTAAAAAGCTAAGCAGAAAAGTCTTATTTCTATTCAAGGTGACCTCCTTCGCTTCGCTCACTCTCCTTTCAGAGTAAAGCTTATAGGTGCTGTACTCTGATAAAATTAATTGAACCACATATAGAACTGTAACACATGGATTCTTCTTTTATGGTTAACAGTTGATTTAATCATTGTTTACTCATCACATTGTTTTCTAATTCAATTGCAACCCTATGAATTAATTAGTGTTTATCCTTTTACTTTGAGCGGAATTCACAAACCTTCCTCACCTTTAAATGGCCTCCAACCTTTCTTAAACTGGCCTCAATAAATAAAATGAAATTCTCAAACTTTCCTCTAACCTCCCTCACAGAGAATAGCACCACTATAACTAATTCAACTGGCATCAACTGACATTTTGGTAGAATTTCGACCAGTCGGCAATCTATCTATCTTCTTATTTCTATAAGGGTTTCGTCTGTTACGTCCCTTTTTCTCACGACCTACTGAACCGATTTTTAAGATTGAGGTGTCATTTTAAAGCTTAGGATACAGCGCAGTGACGAATCGTAATTAATGCGGTCATATTCTTTCGGGCTTCGCCCCCCTTGCCTTTGATTTATTTCTAGAGGGCGCTTTAAAATGTTGACCAACTTTTATTGCAAGTTATTTAATATGAATTGTAATTTAACAGCTGATTACCTTCAGATGAATTTTAAAAGCCAGATAGTAAAAAAAATAAACGGTATCAGTTAACTGACACATACTTTCTCCCAAGAATATAAAAAAGGTGTTAAAAGCTTCAAACATTAATGTCTTGATGACTCAGTCGGATAGCTACCATCTGAGCAGCGCGAGTTTGACCCTACGCGCGTCTGTGACTTTTAACAACGTACTGCGCTTACCGCTAAACGAAAAATTGAATTTTCTCCGCAACCCACTTGACGTAGAGCAATAATTTAAAATACTGGATTATTTAGTTTTTTTAGCTTGATTTAATGGTGATAAGTAAAATTTATTTCAAAATAACAGCTATTTTGATAATCCCAAAAAATTGGTTTTTTAACACTTTTTATTTTATAACTTTTGAACGCGCATTTTCTCGGAGATGCGGGTGGTGTCATTTTAATCAGCATTTTAATCCTAATAAACCACAAAATTTTAATCAAAATCGTTAGAGCCGTTTTTGAGAAATTTTGATTTTTCACGTTTTTTGAGGGTTTTTGGGGGTAAACTACCCTTAAAAATCAAAAATTCAAAAAAATGAAAAAAACGCCTGGAATTATCGTGGGTTTGGACCTACATACCAAATTTCACCAAAATCGGACCATTGGGGCATTCTCTAGCTCTGTTTACATCCAGACACACAGACACACACACAGACAGACATCACTCCGAAAACCACTTTTTTGGACTCAGGGGGCACCACAATGGATAAATCCACCAACAACTCAAATTCGAAAATTTTGACGAAAACAATACTTTCTCCATATACTATGGTATAGGGGGAGAAAGTAAAATAGATCTCTGTCACTTCATAATCAACATTCACGTAATACTGTAGGTGAGTTTCACTCATACAGAATCATAAAATGCGCAATTTGCGCACGGGCCACCTCGTAGTCTATATATTATTAGGCAAACATAATTCTGTTCCTCCTTTTTTCCTGCTTGTGTGCATCATACGAAAAAGCTGCTGCACATACTTTTAAAAAGGGAGTGCCCTGCAGATGAGCAGAATCCCATTAAAAATAACTCTCATTGGCCCCCAGCTCTACGCCATAAAGGCTTTCAAAGTTTTAATGTTAATCTTATGGAAGAATGGTAATTGATTGAATCATTAGACAGCTGTTGTAATAGCAAGTGCTAGGAAGAACAGATGTTTAAGCTATAAAATATTTGTTTAACTAATTGGCTCAGTAACATTTTTGGTCAATTTTTTTGTTTAATATTGGATCAAGTGACATTTTAATCGAATTTCGTCCAGGAGGCAATCTCTAGCACTAGTAATTCAATAACATGGTTGATTGATCTCTTACAAATCATGTAAATTGCAAATAATGAGGGTAGTTGACCATCTCTAGTGGAATCACAGAGAAAGTTAAGCTATAATGGATTGAAAATAAATAATACAACCGTCGCAGCAGACCTGTGTACTCAGCGAATTTCCAAATTAGTAGTATTAATTATGACCAGATAAACCTGTAAACCAAATATCATCACAAGCTCATAAATAGGGAAATCTAAATTATATACTCCTGCATGTGTAACTGACTCATTGTGGTATCAGAAATTCGTCAAATGTCGGTAAAGTAGATTAAACAATCTCAATAATACAGGTTGGTAAGTTTAGTTTTCGCTTGGGTATTACTGTGTAGTAAGTGCTATATGAGTGATTGCAACTGAGGTCAGTAATGGAGTCTATGAAATGTGCAGTACCTTGGTTAGGACATAACAGTCAACATGCTGTTTGTCGCAGCGCAGACCACCCGAACACCCCTATTAAGAAATACAGAACTAACCTAAAATATTAACGAATTGTGCCATTATAGGTAAAGCTGTCTTTCAAGTGAGAGTAATTTCAATGTACAGTGTGTACCAGAAATCCCCTTTACAGACCGGAAGTCCCTAATTTCTAATACAAACCCCAACTTTTAATTACATCTTTAAAATTGATACTTAATTTTAAGACATACAATTTGATCTTGTACGTTTAATTCGAAAGGTTTAGAGAACATTGGCGGTTGAAATTTAGATTTTTCCAATAAGATTAGATTTTTCCAATAAATTATCCAAATATACCCTTAACATACTTGGTTAAGCAAACATGTCTCAGAACAAAAATGTCTTACACCCTCTTTTAAATATGTTTCCAAAATAAATTTTCAGTTTTGTCCTTAATTATTTCATGTTTTTCATAAAATATACAACATGACGGAGATTAGTAAAACTAATCACTTGATAATTGATGTTTTAAGATAGTACATTATTTAATATGAGGTTCTTGGATATTTTCATGCTTAAAAAGTTCTGTTTTATGCAAAATGTTCTGATATAATGGATGTGATAATTTTCCCAATTTTTTTTTTAAAGGAAAAATTTAATTCCAATCGTTTTTTTCTTCTAAATCGTCAGGATCAGGGTTTTAAAAATTAAATTTTAAAGTCGCCTTGCAATTATGTCTGGTCCACTCTGTACAATGAAATCAGTGTCAACTGGTTTACCTACAACGGCACAATTTGTTTTATAAGAGGTGCACGGGTGGTATGGGACACCAAGGAAGACAGTATCATATTTGCACGATAGCGCTCCCTAAGATTGGTTCTTTACTTGGGATGGCACTTAATTTCTAAACAACTCATTAGGAAATACATCATTGACTTAACGTGATAGCACGCTAATTTAAATTTCATGTAAAATACCAGATTACACAATGTATTTCTCTTTTAGTGCGTACTAGGTTAACGTTTAGTTAAAAAAGGTGGCAGTACAGTATTTCCATTTAAACTTTAGAGCTTTTTTAATTCCTGCCCCACAGAAAACTATCTGAGTTTGAGATTTAGCGACCAAACACTTTAACCCAAAAGAAATATGACATTTTATTCGTGTATTTTCGCCAGTGGCATTTTTTTTATGTGTTGACGGGGAACGGTCCAAACCCCAGTCTTGTTACTATCTAACATCGACCAGTTAGAAAGCATCATTAATCAATAGCCCAATGACAAATGGCAACTGGGTCCGGAAAGATGCTTTAAAAAGCTACTAACCTTTCTCAGGATCGAACCGGCAACCTTTGGATTAACGGATTGCTCTGTTATTCCTCGGGATTGCAACACAACCAATTGAAGGATAGTAACCAAATAGTTTTTTTTTTTTTTTTTTTTTTTTTTGTGTATAGTAGTGGTCTTTTTTGCGGGTTTCATCCACTTTGTTAAGATTTCCAATTGTTTTGTTTTATGGAATTTGTCATTGTTTTAGATGATGTACTGCACACTTTTTAATCAGTTTATCACTTTAATTTTTTCATAAATTTTTTTATATTTATTTTATAATTTTTGCGCTAAATACAATAAATTACAAGTATTCTTCCCATTCCAAACCTTCATTTTAATCTATTTCAATGAAAACTAATACTTTAAAACTAATCAAATTCCTGCCAAAACTCCTATGTTACGATTATTATCATACTACTTAAGTCAACAATAATCTTACTCAATACCTTACTTATTATGCAAAACTTATTTACAGAACATCCACTCTATCATCTGAATTATAAGTTCAACAGCTTTAAGTAAATACTTATACAATACCTACATAATAAATTTATTCCCAACTCCATTGACCTTTAAAGAATTCAGGGGAATTAGGAATAGGGTTTGGAGAATGAGCCTCTGAAAACGAGCCGTAGGCGAATATATTTTCACAAACTCATTTATTTTGCGTTTTGCATAATACCCACCAATTACAATCACAACCAATATTTTCTAGAATTTTAATTGTTCATGAAAAGTGGTTACTATCCGGTTCTGCCTTTGACGTGGCTAAGGGTACCAATTATATTTATTTGTAGTGTGTTCAGTATATGCGACTTTTACAACAATTAATAAATTCTGGGCAACTCCTAAGGGGCATGGGGGCGGAGCCCCCATTGAGCCGTAGGCGAGTAAATGTCTATTCTCCTTATGATAAATGTAGGGAAAGAGTATGCAGGTATGCTGCCATGGGGAACACTAAAAGTAGGTTTATAGCATAAAAAAAATTATTTCGACCATATGAAGCCATATACTAAGTTTCATCAATATCTGTCCATTGCGAACGAAACGTGTATTGCTAAAGGAGTTTGCCTATTCTCCATATGATTAACATGGGAAAAGAGTATGCAGGTTTGCTGCCATGATAAGCACAAAAAACAAGATTTTTTTACCATAAATGGATGAATCTCAACCAAATGAAGCTGAATACCAAGTTTCATCCAAAAACATTGGTTAATAAGTGGAATATTAACACATCCTTATTCTCTATAAGATTAACATTGGAGCCTCAAAATACAACGTACTGTCTTTAGACTTTTTAATATCTCGGTAACCAATGGAGATAGAGCAAAGCTTCAAAATACTAAATTGTGTGTGTTTTTGAGCTAAATCCAATGGTCAAAATAAAAATTTAAACTTTTAAAAATTACATATGAAAAATGCAAAAAAATCCATTTTTGGGGTACAAAACCCCCCAAAACTACCCCTTCCGATAGGTCGATATGTCTGGTTTACGAACTCATCCGCCAAAAACACTGTATCGGAAAAGAAAATCACGATCTTGAAAATGCCCCTTTTTTGCACTAAATGTATCTGTTGAGCTTACTTAGACAAAAGTTGTGGCTGGTTGTAGGAGGAGTTAAAAACTTCAATAAAATAAATTAAATAGTAAAAATAAATTTCAATGAAATATATTTGTATTTTTTTAACAATGTTTCTTACTACTAACCTTTGGACTCTAAAAAGTTAGGACTATATACTTACAGTCTACAACTAAGTGATATAGATTTTTGTCATTACTGACATAGATATTTTATCTAAAATATCCAGCAGGTTGTGTCCAGTGTAAAAAAGCTGGATAGTTTTAGACTTATCTCTATTTGATTTTGTTTTGTTAGATACCAAATTAGAATTGTGTAATTAAGAAACCATGGTCAATGAAAAGGACTTTGTTATGTGGAAAGGAGCTTTTAAAAACTTATCGCACAAAGAAAACGTAGACATTCAATATTTAATTCCGAATCGCAGTTCAAATACTAAAATAACAGATAAAAAGATATTGTTTGACCACTGCTTCTTTATCCCCTCTTCTGAAAAACAGTTTGATGATTAGCCCACTGGACTTAGGATGACATACGTAATAAATCCCTCTGACTACATATGCTGTGACTATGTGCTGTTTAGGTCAAAATATTCCATTTTTTTATATTGTGATTGATGTGTGCAATTGGTGATATTTTACTACTCAATATTAATGAAGGAAATATAAAATGGTGTGTTTCAACCTCAAACCTCCTCAGATCTTCAAGGCCCTTACAGCAGTAGTCTGGATATCACAGTAGAGGTAAACAAAATTAATGAGTTAAAACTTAACCTAAGGTTCAGTTTACAAGTTATTTATGAAAACGTGATCTACTTTCTTTAATAACTCTTAATATGTAAGCTATTTTTTTTTTTAAAACTTTGTTGCAATACGTGGGTGTACAATATGTGGGCAATGTGTACACTATAATTCAATAATATAAATTATTTTATTTCATCTTTAAAATCGGCTGTTCTAATCAATTCTCTAAATCAACATTATGCCATATAACTGTTTTCATAAAACTATCCTTGCTTTAAAAAAAATGAAACCCCTATACATAATCTCAATATTTAATTTCATATGAATAGTACAGTACTTCCATGTTGTGTAGTCCTAACCTTACCAGTAATATGCTCCTTAAAACATTAAAATACTTAATTAATAATCATCTAATATGTTTTGGGAAACCTAAGTCACCTTTTGGCAGCTCGATAGATAAAGAAATAAGCAAAATAAAATTATACTTGTATCCTATACTCAAATACAAGAAAGGTATGTTTGTATGTCCTTGTAATTTTGAATTTAAACTTTTAAAATTTGAAAAGAGTTGATGAAAACAGCTGACTAAACTGACAAAGTATGAACCACGTGCTTAGGAACAAACGTGCGGTTTTCCATTGTAGCCAATTGCTGAATGATACTATAATAAACAATTTATATTTTTTAAATCTATACATATTTTCTAGGTTATAGGCTAAGGGGTTTTTTTTTGTGTAGAAAACTCCTCCTACAATTCTCAACTGCTTTTCAAATTATTGGTGTTGTTGGATAGGGCTTGGTCTGTAGTTGCTTCCGCCGAAAGTTGATGAGAATCAGACCTAAAATAAGGGCGCTATCCACAAATTAAATTTGAAATTTTCCCATTCTAATAACATTGAGATTGGTTTGAGCATTTTAAACATATGTTAACGTACAGCTGTAGTTTTTGGTGATCACTGATATTCACAATACTGGATTGGTCAGATGTCATTGATTTAGAACTAAATGTAACTTTAGTGTTGTATCAAAATAAATTGCTCTATGCCGAGCAACACGTGCACTAGTTGTACTTAGTATTGGTGATAATGATTGTTTAGGTAAATTAAAGGAAAGTAAAAAGGTAAAACAACAGCATAATTTGTAGAATTGCAATTGAATTTAAAAACCAAAGAGTAACTATGATTAAATCAGCTATTAACCATATAAATAGAACCCATGTGTTACAAATGAGCTTGTTGTGAAGGCGAGTGAGCGGAGCAATTGAGCTCGTCTCCAAAAAGAAGACTTTGAGCTTGCCATGTTAGCGCACGGTATATGACTGATATTATTACTAAAAATCATAGTATTATATAGGATAACAATATTCTACAAAAAGTAGAGTTGTTTAAGTTTGCCGAGCAAATGGCCCCCAAGTACTAAATGTATAATCGGAGGGGGGATAGAGAGAGGTGTCTGAATAATTATAATTAACTGACTTTTTGCATTTGTCATTAACCTGGGAGAGTAGTCCGGCAGATATGTGGAAAGATTTGATGATAGAGATCTAAAATTTCGAACACAAACACTAAATGTACAAAGGTTTAAATTTTGATAGGAATAACACTAAATTTTTTTATGATTGTAAATTTGCAAACACCTCAAACTTATAATAAATAAAACAAAATGTTTATTATTATTTAGTAACAATATTAGGTGATTTTAGTATTCGATTTTAAAATTAGTTTTATTGCAAGATACAATTTAATAAATTATAACATATCCTATTTACAATAAGAACCCTTATTTTTAACATATAGCAGCTAAGTTACTATCTTGGTTGCTGTCACAGACATTATGGATCATCTTTTTGCTGAAAATTCAACTTCAGTTGAGTCCTGCAAACCCAGACTAATGTACACTGAATGGTGTTCACTTTTGCAAAAATTCTGGGTTATCATGAAAAGGAGTAAAATAGAAAAAAGTATAAATATTTTACTTTATTCCTATTAAAAACATTTATTTATTGCATTATACACAGTTAAAAAACTAAAAACTTCAACATCTTCTACTAAAATAATCTTTGTCACTTTGTGAAAAGTGTCACACAGTACGCTGGCCGATGCCATGGCACCTTGGCCTTGTGCCTTGTATCACACTTCACTGCTCCGGCATGCTTCCTGAGTTATCCAGAACTATGGGGTTTCGATGTCCAGGTTTGCAGGACTCTACTGTACTTAGAAAAAATCTCTTATATAGATGGGAAACCATGTAAAAGAGACATTTTTAACTAGACTACAATGATGTTAATAACTGACAATATTAAAAAAGAAATAACACAAAAGGTTGCACCGTTAGAAAAAATCTAAGAATAGCTAGTATATAAAGTATATTATGTTGACGCGGGACATGGTACTGACAGTCACGATGCAACACAATTCAAGTCAATCCCCACCACTATGGCAGAATGAATCATAGGACAATCACATGCAGATAGTGTCTCATAGTCGGTGACATAAACTAGGGTGTCACCTACCTCGAGGTCAAATGCCTCAAAAGGAATATAAAAAAGTTTTCTGTATAAAGAATATTTTTGTTAGAAAAATCTAACGACACAACCTCTCCTTGGTTAACGTTTACATTTTGAGATTAATAAACAGATCATTTTGGATAGTAGCTCTCGTTAGGTATTTTTTTTCTGGTCTTAAAACTATAATAATAATCTTTATTCCTTTTCAAAACAATACATAAATGAAACATATATGGCTCTTCAAATATAAATAATAAAAACAATTTAACTTACAATTAAATCAAATTAAGTACCAAACAAAATTTTTAATTGAAAAGAAATAATACACACCCAAGAGAAGCGCAAAAACTTCTGTATTAGGGTGGGAGTCTCCCTAGCAAATAATATTCTAACTATACAGAATATACATCTTATGCATATAAATCCAATTATTCCCATGTGGTATTCATAAATAATTAAATTTGCAAAAAGGACTCAACTGAAAAAAATTGAAAACAGCACTACCCTGCTAAAAAAAATTAAAATGAGGTTAACAATATGAAGAATCCAGTAAATAAAAAAAACAAAAACACATATGGAAAAATTATAAACAACATTTTACAACTCTGTATACAAGATTTCTTCATTGCTCTTTGTTAAAGCCGCGTCCGCACTGGCCGAACATTTTCGGCGAACAAAGTTCTTCCGAACTTTTGTTTGTTCGTTGCTAACCTTTTAGAATTTAAATCATATGACCGGTTATTGTTCGATAGGAATTTTTGTTGATTTTTTGTGTTTGCCGAACAAGTTCGCCACGAATGTTCGGCCAGTGCGGACGCGGCTTTACAGCCACTTTTTCAAAGATTTTTAAACCTAATTAATGTTGTACAGTTTTTATATTGAGCGGAAGATTATTGTAAAACTTTAGGGATAAATAAACAAAAGATTTTTTAAACAATGTACAATTAGGCTTAGGTAGACGGAAAAAATTCTTTAATTGTTGTCTGGTGGCATAATGATGAATATTGTCAACTATGGGCCCTGTATTTCCACTCAATCTATAGGAAACAGAAAGCACCTTAAAAATGTATAAATGTCTTAATTAATGGTAAAATGTGATTTCTAAATAAAGGAAGAGTATGGTCAAAAATGCTTGCATTAGGTATTAATCCTATAAACTTTTTTGCAAAATAATTAAAACATTCAATTTGACACATATGTACTGTCATACAAAGAAATACCATATTGAAGTTTAGAGTCAATTAGTGAGAAGTAAACTTGCTTTAAAGTAGCTAAAAGGCATAGATATTTTGAATGAAAAAATGTTCTAAGCAAGTACCTTGAGGATTTTTTTTTAATATGCAACATGTAATTTCCAGGATAAATTCTCATCTATGCTTAAACCCAAATACTTAGTGCTGCTACATTGCCCTATATCATCACAGTCACAATTATATCTCAAACAGTCAATTTTGTGGAACTTAAGAAAATTTTGAAAATGACCTCTGTCAGATAAAGAAAAAAATTATAAATATTGTTCTAGAAACATTCAAAGAAAGCATAACTTATCCATCCTTTTGAAAATTAGTTTAGAAATTGTCGATGGATTATATATTATTAATTTCATGCTTTTTTTTAGGTAAATCTATTGTGGCTAAGGGGAAACACTACTGAAAGGCCCCTTCCATTTAATAATAAATGTAGTAATTATTTAAAAAGTCGATTGTTATCAAAAGCATTCTTTAATAATCAAAATTATATTCTAAATGCTTGGAATTAACCTACAGGGCTTATTTTAGATATGATTTTCAGTTGCACATCAGTTTTGAGAGGTACACCTGATCTGTTGTAAACCAGGTAAACATGATTTGACACTGCAAAAAAAGTCACGTTTACCTGATTGCTTTAAAATTCTAAATTTACGAGGGCCGTTTTTTTTCAACTTCTGATGGGCTATAAATAAAAGGCATGTTCATGTAAAACAATAATTTTAGTACCAACAGACTGGTACACTTAAGGTTACTTTTAGACATAATCGCCAAAGAGATTGAGACATTAGTGATATCTGTGGACAAGGTTTTCAATACCCTCTTCAAAGAAAGTTGCCGCCGGCCGGGAATTCCGTATTCAGAGCAAAAATTCCAACAAAAAATTTAAAAAAAGTTCAAACATTTTTTTAAAAGTCCAAAGAAACAAACAAAACTCAAAAATTTTGTAGAAAAAGCAGTAATAGTGAATCTGTGGTTTTCTTTCACAATTCTCTCAACTCGTTGAACAGGTCGTTTCAAATGGTTGTTTCAAATGACCTGGTTCAAAGAATTGACAGAAATGTTCAAGAAAACCACAGATTCACCATTACTGCTTTTTCTACAAATTGTTAATTTTTTTGTTTTTTTTATTAAAAAATTTTTTTTTTTTATTTTGTTGTTGTTAATATTTTGCTTTGAATACGGAATTCCCGGCCGCCGGCAACTTTCTTTGAAGAGGATATTGAACACCTTGTCCATAGATATGACAAATGACTCAATCTCTTTAGTGATTATGTCGAAAAGGAACCTTAAGTGTAACAATCTTTTGGTACTAAAATTATTGTTTTAAATGAACATGCCTTTTATTTATATCCCATCGGAGGTTGAAAAAAAACAGCCCTCGTCATTTCCTCCTTTTTTTCTCAGCTCGTGTGCATCGTAGGATAAATCCGCGCATACCATTAGAAAGGTATAGTCCTGTAGATGAGGAGAATCACATTCTAATTCACATCGGACTCCAGGGCTACGCCCCACAGGCTTTCAAAGTTTCAATGTTAATCTTATGGAGAAAGGAGAATTGAATAAATCATAAGACAGCTGTTATAAAAACAACTGCTATAGAAAATAAGAAAGAACAGATGTTTTAGTTCTAAAATGTTTTAAGCTTCTTGGGTCCAGATCAACTGAAATTTTTATCGAATTTTGATCAAGAGGCGATCTCTAGTAACAATTAATATAAAAATAATAATATAACAATTAATATAAAAATGTGTATATATATATATATATATATATATATATACAATTTTAATTTTTATACATATATATCTTTGATTAACGATATTTCAGTGTAATGGATCAAATCAAGAAATGTGAAAAGGAGGTAGGGGTCTTCAACAAAAACAATAGCAAAATCAATGACATCAAAGGTGCAGCACTAAAAATATTCAAAGCAAACCACTCATGTGTCAAGATAAACAACATGATGTCAGAGGTGCAGGACCTCTTCAATCAGCTGTTGGTGACACCTACCTTGGTTTGTTATAGATACATTGGGTGAAGTATTGTAATAGTGCACGTATAATCAAATGTGTATGATCATACTGCTACAGAAACATTTTTATATTGATTTTACAAACAATACACCACTTGCAATTATCAAAATATAAAAAATGATATTTTGTATTTATAGTATTTTGTAATCAACAAATTTATTATAAAATAATATAAACAAACAAAAAGTTTGTTTTATTCACTGTATCACAAAAATGTGAAAAAATTCTCATAAAGTGTAATTGACAAATATTTATAATAATATTTGATTTTTATCATAGTTATATAGGCCGGTATTACACTATCATAGTTCTATGATAACAATAAAATATTATATCTGTTTCTCAATTACACTTTATAAAAATTTTTCACATTTTTGTGATTAAATAAATAAAACAAACCTTTTGTTTTTGGTTTTATTATTTTATAGTATGACAATTAAAATTGGTAGATTGTTTGTAAAAACTTTTTTTAAAGTGTTTTTTTTAGCAGTATGTATGATCATAGACATATTATATAGGTGAACTATTATAATATTTGACCCATTACACTGTAATAATTTTAATCAAAGATGAAATATCTATGACATAGAACTATGATGGTGTAATACCGGCCCAACATTTATATAAACCTAATCTAAATGTGGCTCCTTAGGTGCCGGCCTCTGAGCTAATTGTTGTAGATGAATGTGTATAATGATTGCACAAAATATTATATACAGGATAAGTCACTGCTGAATATGATAATTTTAACAGTTGATTCTATGGGTGTGTTGCAGCTCGTACCGCAGTCACTTATGCCGGCCGTGGGGAGGGTAGTAAATGAGTCATAAGTACAAGCCAATCAGAAAGTGCCAAGGTGGCCCTGGGATGAGGGTGACAATGGCGAAAGTCATCCCCGTATCTCTAGGATGTAATGTTAAATTTCTAATGAAAAAAGATTTCTTCACATTTAAAAAATATTTTAATATCTATTAAATTAAACCACACTGGAGGGCGACGCATACTCAGAATAATCTTATGAATCAATTAATATTTAGAGTCTAAAAACATTAAAATACATTAAAAACAAACTGTAGCTTTTACCATGTTCAACATTACTTTGAACATTTCACATTGAATATACAATTTTCGTAGAATGTAGTAAAAATAATATTTAAAAATATATTTCTCATAATTTAGTAGTTATTATCAATTGTAAGCGATGGCTTGTGGATGCGATATTCCCTGGCAGGGATTAACGTCCGCACTAGTGAAGACTAGTTCATCCATAAAGACCATCCTCATAATTAGACCATTTCGTTTATATGAGATTGAAATTGTGGTTCGGATCCCACGCTAAACTGTCGGTCCCTATTGTCGGCAGATGACTTGTTGGCCACTGAGAAGGTTGTGGGGCGAGGGGATATTTACATCCAAAACCTACTGGTCAGTTTGTTAACTAAGGAATAAAAACAAACGTAGATTGTACTATTCTACTTAAAAACATTTTGCTAAAAAAAGTAAAAATTATCTTTGTTGACAAACCAACTAGCCTAATTCAATGTAGAGAAAGACAGCTGACTGCAAAAAAAAGAAAACAACGTTATTTTTGTATGGCTAGCTATGGGCATGTTGCCATGAAGCCAATAAATAAATAAATAAAATAAAAAAAACAACGTAGGGATGCTGTATGTTTTTGGTTTTGTTGATACCTTAACATATGGTAGAAGAAAACCAAAAATAAAAAGCAAATTATTTTGGCCAATGGCATGCCTCACCCCGCAACACCCTCTCTGGCCAACAAGTCATCTCCGGACAATAGATACCATTGGCTGTTGGGCTATTAATTAACAGTCCTGTCTAAAGAGAATGTTGGCCTTAGTCAGTAACAAGACTACAAGATCGCTCCACAATCATCATACACTCATCTTTCATTCATACATGGCTTAAACTACCTATTAGTTAGGTCGCCATTTCAATAAAGGAATTAAAGGAATTGCAAATAGAGAATAGAATATTCATTAGTAAGAGACCCACTAAGAAGTAAAAGAGCAGTTTCTGAATCGTATATTTTAGTAGAATCGTATATAAAAAAAAGCTATGAGTACATCCTTATCATTTTATTCGAGTGCAAGCCCTAGAACCAATAGTTCAGTCCTCTAAGAGTTCAGTTCTGCCACTTGATTTGACAGTGTGATTGTCACAATTTCCTTAAGACCATTTTGTGGACAGATAAATCAAAATTCACTTGTGATGGTGTTTTTTTACTTACACAACGATTATTTATTACTATGCTACAGAAAATTCTCACCTGATATATGAATCTTCTAACCAAGTAAGGTTCAAAGTAAAATTCTGGATTGGACTCACTGGAAGCGGATCATAGGACCTTATCTTGACCTACCAACAGCCTTAAATGGTATTCAATACTTGGGTTTTCTAACTGAAACCTTCCCATTGCTCCTTCAAGACTTGCTATTGGATTTACATCAGCACATCTTTTCCTAAGCTGACGATGCACCCCCACTCTTCAATGTCGAGGTCTACCATTTTAGAACACCGTTCATTTTAACCTCTCATTTTAAATATAGTAGTCAAGGGGTATAAGTCTGGACACCAAGCAATTGTTCCTCCTTTTCCAATCCACTTGTCAAAAAATACTACTGATGACAAAAAATTATCAAGGTCCAATTTTTTTACCTTCTCCAAGCCTTACCCCTGACCATAGTTGTATATTCCATCAAGGGAAACTTTGCCAAAAACCAGATTCATGATGAAATTTGGTGTTATTTATTTTATATGATATACTTTATTTAAAACTGATGAATTCAGTGAACGATACAAATTAATCTTGTATCATTGAAATAATAAAATGTCTTCCAACACTACTCGATATATTTGCACTTATTGGGCCTGATGATGACCGGTGTGACTGGTCAAAATCGATCGCCATTTTAAGATCTTTTATATATATTTACCATCTTGTAAACAATTACAGTATAAGTATAAATATATTTGAGTAGTGTTGGAAAAATTACAACAATTAGTGCTAAATTAATTATTGCTTGGGGGAAATTAATTTTTTGAATAACAATCATTTTCAACTAGCACATCATTTTACAAAGCTTTTAAAAAGATAGCTAATTAACTTAGAACTTTAAATTCTTGTGAAGTGGTGCTTGTTAGTTTTTCTGACTTTCTGGTTATTGCTTGGAAGTACAGCTTTATTTATAAAAAAATTGACTCAATTTGTTTAGTAGTTTATGAGCAATAGATAGAGATTCTTTATAATTGTACGAACCTTCCAACCTTCCCATTTTCGATATTACTACCTGAATACCCATTCTGTACATATTTTTATTTTGGGTTGGATGGACCCAAATGTCATTTGTTGAGTATCTAGTATTCCTCATCATACGCGTTCTTTGCTCGGACCCAATGTCACATGTTGAGTATCTAGTACCTCATCATCTGTGTTATGTGCGGGGTCTCGAGTGTGATACATAAATCACAATGTTTGGTCACAAAATTAGTGGAGGTTATAAATTATTGGAAACATTTAAAGATTAAATAAATAATTAACCAAGAAGTAAGAAACGAGGAAATTGTTTTGTTAAATAGCATACTAAAACAGTTTTTTACAGTAACTTCAAAAAATAAATTAAAAAAGTTCAGTAATTATGTATAAAAAGCCTCTAAAACATTTAAATTCCTCTGCTTCGCATTCCCCGAACATTAGGATTTTTTCTGGGTTTATGTCAAGGATAGAATTTTTGCAAAGAATGTTCAAGACTTTGAGGAACTTAAGAGAAGAGTTAGTTCCAAAAAGAATGACGTTACAGAACAGTATTTTTTTTTTTTTTTTTTAACCTCCACTGCCCATCACCATGGGCCAATAGGCCTGTGCGTTGATCTAAAGACAGCAAGGTACGGTCACGGCATTAAGTCACATAGGCTAGCTAGAGGTGACTGCTCATGTTTGTGCGTTTAATGTCGTCGCCCGGGATCGAACCGGGACCGCTGGCTTGTGAGGCCAGAGCTCTACCACTGAGCTGCCTCTTCCCATTGCTTATATTGCGATGAAAACTGTTTTAACATAATATTTACTCGCAATTAAACAATACCCATGTTTTTAAGTTTCTTGGTTGTTTATTTATTGAATCTTAATATGTGTCCAATAATTTATAACCACCCTGTACTTAGAATTGTTTAATACCTACTTGAAATTTGATTTAAAATTTTTTGCTGTTTTCTAACATCAGTCTAAAAGTTACTGATTTATTTTTAATTCATCTCCATAAAAACCGTATTTAAAATTATTGTTGACTTTAATTTTTATATGAAAGTTGTATTCTTAATATTTTTAAGATTTAGTTTTATGAAGCTAACTGATACCAAAGTATACATAACCAAATAAGTAGGGACATCCCATGTTAAAAAATTTTAGTTTTGCCCCTGAAAATCAGAGTAAAATAAATCGCTGATGCTAGGATTACTTCTCCTTATTGTCACAAGAAGCGCTCTTTCTACCTATTAAATGTCAAAATGGGCGTATTTGTTTACAAAAAAATCAAAACAATAACAAACGTCTGCAAAATTATTCTAGGCATCTGTTTCCATTTAACCAATTAGCATGATCCTTGAATAAAAATTAGGGGCGGCGTTCTCACTTCCCCATAAGGATGTCCCTACTTATTCAGTTCTGTATACATTGCCGATACTTTTTTACTTGAACTCGATTTCCTTGGTGTAAAACAATCTTAATTGCACAAAACACAATGTTTTAATCAGCAAAAAATGCACATCAACACTATTTAGGTTTGGTAGACTTTATATCAAGGGCGGATCCAGGATTTTTCCAACGGGGGGGATTTTAGAGGTGTTTCATAAGTCTACAATATGAAAGAAGGGGTGTATAGGTAGATAGACTCTTCTCTTGAACTTGTTATGTGGAAACTTTTTAATGACAAAGTAACAAAATCAATACTTTTGCATAACTACTTTTGCTTGGTATTTTTGAACGGAAGATCCATTTTTGTCACTTTGTTCCCTTTAGAAACTTGACAAATAATCCCACGTACCGCTCCCGGTGGTGGCGCAAGGAACAAGACTCTACGCACATACAGAATTGCACCCCCCACTCCTTCACAACCAAACACCAGCAAGGATTCACGATGATGCCCGAACGAAGTTTGTGGAGCCAACATCACTAACGTGAGTGCATTGTTTACCCTACAGCACCAATGTCACCATGAGGCGCGAAATGTCACCTCGATAACAAAGGCCAAACTCATCTCCACAGTCTAATGTAGTTTATTAGGAGACAGTCATGACACTCATATCAAAGCTGCATGTTTAGTGTTGTCCGCAGGGCAACTAGCGCTTCAAAAGCGGATGGAATCTGCGTGACTGGAGGCCCTGGCTACCCAGAACTCCAGTAAGCGGCAACCAATTCAGAAATCCATTACTGCCTTAATAATTCCTTTCCATTGGGGTTAAATTTGACAATTTTGATTGTTATCAGCATTTGATAGTCATTGGCATTATTATCAGCTGTGTTCGTGTTGAGCTAATAGCTGCGATCACCTGTGATTGTGTTGTCATCTCAGTCGCCAACCACTACAAGCGCTAGTAAATCCACCCTAGCGCTCCAAGCCACTGTTCCTTGCAAAACTGGAGTCCCAGGTTGGTTTCGGCAGACAAACTAAGTGATACAATTTAAAATTAATACCACCAATATTTTATAATTTTTATATTTGTGAGGCCTTTCGACATCAAGGATATCATCGTCAGACATTTCACAAACTGAAAGGTTATATTTACAATGTTAATTTTAAATATAGTACTGAATGTAACATATGATCAGCTGAAGTTAATTAAAATAATAATAATAAAATAGGTATTGGTATATGTATAAACATGTATAGAACTACGTAAGTATAATTTTGACACTTGATATTACTTATCCAATCTTTGAAGTCAAAAAACGTTTTTTATTTAAAAGCCGATAAGAGCAATGCCATTGTAATTTTAGATAAGAATGAGTATTATAGAAGAGTTGACAATATGATAACCTCAGGGTCGTATGAGCTATGTTCTAAAAATCCTCTTCCGAAATTTACAGCAGCAGTAACAACAACACTGAAACAATGTATTCTTGTAATAGATAGTAATTTGAAAAGAAAACTCCATGTTCCAAACCCAGTGATTCCTCGACATTATTGTTTGCCAAAAATCCACAAACCAGGGGATGGAATGAGACCGATTGTATCATGGATTAATTCTCCTACTTACTTGATTTCAAAATGGTTAGTAGAAAGACTCCAAAGCTTTGAAGTGTTTCCTTCATGTTCTATCAAGAATAGATATGAATTCATCGAAAAAGTCCAAAATTTAAATCTAAATGACGATGAATATTTAGTGTCTTTTGACGTTGTTTCACTGTATCCAAGTGTACCTTTACAAATTACAAAAGAATTATTTCGTGAATGGTTTACCTCACTCAAATTACCAAATGAAATGATTGATGAATATTTACTACTCATTAACTTGTACATGTCACAGAATACGTTCCAATACAAGGATGCTTTTTATACTCAAATGAATGGAACAGCGATGGGAAACCCACTGTCGTGCTTCGTCGCAAACATTTTTATGAGTCATTTTGAGATAAAAGCAAAAGAAGCATTGTCGTACTTTCCTAGGACATGGGTGAGATACGTAGATGACGTTTTTGCTATTTTCAACAAAAATGAAAATCTAAATTACTTTGTTAACAAATTAAATTCGTTTTATCCTTCTATCAAATTCACGTATGAAGTTGAAACAAATCAAAAATTAGCTTTTCTAGATGTACTAGTTATAAGAAAAGAAAACACACTAGAATTTGATATTTTTAGAAAACCAAATCATACAAATAGATTTATAACGAATGATTCAAACCACCCTCCAGAACAAAAACGATCGGTCTTCAACTCAATGATCCACAGGCTTCTAAATACTCCTGTATCGAAAGAAAACTATGAAAAAGAACTTAAATTATAAAAGACGTTGCAAAATTCAATGGTTATGAAACCCAACTAATTGACCATATCCTGAACAAGGCAATAAAAAAGAAACAAAAACGATCCAGAACAACGTTACAGCCTTTAAAAGAAGAAAGAAAATGGATAAGTACTACTTATACTAACAATTATAAAGATATAAAGAAAACTTTCGAGAAAAATACAAATACCAAAATTTCCTTCAAAACGAACAACAAGCTTAAAAATGTATTAGGAAATCCAAAAAGCAAACTTGAAGATAATTCAAAATCTGGAATATACGAAATACAGTGTGAAGGTTGTGAGCTGAAATATATTGGTCAAACCAGAAGAAACCTCAAAACGAGAATAAAAGAGCATGTTGCATACATAAAACACAACCGACCTGAAAAATCTGCCATGGCCAAACACTGTATTCAAGTGGGTCAAACCTTTTCCCAAAACAGTGCTAAAATTTTAAAACCAATTACAAAACCAAATCTTCTAAATGCTTGGGAATCTTTATATATTGGAAAAACAAAGAAATTATTAAATCTGGACACTGGACCAATTCCAAATTCATTATTATTAAACTCCCATTTTACAAAAATTAAGTAATATCAAGAGTCAAAATTATACTTACGTAGTTCTATACATGTTTATACATATACCAATACCTATTTTATTATTATTATTTTAATTAACTTCAACTGATTATATGTTACATTCAGTACTATATTTAAAATTAACATTGTAAATATAACCTTTCAGTTTGTGAAATGTCTGACGATGATATCCTTGATGTCGAAAGGCCTCACAAATATAAAAATTATAAAATATTGGTGGTAGTAATTTTAAATTGTATTCTCAATCCAATATTACAGCTCTTACATTATTTAGAAACTAAGTGATGTCACAGTGGCTCCCAGGAAACATTCCTGTATGTTCAGCAATGTTACAGATGAAGGCTGCAGTGGTTATACTGGCCTTGGCAGTATGGATGGCTGTGGTCTCACTGGAGGAAACAACCCCTGTGGCTCCCAGGGAACATTTCTAAATGTTCAACAATGTTGCAGATAAAGGCTGCAGTGGTTATACTGGCCTTGGCAGTATGGATGGCTGTGGTCTCACTGGAGGAAACAACCCCTGTGGCTCCCAGGGAACATTTCTGAATGTTCAGCAATGTTGCAGATGAAGGCTGCAGTGGTTCTACTGGCCTTGGCAGTATGGATGGCTGTGGTCTTACTGGAGGAAACAACCCCTGTGGCTCCCAGGGAACATTTCTGAATGTTCAACAATGTTGCAGATGAAGGCTGCAGTGGTTATACTGGCCTTGGCAGTATGGATGGCTGTGGTCTTACTGGAGGAAACAACCCCTGTGGCTCCCAGGGAACATTTCTGAATGTTGCAGATGAAGGCTGCAGTGGTTATACTGGCCTTGGCAGTATGGATGGCTACGATCTCACTGGAGGAGACAACCCCTGTATAGCTCCCAGGAAACATTTCTGAATGTTCAGCAATGTTGCAGATGAAGGCTGTAGTGGTTCTACTGGCCTTGGCAGTATGGATGGCTGTGGTCTTACTGGAGGAAACAACCCCTGTGGCTCCCAGGGAACATTTCTGAATGTTCAACAATGTTGCAGATGAAGGCTGCAGTGGTTATACTGGCCTTGGCAGTATGGATGGCTGTGGTCTTACTGGAGGAAACAACCCCTGTGGCTCCCAGGGAACATTTCTGAATGTTCAACAATGTTGCAGATGAAGGCTGCAGTGGTTATACTGGCCTTGGCAGTATGGATGGCTACGATCTCACTGGAGGAGACAACCCCTGTATAGCTCCCAGGAAACATTTCTGAATGTTCAGCAATGTTGCAGATGAAGGCTGTAGTGGTTCTACTGGCCTTGGCAGTATGGATGGCTGTGGTCTCACTGGAGGAAACAACCCCTGTGGCTCCCAGGGAACATTTCTGAATGTTCAGCAATGTTGCAGATGAAGGCTGCAGTGGTTCTACTGGCCTTGGCAGTATGGATGGCTGTGGTCTCACTGGAGGAAACAACCCCTGTGGCTCCCAGGGAACATTTCTGAATGTTCAGCAATGTTGCAGATGAAGGCTGCAGTGGTTCTACTGGCCTTGGCAGTATGGATGGCTGTGGTCTTACTGGAGGAAACAACCCCTGTGGCTCCCAGGGAACATTTCTGAATGTTCAACAATGTTGCAGATGAAGGCTGCAGTGGTTATACTGGCCTTGGCAGTATGGATGGCTACGATCTCACTGGAGGAGACAACCCCTGTATAGCTCCCAGGAAACATTTCTGAATGTTCAGCAATGTTGCAGATGAAGGCTGTAGTGGTTCTACTGGCCTTGGCAGTATGGATGGCTGTGGTCTTACTGGAGGAAACAACCCCTGTGGCTCCCAGGGAACATTTCTGAATGTTCAACAATGTTGCAGATGAAGGCTGCAGTGGTTATACTGGCCTTGGCAGTATGGATGGCTGTGGTCTTACTGGAGGAAACAACCCCTGTGGCTCCCAGGGAACATTTCTGAATGTTCAACAATGTTGCAGATGAAGGCTGCAGTGGTTATACTGGCCTTGGCAGTATGGATGGCTACGATCTCACTGGAGGAGACAACCCCTGTATAGCTCCCAGGAAACATTTCTGAATGTTCAGCAATGTTGCAGATGAAGGCTGTAGTGGTTCTACTGGCCTTGGCAGTATGGATGGCTGTGGTCTCACTGGAGGAAACAACCCCTGTGGCTCCCAGGGAACATTTCTGAATGTTCAACAATGTTGCAGATGAAGGCTGCAGTGGTTCTACTGGCCTTGGCAGTATGGATGGCTGTGGTCTCACTGGAGGAAACAACCCCTGTGGCTCCCAGGGAACATTTCTGAATGTTCAGCAATGTTGCAGATGAAGGCTGCAGTGGTTCTACTGGCCTTGGCAGTATGGATGGCTGTGGTCTTACTGGAGGAAACAACCCCTGTGGCTCCCAGGGAACATTTCTGAATGTTCAACAATGTTGCAGATGAAGGCTGCAGTGGTTATACTGGCCTTGGCAGTATGGATGGTTGGGGTCTCACTGGAGGAGACAACCCCTATAGCTCCCAGGAAACATTTCTGAATGTTCAGCAATGTTGCAGATGAAGGCTGCAGTGGTTATACTGGCCTTGGCAGTATGGATGGCTGTGGTCTTACTGGAGGAAACAACCCCTGTGGCTCCCAGGGAACATTTCTGAATGTTCAACAATGTTGCAGATGAAGGCTGCAGTGGTTATACTGGCCTTGGCAGTATGGATGGCTACGATCTCACTGGAGGAGACAACCCCTGTATAGCTCCCAGGAAACATTTCTGAATGTTCAGCAATGTTGCAGATGAAGGCTGTAGTGGTTCTACTGGCCTTGGCAGTATGGATGGTTGGGGTCTCACTGGAGGAGACAGCCCCTATAGCTCCCAGGAAACATTTCTGAATGTTCAGCAATGTTGCAGATGAAGGCTGCAGTGGTTCTACTGGCCTTGGCAGTATGAATGGCTGGGGTCTCACTGGAGGAGACAACCCCTATAGCTCCCAGGAAACATTTCTGAATGTTCAGCAATGTTGCAGATGAAGGCTGCAGTGGTTCTACTGGCCTTGGCAGTATGGATGGCAGTGGTTTCGCTAGAGGAGACAACTCCTGTAGCTCCCAGAAAACATTACTGTGGCAGTGGACTGACCACAGCCCTCCAGCTGCTCTGCAATGGTATCTACAACACTGTGGAAAATATGGGTAATTTCAAATAGACAGATTTATATATCGCCCATGGTTGTGGGTCAAAGTTATTATTGACTATAATATTTGAGTGAAAATCTCTAACATCTAATTTGTGTTACAATCAAGATCTTACCATCAGTTACTTGAAGATTTAGAGAGAGCCTACATTTATTGTTTACAGACCTAATACTCTATTCCATATTAATATCCTTATTTCTATAAGGGTTTTGTCTGTTACGTCCCTTTTTTCTCGTTTTACTGAACCGATTTTTAAGATTGAGGTGTCATTTTAAAGCTTATGATGTAGCGCGTGGGTGAATGATGATTATTAAAAATATAATTTCGTTTCGGGCTTCGCCCCCTTTGCCTTTGGTTTATTTCTAGAGGGCACTTTAAAATGTTGACCAATTTTTATTACAAGATCTTTAATGTAAATTGTAATTTAATAGCAGATTACCTTCAGATAAATTTTAAAGCCAGATAGTAAACAAAAATAGATCTCTGTCACTTCATAATCAACATTAACGTACTGTAGTTTAGTTTATTTGATACAGAATCAAAAAATGCACAATTTGTGCACGGGCCCCCCTAGTAGACTTTATTAATGTAATAGATTTCTTGTTTATCACATATACAGTAATGCTTACAGATTCTCATGTCATGGATTTTTTATAGGGGTTAGAGCAAGTGAGGTTCTAAAATTTACAGTATGATCAAATATGTGGTATCAGGTTATGTCATATATATTTGTATTTTTCCTTCATTCTTTAATAACTTACGGTATGTTCAGAATTATTTTTTATGTTATTTATTAATAATTTTTATGTCTGTCATGAATGGTTTTTATCGTCATATTTTGATATTGTTTATATTGTATGCAGATTATTATACTTTTTTCCCCATCTTCGCTATGACAATTTGCATCAGCAAAAATTCTGCAGGTATTACCAAAATTTTTTCCTAATTTCCAATAGAATTTCTACCGTACATAATCTATAAAATCTATATTGAACTCTCCGCACTAAATAAAGTGCACACTGCACAGAAATTGACAGTCCAATTAGAGTGAGTGCTCTGATGTGTTAATATTTTTAATGCGGTTACGGATTACTAATAGCAACACTGCAGGATATTGTTTAGTAATTCTACCAACAAAAAAGATTAAAATATCTCTAGATTTACATCTTTGAAGCATCTAACAAAGTTAAAACATCTTTAGATTTAAAATATATCTTATGATTTAAGACATCTTTTAAGATGACTGGGGGGGGGAACTCTTGATTTTTATACTGAACATGATTTTACAGTAACTCCGTCTACTACCACTGATATAATAGACCAGATGAAGACGAGATCTCGGCGCAGAGCTCACACAATGATGTCAGTGTTCCGGCGCAGAAGACGCGGAGTGTATGACGAGTGCTGTCGGAAAAGCTGCACTGTCGCAGAGCTATCCAGCTACTGTGGAGTTCCCTAGCCCAGCTTCAGTACATTGATGATACACTTTCGTACTATTGCAATTGTAGTGGCATCTACAATGAGCGCGTCACAAAATCTGGACTGATGGAGAATCGTCTGGTTGATGCAGAGTTTTAAATCTCAGCCTCGCAGCAATGCAAAAGCCTTGAAGGTGTATGTTTATTGCTTTCCTGGTATACTGAGTACTGAGCAGAACTATCAGGCTGTTTGGCCTAAATATTATGTAGGCCCACTAACAAGTGTCACTTGACAATGATACTTCTGTTCTGTTGTAGGCATGTGAGCCTTATATATGAGTTAGAACCTTTAGACTCACACCGAACTCTTCAGCTACTATGAGACCCTTATCAGCACTGTACCTATTTTTTTCTCAAATTCTGTTCCTGGTATGTCAGAAGTATCCAGCTACTCTGAGACTGTTATAAATCTTCCAAATTCGGCCTCCAAACCGTAACAAGAACAGCAATTTTATAATGACACAGATCCGCTCCTGGTGTACCTAGTGCAAGCGGAATTCCAGAACCACATCACCATGGCCTGTCCGTCCATGTTGATGTTGTTTATTATAAAAATCCATTAAAATCCATTGTTAGCCCCTGAACTGTGGATTTAAGACTAATTCTAGGTTACGTACCTCGCCTTACAGTTCACGTAGGCCTAATGGCATCACTTTGCTTTGTTTGTCAATTTTAAAAATTTAACGACTCCTAATGGATGAAACATTTTTTATTTTAAACGTCTGATGATGCCGTTTTAAAGGCAAAACATGTCGTGTTGACGATAATGTGAACTGTAAGACGAGGTATGTAACCTAAAATTAGTCATTTATTATAAGATAAGAATTACACTATAGTCCCGTTCTGATAGCTGAGATTTTGTATTTTGATCAAACATACCTAAGGCTGTGGATTTTTTTATTTGTTTCAGACACTTAAACCACGGTTTCAGATAAAAGTGGTATTACTAGATTATATATGAATTTTTTGGCTTTTTATAAATTTTTATAAACATAAATAAGATCTGTTAAATTATTCAACACTTTTAGCTATAAGCGATAGTTATATGCGTATTGATTGTTGTTTGACTGAACGAGACAGTAGTGTGATATAGTATGTGAACAGTATTAACATCACATGTCTAAAAGTAATTGTATTTGTTTTATTTGTTTTGTTTTTAATAATTTTAATAAGAATATTTTTAATGAAGCAGTATTACTTAATTTAATTGTGCTTTGATTAAAAAGTTAGATTTTTAACTTAATTAGCCTTAAAGAAACTTTAAGATTATTCCATCCATCAAACCTTCTTAAGGTGATCTATCAAACCTGTTAAACTTCTCCACTCCTTATTTAGAAATGTAGTTTTGAGAAATTGTTAGTTATGTATATTTTGGATTATATAGCATAAAACTTTACTCATGTTCAAAGCAGACTTTTCAACTCTAAATTTATTTATATACATTTATTTAATGTCTTAGATTTAAAGCTGCGGCCACACGAGCGTTTTTTTCACTCACAAACACAGTATGAAAACATGCGAGAAATATGAATAGCATTAAATGTTATGGGGTATGCCACACGAGGTGTGTTTATCGCCCTAGCTGTTATAATTAATTATAATTGAGTTATAAATTCAAGCAGCGTGAAAATAAGTTAGTATTTACCTTGTGAAAAACGCTTGTGTGGCCGGGCACTAAATGGCACAAACTATGCCATTATGGATAAACCAGTTAAGCTCTACCGATTGACTTTAAATTTAAAGTAAAGGGTGTACCAGCAGTAACCTTTCCAGATTGGAAGTCACTTATTTGAAATACAAATCCTCACTTTTTATATCATTTTTTAAATTCTACGTGTAGTTTTAAAACAACTTAAAATTTAATTTGTACCACTAATCCTAAAATTTTAGTAGGTAATGGCGGTTGAAATTTAATTTTTTATTAAAATTATTATTTTTTAAACATGTTCCAGCATAAAAATGTCTTAGCCTCTATTTTTAAATACTTTTCAGTCAAATTATAATTTTTGTTATAAATTATTTTATTTATTCACTAAGTTTAGTTTTGTGTTAAAATCTTTATGATTAGGCCTATGTATTTTCATTATCAGTGGAAATTTTAATTTATTTGTGTGTATAAAAAAATCAAATTAAAAAATATATAAAGATGCCAGTGTAAAAATGTTGTGTTCTTGAAAGAGGACACAATGTGATTTTATAGAAGGTAAATTAAATACCGTATGGTTAATATGGCTCTAATAGTAATTTATAGACTTTTTAATCTTTACTTGATACCCAGAACATTAGTCAATTGATATTCAGATTTCAGATGATTATTTACTTTCAAGTGCAATAAATTTTGTAAGCTCAAAAAATCATTGGGCTGTTGTTCATGTACAGTTGTAAATATTATTTGTATGTAACTCAAGTATTTATAAATAATAAAACGCAAGTTTATATTGAAACAAAAAGTAGATGTTTTTTCAAGACATTTATTTTCATCATACTGCTCGCAGATCAGCTAGTTTCTGGCCTGCAGTTAGTCCACAGTTGGTCTTTTTTGTAGCCTTTTAAAAGTGCACAGAAAAAACCTCTGTTCTTTTTTCATGCGCTAACATCAAAAGTAGTTTTTTTCTTAAAAAAAAAAACTCCTATTAATCCGAAACAAATAAGGTCAATGAGAACAAAAACGACTTGCAGACTAAATTTTAAACACAAGATTTGACATTTCATTCATTTTATCGCGCTCTTTTGTGTCCACACTTCAACATCTATACAAAATTAAGACCTTAATATTCAGTCACTTAAAAGCTAGTGAAAAAATCCAAATACTTCAACTTTTTAGTTTTTTATCTTATCAGTAGGCCTACAGCTGCCCCCATCCCCCCGAGGATGATGTAACTCTCCAGCCCTTCTCCTGGCTAACCAACGTAATCACAGTACAAATAATTATCTTGTCCCCGTGTTCTTGAACCTGTTACTTCATTTTTATCTCTACCAGTTTTGCTCATGCTCTCTGGTAGATATTGAACATAAGGCCTAGGCCTATATTAAGCTGCAAAGGAATGGTGAGATATTACAATTATGATTCAGTAATAACAATTTTTATCCTATACTCTTATACGAGCAATGTTTGCTTGTTTGCTTGCTTGCACAATTATCTCAAAAACGGCTCCGACGAATCCCTTCAAATTTTGGAATAAACTTAGTTTTACCTTAAAAATACGATTGAGATGGGTCTCGCCCCCAGGGAAAATCTAATTTTGCTAAAAATTAAAGTTTAAAATTACAAAATTTTAACATTGGGCTTATGGGTTGCCATGTTGGCAACGAATTAACAACATATAAACAAGAAAAGTACATTCAGAACTTCAAAAAGAAATGTAACAGCTGTTTATGTTCTGATATTTAAATTTACTAATATTTCACCGAGCAACGCTCGGTCCTCCTGGTACTATTAAATAATAATAGCAGACATGCAGTTTTAGTAATAAAAATTCAGTGTTCAGTGCATTTTTTAAGTTTAAAAATAAAAAATAATATACCGTATTTCTTTTGATTTTAGTTTTAAAAATTTGTTGCCCTTAAAATGTTGCTGCCCTGGGCTATATCCCTTTTAGGACTGGAGACTATTGACTTTAATGATTATTTGTTCCACATTTCAAAACTCTGACCCACTGATTCTTACATTAGTTAGCACTTTTAAAATACATTTGTTTAGTTACCATACGACAGATATTTTGTATTTAAAATATTTTTTATCCTTATGCACGAAATTAGCCTTTTTTTGTTATCTCAATAGTACCAAAACCCTTTTTTGTCCTAGGACTGAAAAATCAGCTAGAATAATTTTTAGGTCCTAGGACTGAAAAGTCAGCTGTTTGCTAAGTATATTATCATTCATTTTTAATTTTGAGATACTACTATTAACCATTGAAATTTGCTGGTCACCCATACCTCTAAGTAATAATGTTTTTAATGTTAAGTTATGCAACATAGTAATAATTCATAAACCTTTGTGTGTTTTGGTCCGTCCCGATAAATGTACCCAATAGTCTTTACCTGTACATCAATAAAATCTAAAAAAATCATTGTTCTTACAAGCATCATTATAAGTACAAGCACTTATACATGAATAGTGTCTACATGTTAACATGATATTTTTAAGAGATAAAAAATATTGAAAAATGAAAATCGAGAAATAAAAAGTAACTGGGAGCTAAGCATTTGCTCGGTAAACTTAAACAATTATTTGTAGTAATATGAGTATCAGACGGTGCTAAAATGTCAAGTGCAAAAAACCTTGTTTCTATCCAAGATGAGCTCCTTCAATCCGCTCACTCGCCTTTCAGACAGTTTTGTTTTTTCTTTGATTAACAGCTGATTTCAACACTGTATTATTTGTTCTTAAAATTCAATTGCAATTCTATCAAAATTGCTTGGTTGTTTTATCCTTTTACTTTATTTTCGTTTTCATAAAAATTTATAATTACCAGTATAAAGTACAATTTAAAAATGATATATTATTTTTATTGTATTATCATTCAGTAATTCAGTTGCAAAACCATAACTTCAGTATCATCATTGCAAAACCACATGTTGGTACTGGAACACATAGTCTCTACTTTGACAGTTGAGTAGGCTTTTTTCATTATTTCTTTATACTAAGTAAAAAATTTTAAAATTTCAATCGAAGATTATAACAAAAAAAGATTTTCCTCACATAGTAGAAATATTTATATTGATCCATGAAGTAAGTTATTTGAAAAGTCGTTTAAAGGAAATCATTAGAGCCCTTTTTGAGATTTGTGAGATACATATATAGTAGAGGATATTTTAAATATTGTATATAAAACTTCTGGTCTAGGCCTAATACAATTGGGAGTTCATTAAAAAAATTCAAAACCAGAATAGGTTTTTTTTGAAATTTTTTTTAAGGGAGTATTGGGAGAATGCCACGATTTCTTGAGAGATACTCATGATTGTCCTTAACCATTTTATGCTTGAAGTCTTTTTTTTACTGCTAAAACTTATTCATATACGCACATTCCTTATACTATTATATTTTTATTTTGAAATACAGTATTCTTATACTTAAGTTTTATAATAACTAAAAAGTAATTCAATCTATAGTGACAAAAAATTATTCTGGTTTCAAAATAAATTGCATTTTTTATATAATCATTTTTAATTTATTTAGCCCTAAATCACAAGTGCCTTAGTACAAACATTTAAAAAATAAAATAAACTCTGTGATTGTCACAGAACTTATACTATTAGCGTAACCTCGTTTGGTAACCTGAGCACTTGGCGAGTGTCAGATGCCTATTGAGCGCAGTACGTTCGCAGCACGGCAAGGGTACACCCCTGATGGCAGCACTCATCGCTCACCCCTCGCTGCAACCTCACCCTCGCCCCTACCCTCCACGGCAACCTCCACAGTCGGACATAATATGGATCGCCTGCCAAATCATAATACTCATTATCAACAAGCCTGACATACAGTTTTGACAATTTTTTTAAGGGTACGAACAAAATCATTAAGTGATACAGAAGCTAAAACTTCAAATTAATTTAATGGACAATTACTATTAAATGATATTACAATCAAAGACTTTATCCTCAGAAGCATAGCACATATTACTTATCTTGCAATAATTGTCTAAAAGAGTAAAAATGACAACAACTTTTTGACAAAAGATTATCAGCCGATCAATTGCTAAATCAACTGAAGTGACTGTTTTACTAAAATTCAGTTTTTCATGGGAAAAGTCTTCCATATTTAAATTTTTCAACTTCATTTTCTCAAGGAAATCTTACACATAAGGATGGAGTGAAATGACACAATTGGCTGAAAAGCTAGAACACCCCTCATTATTTAATTTTAGTTTTGCCCCTGAAGTTTAAAATAGATAGTATACCGCTGATGATTGAGTTACCTCTGTTAATTTAGATTGCGAGTATGAATGGAGTACAACTGTATGTAGCATGAAGTCATATATCCTTTTTTTTTTTAACAGCTAACAAGATTATCTTAGAGGGGAGATTTTATTCAGCTGCTATTCTGTACAGGATTGAGATATGGACCTCTTATTTTCGCCATCCTTTTTCCTCCCCTTTGAAATCAGTTATCACTAAAAACGGTTACCATAAAAATGTATTGATTCACACCTCACGCAACCACCTGTGACGTTCAAAATATTGACATATAAAATGTTTACTTTTTGGTCACAAAGACCAGAAGATGCTCTCATTATCTGCAGATGTTAGAAAACTATCAGGGAGCAACGACCTTTGTTACCCACCCAGGACTGCAGAGCTCCTGTGCATCTTATGGTAGTCTCCATTGCAGAGCCGCTGCAGCGCTGATGCCAGCTGGCTTCCGCACCAACGGCCATAGCTGTCTTCGTCAATGTCGTTTGCCTCACAGCTGATCAACAATGACACGGCCGTAGCCAGTGCTGTCATCCTCACCCAATCCTCCATCACACGGCCTAGTGTAACAACACATTCAATTAGATCAACATCAATATGTCCAAGAGGGTGGTTGGTAAGCGGTAACAGTGCATCACAGCTGATCAACGCCAAGGTCTTGGCCAGTGCTGGCAACCATACCGTTCCTCCATCACCCTGGATAACGCATCCGCATCCGGTTGGATCAATAGGCTTGATCGGCTGTCCAGGGATGGTAACACTGACTCACAGTTGATCAACAATGACAAGACCGCGGCCAGTGCTGCCAACCACAGCCGTCCCTCCATCTTACGGTCTCGTGTCACAACGCATCCAGTATCCAGTTACATACCAAGACATCTGAAGGACAGGGTTGGTAACATTGCCTCACAGCTGATCAACTATGCCATGACGTTTATTTTTCTTTCTGGCAGTAAAACTGTAGAAATCTTCTATTATATATAATACGTGAAGCCGTTTTTTGTAAACCATACTCCTTCCTTATTTCTGGACCAATTTTAAAGTTTGAGGTGTCAAAATAATGGTCTCAACTCGTAGTTTTGCAATAAGGTTTTAGATTTTAGTTTTTTTAATTCTGGAGCCCACGGGAAGCCCTTAAAGTTCGTATTTTGTCCGTAAGATGAACATGGGGAACAATTGTTATTGAATTGCAAACTGAAACAGCTGTTGATAGTAAAACAGACAAACACCTGTTAAAAACTATCTGAATGCTGAATAAAAGCAATTGAACTGGTACGTTATTGAAATATCAACACAATTCCATACTTTAATTCAGGGAGTGTCTATTGTGTGGGACGAATTGTATGTTTTACCTTTTTCTCAAAATGTAGCAGGTAGATTTTGCTTTAACTTTTTATTATGTCTATTTGGGCACAACAATAAGTTTAGTAACTTAACCCCAAGAAAATTAATTCTCCTGATGCACAAAAACAAGTTTAAAAATTGAAATTTTTGACGTGGGTCTTAAGAGTTATCAGATTACTATCGAAACAACAACAAAAGACAATGACAATTAAAATAATACGCCCGTCGCAGCAGACCTGATAAGCGAATTTCCAATGGAATTTCAGATTATTTACTTTCCCCATAAAAACACCATAGGATCGAGTATGTAGGTTTGCTGCCATGGGGTGTTGTTAGAAAATCTAAGTTAATCAATAATTGGTGAATGTAAACAGAAAATTGTATCAAGCTCGGACAATTTTTTATTTTTCCCATAAACCCCATGGGGGTGAGTATGTCGGTTTGCCGCCATATGGGTTTTGTAAGCAAGTATAAGTTAAACCCTATCTAGAAAATGTACATACCAAATTTGATTAAGTTATGTCAATAAATATGGAAGATATAGTTTTTTCTTGATTTCCCATAAGAATAACTGATAATATTACTAAGCCAGAAATAATTCCTCCTAGCCCTCAATTATCGTGTGGTAGCTTAAAGTCATCATGTATTTCTTTGAAACCGTCGGGAAACGAAATCAACGGCCTACCACCCATTGCAGATTAGCACACGTAAATTTTAGATCACTGAATACAGGATTTGAGGAGCTGTGTTCGGTGGTTGAAGATTTTCAGTTTGACATACTGGGAGTCACCGAATCATGGCTAACTTCTGAAGACCCTTCACATGCGTTTGAGGTGCCATACTACTCGCTTCATCGTTGTGATCGATCTTTCAAACTTGGAAATTGTGGTGGCGGCGTTGCTCTTTATGTTAAAGATGATGTTAATTTTATTCGTGCTGAACTTCAGAATATAGACCATCGTCTTGAGTACATATGTGGAACAGCTAAATTTAGAGGTCAGAAGATATTTATATGCGTTACATACAGGCCTTCAGATGTCCCATATTCCAGTTTGAGCTCTCTGATCCATAGTTTCTTCATTGACAAGTCACCACAAATGGATTCAGTGATTTTGCTGGGTGATCTAAACATTAACTTCCTTGAACAAAATAGGCCAGATGTGAGATATCTGGAGAGAATCCTTCAATCGATGGGATTGGCTAACAAAATTAAGGAACCTACACGCATCACTGAAAGTTCATCTACCCTAATTGACGTTATCATTGTGGAAAAGAACATTAACATTGAAGTAGGCATGGTTAATACTTCTAATATTTTCAGGCATGATGGAAAACGTATTACGGACCACAAACTCATATATTGTGATGTGCCTTGCGATAAGCCTAAAACCCGTGCAAAATTCATTTCGTATCGCAATTACAGAGATTTTGATTGTGATTATTTCATTAAAATAGCATCTGATATACAGTGGGATGAAGTAATGGCCTTAAAAGACATAGATGAAATTACGAATATATTGACAACAAATATTGTCCGTGTGTTTGATGAATGCGCTCCAATGGTTAGAAAAAGAATAACAAAAAAGAAGGTCCCATGGAGAGATTCAAATGTGAAATACCTAACAATAAAAAAGAATAAGTCTAAACATGCCTATTTGTCTTTGAAAACTGAAGCAACGAGATACGCTTATTGTAGAGCTCGTAATGCATTAAATGTTGCTATACGTTCAGCAAAGAAAAAGTACTTTGCTACAAATCTGAACGTGAAAAATCCCAAAATATTCTGGTCGACATTGCGTGCTGGTGGAGTATTGCGTTCCAGAAACATGAATAACCATTCTTTAACACCAGAAGATTTAAACCATTATTTCTCTACAATGGGTGGCAGCAGGAACATTAACAAAGACAAGTTGAAATTTTACAATAGTAAAAAATGTGAAGGTATAACTTCTGAGTTTTCTTTTGTTCCCGTTTCTGAAAGTAAAGTAAAGGAGCTCATGAACAGTATAAAAAGTACTGCATTTGGTGTTGATGGGATATCCATTGAAATGGTCAGAGGTGCAAGTCCTTTCTGTACTAATGCTATTACTCATTTGATCAATATATCATTGACGTCAGGTAATTTTCCTCAAAATTGGAAACAGAGTTTGGTGGTTCCTCTCCCAAAAATACAAAATCCCTCTTCAGTTTCGGATTTTCGACCAATATCAATTCTTCCAGTCATTTCAAAAATTCTGGAGAAAGTGGTTTCGGAACAATTGGTGTCGCACTTGGAATCAGAAGGATTACTTCCAGAAACACAATCAGGTTTCCGAAAAGGATTTAGTACATCAACAGCACTCATCAATGTTGTTGATGACCTTCTTTCTGCTAAGGACAGTGGACTTGAAAGTTTGATAACTGCTTTAGATTTCTCACAAGCCTTCGATTCCGTAAGTTTTGAATTGATGTTGGCCAAACTTCGTTTTTACCACTTTGATGATAAATCAGTTCAATGGTTTTCATCATATTTGCTTGGCAGAAGTCAACGGACAAAAATTGATACTCAGTTATCTTCATCACTCTCTCGATCTTCTGGTGTCCCACAAGGCAGTTGTTTGGGACCAATATTATTCATCTTGTACACTGCAGATATGAAAGATCAGATGAATTATTGTGCTCTTCATTCATACGCCGATGATTCTCAGCTGTTACTATCTTTTCGGTCTGCTGAAATTGCAAAAGCTGTTAAACTCATTAATACTGACTTGGAGAGTGTAAGGAAATGGTCAGAAAATCATGGGCTTCTTCTCAACTCTAACAAGTGCTCCGTCTTGCATGTAAACGGAACATCATTGAGCAGCCAGCAAATGTATCGTAATTCTGATCAATTTGTTATGTTGGATGGAAAACCGCTGACCTCATGTACTTTTATGAAGATCCTTGGTGTCACTCTTGACTCCCAACTTGATTTTTCAAACCACATAAAGAACATATATAGAAATATTATCATCAAGCTGAAAACACTTTATAGGGTCAGTACAATTTTGCCCACTTCTTCCAAGTTAGAAATTGTCCGCTCAACAATCTTTCCTGGCATATATTATGCTCTGCCAGCTTTTGCTTGTTGCCTAACCCAGGAAAACATGAGAATTCTTGATAGTTTGCAGAATAGGGCACTGAGATTTGCTTACAATCTTAGAAAGTTTGAGCACATCAGTGACTACAGAATAATATCGGAAGTGCCATCTATTAGCTGCTGCTCTGACTTGCAAACCGTTCAGCTGATCCACAAAGTTTTACTCACAGGAAAGCCCTAGTATCTAAGAAAGAAACTGGAGTATAGGCACGAAAAAAGAGAACGCAGCTCTAGACAAGATGGTTGTTTGCATATGAAGAAGGTTCGATTAGAAACAGGGAAAAAGGCCTTTAAATATTTTGGACCAAAAAAATATAATGCTTTACCACCAGTTGTAAAACCACTCAGCTATTGGTCATTTAAGAGTAAGGTTAAGAAAATTTTTTGTTAATTTGGCTTTTGTATTTTAAATTGAAATTGTATTCACAATAATTATTTGTCATATATGTACAAAACTGTATTTTTAAAAAGGAGTTGTCTTGAAAAGCAGAGATTTGCATCTTTGAAGAACGCTCATAAATAAAGGCATTATTATTATTATTATTAATAACATGGAAAACACATTTTTGACTTTTCTCCGTAACCATTTAAGCTAAGTTAAAAATTCAAAATACTAAATTTTTTTTAAGCTCTTTTGAATGGCTTTAGTTAAAATTCATGAATTTTTAAAATTGAGGTCCAAAAATGCCAAAAACCAAATTTTGACCCCTTTGAAACCCCATAAAACCCCGTTCCCATTACCTGACAATGCTGGTTCGCGAACTCATGAAAATAGACCTGGTCTTACACCTTCATACCAAAATTAGATCAAAATCAGAGTTCCGCTTCAAAAGTTATCAGTACCACGGACACACACACACACACACACACACACACACACACACACACACACACACACACACACACACACACACACACACACACACACACACACACACACACACACACACACACACACACACACACACACACACACACACACACACACACACACACACACACACACACACACACACACACACACACACACACACACACATATATATATATATATATATATATTTATTTATTTATATACATTTTTGTTCTTTTAGCGAATTCCCCTATTGGGAATACGCTATTACGGTAGTAGCCATGGTAAGACCTAAGCCCGGGACCACTTTACTTTTTTCATTTTGGGGTCCCCAGAAGCCAAAAACACCGTTCGTTCATTTTCATATATATGTAGAAAAAATATATATAAACGATATATATATATACATATATATATATATACATATATATAGGTTATATAAACATATATACATAGGTTACATATACGTTTTATATATATATATATATACATATATATATAATTAATTATGTTTTGAGTTGTAAGTTCTAAGGGTAGAAAACAATTAAGTAATTAGATGATAAAACTCAAATTGGTGTCTGGTAGACTTGAAGCATCAGTCCATTGGAACAATTTTATTTATAAAAGAAATTGACTCAAAGTTTCATGCGTAGCAGAAAGCCAGATAGCCTTTACCCTATCACACGCCTAAATAAAATCGTGAAACAAAAATTTATTTGGTATAATTCATTTATTTCAATACTACAAAAAAGGCTTGTCTAATATTGAAACCATGTTTTATATAAAAAAAATCTTGCTGCATTTATTAATTTAACGCAGTTACATTAGATCTGACATATTTAACGGTACTGAACTTATAAATAAAATAATGAAGAAAAAAGAAAATCATGGACAATGGAATCGTTGATTTTGTAAAGTTGATTGATTTTTTACAGTACTTATAGTCAACGAGAAAACTTAAAGTATTCCTAAATCTTGCAGTCTTAATTTTGCACACTACTAAAATTTTATATAATAACCTTAGTCAAAAACAATTTACAGTATTATTTTGACTTTCTTAACCTTCTTCACTCAACGGTCACGTTCACCAGCAATAATCGGTGGTGATCAGGATCGGAATTCGGTCCACTGACTGGTTGGTGCATCTCCATTTGGATAGGTGAGCTAAATAGAGAAACGGTGGTATTTTTGCGACTACCATTTATCCTTGACGACTAAAATAGTCGTCAAGGAGTAAATCACGCTTAAAAAGCCTTTAAAAAGGTATCTTTTATCTATGAGTAAACCCCGATCACACTAATTAATTAGTGCGCGTGCATGAACACGACCAATTTTTACATGAGGACTAAATCAGGTGACCGAATACGATTGTCGAACCGTAGGCAGTAGCAACACCACAGTAGGCTTATTTTTATAGATTCCTTGCATCTTGCATCGAACTAAAAATTCCTTGTAATGTGTTTTACAACTCTAAAAAATAGTACTTTTACGTTACGGCATTTTACATGTCATTTACTGATTGTCACATTTAGTCGCATTGATAAGCAAGCCCGAAGTGGAGCCCCGAAACAGCAGGATAAAGTTTCAAAATTCTGCTAACCAAATCTGGACTTACAGAATTCCGTGAAAACAAAACTTGGAATAAAGAAATTGAACAATAAAAAACGCTCTCGGGCAGCTTACTTATTCTCGAACAACACAAAAGAAATACCGTAATACCCATGTGTGTTTTAATTATTGTACTTCAAAGGGGGTTTTAATTTACAACGGTTGGACTATTTCATTTCCTATGATAAAATGTGTTAAAGTACAAAGTGGTATTATAATTTATAAAAATACCAGTATTACAAATTCCTTTACATTTTAGCCCTCAGTCACGGCAGCCGAATGTAAATTTTAACTTGACTTCTTTTGGTCTGGGGGGGCTGAGCCCCCCAGAGAAAATGTTGGGGGGCTCGAGCCCCTCGGGCCCTATGGAGTCGGCGCCAGTGCATTAGGCTAAGTGTAGAAAATAAAAAACAAAAACTAAGAGATGCCTAACAGTAACAATTAGTCTGCACAGATTACGAAAATCTACAGGTTTAAGTTTATCGCAACCCTTACCTTCAGGAATCGAACATAGCCGATGCGCTGTCTAATATGTTTATTTCCGTCCGTGGGGCAAAATTCAAATTTGAAAATACACTTAATTTTGGTTTGCTTTAATTCTAGATGTTCACTATGCTGACGAAATCCTACGTTTGACTAGGCGAGGGTTTGAGAGGCCACTTGTAGCGAACCAGCTGAGACACGGCAATTGACAAAACGCTGACATCGGACACCAACTGTCGGCTGTCTTGATCAATCTACACCTGCAGTTTCAACACAGGAAGGCGCTTTATAGCCAGAGCCGTCCTTAGGAAATGCGAGGCCTGGAGCAAAATATTTTTGCGAGGCCTTATTTAACGGTGATTGCTGGGGGGTCGTGGGGTATGGAACATACGACAGCATATGTCCAAGTTATGTCTAGACGTTTTCCGACTGTCTATATAAGCTATGTAATCATATAGGATATGTAATCAATCTATTAGACCTCTATATCTTTGAAATTATTTGAGTTACAGAAATGAAACTTGGCACAACTATTAACTTTAGGGTCTCCCTGAACTCTATACCCTCTCTACCCTCTTTTTCAGGTATTATTCATGGACCAAAAACAAGCCAAAATATCATATTTAAAATTTAGTGATTTTAATACAAATAGTCACGCATATGAGCGGGTTGCCACGCAAAAAGCGCGGTTGCTGCGCCAGCTCAACAATAGATTTCATATCAAAACTGCTCCCGGGGAAGCGGTCCAACCGTGACTAGCCTCAGTTATATTGCTCTATCTCGCTTATTTATGAACCAATTTTCATGACATCTTTGGATTTTAAATTAAATTTTACAAAAAACACTTAAGAACATAAACTTTGCTACCTTATGTAGGTAGTTTTTATGTAATTTAAGGCTAAAGATTTTAATTGGCCACCATTTTGAAAACATGAATTATAAAAAGTTGGTTATTTTTTCTAGCTAGGTCTTTATTTCAAAAAGCTGTGTACCGAATTTCAACTTATTACGTTAAGCCGTTCTTAAATTAAAAATTAATCTAAAAAAATACAAAATGGCGGCTGTACAAGTAATTATGGTGTTTTGGAATTTTTAAATATGATACTGTATTTTGATTTTGGCTTGTCTTTGGTCCAGGAATAATACCTGAAAAGGAAGGTAGAGAGTTCAGAGACACCTTGTATTAAGTCGCAATTGCAAGTGAATTTTTACATTTCAATCATTTACTGTTTCAAGTTTCAAGATGGCGGCAATTAAAAATGTTCAAAGCTAAATATTTTTAAAAGCTGTAAATTTTACAAACTGCATGATTGCAGTTACAAAATTGCATGATTTAATTACCGGAGTAAAAATACTAAGATTGTTAAGATAGAACAATGGATAGTGGAGAAATTAAAATCTTGTTGTGAGAAAACACGGGTTTCGCCCGTAAAGTTAGGAATATGTAAATCTTTATGATTTAAAAAATGTAAAAACTTAGATTAATCCGTTGTTTCTCGTTTGATCATACAAACCAAACTTTGTTTCAACTTTTTTGTTTGCAGTTTTTAATATATTTAGCTTTGAAAATTTTAAATGGCCGCCATTTTGCAACCATAAATGTTAGAAATGTCCAAATTTATTTGCATTTGTGCCTTAACGCACTTAACAGTTGTGCCAAGTTTTAATTCCGTACCTTAAATAATTTCAAAGATATAATGGATCAATCAAAAAATCACATACAGATAAACAGTTGAAAAACGGCTAGAGATAGGCAAAGTCGGTCATGCATCCATTGTTGTGGCATGTGCAAGCATGGCTCGGCGGCCGCTAGGCTTGGTCCCGTCACCCCGCCCGCCGGCCACCGCTATAAACGATGTTTTGCGTTTGTATCCTTTTGGTCGCTACTATTACGTACTAATAAAAATCGCGTTCGCAGGTTTTTAAATCACAATTATTGACCATATTGCGCGGGTAATTAAACCGATATTTTAGGTACGTATCTGTTCATTATTATATAATTTTTATTCAACCTAAACGTTTATGCAACTAACTTTTTAGCGGGCAAGGCCTCGCGGCGCGAGGCCCTCCTCAGCGCGAGGCCTGGAGCGGCCGCTCCACTCGCTCCACCCTAAGGACGGCACTGTATTATAGCCATGGTCTACCTGAGCCCGAATGCCGCCTCGCGGCCGCGGCCGTAGCGCTATGCGAGTTTTATGGATGCAGAGGTTTACGGGAATCGTGTTTTAAAATTAACCCATTAAGAGAGAGATTCACTTTTAACTTTTTCTAAAAGTAGAAAGACGGATCTCGTCTTATCTTGTTTTAGAATTTTTAAACAAAATTTTTAATTTCAGTTATAACTGTCTAAAATCATGTGTTTTTCTTTAGTGGCAAGTTTTATAGATGCAGAGGTTTACCGTATGGTAAATCATCGTATATGGATATCGTCAATCATATGGATATGGTAAATCATCGTATCCATCGTATATGGAGGTTTACGGGAATCGTGTTTTAAAACTAACCAATTAAGATAGAGATTGGCTCTTAGTTTTTTTTTTTCTAAAAATAAAAAAACGGATCTCGTCGGCTCTCTTTTAGAATCCTGTTATCCTCTTCTCAAATGCAACTCAGAGCTATAACTAAGGTGTCATATTAAAGAAGAATAACGGTGCTAAATTTCCTTTGCTACACTTTGGTAATCTCACTTTGGTAGTTTCATCAAAACTGATGGAAAACTTCAGTTAAAAATCGAGAAAAACAGACGACTTTACACAATTATAGCTGATATTAGAAATTTTATTTAAAAAATCTAAAAAAAAAGAGCCGACGAGATCCGTCCTTTTACTTTTAGAAAAAAATAAGAGCCAATCTCCATCTTGATTGGTATGTTTTAAAACACGATCCCCGTAAACCTCTGCATCTACAAAACTTGCCACTATAAAAAAAAAAAAAAAAAAAAAAAAAACAGATGATTTTAGCCTATTCTCAATTTTCTTTTATTAATTTCAGACGGCAGACAATTAAAAAACAATTTTAAAGTTCGTTATAAAAATATATTTTATATATATATATATATTTTTTTTAAGGTACGCCTTTATATAATATATATACACCCAATTTCCGAACCCATACAATGCCCGAAATTTTTTACCCCTTCGTGATGTGGACAATGCGGAATACCCACATCGCGGAGTGAGGATTTTATTCAAACATTGGCCGAACCAAAATACCCAGAACGTGGAGTGGGTTACCTTCTTTATAGTAATATCAGTTAAAGACAGTGTGCTAAAATGCCCAGAGCAAAAAGGCTCATTTCTTGCTGAAGACGAGCTCGTTCGCTTCGCTCACTTGCCTTTCAGTCTGCCCACTCTTGATGTAGGGATATATATTTTTAAACATATCTTGAATCTCTAACACGTTGATTCTAATTATTTAGTTAACATATGTTTCCATAATACTTTTGCTTTTGTCAAATTCGGTGGTGGTATATTTAATCGTTTGATAGGTTACAGCAATGTACACAGAACCAAATTCGGTTCTATATAGGCCTACATTGGTTACAGCCAATGTCAGCTGTGAGCAGGTGACCTGCGACAACCAGTGAACAGTTCCATCCGGGCTTGATGCCGGCGTGGAGACTGGACAGAATGCAAATTGATTATTAATTATTATAGCCGCCACGATGAGCACCGACCGCGACGCCGCCGCCGGCTATAATTGTACTGACATCTGGGGGGGGGGGGGGGCTGTGGGTGACCAATTCATTATACGGTTTAAATTGAGAAGGGCGAAGGACACTGTGGACGTCTTTATGCTATAACGCGATAATCTTAGATAATTTTTAGTAAAGTAGGTCAGCGATGATTACTTTGTATTTAATCTTTTCCTTCACCTTTTCATTAATTTTAGCCATCTTCCTTCATAAAACAACGATTTCTTTTTATATAAGTTAATTTTAGGCTATACAATTTGTTGATTTCTTTAGCAGATTCCAATGCCCGCGACTTCTCTAAATGTTGAATGTGTTTGTTACTGATCTATATTACTATCAAGTTTTGAAAATTAAGGAATAAAAGCTGACTGCGTTGCTTACAGAAAGAAGACCCCTAATAGCTTCATGGATAGTGATGTAAAATACCCTGGTATTCAAATCTCGGGGTGAATACCCAAAATTCTAAATACTCCGGTATTTTGGGCACCGTATTTAAAATCATGCACAATTAATATATACTCCTCCCGGAATATGTTATTTATTATCATTTAATGACATATTGAGGTGGTATATAACAATGTATCTGCTATAAACTCCAGTTTCTAAGCATTTCTCTTTATCGGTATGACAAATTGATAGGATATACGAGTGGAAAGACAGGTAAATGAAGTAACGGGTCAAACCACAAGCAAAACAATTTTTGTGCAGGGATTCACTCTTATCAGTACTTTTTATTTTCTTGCGTTCTCTTTATTTATTCCAAGCCTATAGCCTAAATTGTTATTACAAATTTTATTTAGTTTTTTTTCATTTTTTATTTATTTTACAGAAATGTCGTAATAGTCTTCAGTAAACTTCTACATACTGTACTTAAGCATGAATAGATACATTTGATAGTGATTTGGTTGTTTAATATATTCGTAATACAATTTACTCTTAGTAACTTTATAAAAGTTACTCTCATGGTGTTCTCAATATTAGAAAACCATGACTAGAATATAAAACTAGGTTCATTTGGTAACATAAAACTATTCAAATAATTATTTTTTCTTTGTATACCGTTGCTCAATTCCGTTTGGCCAGTCTGCCGATTTGAATTAAGTGTTGATTTTGTAAATCATTTTGTTTTTGTTAACTCTTCTCCACGGCAAGCTTATTTCAGCCAATTGCTTACAGTTAAGTGTTTTTGGCCTCCAATTATTTGCTTGCTCTAACAATATCTTTTTTCATAATTTTTAAATATTAAAAACGTAATACCCCCGTCGCAGAAGACCTGCGTACTCAGCGAATTTCCCATTGAATCTGGTAGTTTTATTTTCTCCATATACACCATGGGATTGAAGTTTTGCTGCCACGGGGGTGTAACACAGTATAAGCAAATAGATGATAATTCCTTCCCATTGCAGGTACATGCTAAATTGTATCAAATTCTGGGATTTTTTATTTTCCCCATAAACCCCAAGGGGGTGAGAGTGTAGGTTTGCTGCCATATGAGTGTGTAAGTAAATATAAGTTACACTCTGCCAAGTGAATGTACACAGGGCCGGCTTTACGAATTTGCCGCTCATGGACCCACAGCATTTCTGCCGCCCGCCCCCCTTCCATAACTAACGAGACAATGTGTCAAACCCAGAATAATATTCTCTGTACAACCATATCCTTAAAAATAAATATAAACTAGGTTAATGCATCATACACGGCCTAATTTCACTAGGCAGAATGAAAATAAAGAGAACTTTAAATTAATTTCTTTTGATACTTTTTCAGGATATTGTTTTCATTATTAATCCATTTAATGGTCCAGGCAAATCATAATGAAACTATTACGATGAAAATGAAGGAAAATAACCGATTACCATAAATTAAAGTGACATTTTTGCCACGTGATTGATAACAAGAGTTAAATACCCCAGTCGCAGCAGACCTGCGTACTCAGCGAATTTCAAAGAATTATTATTTCAACACCAAAGAACTTTTTGGCTATATTATATAATTAATAAACTTTACAAGGAAATATAATATATTTAATAGCATTATATTTCTGAGTAAATTATTTTTATTTAATAATTTATATATTAATATTTATATTGCAATAAATGACTTTTTTAACAGTAATAAAAGTGGACATCCAAAGCTTCAATGCAAAAGGAATGATTTGTTTACAAATAACAAAACATAAACATTTCAAATTTGACAAATATGCAGAAGACAGCTGATCAGCTGATTGGGAACAGATACCTTATTATCTTCATCTCTCTTGCTCCCATTATTTATACACTTATTTTCCATGAGAATACCGTGGGATTTAGCATGTAGGTTTGCTGCCATGTGGTTTTTGATCAAATCTTAATTACTCAAAACCTAGTGAAGGTTCATACAAATTTTTATTAAGATATGTTGATAAATAAGCGATATATAACTTTTTAAAGATTTACCCCTAAGAATAACATGGGAAACTTGATTTGAATTTTCTCTATAACCAGTTAAGCTATTTTAAAGATTCAATATACTAAATTGTTTGTTTTTTTTAAGCTCTTTTAAATGGGTTTCGTTAAAGTTGATGAACTTTGAAAATTTAGGTCTAAAAATGCCAAAAACCCATTAAAAACCCCATAAAACCCCGTTCCCATAACCCGACAATGCTGGTTCGCGAACTCATGAAAATAGACTTGGTCTTACACCTTCATACCAAATTTCATCAAAATCGGAGGTCCCCTTCAAAAGTTATCAGTACCACGGACACACACATATATATATATATACATATATATGAAAACGAACGAATGGTGTTTTTGGCTTCTGGGGACCTCAAAATGAAAAAGTAAAGTGGTCCCGGGCTTAGGTCTTACCATGGCTACTACGGTAATAGCGTATTCCCTATAGGGAAATTCGCTAAAACCCAAAACTCCTCCATCTTGAATTTTTTCCTCAGTCGTATTATTTTATACAACCATGCAGAAAAGAATATTGCCTTATAAACTAATAAAACTATTTTTACTAAAGCAATTAATATATAAAGTGGTTGAACACTAATCCTCAAAACCCGGAGAATTCATAAGCAGACGGCAATGACGGCAAAATGAAATCATAGCGAACAGCTGTAAAGGCAAAAGAAAAAAAAAACATACAATCCCGATCCTATAATCAAAGTACAGGTGAACGAGACTATATTGTTGTCTATGAAAATATGTACTTGAAAATAACTTGGTATTTTGTTAGTGAGGAATTACGATACAATTTTAGTATATATAAAGTGCATATTTACACTGTATCAGTTCCGTATATATATATATATATATATATATATATATATATATATATATAAATTTGAACGAATGTTGTTTTTGGCTTCTAGGGACCTCGAAACAAAAAAGGACCATGGTCCCGGGCTCAGTTCTTAGCGTTGTACCTATAACGTATTCCCTACAGGGTAGGCCTATCTTTCTTCCTTGTAAATAAAGTATAGTTGAACAAAATTCAGGTCAATTGGTCCAGTAGTTTTCGCACATATCCAAGACACACAAATATTCAATGATACAAAAAATCGAAGATACAAAGATACGTTTTATACATATAAATAAATAGAATAGTAGGAAATTGGTAAACATTGGTTATCTGGATATTTTTTTATGATTGGTTTATTTGAATCAAAGATTAGTATTTACATAGTTTTTTCAATAAACAAAAAAGTTAACGCAATATGAAAATCTCAATTTCTGCAAAAATAACTTTATTTACAAACAAATTTTGTGAAATGTAACAAAGTATAAAATGTTGGACAGGTACCACTGCCACTCGGTGTATGGTTATAGTACCCCACAGTAGGAGGTGAGTTCCTCCATGGTGCAGGGTTTGGCACAACATTCCGCGGCGACGCCGCGCCGCTCGCGGAACAGCCGGGGGCCGAGCGTGAGGGCCGAGCTTCGGCTACGGAACACTTCCGTCTCCGGGTACTCGTCTGCGGGCAGCACATAGAAATTTTTTATTATGATAAAAAAAAATAAAAAAGGGTAAAATCAAGCCTCTTTTGTCGCCATATTTGACCAAATCACGGCTCGACTTTCTTTTCCCATTTCCCTTCTTAAAGTTTTTTTATTTCTAATTAAATTATATTATAAAGTTGTGACATTAAAATTTATAGTACTGTCGTAACAATAATCATATTAATTTCTTACACGCAAAATCAGCTCTAAAACAACTGAACTAAACAATAACACGTAGTTGAAAATGTTGCATGCACGAATGTCTGGCAATGAATAAAACTGTCAATAAATCTTAGAAATATTTAAAAAAAATCATACAATCGGCACTGTATCCGTGAAAAATGCTGCTGGGTTTGGTGGCCAATTAAAGCATCAAAAGGTCCCTTCAGATTGACGGCGTGGATTTCCCTGACTTTTCCTAATCAGCCTGACACAGCCTGAACACCCTGAGTACAGGACCGATATTCTGATGGAGTAGGATCATGGTTTGGTCGATTCGTGTGCTCAAGAGGCTGAGTCTATAGAACTCAAGGACCTGCTCACAGCTAGAACATAACTGCGGTCTGTACGTGACTGGACGGGGCTTATTAGAGTTGTGGATGGGCTAGGTCTTCCTCTCTGCACATTATAGAAATCGTGCTATCTAGCTCTATAATCAAGCTAGATACTTAATTCAAATAAAATATATAGTACCAGGGGGGCCGAGCCTAAGCTCGGTAAAATTATAAATTTCGTTCTCACACAAAGCTCGTTCCCTCCGCTCACTCGCCCTCTTCCATTTTCGTATAATTTTCTTAAACTATAGGTTAAAGATGTAACACATTGGTTTATACCTACAGTTATCAGCTGATTTTTGTTCAATTAATTAAATCTCCATTAGGATAACATGGAAACTTTGAAGTGCTCTAGCGCGAAAACCGGATTTTTCCCAGCTATGGGACCTACGCCAATCGATTTTTGGTGGCCAAAACCCCCAGATTCAACCAAAAAAAATCCTTGGAGCGAAAAAAAACTTTGCCCGGACAAACGTAGCTTGTTTTAGAGTATAAGATAAGATAAGATAAGATAACACAATATAGATTTAGGAAGTTGTCAAAATTTCTACTGTGGGTTATACTTTCAAATATATTCTCAATAAAAAATGTTAAAAAATAAAAATTAAACTTATTTTAGTTTGTATTTGAATATTCAAATTCGAAATTTGTCTAGCTTATAAAATAAATATAATATTTTAATTTGTTTCAAATGAAACTTAGTTTAGTTTCGAATTTCAAAATTCAACCAAGATAAGTCTAATTTGGGTACTGTTTTAACTACGCATTTTACAGTATTATTGAAGAAGCTACCTATGAGTTTTGATCTTCTTACATCAAGCGTTATAGTATGTCTAGCGTTATGTATGTCTAGTATATCGATTGGTTATAGAACTTCCTACAAAACAATGTAGCCTACAAACTATGTTAATTACCAAGGAGAATTAATGATATTCCTCTGATTACTTTGGTGCAGAACACGAAAAAAGAGTTAGTCCTTTTGTTAACTCGGCATAGCCAACAGTATAGTTGTTTCAAAGGTATATTTGCTCCCGGGCTTTTTTACGTTTTGCAATAAATTATAAACTATACTTTCGTTCATTTGAAATTCCTTGATTTTGATTGTAGGAGCTGACCTAAATAGTTACTGTCAGCTTGGAGACGCTGTCCAGATCGCTTGAAGACGCTCTCGCAGAGGAGGGAGAGGGCGTGTGTCAGGCGCGGGCCGCAGTAGTGGCTCCTCGTGCCTTGGCCCTGGCCGCGGCCGTGGTGCTCCTCTTGTGCAGAGCTGTGCAGAACCGCTGAGCACACCGCTAGAGGCAGCAAAACAGCCAACATCTGCAGAGACAAACGCCACTGTCAGCGACTTGCACGCAGCATCAGCATATCGCTCGTTGTAACTGATGGTCCTAGGCCACTTTCCGGTTATTGCTCATTTGAATGTAATACTTAAAAATCAACTGGAAAGCGTTTTAACCTAAACGCTTTAAAGTGTAATAATACTCGAAATACTTGACATTGTGAGGACCGGTTTGAGGCAAACGTTTGCTTTTACAATAATTACCTTTGAAAATGCGGATAGCTTGACATAAGCCTAGCTTACTACCCTTGAACCACTCTCTACATGGACGTCCAAAAGAAGAAGTTCTGAAAATTGTTTCTTAGTCCATAGCCATGCATAATTTAAATTTCTTAGTAAGGAGAGTACATAGCCGAAAACCAGACTTGAAAAGATCGGAGGTTATTGCATTTCAAAGTTTTAATAATATTATTTTATTCTAAATTTTGAACGTCTGTAAATTTTCCTTACGACCGTTATATTTAGGTCGGGTTCACGGCATTGTATTCTAAATTTTAAGACCTTAATTTGAAAATATATAAACCTTTTGGAAAGAATTTAAATTTAGTATGATTAATATAATATTTTATTGTAACTCCTTAAGGGCCAACCCCCCATTTTTGGGCATGATCCCGATATGGGATTTCAGGAGACTTTTTGGAGGAAGGTCAGGGGATGCCATAGAATACATTTAAAAAGAAACTGGATCTCCAAAAACCATTGAATTTTCCCGACTAATTTTACTACAATAATATTACCTTGATATCACCTACTACTACCACCTTACTAGACTAATACCATAGTGATACTAAGCTTACCTTGCGTCGGCGTCGCGTCGCAGAAGATTGTCTGCAGGCAAACTGCGCTCACGGGAAATGATATAAGGTATTTATACGTGCAGTGGGCATATTAATTTGTTCCTAGTTCCTAGAATACCGTGGCACGCCTTTAGTTTCTGTCTTGGCGAATTTCATCAACTAACACCTTGAATGCTATTTGCAGTCGCTTGATTATTGACCACCCACACAAATGTATACCTGATATAGATTTCTGGATATGATGTTGTTAAGGATGAAGTATTATGATTTAGCGTAATCAAGTTTTCATGCTAAAAGCCAGTAATAATTTGTATACTTGTCTTTAGAACGAAGTTCCCAAAAGACAAAACTGCTTTGCTTTTGATAATCGGATGTAAGTTGATCAAGATTATTACTATCGGAAACATCTTATATTTTAAAGACAATAAAAATACACTTTTAATAAAACAAACATTTGTAGAAGGCGATAATCATTAGTACAAATATTTCGTTGATTAAAATTAAAAGTACCGTGTTAACCGAGCCTTGCTCGTTAGCTTTAATTTCATTTTGTTATAGTAGTCTATTATCATAGATGAAATATAATACATTATATTGAAGGCATTGAAGTTTACACCATTTATATTTTTCACAGGTGACATCCATGATGTAAATCATGGGTGACAGCTGTTTCAAACGAAGAAAACTAAAATGAGAAGGAGGTAGGTGACCTAAACAAAAACAATAACAAAATCGATCACGTCAAGGTGCAGCACTTAAGTAAATCACTCATGTGTCAAGATGAACAACATGACGTCAAAGGTTCAGGACCTTTGTATCAGCTGTTGGGGTCACCTACCTTGGTTTGTTCTAGATACATTGTTCTTGAAAGTAGCATTCTTTTTATTTTAGCGAATTTCCCATAGGGAATAAGCTATTACCGTAGGTCTCGTGGTAAGATCTAAGCCCACCATGTTACCATTTTCTAAGGTACCATGTTACTTTTTTGTTTTTAGGTGCCCAGAGAACAAAAATAATAGTCATTAAAATATATATATATATATATATATATATATATATATATATGTATATGTATATAAATATATTCATATGTATGTATGCATATATGTATGTGTCCCTGGACACGACAACTCTCATAAAAACGGTCCGATCGAGACCAAATTTGGTAGAGATGTGTAATCCTACGTTTATTCGTATGAGTTCGTAAACCAGACATATCGACCTACCGGAAGGGGTAGTTTTAAGGGATTTTGAACCCCAAAAATGTTTTTTTTTTTTGCATTTTTCATACGTAATTTTTAAAATTTTTAATTTTTATTTTTACAAGAAATCCAGGAGGGTAGGATCTGGCTATATTCACATTAGTGGCTAAGTTGTTATGACCCAGAAATTATTCAGCTTAGTTAGATGGAAAGTTTTTTCCTGATGGAAAGGCATTTGCTTAAAACTTTTAGCTTTTACGTATTGTGTATGAAATGTGACAGTTTAACCATTGTACACACAATCTTACTTGTAATTGTGTAATTGTAACTATGATAAGTTGGCATAGTTATTTAAAAATAAAAATAGATTTTTAAATCGCACGAGATAGTAATTTATTGGTACCTCTAGAACAGTCATTCTGTATTAATATGAACGTATGATTTATTTCCTTATTTTTTTCTCAGCTTGAGCTTATGTGTGCAATGTAGGAGAAATCTGCGCACACTGTTAGTTAGAGAGGTAGTGTCCTGTAGATAAACAAAACCCCATTATAACTTCTTCAGGGCTACGCCATACAGCCTTTCAAAGTTTCAATGTTAATCTTATGGGAGAAGGGTAGTTAATTGATTGAATCATTATATTGCTTTTGCAATAACAAATGGTAGCAAATAAGGAACAACAGATGTATCAGTTATAAAAATTTTTACACTAACTGGGTCCAGATAAACTGACTTTTTGGTCGAATTTCGACCAGTGGTCGATCTCTAGTACATATTTAGTACCCGACACGTTTTTTCTACAAGAAACTCTTCCAACAGATTTCAACCGAGTTTAATGATTTTTGTGTCATTGGTTATAGAACTTCTTGTTTGTTCGAAAGTTATATATAAAGTAAATAGTAAATATCCATCCAAACGGAAGTACCAAGCACCACGAGCGTAAACAGTAAAAATTATACAAGAAGGTTATTTAATATCAATATCCAAATTAAATTTCTCGATTTTGAGCCACGGGTAGGCCACATAAAATATTGTCACCTTTGACACCTTTGATGCATCCCAAGCATCCGGGCTGTAGTGATGCTGATTTTTTCCCATTAATTAATAGACAAAACAAAATTTAATTAAAAATATTATTGAGAAAATAAATATCTATAGATAATTTACAACCTAATAACATAATAATAAATGTATTCATAAATAATCAATATGTACATAATTGTCTTTAATAATCAAATCATAAATTTTACACACTCTTTCGTCCTTGTCTGTTTTGTTCTCGGTGAGACACCCAAACTAAAAAGGAAATCCCAGAGAAAGGAGAAAGTTCAAGGAAGGAAGAGTACAACTAAAAACCAAACAATAGTAAGGAATAAGCAAAAAAACAATATGAATAAATGTAGAGATGAAGAAAGAAGAATGAAGAAGGAAGAAAGAAGAAAGAAGAAATTAAAAATAATTGAAAAGACTTAAAAAAAGTGTTAAATAATTTAACAAAAATCTCGTTGAAAAATCCGGAATTGTGAATTTTAATTGTGAAACAGATGGAAAGACTTAATATAAATTCTTCTTGAAAAGTAAATTCCCATACAATGTAAATTATTGTCAGCGGAATAAAATTTATTATTATTATTATTATTACCTTTTACGTGCAATAATTTTATTGTTATTTATTATACTTGAATAAACTTGATATCGTTATAGAGTTTTTAGAAGTTATTATCAATTAACGTTTGATTGTATGTTTCAAGTTTTTTTATAGGCATTTTGCAGTGTTAATATTTTTCTGTTTACATTAATTCTCTAAAGAATAGAGCTGTTCTTTTCCAAGGAAATTTTTTATTACTTTCGAAACTTTTCGTAATTATATTTTTAATTCATAATTTTTTACAATAATATTAATACAATTTAAAATTAATACCACCAATATTTTGTAATAATTTTATATTTGTTACAAATTAATATTGTTACAAATATAAAAATTATTACAAAATATTGGTGGTATTAATTTTAAATTGTATTCAATCGAATATTACAGCTCTTAAAAGTTTGCTCTTTGATCGCTTTGACAACTGGTTCCTGTTGTTTTTCGATTTCGCGTTTCTCTTTGACTTCACGAACCTTAAAAGTTTCAGATTCATCAATTAGTCTGTCCTGCAATTCGTCCAATTTCTTTGCCTCCCGCACGGTTAACGGTTTATATTCAGATAAAGGTATGAATGGAATCCGGGGTTTGTATTCAATGGGTATAGCCGGATGTTTGCGGAACAAAGCCGTCCGTTCTGCAGTCTGTGCTTTTTGAATCAGCTTGTCCTCCGCAAGCCATTTATCTTGAAGTTTTTCAATATTTTTTGCCTCCCCCACGGTCATCTCATCTGGAAACATCTTATCAGCTAACTTGTGTTTTTACTAACGTTGTGTTTAACTAACGTTTTGATGATCTCTCCGTTGTTTTTTCTCTTCATCTCTAGTAAAGAAACTTGTTTTTTTCATTTTGTAATTTTTTAGCAGGCAATCTAAATATAAAAATGATAAATATTGACACAGAAATTCTGAGTTAAATAAAAAACGTTAAACAACGGTATTAATAAAAAAAATAACGTTTATGTATCGATTTTGAAAAACGTTCAACAACGTTATTAATAAAAAATAACGTTTATGTGTCGATTTTTAAAAACGTTTGCAGACATATAACATTAAAAATAACGTTTATATTCAGAAATAAAATGTTAGTAAATAAGCAATAAAAAAATTAATATCAACTTATTTAACAACAAACAAACAGTTTTATATTTATTCTAGTAAAATGTTGCTTTTCAAATATAATTTAGCTTCAATATCCCGTGGTATCTTATAGTGTCCCCACGGGAGACTGGTAATTCCATCTTCTAAGATATACCGCTTATCATCACTCACAGACAATACTTTTTTATACATCTCGATGCTGTACAACTCGTGACCATGGCTTCTTATGGTGTTTATAGATTTGTATAGTTCTTTCTGTTCAAACAAACATGCCTTGTAATCCTCGAAGGAGACTTCATTTTTCACAACAGATTTTTTTACTCCTTTAGATTTTTTTTGCTCATCACCCTCCACGGTGCAGTTAGCGTACATTTTTGATCTCAGTCCTACATATTCTAAACCGATATTACCACCGAATTCGTCTTTCATCGTTCCCAATTTTTTCTTATTCACCTTTGGCATTTTGAATGGGTTTCCCTTCTTGTAGTTGGAGGTGTCATACCTGTCAAGTGTCTTTTTCATGTCCTCATAAAAATTTGGTGTCTCTATAAGGATCTCTAAGCTATCGGTGTCCATATATTGTAATTTGGCTTTATCGCCATATTTGACTTTAATAAAATTGTAAAAGAAATCATATATAAGTGTCTTTGATACGTCCAATATGCTCATCCCTACATAGATCGCTTTGTTAAACAGTAAACTCATTTTTCTCATGTGGATCGCCGACAGTTTTTCCGAAAATATTGTTCTGTGTTTGAACTGTGGCTTCGCGATCCATTTATCGATCTGCTTCTCCTGGGTAGCCAGACGGATATTCACTCTGTTTCTGATGTTCTCGACAGTTTTCCCATAAATTGAGTTGTTCATTAATTTGAAGAACTGTTTGGCCGATTTATTTGTTTGTTGTTTCCACATTTCCATTTTTAACTCTATGTATGGTTTCAACCACTTACTCTGACCGAAGCTCAACACTCTGTGTATCTTCGTGAGTTTTATTCCAAGGGATAAGTACAATTTCAAATTTCTATAATGAATGACATATTTCTCTTTATCATACAGAGTGGTCAGGAGTTTAACCTCCTTAGAACCGGGTGGGCAACGTTTTTCCGGAGCGAGAGGAAACTCAGAATGTGAATCGTGCAGTTCCTGAGGATACTGTAAATCCACTTCTAGTATGTATCCTCTATCAGAATCATCAGCAATCTTCGTAACATCTATATCCGTGCCCACCCATTCGAAATCTCCATAGGGCATTGCTTGACACATAGACCAAGCATAAAGACCCACGGCATCTAAATACATAAGATAACTAGTTGGTTCGTCTTTTTTATAGTTATACATGTATGGGTTGTTAGCCTTTGCATAACGATTACAGCACTGGGATATCCCCCCACGGATACCTTTGGTGATCATCAAAATCATTTCATAATCGGTAAGCAGCTGCAGTTGTATTCCCGTGTGCTTTAACATGGCACTCCATGAAAGCCCGGGAGTTGTGAAAAACCATGCGGGGTCGAGCGAGTAAGTCTGTATACAAATCTCTCTGAAATTCTCCATAACATCGGCCAACAATAAGACATCAGTTTTATTGTATAGTAAGGTGTACTCTTTCATGTTCTGTATGCCGAATTCCTCCCAAACCTGTTTAGCATGTAAATAGTCTAAATCACTGATGTCGCATTTGTTCAATTTATTGTAAAAATGTTTCTTGCTTGGTAAACTGGTTTCCAGATATCGGTCATCGCTGTCCATGTAATCATATGGATAAACACCCTTTTTAGTAAGCAAATACATTTTGTTCTTATCCGTAAATTTTTGTGTGTGTACAAACTGATCATTATCCAAGTTTTTTACAAGTGTATCAAGCGAGTCGATGGTAAATTTGAATGAATCCAAAAATCTTGCTTTTATATTGATATTGAAATCAACTGTATAAGATATATAACGTTCCTCATTATTCGGGATGACTTCTATTTTGGTTTTATCATCTAAACGTAGCATTTTTACGAACAGATGCGTGTCGTATCCGCTCAGGTTGTGTATAAATATGGGGACGAATTTCGGAATCTGATAGTTCAAGTTACAAGAGTTGTGTGCTATTCCGCGAAATTCACCAGTCAAATGGTCGTGATCAAAGACGGAATCATTTTTCAACTCTTTACCGCATATATGACACGTCTTCGCTTTTTTAGCGTTTTCTTTCTGTTCGTCAGTCAGCGGGTTCATAGGTTTTTGGTTTACCAGACAAAATTCTTTAATATCTTGCAATTCAGATTTCAATAGTTTCACGAATTGTTGACCAGCATCGACACCGAAATAAGTAATCGGTTCCTTGTAATCACCGTTCGCGTAAGTTGTGTATAATGCGAAGGTTCTAGCCGCGTGGTGTTGATATTTATTGGTGTTTGAGTAGTGGAAAAAGGGGGCTGCTGGCTCACTTCAAGGTCACCCGAGCGATGACGTCATCGAGGTCAATGACCTCACCGATGACGTCATCGATGACGTCATCGATGACGCAATCGATGACGTCATCACCAATGACGTCACATCCATGACGTCACACCCATGACGTCACAGAAATGACGTGCTGATGACGTCATCGCCCCTTACGTCACCAAGATGACGTCATTGATGTCACAAAAGGTCAAGGTCACGCTGAAACCTAAAATTTTTCGGCACTTTTGCTGTTTCTCACACTACGCTCCGAGTTTCAGTCAGGTTCCCATGACCTTGACGACTTGGAGCGAAATTAGACAAGAAACAGCAAAAGTGCCGAGGAAACTGAAAGTTTGCAACGTGACTCTGCCTAAACCGTCATGTGACACCGCTCGAGTGACCTTGAAGTGAGCCAGCAGCCCCCTTTAGACCAGTACTACAACCGCGATGTGCACCCTACGACAGACACCGAGCGACTGACTGTCCGGCCCCGCGCACTCTAGGTATATTGGCCCAAGAGACTAAGACTCTAAACCGTCAGGAATGGGAGTAACTAACTGAACTTTGCAAGAAAAAGTCATTTCATCCAATATTTTAAACAAATCCTCACCAGTAAAACTTACATTAATCTGTTTGGTATAAAACTTAGGGTGTCCGCGCAACTGTTTTCGCCACTTAGCTAAAGTGGAAACCCGCTTGACTTTGAGGGGTGTACATTGAGCAACTAATAAAGACTTAACACGGGCAAGTTTCTTACCCAAAGTGTCCTGCAACATGGCATCCCTCACAAAAGTCCGCACAATACTGAGAGACTGTTGGTAGCGCATGAGCCAAGGGAAAAGTGGTGAGGGAAACAGCTGGAGTGGGGGAAGGTCACAGTGGTGGGGGAAGGTGAGGTTGTACGCTGTGGTATCGCATCACTCCACCATGAGCTGTCCTACAGTTAACACACCGTTCTCTCGGCCCGAGTTGGCACTAGAAGAAACCTTACTGTACAGCTTAGGCTGTGAGGGGTAAGGAAGAAAAGTTAAAGTGGAAGTTATGTTAAACTCTAAGGTGAAGAGCCGTCTAAATAAAGTAATTGTATCCCTGCAATCCCCAAGAACTTTAGAGAAATACCATTTTATAAAGCGACATCTCACTCTTAGGCAAAACGAATTGGAAATGGAAAAAGATCACAGTAAAATAAATCTAACTTAAAATTCAGACTGGACACTCATGGCGATATTACGTGCATACGCCACCCTAAACATTACAAGTTAGGTTATTGAGCACCTCTGGTACGATAACCGACGTGCTAGAGTTAAAGTGTGATGACCGTGAGTCAAAACACTGAAATACTATAAGTCGATATCGTCCCAGAGTTAAAGTGTAGTGACCTAGATTCAAAACTTGTAAAAATACTTACATATAGAGAGTTAGAGAACAGCGAGACGCACCGTATGGAAGCCGGAGACATACTGGCGGAGCGATGTTGTGCAGCCTAGGGACTCAGTTGTGGTGGGGGTATAGCCAACACTTAGAGTAAAAGTGTTGTGGGTGACCTTGAAGTGACATAAGTGTGACCTTGGGGTGACCTTGAGGTGACCTTGACGTGACCTTGACGTGACCTTGAGGTGACCTTGAAGTGACCTTGGGATGACCTTGAGGTGACCTTGGGGTGACCTTGAGGTGACCTTGGGGTGACCTTGAAGTGACCTTGGGGTGACCTTGAGGTGACCTTGGGGTGACCTTGAGGTGACCTTGGGGTGACCTTGACGTGACCTTGGGGTGACCTTGAGGTGACCTTGAGGTGACCTTGACGTGACCTTGACGTGACCTTGAAGTGACCTTGGGGTGACCTTGAGGTGACCTTGGGGTGACCTTGAGGTGACCTTGGGGTGACCTTGACGTGACCTTGGGGTGACCTTGACGTGACCTTGGGGTGACCTTGAGGTGACCTTGAGGTGAACTTGAGGTGACCTTGAAGTGACCTTGGGGTGACCTTGACGTGACCTTGGGGTGACCTTGAGGTGACCTTGGGGTGACCTTGAGGTGACCTTGGGGTGACCTTGCCCCCGATGGCGCCCCCACCTCTGTGCCCCCGATGCCGCCCCTTGGGGGGCGACCGGTGGGGATATAAGGCGGCCCGGCCGCAGCCGGCTCGCAGTCCGCTCCCGCGCGTTGAACGTGAACGATCGGGACGGACCGCCATAGGCCTCACTAAACACTGAAAGGCGCCTTCACTGTTTAGCGAAGTCTACTCTAACTTTAAGACTTGTATTATTTCTAAGATATTGCGCTTGCGTTTGGGTATTGGGAATTGTTTTATATGAGAGTGTTTCACTTGTATCCTATGTCTCCTGTGTGTCTCGTTTGTCTTTTATCCTGTGTGTCTTGTTTGTCATATGTGTTTAATGTGTATGTGCTTGTTCCAGCATTTACTATGTTGAGCTCAACTTTGTGTTGTAAGTGTGTTATATTTATCTAAAGTGTATACGCTTGTTTTAGCATTCCCCCTTGAGCTTTTTTCACAGCTCAAAGTAAATTGTAACGTCAGGGAACGGGAGTAGGCCCCCGTGTAAAAGCATTTTATACCAACGTTAGCATGAGTCCTCTCAGGCATGCAATATTGCGGCTGGGTTTGGGACTCGGTCCGTTTGTACGCTGACATGCAGACCACAGCTGTGGCCAATTTGCGGTGGCCTCTGCACTCGGACCGAGGGCGTAAGCCACTAGGGCTGTCCTCAACCTCTTGTTTCCCTTCTGGAAACTCAAAATTATGTAAATGAATCTTTGTTAGCTATTTGTGTTTTTTAGTCCCCAAGGCCCCCGAACATTCGTGGTTCGCCATGGATGTACGGGGGCCGAAATTTTTTAATGTTCGTGTGGCCTTGACCCACAAAGGACTTATAAAGATTCACTGCATTGATAAAGTTAAATATTAAAGATAGGGTACGGGAGTAGACCCCCGTGTAAAGCTATTTTAAAACCAATGTTAGTATGGGTCCTCTCAGGCATGCAATATTGCGGCTGGGTTGGGAACCGGTCCGTTTGTACGCTGGCATGCAGACCACAGCTGTGGCCAATTTGCGGCGGCCTCTGCACTCGGACCGAGGACGTAAGCCACTAGGGCTGTCCTCAACCTCTCTCAAAATTATGTAAATGTTTTGTTAGTTATTTGTTACCAATGCAGTAAATATTTAAAAGTCTTGCGTGGCGAAGGGTACACGACATTGGATGTTGCTCTGTTGTCATAGTTGGGTCTCTTCGGAGGCTACAGCGATGACAACCCAAGTGCTCCACACCCCTATGGGGGTGTGGGGCTTAATTTTTTTAAAGTTTTTTCGTGACCTTGACCTAAATATATAAAAGTTTTCAAAATCTTTAACAGTCAGGTCTTATTAACACAGTAAATATTCCGGACGCGAAGTACCCCCCCCCCCCCCCCCCCAATATCCTGGGCGTGGTTGCCCGGTGGGGATATAAGGCGGCCGGGTTGCACGCACTTCTCATTCTTAAGAAGACCAGTGACCAAAGAAATGTCTCGTCGTATACCTTATAAACCTTCGTATTATAATCTGATTGGTATTAATAGTATTACAGACAATGAGAAGAAATTGTATAAAAAATTTTGTTGTTTACTTGACAGAACGCGAAAACTACCACCAAATACTTTCACCTACAAGCTACCCCTGATAGACAAGGATGATGTAAGCAAACTAACATCAATTCAACTGAAATTGGTGGAAGAAAAAATTCTTGTTTGTGTGAGAGAAGTGTTTCATAATGAATATTCAAAAAGATTGGCTTTTGACTTTATTAAGGAACATGCAGGACGTGAAACAAAACAGTATCCAGGATTATATTATTTATATCTTTTTGAGAATGGAGCAAGTGTAACGGTAGAAATAAGCATCAAACTAATGTAATTCTCCCAACCAAGTGTTAAACTAGGAAAGTGTGTGTTGGACTTGATTGAGGTTTTGTTGAACAGAGCGGGGGATAGATCACTTTGCGGCAATGGACTAGCATGCTGCTTAGTGGTTTATCCCCCGCTCAAAGGGTATCTTTACGTGATCTTGACCCACATAAACTTGCTCAAAAAGACATCTTTGAAAAAACTTGTACAAAGTAGTGGATATAGATCAAACATCATTAGTTTATCAAGCCTGTTGAATAATATATTGAAAATGGGTGTTTAAAAGCCAAATCTACTACATGACTGATAAACCGGATGTATATGACGTCACCTTCCCCCACCCTTAAACCTCGGGTATAAAGGGACCCAGTTGAGCGCGCTGCTCATTATTGCGTGGACATTCACCGAGTGCACACTCATAGCCAAATTGTAAAAATGGCTCTTTGCGATATTTGTGGTGAGTTTTTTCAAGACGAAGACATCTTTGTTTTACACCGAGAATTGTATCATGAAGAGGACAGAAAAGAAGAGATTGTTGTAAGTGAAGAAGACTTGGATGCGTTTGATCGGTTATTGGAAAACTACCAGAAGCAGATGGACGACTGTGATAGCTATCTACAGTTACACCGAGAATTGCATCGTGAAGAGGACAGAAAAGAAGAGATTGTAGTAAGTGAAGAAGACTTGGATGCGATTGATCGGTTTTTGGAAAAACCCCAGAAGCAGGAGGACTGGGCTAGCTATTTACAGTTAATGCAAAGAAGAAGACCAAGTGTTATTCAATTTGCCGGAGCTGGACCATCTACAGCTGGAGGATTTATTGAAAAGGAAATGGAAGAAAAAAAAGTGGAAGATGTAAAACAACTGCGTACCCAAGAAGAGGATATGGAAGAAGAGGATACAGAAGAAGTGGAAGATATAAGACAACTGCGCACCACAGCCTTGCCAGGACCAGTTGTAACTCATTTCAAAATTAATAATGTGCAATTGGAATTGGAAAACTTTATAACCCAAGCTAAAAATTTAGTTGTAAAAACATTGATGGAAGAATTGGCAAGATTGAACTTTATTAAATTTGGATTGGTGTTGGAGGCTATGTTTACTAATACCGATGGTGAAAACTCACCGAGAGCATTCATTGCTAAAAACCGAACCCTTACAACCACATCTGATATCAATGAAATTCTAGAAGAATGTTTGAATGAACTGCTAATGAAACTCCAAGAACATGAAGGAAGAGGATCTGGCTGGACGCTATCATCGATCGAAGGTATGGATGTGAGGGTTCACAAGCATGGATATGGTATGAGGGGTAGCAGCTTTATCCCTCTACCAAAGAAAATTAAAGACACCAACTCTTGCAGAAATGTTACAAACGGGGATAATGAATGTTTTAAGTATGCGATGCTAACTAAGTATGTAAAACATAATCCTTGTAGAGTTGGTAGGGAATATTATGAAAACGAACACCGCTACAACTTCCGAGGAATGTCGTATCCTGTGAGTCTTAATCAAATTGCAAAATTTGAGAAACAAAATCCAGGTGTTTCTGTTAACGTGTTCGGCTTAGATGATTCGAACAATGTGTATCCACTACGAGTTGGAAAAGTGAAGCAAAGAAACCATACTGATTTATTATTGATAACTAAAGGTGAAATTTCACATTATGTGTGGATAAAAGATTTTGAAGCTTTGGTTGCACGACAATTAACCAAAAAGAAGATTAGAGTGACAGTGTGTAAGAGATGCTTTTGTTTTACAAATAAAGATTTAAAACATGGAGGATCGGACTGGTTGAAGGAACACCAAAGACTTTGTAATGACAACTATGAAGTGAAGATTAGTCTGCCGCCGCCATCTCGAGCGTTCATCAAATTCAACAAAACAGTTCACCAATATCGGATTCCAGTAGCTGTCTACGCAGATTTCGAATCCACGTTAGTACCACAGGAGCTTCCGGATGGTGAGGTGACTAGAAGAACCAAATATCAATTGCATCAACCTAACAGTTTTTGCTTATTGGTGAAATCAACTTTGCCTGAAGAACAGTTGCAAGACTATGGTTTAACATCCACTCCGATACTCTACCGTGGGGAAGAAGCCGCTAAGCATTTCGTAGACCAGTTGTATGACATTGCTGAAAAGGTGCAACGCTTATACGGTAATGTTTTACCTATGGAACCTTTGAATCAAAATCAACAAGAAGAATACAATTTGGCAACAAGATGTTATTTATGCAAGAAGAGCTTCAGTGAAGAAAATCAAAAAGTAAGAGATCACGATCACCTGACAGGGTTATACAGAGGAGCTGCTTGTAATTCATGCAATATAAATTACAAACTGCCAAACTTTATCCCTGTTGTGATACACAATCTTAGCGGCTATGACTCCCACTTCATTATCCCAGAGTTAGGACGGGATGATGGAAGAATCGAAGTATTAGCTGAAACATTGGAGAAGTACATCAGTTTCTCAAAAACAGTAGGTAAAATTAAACTTCGCTTCGTAGACTCTTATAGATTTATGTCAACTAGTTTAGCCAAATTGTCTGAGAACCTAAGAAGAGAAGATCTAAAAGAAACCAGCAAAATTGTACATGAAGATAAATTGGACTTAGTAATGCGTAAAGGAGTGTTCCCCTATGATTACATAACTTCTGCAGAAAAATTTGAAGAAACCAGTCTGCCACCGATTGAAGCCTTCAATAGCAAGTTAAATGAAAGTGCAATCACCGTTGAAGACTACAATCATGCTTGTAATGTTTGGAACCAACTAAACATTCAAACCTTAGGGGAATATTCCGACTTTTACATAAAATTGGACGTAACTCTGCTGTGCGATGTGATGGAAGAATTTCGAAACACCTGCTTCTCCGCCTATGGACTGGACCCTCTACACTCGTACACATCTCCAGGATTAGCATGGCAAGCTATGCTAAAGTCAACCAACTGTCGATTGGAACTTCTAACAGATATTGATATGGTGCTCATGATAGAATCTGGTGTACGGGGCGGTTTGACACAAGCTGTAACACGTCATGTCAAAGCTAACAACAAGTACATCCCAGGCTTCGACGAGAGACAACCATCGGTCTACCTTGGCTACTTTGACGCAAACAACCTTTATGGTTGGGCAATGTCAAATCCGCTTCCCTACGCTGACTTCAAATGGATCGACCCGGCCACCATCGGTGACATCTCACAGATTCCAAAGAATGGTCCAAAAGGCTATATTTTGGACTGTGATTTCGAATATCCGGAGCACCTTCATGACCATCACTACGACTTGCCTCTCCTAGCCAAGACTGAAGTTTCACCGACAGGAAGATGGCCAAAATTGATGATGACGTTAGAGAATAAAGATCGGTATGTGGCTCACTACTGGGTAGTTCAACAAGCTCTTGAATTGGGTCTACGTGTAGTGAGAATTCATAGAGCAATTGAATTCACCCAGTCTTGTTGGTTGAAACCATATATTGATTCCAACACTACAAGAAGAGCTGCAGCGACAACGGCATTTGAAAAGGACTTCTATAAATTAATGAACAACGCCATCTTTGGGAAGACCTTGGAGAACAAAAGAAAACACAAAAATGTAAAATTAGTGAGTGATCTTAGGAAATTGGAAAAATTAGTGCAAAAACCAAATTTCGGAACATCCATGATTATAAACGAAAATCTAGTCGCTGTCAGTATGAAGAAAACAACAATAGTCATGGACCGTCCGTTATACATAGGTATGTCGATTTTGGACATAAGTAAAACCCTGATGTATGATTTCCATTATAACAAAATGGTTAAACACTACGGAAGGGAAAACATTGGAGTCGCATACATGGATACGGACGCGTTTATCTACTGGATAAAGACTTTGGACATGTATGAAGACCTAAGGAGTTTCCCATACAAAGACGATTTTGACTTCTCTGACTATCCGAAGAACCATCCAAATTACAATGAAAAGAATAAAAAAGTAATCGGAAAATTTAAAGATGAAGCAAATGGAATGCCTTTAGAAGAAATAGTGGCACTGATGGCAAAATTGTATTCATTTAAAATGTACAACGAGAACAACACACCGACAGTCAAGAAAGCAAAAGGAGTTAAAACATCGTACTTGAAGAAACATGTGACGTTTGACCATTACAAGACCTGCTTGTTTGAAGATTCTACAATGTCTGCAACGTTCAACACTATCAGAAGCTTTAAACATGAGGTCTACAGTGTCACTGAAGTTAAAAGAGCACTATCAGCTCGAGATGATAAAAGGCATATTATGCCGGATAAAATTCACACTCTTCCTTTTGGCCACTACTCTCTAAACCCTATCGACTAGTAACCTATTCTTCGTCCTTCTACAACTTCGACCTTATTCCTTTCTCCTTCCGTAAAAAAATGGGGAACACGGCAAGTCAAACGCCGTGTTCCCCATTTTTTTACACAAGTTTGGATGACCTTGACCTATATAAATGATGTGAATATTTAAGACAACATTCATTGTGATTATACATGTGATACATGAAACATTCAAACCTGCAATATGAAGAACTTGAAGCAAGAAATTGTCAACGAACTTCATAAACCTGCAAGAAGAAAGTTTCCACGAAGAAATACAGTGATAAAAGGAATAAATGATTTATATCAAGCGGATTTAATCGAAATGATTCCTTATAGTAAACAAAATAGAGGATTTAAATACATATTGACTATTATTAATTGTTTTTCAAAAATGGCAGATGCTTTACCACTAAAAGATAAAAGTGGCAAAAGTGTTACAAAAGCAATGGAAACAGCTATACAAAGAGACAAACATACTATAAAACATTTACAAACTGATGATGGAAAAGAATATTTTAATAAGGAATTTGCAAATTTAATGAAAAAACACAACATTAACCATTACTCAACCAATTCAGAGGTAAAAGCATCAATAATTGAAAGATTCAACAGAACTTTAAAAGGTGCGATGTATAAGATGTTTTCTAACAGAGGATCGCACGTATGGATTGATATGTTACCAAAACTTATAAGCGATTACAATAACAAGTTTCATAGAACTATCGGTATGAAACCAAGCCAGGTGACTAATAAAAATGAAAAACTTGTATTAAAACGTATAAAACTGAATACTAAACCAAGAGTTGAAAAACTAAAGCCTAAAAGGTTTAATGTTGGTGATAAAGTGCGAATAAGCAAATACAAAGGTGTATTCAGTAAAAGATATCTTCCAAACTGGACAAATGAGGTATTTACCGTATTTAAGGTGCAACCTACAGTACCAGAAACTTACATTTTAAAAGATAATAAAGGACAATTGCTTGAAGGAGGTTTTTATGGACATGAAATGTTAAAATCAACAGTAGGTGATGTATATCTAGTAGAAAAGGTGTTGCAACGCAAAAAAGATAAGGTTAAAGTACGATGGTTAGGATTTAATAAAACGGAAGATTCTTGGATACCTAAAAAGGATCTAATATAATGATAGAGCATCATTTTGGGTTGAACCATTACAAAGGATGGAGATAATACCGCAAAAAGACAATTTTACTATTAATAATATAGATGAACTCACAGTGGATGGTTCTCAATTCAATACTGGGAAACACGGTGTTTTGTTACCAAACACGGTGCGTTGTCTGGTTACCGGTCCTTCCAATTGTGGAAAAACAAATGTAGTATTCAATTTGATTACAAACCCTAAAGGCTTACGTTTTAATAATTTATATGTATTTTCAAAGTCACTACAACAACCAAAATATCAGTTATTGGAACAAATACTCAATAATGTGCCTGAAGTTAAATATTTTAAATTCAACGCGAGCGAGAGTGTCATGCAACCGCAAGAGGCTAAACCATTCTCAGTATTCATATTTGACGACGTATCTTGTGAAAATCAAAATACAATAAGAAATTACTTCGCCATGGGTCGACATAACAACATAGATAGCATTTATATTGGTCAAACTTACAGCAAAATACCGAAACAGCTCATTAGAGACAATGCAAACATGTTAATTGTATTTAAACAGGATGAAACCAACCTAAAACACATATATTATGACCATGTAAGTGCGGATATGCCATTTGAACGATTTAAAGAGTTGTGTGGAAAGGCTTGGGCTGAAAAATATGGGTTTTTAACAATTATGAAGGAACAACCGCTAAACAATGGTCGATACAGGATAGGATTTGATAAATTTATACTAATACACTGATCATGATGTAAAACATTCATTGTTGTACAACACGTCTTGCTACAAACATGGTTAACCAAGAAAAGTTAATAAAGGAAATAAAATCACTTAGTGATTCTATTCGAGATAAAAACAGAGCATTAAAATTAGGTATTAGCGAAAGGGAGAAATTTCTTGAATCTACTTTTAAACCTATTACTGAACCCTTGAAACAATTAAACAAAAAATTTGCTAAACCCGTTTTGGAAGGAGATGCAATTGCACCTATTACAAAGTTTGAAAGAGAAAATGTAAAATCAGAAGATTTTAGTGATGAAGACCTGGAATCCTCTACATATAGTGGTTTTACCGGCGGAGAACCTGAAAGAGAGCTAGAATCACCAGACTATAGTGGTATAAGAGAATTATATGAAGTAAAAGCTAAAAGAGGACATGAAGATGTATCAACTGCTAGTGAAGAGGAAAAAGAAGAAGAAGCAAGGGAAGGTCCGTCAAACATAAGCTTGTTGGGTGAAAACATTCATAACAAAGGACCTTTAGGAAGGAAATACATGATAAAAATGTTAGCTGGAATAAATCCTAATAAAAACTACCATAGTTATGGAGTAAGATTAACAGAAGAAGGTTTAATGGTTGGTAATAGCCCGGTAAACATTGATGAAAATGATAATATTATTGTTGGTAATCAAAGATATAAGGGCACAAGAGGATTATTTGAATTATTATTTGAAAAAAAGCCTTTAGAATTGTTAGTTAAAGAAGAAGACATGGAAGCATATAAACAGATTTTGGAACACACCAATGCATACAGGAGAAAATATTTAGCTGACCAACCAGTTTTTAGATCTAGGTCTTTAAAATATAGAGTATTTGTATCCAAGTTAATACCAACAACGAGAAGACAACCAATGCCGATAATGCCAAGAAAACCTGTAAAACGAAGGTTTGTGTCATCCACTTTGGATATAAGTGCTCCAGAACCAAGAAAAAGAAACAAATCTGTTACAGGTACAGGTTTAATGAAGAAACTATATAACACAAATGTGATTTATTACAATAATATCAATAAATTGGTGGATAGAATGAAACTAATACATGAAGCTAAAGAAGCGGGTCATACTGGATTGGAAAACGAATGGGTGGCTTTAGTGGATGAACTCCGAAACCGTGGGGTAATCTCATAAAAAATGCGTTACTCACTAGATTACTATTCAGTTGCACCATGAGTGTCGACAAGTTCGGACGTTACTCCTCGGATGGGTTATATTACGCAAATCATTTAAAAAGAGGAGCTGGTTTACCACAAACACCTGATGGGGATTATGATATAACTAATAAAAGGTTAAAAAACATAAAAGATCCCACAGATGAAAACGATGCAATAAATTTAAAAGTATTAAAAGAAAAGATATCACCAACATTAAGACTACAGAAAAACACATATGACGCAGGTAATCATAGAATTGTCAATGTTGGTAAGCCAAATCAAAACGCTGATGCAATAAACAAAGGTTATTTATCATCAGAATTAAAAAATACGTTAAAATTCAATGGAAAAACGTATACTGCTGAAAATAAACGTATATCCAACGTAGATGACCCTAAAGATGCAAAAGACAGCGTAAATAGACGCTATTTACATTCATTAATACCTGAAAAGACAAAAGATGGTTTTTCTTTTTATAAATTTGTTATTAACGATATAGGTTATCCGAAAAATGAAAATGATGCTGTAAATTTAAAATATATAAAAGATCATTGTATTACACGTGATGTAGGAGTTATTGATTGTCTAGGTAATTGTTTAGCGAATGTTAAAGATGGTTCGGCACCATCAGATGGTGCAACAGTGGGTCAAATGAAGGAAACTTTAAAGCAAGAAACATCTGGATTTGTAAAACAGGATCAAGTAGTATCACGGTCGGGTGATGTGTTTGTACAAGGAAATGAAAAGTTTATTTTACTTGAACAAAAAAATAATGTTTGGGATTGCAAAGACATGAAATTATCAAATGCGCATTTAGCTACAGATGCTCATGATGTTCCGATTTTATCACAAGTTTTACATACTAATCCAAACAATTATCATAGAAGTTGGTTGGGTACAAATAGAAGAATAATTGACATATTTCCAGGTATCGATGATTACGATTGTGTTGTAGTAAAACAATCTTTAATATTAGACAAACCAAAAGGTAGTACTTTCAATGCGAAAAATAAGAAAATAGGTAATTTGGCACAAGGAACAGATCCAAAGGATGCTGCAACTGTAGGACAAACATTACAATATGATAGTGCAAATCAAGAGTTTATTTATAATACCAAAAGATTTAAATTAATGGATGTAAATGATTATCAAAATATATTAATTGCAGATCCAAATTCATTTAGCGGATTTAGAAAATTGTCTGGTGAGGAATTTATTCATAAAAATCATGTATTTAGAAATGAAGCAGACAGATCATTAATTAGTGCAGATTTAAAATATTTTAAATGTCCCGGGAATGATGCAAATGTAACTGATGAAGACTAAGAATTTGTATAAAAACTGATATGGGTTAGAAATCGGGACTAATATTATAAAAATGGGTTACACTCTAGAATGTTATTCAGTTGCACCATGAGTGTTGACAAGTTCGGACGGTATTCATCGGATGGATTATATTACTTTAATACTTTAAAAAGAGGTGTTGGATTACCACAAACACCTGATGGAGATTATGATATTAGTAATAAACGGTTAAAAAACATTAATGATCCCACAGATGAAAATGATGCAATAAATTTAAAAGTATTAAAAAAAGAGATAGTACCAACACTGAAATTAGATAAAAACACATATAACGCGGGTAATCATAGAATTTCCAACGTTGGTAAGCCAAATCAAAACGCTGATGCAATAAACAGAGGTTATTTATCATCGGAATTAAAGAATACGTTAAAATTTAATGGAAAAACGTATAATGCTGAAAATCGGCGTATATCCAACGTAGCAGACCCTGTAGATGAAAAAGACAGCATAAATAGACGCTATTTACATTCTATAATACCTGAAAAGACAAAAGATGGGTTTTCTTTTTATAAATTTGTTATTAACGATATAGGTTATCCAAAAAATGAAAATGATGCTGTAAATTTAAAATACATCAAAGATCATTGTATTACACGTGATGTAGGAGTTATTGACTGTCTTGGTAATTGTTTAGCGAATGTAAAAGATGGTTTTGCACCATCAGATGGTGCAACGGTGGGTCAAATGAAGGAAACTTTAAAACAAGAAACCTCCGGTTTTGTGAAACAAAACCAAGTAGTAACACGTCAAGGAGATGTATTTGTACAAGGAAATAAAAAGTTTACTTTACTTGAAGAAAACAATTATGTTTGGGATGGTAAAGGAAAGTTATTGACAAATTTAGGTATTGGTGAAAAGCCTGGTGATGCTGTTACTTATGAACAGATAATACAATTAGAGCCAACTGGAAAAAAATGGTGGAATTGTGATAACAAACGATTAACAAATGTTGCAGACCCTGATTATGCCGATAACGCTGTAACTGTTAATTTTCTTGTTAAAGTAATAGGTAATTTATTATTTGATATGCATAATTATATTGTAGCAGGACAACATAAACCTATTGACGAAAAAATGAGAAATACATGGATTAAACAAGAAATTCTTTATAAATATTTTTTTAATCATAACACACAAAAGTTTAGATCATCAGATTGGGGTACTTTTGATATTTAACTAAATAACACCATATATTACATCATTTATGTGCAACCTGTCATAGAGGTAACACATGGGTTACGCTTTTCAAATATAAAAGACAATCATGGCGTTTCATTACACCAGTCCATATCGAGACACTATACGGAAAGGAGGCGGTATCACGTCCACAGCGGTTTCTCTGTTAAGTAAAGCTTTAAATCGTATTCCAGTAGGATCTATCGTAAACAGAGCAATAGACGCTTTACCATACGAATTTCACATACCGGGAGGTTATCAGTATTGCGGACCAGGAACTAAATTAAAAAAACGACTGGAAAGAGGTGATCCAGGCATAAATAAGTTAGATCAGGCTTGTAAAGAACACGATATCGCATATTCCACGTTTACCGATTCAAAAAATAGGTCAATCGCTGATAAAAAGCTAGCGAATATAGCTTGGCAACGAGTAAAGTCTAGTGACGCTAGTATTGCGGAAAAAGCAGCAGCTTTAGCGGTAACAGCAGGTATGAAGGCTAAAACAGCGGTAGGAGGTGGAAAAAGGAGGGGTAAGAATAAAAAAGGATCAACCAAGAGAAAACATGGTGGTAATATTAGACTAAAAAGACGTTCTCCGAGGAAAAATAATAAAAAACCGACAATATGGTCAATGGTAAAAAACGGGGCTGGTCTATACCTAAGACCGTATCGTGCATATTAAATAAAAGAAATCAATTGGTTATACCACATAAAGCGTTGACTAATGTTGAATTATTTAAATATATTTCCTGTTTAAAAATACCATTTTTCCGCGGAGTATTTATGAAAGACAGTTTACCAAAGAAAATATGGAAAAATGAGACTGGAATCGTAAATTTGGATAATACTGAAGGGTCCGGCACCCATTGGGTGTGTTATAAGAAACTAAATAGTAATGTATATTATTTTGATAGTTTTGGAAATTTGCCACCACCTAAAGAACTTGAACATTACTTTAAATCTGCTAAAAACATATATTACAACTATAAAAGAGAACAACCTGATAATACTTCAATATGCGGCCATTTATGTTTGGAATTCCTAGCTAAAAGTATCAGTCACTATTGAGATGTCTTCCTATACGGTATCATTAACAGGAAAATCGTCCACTTTACGAAGTATCCTTTTTCCAGCGTTACGCTTGCAAAAAGGAAGATTTTGGGAGGCAGCACTGTTGGATTTTACAACTTACAACTCTATTCCCAATGTTACGGAAGGTAAAAATAACTTATTGCATTATTATAAAGGAAAAGATGCCAGTGGTAAGTTAACAGACTTAGAAGAGTGCAGTTTACCCACAGGTTCTTATGAAATTGATCATATTAATGAATTTTTGCAAAATAAAATGGGAAAAGACAATATATCGCTAAAAGGTAATAATAATACAATGAAAGCTGAGCTTACTTCAAAATATTATATAGATTTCACTAAGCCAAACTCAATTGGTGATTTATTAGGATTTCCCAAAGATGGAGCAATTTTAGAACCAAATAAAACACATTCCGGTAAACAAACTGTAACAATATTAAAAGTCAATAGTATAGACATAACTTGTAACATTATACAAGGAGCTTACAGAGATGGAGCAAATACTCATATAATACATACTTTTTACCCCAGTGTACCACCTGGATTTAAAATTGTTGAAAAGCCGCAAAACCTGGTATATCTACCTTTGAACACCACTTTCATTTCAGACATCGTGTTGAACGTATTGGATCAAGACGGTAACTTGATAGATTTCCGAGAAGAGCCTATTACGGTTAGATTACATTTAAAATCAACACTTTAATACAAAATCATGGGTTTAACATTTAAAAGCGAACAACCTACGGGAATCCGCATTAGTAGCTCTTCAGCTGTGGAGGAGTTAACACGCGAGAACATTCGTTTCTTAGAGAGAATTGGATTAAAAGTAACCGATAATGGATATACTGGATATAGCTCAGGGTCCAACATTCGACGAAACCCTATGGGAAAAAGAATATCACACCCACAACCCTTACACTTCATCAAAATTAAACAATAACGATGAAATTCGTATTCCCATACAAAATCAAGACATTTACACGCTACCATGTGAAAGTTACTTGTATATTGAAGGAAAAGTTACTAAAAAGGACGGTACTACTACTGGTACAACAGTTCCATTTATAAATAATCCCATGGCTTTCCTGTTTGATGAAATTAGATATGAAATATCAGGTGTAACAGTTGATTCTACTAAAAAAGTAGGTATTGCAACAACTTTAAAGGGATTAACATCTATATCACCTAATGAAACCAATTTAATACAACCTGCAGGATGGGTTTTACCTGCAAAAGACACAATCACTCCAGATACAAATGGAAATTTTGATTTTCATATTCCGTTACGTTTGTTGCTTGGTTTTGCTGAAGATTATAGGAAAATAATATTAAACGTTAAACAAGAATTAGTTTTGTTGAGATCTTCAAACGATAAAGATATTATTAAAGCTCCAGACGGTACAACAGATGCAACTTTAGAATGGAAATTAACATTAGACAAAATTGTATGGAGAGTTCCACATGTTAAATTAGCTGACGAGCATAGAATGCTACTATTAAGAAAGTTAAAGGCTGATCGTGATATTGTAATTCCTTTTAGAAGTTGGGAATTTCATGAACATCCCAGCTTGCCAACTACGGATCGACACACTTGGACAGTTAAAACATCTAATTATGTGGAACGAGCCAGGTATATTATATTTGGTTTACAAACAGGCAGAAGAGACACCATCACCAAACATGCAGGCCAATTTGATCATTGCAACTTGAAAAATATTAAAGTTTATTTAAATTCACAATTTTTTCCATACGATAATTTAAATGTGTCATTCGCTAATAAAAAGTACAGCATATTGTACGATATGTATGCAAGATTCCAAAGTTCATATTATGGTAAAACGAATGCACCTTTACTATCACCAGAAAAATACTTAGATGGTTACCCTATAGTTGTAATCGATTGTTCTAAACAAAATGAATCAGTAAAATCATCAAGTGTAGATATAAAAATAGAAATGGAATTCAACGCGCCTATATCGGCTAATACAACTGCATACTGTTTAATTCTACATGATAAAATCGTAACATACACACCTTTAACTGGAATTGTTAAAAATGTATTGTAAAAGACCGGTTTTCCTACATTCCAATGCATTCCGCGAGTATAAAAGCAGAGCGTTCAGCTCGCTCCTTATCAGTTTGTTGCCTGTTGTTGTATGGGTAGCATCTTATTCAATATGGCTTCTCCTAGTGGTACACAAGAAAATGTAGTAGATATTGAGAAGGAGATATCCGACTTTTTAGATCTTCAAGGTCAACCGGAGGGAGATGAACACAACGCTTGCGGACAACTCCACGCCAGTAATAATGTTGAGGAAAAAGGTAAAAGAAGAAAGAATGCACACAAGAGGAAAAGGGATATTGAAGATAATATTTCTCCTAACATATTAAGTGAGGTATTCTTGCGAATATTTTACCCAATCTCTTCCAGTTTGGACAAAAGTGTTTTAATAGGTGTTATGAAATCTACAGATTATTCCCCTACTGTAATTTTAACTCATGGACCCAAAATGATTTTGTTTACGGACACTGCTTGGGAATCGTTTATGAAACACTTGCATCTGCTAGAATGCTATTTAAGTAGTAACATGTTTGGAAGAAAGACAAGAGTAGGCCTTTTGGATTCAAATGTGGAAATCGATATTGTTAAACATCGTGGTGATCATCAGTTGCGGTTTAGAGACACAACAAGACATGATAACAAGATTCAACTTAATCGAGAAGAGTTTTTTATTCTAACTTGTGCAACTGAACCAATAACGAGATACTTGAGACAACTGGTGTTTTCAAGTTCAATTATTAAAGATTATCTGGAAGACACTTTGGACAAACAACCGGACGCACCTATATTGTACGGACCTGTAGATACTTCTATATTCAATAGGGTTCCTCATGAAGTACAAATGTGGAGACAATTGGAAAAGTACGCTCAACTACATAAGAAATCAGTAAAACATGAAAAAGAGGAAGAAGAAGGAGGAGAAGAATCAAGTGTTAGTGATGAAAATGAAAACAAGGAAAATGTAAAGATGGAAACCTAAATGACAATTAACTACACAGCAATGGTTAATTTTTAAAACAATATCAAACACTTTGTGGGGTTAGGCCTACCGGGGACGGTGCCCACGTTAAATATACACCAACGCGCCAACAACTGTACGGCCGGGTATAAAAGTCGTACCTACCGTGGTGTGGAAATCAGTTGACCTTTGGACTTCGTCATGAGCAGACGAGTGATCTTCGCAATGGACAAGGAAGAAGAACAAGTAAAGTCCAAACCTGGTATAATTGAGTTCCAAGCGTTTCGGGGTAATGATGATAGATTTATCATAAAAGAACTTGTGTTTTTCGACATCAATACAAGTGTTCCTTATTCGTTTTTATTTAAACCACCATGTTCTTATTCATCTTTAACCAGTAAAGCCGCTACTACCAACAGATGGATTTCAAAACACTTCCATCATATCGATTGGTATGATGGTTTTACAAGTTACACGGACTTGTATCACATTATGCATCACTTTTCAGACAAGTTTACCAATATTTACACAAAGGGGCTGGAAAAGAAAAGATGGATCGAAGGATTTACTCATGTTCCGGTTAATGATGTGGATTTGGATAAAAACTACAAGTATACGATGGAAAATGTTTGTATTTGTACTAAAAGTCCAGAACATGAAAAAGATAGACATTGCGCTTTAAAAAACGCCTATAAACTCGCATCTTACCTTCAAAGTGGGGAAATGGGGAGTGGTGGGGGTAACGGGGGTTATATAAGTGAGGAGCAGACCGGGACCTGGCATGAGTATTACTCGAGATTCCGAGACGACAACATCTCCCAGCAAGAAGACGAAGAAGACGATCTATAACTTGACCATGGCATCTCACCAGTTCCTGCAAACTTTGGTTGAGCAGTTCAATGCTCACTCCAAATCTACCATACTACCCGTCAAGAAGTGTTCCGAACTTAAAGACGAGAAGCACTACATTATCCACGCCATGAAGAAGATGGAGACTACAGTTGGAGAGGCCATCTGCTGCAGTCTTAGCGAGGCACCATTCACTCCGGGGGATGAGCCCAAGTTCCAAGTCTACCTGCCGAAACGGTTCGTCCATCTCCTCCAGAACGAGGATCTGCGCTCCATCCAACCCGGCTGTCTCTACCTGGTTTCCCACGGTTGCACGGGTAGCAATTCCACCGAGTTGACCATCCACATCGCCGACAAGCAGCAGTGTTAGATTTAAGTTTTACTGTTGTAAATATGTTATTGTAACGTTTTATAAATAAATAAACCATAAAAAACAAAAGACAAAAAAATGCAACATATCAATATGTGAAGTTTGTCACATATTGATATGTTGCATTTTTTTTTAAACTTCGCGGGTGACCTTGACCTTTGACCTTTGCATTTCACAGTTACCCCCACCACGCTACAAGTCAAACCTGTTTGAATGCAAACACCCCCACCACTTTTTCATATACCTCCAAGCGCTGTGCCTTGGCTTTATTTCTACTCCGGCAGCCAACCTAGCAACATCAGGATGTCTCTCAACGTAAGCTGTGCCAGCTATGAGGAGGTGACTATCAAAACACAACAGGAGCTGAACGATTTGTACAAGGAGTTGCAGCTAATGGTGGCAAGAGGCTACCGTATAAATGTGCAAGTCTACGCTTGCAATATACGGAACACCCGGCAGCCAAAGGAAGAGCCTGGACACTCATCGACAGCTTCCTCACCGACGTCCATGAAGACCGAGCCGGACAACTTGGATTACTTCAGCTGACTAGCAGTTGTATTTCTTGTTCTAACCATTGTAGAATATGTTTATTTTTTCATTATATTAAAGAAGTAAAAGAGCAAAAACACCTATCTTGTTACTGACATATTAGCTCAGTAACAAGATAGGTTTTTTTAAAACACAATTTGAATGACCTTGAAACTTCCCCCTCCACTGCTTTGCTACCCCCACCACTTCACTATTGGTGTACATGGCACATCACGATTAGAAACCTCATTCCATCTTCAACAGCCAAACCGACAACATCAACAATGGCAAACCTACCAACAGATGAAAGATGTCCTCACGCATGCTGCGACTTCATCCACGAGTTAGAGAAAAGGATGCAAGAGAGGGAGATAAGAAGAAAGCAGATCCACTCAGAAAATATCATGATAGTCAACGGCTATCTTTTATTGTTCGGCCTTATTATGGTTGTACTTTTCATACTATATGGTATAGTCACATGTGTCGGCAAGGTTGCAGAAGAAAACGCCCGCCACCATCAGTTGGAAAGTTTCAATGTTACTTTGTAGGTTTTCCTTTTTTTTAAAACTCCGTTTGGATGACCTTGAAACTTCCCCCACGACTTCACCATGTTCCTGCATAAGTATCACATCACCCGTCATTCCTTGTTCGACAAGCAACCATGGCGGACAACACCATCAGCCAAGCTGACTCCACTACTGATGTTGGAACGACCTTGAACTTTCCCCTCCACTCCTTCCTTTTTTAAAACCCAATTTTAAATGATCTTGAAATTTCCCCCTCTACTTTTCGATAATGTTACAACTGACTGCAGCTCACCTCATTCCTTGCTTAGCTGCCATGGCGGAAAGAACTCTTTCTCAAGTTGACTCCACTACGGACGAAGCATTTCCCTTGCGGTGGACTGTTCATTTACAGGATGCGACAGAAGTGGAAGTCTTGTATCAAAAATTACTCAATGTATTAAACGGGAACCCTGGACCTCTTGAATGTAGAATGGATTTGAATTTTGATGCAACCAGGGTCGGCACAGAACCCTCAACTTCAAGCCAGCCTCAGCAACGAGATTTTACACATTTATACACTCCAATATCACCGGAAGGTGTAACTGTCTGCGAGGCTGACTCAACTACACGTTATGTTCAGCCGAAGCCTTGGGTGTTGATTATTAACAATGTGTACAAAGTGGAATTGGTATGTAATAGATTAAAGGAGTTGATAGTACAAGATCCCGGCCTGCGCTTTCAAATAGACATACATTTCATCTGGGGAGCACCTGCGCGGAGCTCTTCGTCTGACAGCTCTTCACGTACGACGGACGAGGAGGAGGAGGACGACGACTAGTCATCTTTTTTAAAACTCCGTTTGAATGACCTTGACCTTTCCCCCTCCACTGAGTTTATTTAAGGTGCACTCTCACTGACTACAGCATCATTTCATCGCGCACCTTCACCGCAGCAACATGGAGAGTCAACTCAACTACTGTTGCGAACAAAAATGTTTTTCATGGCCGAATGACATTGATGTGGTGGATGGTCTGGCTTGTAGAACATGTGAAGCTTTTGGTCAGTGCATGTGTAAGTGCAAGTCTTGGAAGAAGCCGAAACCGAAGTTGAAGACATTCCATGTGTACCAAATGAGAGGGCATAAGTACACTTGCTGTCCTGAACGTTGCATTGAATTCAAACTAAAACAGCTAACTGGCTGCAAATTGTGCAACAATCATTTTGCAGGTTTTTGCAAACATTATTTAGGAGCGTGTCAATACAGATCAACTTGGCATACCGAAGCACTCACTATCAATGAAATCGCTATAGACTCACAAGAGTAGTCTTTCTACTCTTTGACTTTTTTTAAACTCCGTTTAAATGACCTTAAAATTTCCCCCACCACTTCCCCATATATCTAGAGTACGCAGGGCCCGGAGGTCAGTCGCTCGGCGGCTGTCGTAGGATGCACATCCGTGTTGTGCAGTCTGCTGTGCAGTTTTGATTTTAACCAGTTCAATGTCACCACACTTGAACTCTGGCGAAAACGTCAAGCTGTTAAACACAATCCTAAGCCCCAGGTTCACAGTCAACCTCAAGGTCATCACACTTTAACATGTAAATTTAAGGTAGCACCAAAACGGTGCTACCTGGCTTGACATTTTCAAGTTTCCCGAGGTCATCGCAGTTCCCCCACCACTTCCCATATACCTAGAGTGCGCGGGGCCGGACAGTCAGTCGCTCGGTGTCTGTCGTAGGGTGCACATCGCGGTTGTAGTACTGGTCTAAAGGGGGCTGCTGGCTCACTTCAAGGTCACCCGAGCGGTGTCACATGATGGTTTAGGCAGAGTCACGTTGCAAACTTGCAGTTTCCTCAGCACTTTTGCTGTTTCTCGTCTAATTTCGCTCCAAGTCGTCAAGGTCATGGGAACCGGACTGAAACTCGGAGCGTAGTGCGAGAAACAGCAAAAGTGCCAAAAAATTTTAGGTTTCAGCGTGACCTTGACCTTTGTGACATCGATGACGTCATTTTGGTGACGTAAGGGGTGATGACGTCATCAGCACGTCATTTCTGTGACGTCATGGGTGTGACGTCATGGATGTGACGTCATTGGTGATGACGTCATCGATTGCGTCATCGATGACGTCATCGATGACGTCATCGGTGAGGTCATTGACCTCGATGACGTCATCCCTCAGGTGACCTTGAAGTGAGCCAGCAGCCCCCTTTTTCCACTACTTGTTTGTGCCGTTTTCCGGTGGTTGACAAGTGTCTATCGGCTCGAGTATGCATTCGAAATCGGCATACATGACGAACGGAATTTTCATTTGGGATTTGTGATTGGTAAACTTGACGACATCACCTTTTTTAGGCATTCTAATTTTCACCGCTTCGTGTTCCTTACAGAGTTCTTTGTGACTTTGAAGCAGATTTTCTCTACCGAAATGTTGTAAACAACGTCTGCATATGAAGGTTTTATATTTATGATTACTAGAGGTGTGCGGATAGTGAAATTTGACTTCGGATCGGATTCGGATCGGATAGTCTAGTTTCGGATCGGATTCGGATCGGATAGTAGGGGGTTCGGATCGGATTTTATTCGGATTCGGATACTCGCGCGGACAGAGTGAACTGTTATATTACTCAGAATTAAAATACAAATTAATTAACAGTAAAATTTTAGCACTTTATTCCTAGGAATTCATGAAAAATGTTAATTTTATTTTTGTTTAATATAGAAATGTAGGCATATATTGATTTTTTTGTTAAGTATTTGTTCAAAACTAGAATTATAATTTACATTTTGGACAAATACTTTACAATGATGAATAAAGAATTTTATTGTGTTTTTAATGTGCATGTTTGATGTTGTCCTTGAGTTAATATGAAGTATGATACCATTTCATATTTGTATGATTTTGTGTATTATAGGCCTATTATAATATATTATAGCCTATATAATATAGTTTAATATATTCTACTAACTACAGTAGGTCTCATCCAAAATAAATTCACTACAAGGCTAACGGTAAGTTATCAAACCAAGTTTCAACTTTTTTAAGGTAGGCCTATTGTTTAGCTCTAAAGTCGGTCAATCAATAGGCTACATTTGTAACTATTTGTTTATGGTGAGAAAATCTTTTTCGATATTTATTTACAAATTTGCTTATAACCTAGATAAAATTTTCTCTTGCAGAATTAGGTCATTTTCATACTCATTTTTTGTTTGAATAAGTTACATTGTAAGTAATATTTTGAGTATTAACTTTGAGTTATGACCAAATAAGGTCTATTTCATTCATTAGGCCTAGGCTATATGCAAGTTTTGATATCTTTGAGTCACTGTGATGACATTACTGTTTAACAGTAAGTTTAGCCTAGGCCTACACCTTCATGTAGGCTACAGTCTTGTTTGATGTTTAAAAGTGGATTGATAAGCTTACTTAGGTTCAATAATGCAGTAACATGTAATACTTTTAACAATTTAGGTTTTAAACTTAGGCCTACATCCCAATTTGTTTTAGGCCTATTACAATGAGCTTAGTTAAAATAAAAACTTTCCTATCTCAAAGAATTTATGAAGTGGAAGCAAGTCACAAGTCTCAATTTCAGTAATAATAAAACTACATTATTTTATTTTTCTACAAAGAACATTTTATTATGTCTAAGTTACCCTACCCTTAGGCCTACCTTTAGAACCAGCTTGCACAATAGGCATTCCGCCTGTCCTTGGTTTTTCTCAAAAGATTTCCAAATCAAACTCTTTTTCCTTCTTGGCTCCATAACTGAGTAGTTAAGTTAACAACTAGCCTATCCGATTCTATAAAATTAAGTTGATCACATTAAAAGTTCGTAACTTCAATTCAAATTTTATCTCGTACGCTGTCGGCTGTAGCAGTATTCCCAGACTTCAAAACATCGTACCACACGATAATAAATTATTGCACGCCACAAAAATGCCGTGTCTATCAATGTAATTAGTGATTGATGTCGGAAGTTATTTGATTTTGTAATATTTTAGGCACGCAAAATCAATCATTTTCCACAACTATCATTAATTATCTTCAAAAATTACGACAAATCTTTGGGAGGAAAATCAGTGTTACGTCGGAGAATGAGTACAATAACAAATTATTATCGTGTACTTGGAAACACTGCCATCTACTGCGCAGGACAACGGACTCAAATAACCACAGACTAAAATCGTGACACTCGCTCAATTCTGGTGTTCCCCATACCAGTTAATTCCAAATCGGTGGCTGTGGAGTGCTAGCGAGGGTTCACTAGCGCGCGTTGTGGTTGGAATCGGAACTTATCTCTACAGCCAATCACGACCACTCTTAGAATGGGTTGTTTACTCCATCCGCTTGAGTCGCTAATTATCAGATTTGTTTTGACAACCATTGCCTTGAGTGCGCTATATCTTGGGGACACCCTAATGCCTGGAGTGTCAATACCAGTGTTGACTGACTGTCTTCAATTTTCAAGTTTTCGAGAGAGAGAGATGATAATAATTTATTGAGTCGTGTTTTAATCCAACATTGTATTCATACCTAGAACGAACGCGATCGTCAGTATGATTCCAAATGTAGTTTTTTGGGGGTTTAAAGGTTTTTATGCTCATATACACTATCTATCCGAAAAAATCGGATATTTTTCGGATCCTATCCGACGCCTGTTGTACATTCGGATCGGATCGGATATCCGAATCCGATCCGAATCCGATCCGGTTTTCCGGATATCCGCACACCTCTAATGATTACTGATTTGATTTCCCACCAACCTACTCAGCTGTTTAATATAACAATAATGAGATTTATTTGCCGTTTTCATATACAAGAGGTCAACATGTTGATCCTTTTCATCATCAGTCACAATCAAAGGATATACGTTAAGTTTTTTTTCTCCTGCACAAGTATAACCATAAACATTGATGGATATCCCACTGCGTCTTTCGAATTTTTTCACATCATCCAAACTCACAGGAAATTCAATGTCTTTCAACGCTTTGTCAAAGTCGTGTTCGTATTCACGGTATTTGCTGACCCTGTGAGGATTTAAACCAACAGGATGTAAAGCTGCGAGTACGGACCATAGAAAACATTTCTGGTCATTGTTTTTAACATTTATGACAGCTTTTTTATTTTTAATAACGTCTGGCAGTTTAATATAGCTTGACCCTCTGAATGGGACATATTTGTTTATTGCCAGTTCTAAAAACAAGACTTCATTTAACGTCCAACCTGACCCCCGAGCCTCGAACTCTTCCATTCGTGTTAATATCTTCGCTTTTGCACCTTCAAACACTTTATGTAAGTCGGTAGTCTTATATATGATCGTATTCTCAGTTTTAAAGTACATGGTGTCTATTTCGAGTTGCTTATCTACACCAGGAACATTCCGTCTATAATTGGCAGCAAACGAAAAATTTACTTTCAAATTGTACTGTTCCAGGTGTTGTTTTATCTTACCGATAATCAAATTTTGATATCTATTTAAAAATATTTCTGGTTTTTTTATACCACGACAATTTGTAAATTGATAAGTCAAAAGTCTATTGTTGAATGCTCTTTCTTTTACACAGTGTTCATCTTCACTGACGGGTGGAAGGTTATCAGTTTTTTTGAAGAGGTTTTTAATCACATTAAGTGCAGAAGAACACGTGCCACTCACACTGTTACACACTTTTTGAATGGTGGAAAGGGTATTCTGATTTTCAATGCGTGGCTTTTTAATTTCAGGCTGTTCATCTAAATCATTTCTGTTTGGCGACGGGCGTTTACGGGTACCGCTTGTAACGGATGATGTTGGTTGCTCACAGATTTTTTTATGTCTGTTGAAATAAACATTCAAAGCAGTTTTCCCACATTTTTCACGTGTTCCCTTTTTATAACGTGAATGGTCTTTATTAGGATTTTTTGAACATATCTTCACATGATAGGAGATGTTTGATTTTGAAATAAGCTTACCGCAGAAGTTGCAATTGACTTTTATTGTCCCCATTTTACTAACCAATCTATAATAGAAAATAAAAAACATTAGAATAAATTTAAAATAAGGTTAAGTAAATTTCAATAAAAAAAAATTGACCTAACAGCTTCCATTTTATTACTTTTTAAATTACGTAAACATAGTGTGTATCAAACATTATACAAACCATTCGACGACACAACCATTTTTAACCATTTGACGACTTGTACTTTGATGAACAACCATTCGACGACCAACCATTTTTAACCATTCGATGACTTGTACTTTGATAAACAACCATTCGACGACCAACCATTTTTAACCATTCGATAACCGACGACCAACCATTTTTAACCATTCGACGACTTACAACTAACATTATATTGATAAACAACCATTTTTAACCATTCGACGACTAAAACATTCGATGACTTATAACTAACCATGGAAAACGTTTTCGACGATGACTTAGTAATATAATAACATTACAAATACCTAACCTTAACATTACAAATATTTTAACATTAAAATTAACTTTGGAAAGTACGATTGGGATAGGGAAGGTTTTCCAAGAGCCATAACAAACCTAGCACAACAGCTAGCCGGAACCATAATATCGACAACTACACTTAGGCTAGTCTCAGTTTCCTGCCTACACCAGACTGGCTAAGCTACTTTAGCCTAGTACATAGTGCGTATAGCCTAGCCGGCTGGCCTGGTCCGACAAGGGGTCTCACCCAATAAATAGAGCAGAGCCCTTAGTATTATTGGGTTACGCCACAAGTTGGTGGCCAGCCGGGTTACCTGCCTCACAAAATTAGCTCTTATTTGCTAACTTAAATCTAGCCAGACAGGCCCCGCGACCCGAAATGTGAATTGGTAACCCTGTAAAAGGATTTTCACATGGGGTACAACAACGGCCATCTGGGTTTCCCTGCCTGACACAACTAATCCTCCTACACAACCTGTCCATCATTAGCCTATCTGAATGGCCCTGGTCCATGTGCGGCGGTTAGCATTGTGTGTACAGCCCCTGCAAAGGAGTTTCCACAGGTGCAACACACCAGCACTGGGAGCCACCCAGAGTCCCTGTGCGCCAAACAACTATGGAACAAACAATGCCTGGACCAGTCCCTGCCTACATAGACTTTTAATCTATTCCTTAAAACCTTTGTGAAACAAACAAGGGTGTAAAATAAACAAGGGTGGGAGAGGTAAGGGATACCGTACTTTCCACATGTCTTTCAACAATCGCAGCCAGCAAAGAGGCAATTATTTAACAACAGCGATTTTTAAAAATCTATTTGCAATGTTAAAAAAAATAAAAACTTGTTAAATCCTGGCAAAACCCAGCAATACCTCCAGAAAACCCACGGCGATACTTTTGGTGCAAAACTGGCAACCAGCAGTGTGTATACGCGATACCGGCGAATATTATCTCAACTGGTGGCGAATGTGGTGATCAATTGTATCAACCTGAGCACATAACATGGTGTGTATCAAATTGATACACGCGGTCCTGAGCACGTAACATGGTGTGTATCAAATTGATACACATGGGGCCGGGCTCATGCTATAAAAAAAATGGGCTGGGAGTGATTTGGGACTGAAAGAGTTAAAACGCAGTTTTTTGCAACTCTCTTTCGTAAAAACCTCCAATTATACCTTCTCCGTTTTTATCAGCAATCTTGTAGGTGATAGGTCTTGTATTTAAAACATCGACAATCGTGAAAATTTCAGATGTCCAATTTTGTTTGTACTTGTTGGAAAACACGTCTTTTTTAGCCGTAATGCGTACTCTGTCTCCAACATTAAATTTCGCCTTTTTACGTGGTACTCTATTTTCCAGTTCATTGTACATTTTCAATAAATCCTGCTCATTGCCTTTATTCACATCTACAGGTCTCATTTTTATAGTATGATGGAAGTCGTGTTTATTATATTCATCGGTCAATTCTTGCAATATATCGTACCACTTGTGCGAATTTCTAACTTGGAATTTTACTTTTAATTTCTCATTTAACGTTCTGTGATATCTTTCGATTATGGCCGATTTCTCCTCGCTCTCGGTGTGGTACAATTTAATGTTGTACTTTTTCAATGACTTATTAAAATATGTATTTTTAAATTCTGTCCCTTTATCGGTGTGTAAGAGCTTAGGCGGTGAATGACCGTCATTTTTGGCCCGCGCAATTATTTTTTCAAAAGCTGATGACACATCCGGACCATCTTTTTTCTTCAAAGGCTCAGACCAGACAAACTTACTGAACGTATCGATCACATTTAAAATATATTTGTACCACTTGTTTTCTCTAGCATATTCTTTCATAATCAACAGATCGGCCGCCCACAAGTCATCAATGCCTTTCATGACAATCCGGCGTTTTATAAACTTTTTCACGACGGGTCTGTGCAGTTCTTTCGCTTTCAAAACTTCGGGTGGGTCCTTGATGAATGAATTTTTTACACTACCACATATTGCACAATTTGATGTCGCCAACCATCTTTTATTTTTTGTTTTGGCAGTCTTAATATTTTCCGATGTTGTTTTTCTTTTACACCTTTTACAATAAAATTCCATTACTAATAATATAACAACCAGAGAGTTTGAAATAAAAATAGTTTTGGAAAAAAATTTAGCTAAATAAATTATATGATATAAATTTGTAAATATACATATATAGGACGTATAGACGTAATGCAACATAGACATAAAATACGATTGACTAAGGGTCAAAAAAATAAGTTGCGTATCGCTTATAAAAAACAGAAACTGGCTGTTTTAACTTTGAATAGAGATCAGTTAACAAACGGTAATGTTGAAGTTATGTTAACGGATGAACAACATAAACAAATATTGAAAGCTGTGAAAAATAAGAAAGGTGTAAGAGTGATATTAAGTCATACACAGTTGAAAAATAACATTGATGGGGGTCTATTGAAAGAGATTCTGGAGTTGGCAGAAAACAGCATTCCGTATTTTAAGAAATTAGCTTCACCCCTGATTAAAGAGAAAGTTGCTCCCACCATCAAAGAGAAATTCGTTCCGTGGTTAAAAAAGATAATTGACGAAGAGTTGGATACTATCATAGAAAAAGATCCATCTGGTACTGGACTAAGACAAATGATAAATGGTCAGCTTAGTAAAATTTTAAATGATGTAAGAATTAAAAAAAATTAAACCCGTTGACGATGAGTGATCTGGAAGTGTGGGCTAGTAAATTGAAATTGAAGAACTTCCGTGGTGTTTTCAGACGAGAGCTTTTACCTCATGTACCTCGAAAAATAGAGTGCGGAATAATAAATCTAGGGAATTTGGACACGGCCGGCACACATTGGACATGTTATTATAAAAACGGCAAAAATGTGATTTATTTTGATTCTTATGGAAATGCCCCACCACCTTTGGAATTGGAAAAATATATAAGAATGAACGACGGTATTTGTTATAATTCAGATCAATTTCAAAACTATGGCGATCCGCCTATCTGCGGTCATCTATGTTTAGAAGTTTTAAGACAGTTTTCGAATGGAAAAACGTATGATGAAATCAAAGAGGTTTTAAATAAAAATAAATACACTTTTCTAGAATGGTTTAAATAAATTATATTTTACATTTCTGATGTTAATAAATTGTTTATTTAATTTTATTTTTTTAAATTAATTTATTACTGTGTGAAAGTCTGTTTCCTAATATAGAGATGTCGACTAACCAGTCCGAAGCATGGGACCTCCTCTCTGTGGAGCCCAAAGAACCCAGAGGGGTTTTGACTGACAAATTCATCATGAGGTTTGATCGGTATTTGAACTGGGATCTGCTGTCTTCCCATTATGATTTTTCAATCGAGATGTTGCGGATGTACCCGCACAGAGTAAATTGGGCCAAGCTATTGAGACGCATTAAATTTTCGGAAGAATTCCTAAGAGAGATGGTTCCCCACTTCGATAAATGCTGGGGTATCCTGTGTAAATATCAAACGCTGTCTGAAAATTTTATTCATGATTTCGCAGGTAAAATCGAATGGGATTATGTGTTGTTGTATCAAAATGTAACTAGCAGATTTTTAGATGAACACAAAACGTATTTTGATGAAACGGAATTATTCTAATTGATAAACTTATCCTATTAGAGAGATTAAAATGAAAAAATAAATACATCTGCCTCTGTTGGTTTGAATAAATTATTTTTAATATTTGTTATATGAATAAAAATTTATTATGATGTAAAAGTTTTTTTTATAATATAGAAATGGTGAATTTCAGATTATCAGGAAAGTCCTCCGAGTTGACTTTGACCTTGGAACACCCGATTCACTTGGACAGTGATGCACAGTATAAACTCGCTCTCACGGGATTTTTTTGTGAATACAATTTTTATAATTTATTCGAGAGTTGTAGTATAACATTTGAAGGTGGGGGAAAATTAGGTTTTAGCAAGGGGTATTGGACATTAGACTTAATTCAAAAACATATTCAGAAAAGTGTAGATTCAATTTTAGAGCGTAATGCATTGGATAAAGATGATAAGAAAAATAAAGTGCAAGTCGGATTGAAAACATCAACTAAAGGGCACAGAGTGTTTATCAAATCTCCTGTTAAATTTCACATGGATAACATTTTTCGACATTTGTTAGGGTTTGAGGATAGTAAAATTCAAGAATATTTTGACTATTATTCAGCGAAGAACCGAAGCAACACAAGACCGTTTGACCTAATTGAAATTCATTGTGATATCGTGGAAAACTGTTTTGTTAATCACGACAATGCTTGGTTTAAACATGGAGAGACTTCGCTGTTACACAGTTTCTTTCCAATCGGTGATTTCGGTAGTAAAATTGCAACCGTCCCAACTCCACCACATTATGTATCATTGAAACATGGATTGAAGAAAATTCAACAGATCAATGTCAATATCACAGATCAAAACAATAATTTATTAGAAATGTTTGATTCAAATATACATATTTATTTAGAATTGATTCGTGTGTAACATTTTAAGGTAATTGAGAACTGAGAATTTATTATTTTTTTACCACATTTAGAAGTAATATTCTTAATGTAGGTAAAAATGAATGGTTCTAATTTTGATAATTTATTGAATGAAATCAATGGAAAATCTTACAAGAGGCTGAATGACCTGGAAGTTGGTAAAAAATATCTAGTAAATGACATAAACACAATTTCATCATCATACGGTATGAGAATTTTAGTCACATGTGATGATGTGAAATTCTATCTTCCAGAAAGCTGGAATAACAGATTGACGATGAACAATATTATGCAACTACTAAATCATAAAGGAAGCCTCTATGTGTTATACAATGGTAAGGTAGCACTTCCAGACAATAAATTTAAGCATAATATCGAATTTAAAGTCGAACAATAAAGATTTATTTAAAACCCTAATTGAAATATATTTTTGAAAAAATCTACATTTATTTTATTTGATGTGGAAATCATGATTCATATATTAGGAATCAATTATGACTGAAAACTATGAATATTATCTCTTGACCGATAACGCATTTGAACCTTTCGACGGGTCACAAGAGGCTGCTGGTCTCGATTTGAAAAGTGCTTATGATTATATCATTCCAAAGCGGGGACAACAATTAATAAAAACTGATTTAACTTTTAAATTTCCCAATGGTTGTTACGGACGAATCGCCCCAAGATCCGGCCTTGCCCTCAAACATTGTATCGATGTTGGTGCAGGTGTGGTGGATAGAGATTATACCGGCAATGTTTGTGTTCTGTTGATAAATAATTCCGATAGCGATTTCTTTGTACGCCGAGGAGATAGGGTGGCGCAGATAATTTGTGAAATGTATAAAAAACCCCCTTGTGTAAGAGGATATCAAATAGAACAGACTGAACGAGATAATAAAGGATTTGGAAGCACAGGGTTGAACTAATTAATTTTATTTGTGTTCGTAATATAAATATTGAGATATAGACAATTTTTTTTATTTTTGAGAAAATTGCGAGCCGCTTCTCATAAAGGAATAAGAATTATTGTTTTGTATGTCGGAGGGGGGGTCGCGATTCGCTACCCCAGCGGATATACAAAACAATACGTTTTTCACGGGGCCACAGCTTAGAAAGCCATAAATGCATTTGATAATAATTGTACCTATCCATCATCCGGGGGGCCGCGATTTACAGCCCCCCCCTCAGATATGCAAAACAATACGTTTTTCACGGGGCCGCAACTTATAAAGGCATTGGACAAATGAAATTCACCGAAAAAGCACGGGGGTCGCAATTTGCTACCCCAGCGGATATACAAAACAATACGATTTTCACGGGGCCGCTGCTCATAAAGGTAATAATTGCACCTATTTAAATCATTTTATTAACCCTAGCATATTTATATATAAATATTTATAGGAAAAAATATTTATATAAATATTTATAAATTTATATAGAATAAAATATTTATAAATTTATATAGAATAAAATATTTATATAAATATTTATAAATTTATATATAATAAAAATATTTATATAAAATGTATATATATATAGAAAACGTATGTATACGTTAGTTGTGGATTTGGCGTTCTCAAAAAGATTCTCCGGCCAAGGCGTGGTTTGAACCTGGGCCGGTCGGGTGGTGCGCTGTTACGTTAGCGCCTAGACCAGCGGACTTGTTGGTGGCCGGCGGCGCGGTGTTTATCAAGTCTGATGTGATCGAGCGGATGTGCATTCGATTGAGGTTATCAATGCAACTGCGATTTATCGCTTCGGGTGGGATTGCAGTTTAAGGGGAGTCGGTAGCTTTTCATTTAAAAGTTATGGTTACCTTAAGAGGGCATCTCATAGTTCCCTGGATTATATTTAAAATGCTCCTTGAAATCACTGTCTGAAATCCTGAAAAAAGCCCTGAAATGGGCTGATATTTGGCCAAAACCGGCCAGAATCCGGTCAAAAACCGGTCAATTTGGAGCTGAAAGCGGTCAAAAAAAAACTATGAGTGTTTCAGAAACCGCCTTCTATATCTACTCTTTATTATATGGTCATAAACTCTAATTCCATTGTATAAAAAAAATCAAATAGAACACAGTGAAAAAAAAACAAGTTCAGTAATTTGATGAACCTCAAAATGTCTGAAATATTGCATTAAATACAAAAAGCAAATATTATAATCACAAAATAATCTATGTTGAAAAATATAAGACAAATTATAAGATAGAGAAGCCAGCTAAAACTGGCTTTTGTTTTACTGTCATTCATACATTTTAGTTTGTGATTGATAAGATTATTTCTCTTTTCAAAATATCTATTTGTGTATTAAGAGCGTAAAGTACGTTATTGCCACTCGAAACTTAGCGTCAAGGACTATTTATGGTTTTAGTAGACACAAGATTTGTCCTACCACTGCATGGAAACAATCGCTTTGCCAGCACACCTGTAAACCCTACGCAAAACAGTGTATTTCCGATTTCAGTTTCTAGAGTGGCAATGTTCTTTACCGCACGCTCTAAATCAGCAATTGAAGTCAGCTGTTATTACAAACAATGCCAAAGCTGTTGGTCATTGTTGTAGTTTAGTAATTGCTTCTTTTTTTAGTTTAAGGTTATGATTGATAGTCAACAGTTTGTTCCAAAATAAACAAATCGATAATAATGTAAATGGCATTTTGTATACAATAAAACATTAAATCTGTTGCAATTATGTTGGTAGGAAAAATATTGTGTGTATTAACAGCGCCAATAGTCATTGCCGCTCTCGAACTGTTTGGCCGCACTCAGCTACATTTCTACATTTCTTGAGTGGCTATGACGCTCTTAATACTCAAAAAGCTATTCCTACCAAAACAAGTGCAACAGATTAAATGTTTTATTGTATACAAAATGTCATTTAGATTATTTTGATTTGTTTCTTTTGCAACACACTGTTAACTATCAAACCTCAAACTAAAAGAGAAGCAATTATTAAACAACAACAATGACCAACAGCTGTGGCATGGTTTGCAATAACAGCTTACTTTAAATTTCTTTTTGATTTAGCGTTCGGTAAAGAACAATGCCTCTCTAGAGTGAAAAAAAACGGTAACCGGAAATGAACTTTTTTGCGTAGGGTTTACATTTGTGGCAATGTGATTATTTCCATGCAGTATGGTAGGAAAATGATTTTGTCATGATCATTGAGCTCTTCCGCACCACAATGATAATACAATTTTCTATAGTTATAAGCAATTGCTATACTATACAAGGGTAAACATATTAGCATGTAATCTTTTTTTGAAGAGTACTAAATTTTGTAAATTCTTAATAAAAAAATAACAAGTTACTTTAAGAAATTATTTGTTAATTATTTTAATCACATAAACAGTTTTTATGTCACCGACGATGCCAGGGGTTATATTAAGGCAAAATTGAATGAACGGGCCTGTATACTTCTCCCCACCACTAAAGTCACGTGACTAAATGCGGCCGATCGGCAGCACAAGTTCCCATTGTGAAAACGTGACATCCCTCACTTATTTTCAATGTCTTAGGAATTAGATCATAGGTTATTCAACAAGACTTATATATTCTAATTTAGATAAAAAATAAGGAACAAAATTATACCATTACTGCAAAATTCTAAAATATTCTTTGATATGATATAAAGTCAAAATTTTATTCAATTTATAGTTTTGTTTATGATTTTTATCAGCTGTTTACATAAAATAACATTTCATTGCTAATCATGAAGTTGTTGAACCTAAAATATACTATTTAACTTGATTTTATGAAAAATAAAACTACTAACGGGCAAACAAATAATTTAAGACGTTTATTTCATGTCTGATTTTCCAGAAATTATCCTGAAAACATCGGAAGAAAACTTTTTACAAAAATACTACATACCCTACAGTGTCAGAAATTCTAATGTTTGTTTTACCTAAAGTGTGAGTTTTAAGTTTTGCGAAGAGTAACGTTATTAGTATTATTCAATTCGTAATTGAATGATGATAAAAATTGACGCAGTCAGGCTATTGCAATGCTTTTAAATGGAGTTGACAGGTGAAATTCGGCCGCATCTGGTCACGTGAACAAAAATGTATGCACTATGCAGGCCCGTTAGTTATCGTAGGCGCAGGTGTGATGCCTTGTGTAGCTTTGTTGTTGCCTAAGATCAGATGATTATATACACTGGGTCATTACTATATGTAGTCAAAAAACCAAAGGCAGCATACAAAACATAGGAAACATTTAAGAAAAGACTTTCTTAAGTCATCTAGATTACAAATGGGTGTGTATATTTCTTCCCTCGTGATTTCTTCCCCCAATGTTATACATAGAGTATGAATTTAGTTGTGAAGTGGAACTTCAATTTAATTCAAATAACACTTTTGATTATAATACCCCCGTCGCAGCAGACCTGCATACTCAGCGAATTTCCAAACGATCTTGAGATATTGTATTTTCCCCATAAACACCATAGGAATGGGTACATAGGTTTGCTGCCTTGGGATGTTGTTAGAAAATGTTAGTTTTGTTAGGAAATGTAATAGTTATGTTAGGTAAACGTCAAACTGTATCAATATTCGGCACTTTTTAATTTTCCCCATATAAACCCCATGGGGGTGAGTATGTAGGTTTGCCGCCATATGTTTGTTGTAAGCAAATATCAGTTAACTCCTACCTAGTGAATGTACATACCAAATATTATCAAGTTATGGTGTTCTTGTCATTTTCCCCATAAACCCCATGGGGGTGAGTACGTAGGTTTGCCGCCATGTGGGTGTTGTAAGCAAATATCAGTTGAACCCTACCAAGTGAATGTACATACCAAATTTTATCAAGTTATTCCAATAAATAAGCGAGATACAGGGTTTTGTTGATTTCCCATAAGATTAACATGGAAAACCTATTTTTGGCGTTTCTCCATAACCTGATAAGCCAAGTTAAAAATTCAAAATACTAAATTGTTTGTTTTTTTAAGCTCTTTTAAATGGTTTCAGTTAAAATTGTTGAATTTTGGAAATTATGCTCAAAAAACGCAAAAAACCTATTTTTGACCCTTTTGAAACCCCATAAAACCCCGTTCCCATGACCCAATCATGCTGGTTCGCGAACTCATGAAAATAGACCTTGTCTTACACCTTTATACCAAATTTCATCAAAATCGGAGGTCCCCTTCAAAAGTTATCAGTACCACGGACACATAGATATATATATATATAGATATATATATAGATATATAGATATATAGATATATAGATATATATATATATACATATATATGAAAATGAACGAACTGTGTTTTTGGCTTCTGGGGACCTCAAAATGAAAAAGTAACATGGTCCCGGTCTTAGGTCTTACCATGGCTACTACCGTAATAGCGTATTCCCTATAGGGAAATTCGCTAAAATGTAGGTTATTTCCTGTACTATAATACGAGCAATGTCCGAAGGGCTGTGGGTTCCACGATCTCGAAATCTAGCGGGTAGATTTTGCTTAAACTTTGCAATTAAGAGTGTTTTGGCCCAAAAATAAGATTAGAAAAAGCCTCAATCTCAGGAAAAATCTAATTTGGTCTAAATTTAAGTTTTAAAATTGTAATTTTTAACATTGGTCTTATGAGTTGCTATTTTGGTAACGAAATAACAAGTAAAAGTTAACAAAAATAAAGGAACATTAATTTTAAGGAATGTTTTAACAGCTGTTATCTGTGAAGAGTCTGGTGTACTTTTAATAGCTTGATTACCATGCAGTATAACAAAAGAGAATTAAAGCCAACGAGCAAGGCTTGGTTAACCTGGTAATTTTCTTTAAACTAAAAACCACGAATAAATATGATTTATTGTTATTTAGTCGTTTATAAAACTGGTGTTTAAAATTACCTTATTTAAAATGAAACGTACTTTACATTTGCTTTTAATTCAAAAACTAATTTATTTAGGGTCTACAATTTATTCCTCTTACTTTGATTGTATTTACTCGAGGATTCAGGGTTCACACCATAAGAGAAATTATCATTGTGTATTTACCGATTGCAATAAAAGGCTACGATTACGAATACTGTATATGTGCCGAATATTGTAGTTCTAGAGACCTAAAGATCAGTGCATAAAAGGAACATTATTTTCTTAATTTTAATTTTTAATTTCAATCATATTTTAAAAGCTATTCAATAAGGGTTGAAATTAACACTACAGACAACTTATTGGCAACTTATACAGCACATGTTTTTCTGTAACCATTCTCTCTTTTGTATTTCTTTTACCGTGGTTTGATTGTGAAATGTATAAAATAGAAACATCTATAGTATAATCTTAAGTGTATAAAGGATTTAATCCCACGCACAGGCTATGCCTATGTGGGATTATTTCATCTCGTAAAAAAAGGTATCAAGGTCATTGTAATTTGATTCCTGAAATAAATATGTTTTTGACTTGATCGAACACTATAGTAGGGTTGATAAGATCGACGGCACGGCAGTTTCGCCGTGTCGTGTGTTCTTCTCCATAGAGTGCAATGCCTCACTACCAAAGTCACGGCGAAACTGCCGTACGGTTTTCCGCCGTGCCGGCGCCGTGTTTGCTGCCCCTACTCCAATGTATCTCTCTACATTCACGGCGATATCACCGCACGGCAGTTTCGCCGTCACGTCACGGCGGTTTCGCCATGCTGTGTGTTAGCCCGGCGACACACGTGGAGTGAGGTTATGGCTGCGACCCAAGAGTCACTCACCAGGTAGCGAGCAAAAACTCACAACAATACAACAATGAGGAACCGGTTACAACCCTTCCCCCCCATGTGCATTCCTCGTTCCTCCGGGGGTGGGAGACGGGCTGAGATGATGCGCCTCTTACACTTCCTTAGTATGGACTGGCTGTTTACCCGTTCTTCTTACGGGGATTGTAAACTTTATTTGCATCGCAAAAAATATATAAATCCTTTCACAATTTCAAAACTATTGCTTCAGTTAGTTTTTACTCCATTTATGTACTGATTGTAGGATTATGTTTAACATCTGGCAGGTACATGTCAAACGTGTCTTATTGTCATTCATTATTTATCTGAACAAATATATTCATTTTAACTTTTGAGATAGAAGGTTTGTTATATATATTTTTGTCACAATTAATATAAATTCTCAAGATTTGTGGTAATTAGCTCTGTATTTCTGTATAAATAAGACTTCTCACCGAATGTACATAAAAATTAATAATTTAGTAAGAAGATTTACAATTTTTTTCGTTTTCTTGTCATGAAATGTAATACTGTAATGTAATACTTGTAATGTAATGTAATGCTTTTGAGGTCCGGTTTGTGGCAAATTTCTCACAATGTAAAGCCCTTTAAAATGATTTATGATATGAAGTAGGTCAATGAAGTTTTTTTCTAGAACTTTATTTAGGGACGTCCCTAGTGGAAGTCGTCAGAGAAACTGCATTGGCCTACGTCATATGATACATCATTTTAAAGGGCTTTGCATTCTTAGAAATTTGCCACAAACCGGACCTCAAAAGGTCGACTGTATCGGGAGTTATTGAATTTTTTGTTTTCAGAAATATGACTTTAACGCAATGTTCGATCGTCAGTCATTTTTGACTGTCATCCTTTTTAGTTTGGGTTTGTGGCATTGTTCTCTAGTCTTAGAGACCTTTATTTTTATGTACATATCAACTTATGATTACATTTAAGAATCTCGGCTTACTCCTTGTGGACCGTCACCCATTGTAGGTGGAAAGGTAATGAACCCATGAAAAACAAGACATTTAGTTCTAACATAGATGAGTGAAATTTCAACCGTGTAACTTATATCGTATAGAAAATAAATAGGGGGAAGAGACTTGAAACTCACCCAGTATATACCACTGTATACTATGTGAATAAAGATAGAAGAATCTGAATCTAAATCATATATCACACACACGATTATTCAATATTTATATTTTAATTCAAAATTAATCCATACATAATCCTGCTGATCGTATGGACAGTACATTTTATACAATCTACATAAACCCGGATTGACTGGAAGGGTTAAACAGTTTATCAACCTCGTTGGTTTAAACTGTGATTTTATTTACATAGGTCTACATAGTTGCGAAGAAATGATCTTGTTAGATTTTGTAAATTAGATCTTCGAATAAACCCTCTACAGCACCGAGCCAGAAATGGCAGGAGGCCAAACTTTGCATTAAAAATCAAACTACTCAAATGAAAAAAAAAAAAAACTAATTATTTGTGACGTTTAGACCTTTAAAAATTTGGTTTTTGTCATTTTGCTTTATATATGAAGACATAAAAAATTATATAAACAGTGATAAAAAATACCCGTAACGCCCTAATTGCCTTTAAACCAATATAGTTTACGTAATTGAATTTTTACTCTATGTACATAGAGTATAAAATTCTTTTACGATTCACAAAAAATTTCACTTAGGCGAATTTTTGACCCCCCAAAAACTTTTTTTTCTAATTTGATTTGAAAATCCTGTTGAGGCCATGCCCCCGTATTCACGGTACTCCCGTGCCCACATACCTACCCTTCTTCCCCATGTCCCTATGCCCTCTATGTTCCCAAGCCTCCTACGTTCTCCAATGTCCATTTGCACCGACGCCCCTAGTGCCCATTGTGCCTTCCCATCCCAGCGCCGCCACGTGCCCCCGGGCCCCCTATGTTTCCGTGCCCCTATGCCCGACGTTGATCGCCGTGGCGCCCGTGACCCCCATGCCACGTACCCCTTTTGACGTCGACGCCCCTAGTGCTCCGTGTGAACTTGAACCCCCTACCACCAGACGCCCCAGTGCATCCCAATGCCTCCCCAGAGTGATCCGTATGCCCCGCACAACTTTACCCTCCATGCCCCGCCAGTCCGAGGGTCATGCAATACATGTTGCCGCATGAGGCTCTTGCCTGGGAGGGCACAGATTAAAATTAATTTAAATTATATTAAATTGTTATTTGATGGTTACAACAATTAACGCTTTATCAACCGTGTAGCCTATAAATTGGGTTATGTGTATGTGTATCAATCACCGGGAAAGGCCGGGAACACACGGGACGGCAAAACTCATGGTTGGCTAATTCGCCGTCGCAGGTTGTATTTTGAGAGTCAAACGAGACAACGGCGAAACAGCCGGATCTGGCGGGACTTCTATGTTATATGCTCATTATGTTAAATGTATTATCATTGTGGAAATGATTCTGTGTGAATTCAATGAAGTGGCTTTGCTGTGTCCTAAGACAAGAAAAAGAAGAAATTAAACGTTGATCTTGTCCATTAGTTGCTCACTAAGAAAATGTTTCGCAAATATAGTTTTTAAAGTTCTTTAGGGCTTCCACCCATGGTCACCGAGAGAAAGGGACAGAGGGGGCAGATTGCCCTGGGTCTCAAAAGACAAGGGGCCTCATCTTTAGGTGTTTTAATTTGTTCTAGGTTATTTATGGCAGCAAAATTTTACCGCTGCATGGGCTATGTAGTAACACTATATTATATTCATTTTTTAAGACCTATCAAATTCTTCAAACCGTGAAAAAGTATAGCCTATGATCAGAGTAGTGATCAGCTTGTATGAGTCTCCACGGTTTGAAGCTCTGTGTCGGTGAACAAACATCGCAGTGCCACGCCGCCATTGGATATCTACACCACGACGCCCGCACCCCGCGCCACCAGACCACCTGTAGACGCGACGTTGTGGTGCCCTTATCAGTGCAGGAAGTATGATAGCACATCCAAAAACCAGTTTATTGTTCCTGGATGCTTCTGAGTTTCTTTATTGAAATGAATGTGTTATCTTCAAATTACTTCAAAAGATGTTTAAAACAGTTGTAAACAAAATAAGACAATTGATCAACAATTTTAAAATAAATTGCATTTTAAAATTTTCCCTGTAAGGTTAGCCATTTCAAAATGCTTAGGCCTGAAACGCGTGGTAGCTATCAAATAACATGAGCTCGAATTAGATTCATAGTGCGGCGCAATCGGTGCGTGGGCACGGGCGGCAGCGATACAGTCAGTGCTCTACCAAACGCAACAAAATGGAAATAATTTAACTAAAAAAGTATATATATCTACAAATGTACACTTGTTATACAATTTTGTCACTTTTGTTTCATTATAATAATAAAATAATCATAATAAAAATCTACAACATAATTAAACAAAACCACAAACATGAAAAATTATTTCTTTTGATAAAAACGTTATTTACTCATGGTGATTTGCCCCTGAACTGGTTGAATATATATTATGGTTTTAGATTACCTTATTCGTCTCCAGTTCGTGTGGTTGAGTTAAGCTACAACCTAGGTTTCGACGCTAACATTGCGTCATTTTCAAGTAGATCGTCAAGGTTGAAAGCAGTCACATTTTCGGTCGGGAAGACGTCGTCATTGATAAAATGTACAAAAAAGTCACACGAAACACGCACACACACATTTTGACAGACACGAACAAATAAATACTGATTTAAAAAACTTTGTAGGCCTACAGTTAAACGGACTCGCTTCCACTACTTCACAACTCCGTCGCGGACGTCGCGGTTGCCGGCCACAGGACACGCGGGCTGACGGCGACGGCGGCTATCAGTTGACCTCTGTACCTGTGGATTTGGACTCGTCCTGGTCGTGGGGGGAGTATGTAGTAATGAACTCGTCCTCTCTTGGTTTTCAATTATTCTATTAAATATTAGGTGGGAGCTGTAATTTAATTTATCATTCAGAACCAGGCTATTGTCATTTTTTATGGATTTGTAAATGTGGAATTCCTCCAAAGTGTCAAGGATGAAACCTTTGTTTCGTATTTCAATGATTTCTAAATTGTTTTCCATGTTGCCGGCGCTGTGGTCCTCGTCCATAAGATGCTGTGCGAAACTGGATTTTTGGGGGTTTAAACGGGGATTCGGTTTGTGTTCATTAGCTCTCTTTAAAAAAGATCGCCCTGTCTGGCCTATATAAAATTTCTCACAATCATTGCAATTTAGCTTGTATACACCAGTTTTATGCAGTAAATTTCCGGATTGTGGTTTCATCTTAAGGTGGCGTTCAATTTTATTTGAGGTCCTTGGGGCTGGGGTAATGTTAAACGGTTTCAGTTCTTTCTTTAAAAAATTATTGAGTCTATGGCCATAATCGACAGGTATATATTTGGTACGTGGCAAAACTTCATTATTTTTATGGTTTCTATTAGCAGCTGAAAATTTTCTTACGATTGTGTCAACCATTTTCGATGTATATCCATTTGAGACAGCGATGTACTTGATTAAATTTAATTCCTTTTTGTAATCATCTTCGGATAGCGGCACTTTGATTAGCCTATTAACCATGCTATTATAAGCTGATATCTTGTGACTGTAGGGGTGGTATGAAGAGGCGTGAATCGTCTGGCTGGTGGTAGTTGGTTTTCTAAAAATATTGTATTTGAATGAACTATTGGCCTTTGTTATTGTGAGATCCAAAAAGTTGATACTATTGTCGACTTCAGTTTCTAATGTGAATTTTAATTTTGGTGTCAGGCTATTCAAATATTTTAAAAGGATTTGTAACTGGCGGTTATTTCCATTGAACAACACAAAGGTGTCATCAACATATCTGTAGTACATTATTACTTTATCATAGTTTGAATTTTTATCAGACAGGATGTGTGTGTTCTCAATGTGATTTAAATAGATTTCTGATAAGATTCCCGATAAAGGCGATCCCATAGCCAACCCATCGGATTGTGAATAGAACTTGTTGTTGAATGAAAAATAATTTTGCTTGAGAGTGATTTCCAATAATTTAATCAGTTCTTCTCTCGCTTCATTGTTAAAGCATGACTTATCCTTGAGATTGTTATCTATTATTTCTAGGGTTTCCTTAATGGGTACGTTTGTATACAGATTGACGATGTCAAATGATGCTAATGTGTAATGCTGTTTTATTTCAGAATCTTTTGTTTTATCGATAAATTCCAAGCTATTTTTAAGACTGTGGCTATTGGGAAATTCATAATTGGTTCTTAATAACTTATCAAGTTTTTTTGCAAGTTTGTAGGCAGGAGCAGTTGTAAAATTGACAAGTGGGCGTATGGGGGTATCAGGCTTGTGTACTTTAGGTAGTCCTCTTAACGATGGAGCGGCGGGGTTCATCATCTTTAAGAATTTAATTTCCTCAGGTCTTAAGATATTTTTACTGTTACTGATAGCCTTATTGATCTGATTGTTATATTTGATTGTTGGGTCTTTATCTATTTGCACTATGTTGTTGGATTCGATAAAACTATTGACTTTGTTAATGTAATCATTTAAATACAGTATAACAATGGAATTGCCTTTATCTGATTTAGTAATTATTGCATTGTTGAGAGACAGCTTATCTTTGATACTGTTGAGAGTATGTTTTTCAAAACGGTTATTCATGTTGCTTTGAAAAGCAGCATGAATAACCGTTTTGAAAAACATACTCTCAACAGTATCAAAGATAAGCTGTCTCTCAACAATGCAATAATTACTAAATCAGATAAAGGCAATTCCATTGTTATACTGTATTTAAATGATTACATTAACAAAGTCAATAGTTTTATCGAATCCAACAACATAGTGCAAATAGATAAAGACCCAACAATCAAATATAACAATCAGATCAATAAGGCTATCAGTAACAGTAAAAATATCTTAAGACCTGAGGAAATTAAATTCTTAAAGATGATGAACCCCGCCGCTCCATCGTTAAGAGGACTACCTAAAGTACACAAGCCTGATACCCCCATACGCCCACTTGTCAATTTTACAACTGCTCCTGCCTACAAACTTGCAAAAAAACTTGATAAGTTATTAAGAACCAATTATGAATTTCCCAATAGCCACAGTCTTAAAAATAGCTTGGAATTTATCGATAAAACAAAAGATTCTGAAATAAAACAGCATTACACATTAGCATCATTTGACATCGTCAATCTGTATACAAACGTACCCATTAAGGAAACCCTAGAAATAATAGATAACAATCTCAAGGATAAGTCATGCTTTAACAATGAAGCGAGAGAAGAACTGATTAAATTATTGGAAATCACTCTCAAGCAAAATTATTTTTCATTCAACAACAAGTTCTATTCACAATCCGATGGGTTGGCTATGGGATCGCCTTTATCGGGAATCTTATCAGAAATCTATTTAAATCACATTGAGAACACACACATCCTGTCTGATAAAAATTCAAACTATGATAAAGTAATAATGTACTACAGATATGTTGATGACACCTTTGTGTTGTTCAATGGAAATAACCGCCAGTTACAAATCCTTTTAAAATATTTGAATAGCCTGACACCAAAATTAAAATTCACATTAGAAACTGAAGTCGACAATAGTATCAACTTTTTGGATCTCACAATAACAAAGGCCAATAGTTCATTCAAATACAATATTTTTAGAAAACCAACTACCACCAGCCAGACGATTCACGCCTCTTCATACCACCCCTACAGTCACAAGATATCAGCTTATAATAGCATGGTTAATAGGCTAATCAAAGTGCCGCTATCCGAAGATGATTACAAAAAGGAATTAAATTTAATCAAGTACATCGCTGTCTCAAATGGATATACATCGAAAATGGTTGACACAATCGTAAGAAAATTTTCAGCTGCTAATAGAAACCATAAAAATAATGAAGTTTTGCCACCTACCAAATATATACCTGTCGATTATGGCCATAGACTCAATAATTTTTTAAAGAAAGAACTGAAACCGTTTAACATTACCCCAGCCCCAAGGACCTCAAATAAAATTGAACGCCACCTTAAGATGAAACCACAATCCGGAAATTTACTGCATAAAACTGGTGTATACAAGCTAAATTGCAATGATTGTGAGAAATTTTATATAGGCCAGACAGGGCGATCTTTTTTAAAGAGAGCTAATGAACACAAACCGAATCCCCGTTTAAACCCCCAAAAATCCAGTTTCGCACAGCATCTTATGGACGAGGACCACAGCGCCGGCAACATGGAAAACAATTTAGAAATCATTGAAATACGAAACAAAGGTTTCATCCTTGACACTTTGGAGGAATTCCACATTTACAAATCCATAAAAAATGACAATAGCCTGGTTCTGAATGATAAATTAAATTACAGTTCCCACCTAATATTTAATAGAATAATTGAAAACCAAGAGAGGACGAGTTCATTACTACATACTCCCCCCACGACCAGGACGAGTCCAAATCCACAGGTACAGAGGTCAACTGATAGCCGCCGTCGCCGTCAGCCCGCGTGTCCTGTGGCCGGCAACCGCGACGTCCGCGACGGAGTTGTGAAGTAGTGGAAGCGAGTCCGTTTAACTGTAGGCCTACAAAGTTTTTTAAATCAGTATTTATTTGTTCGTGTCTGTCAAAATGTGTGTGTGCGTGTTTCGTGTGACTTTTTTGTACATTTTATCAATGACGACGTCTTCCCGACCGAAAATGTGACTGCTTTCAACCTTGACGATCTACTTGAAAATGACGCAATGTTAGCGTCGAAACCTAGGTTGTAGCTTAACTCAACCACACGAACTGTAGACGAATCAGGTAATCTAAAACCATAATAAAAAACGTTATTTGAAAGATTGCTACCAAGTAAACATATAAAGACAACACTGTAGTGGTACCGCATTATCGAAAGGTCGGCGACTGGCAAGGGGTTTGCTGGCACGCGGCGTGGCATAATGGCATGCGGGGACAAGGCAGGTACCCAAAGGCTTTGTTCGGCATCTGCAATGGGACGATGGGCTCACTTCCAAAAACAACACATTAGGAGTAGCTACAAAAAATTAAAGATAACATATAGCCTTTTAGCCGACTGTAAATGTTATCCGTCTTTTCAAATTGTCACGTACCCGCATTTTCCTGGGACCTAGTCATTATTGAGGCTACATGCATAATAGCAGGCTGCTTACATATCATGTAAGACGTCTACCGATACGTAATTATCTTACCCGATTTATACACTGCCACCCAATTTTTGTCCGCACTTCTTTTCTTCTTTTCATTTTTCTTTGTGTACCGGTAACATACAAAGGGCAAGGTCGCCTGTTTTGGTCGAAAACTCCATATTCACACTGTTAAACTCACTCCTCCCGACCAAACAGACGAAGAGGGCGTTGGAGGCCTGTACGCCACTTCATCCGATTTTTAGGGTGTATTGAAAACCGTACACTTCATCCGATTGTCAAGTCGAACAAAAAAGGGTCATTAGTACCCTCCAAACGGAGCTGCCAAAATAGTACAGTTCATCCGACGGCCGGCGGTCGGCGGTTAACCGCCACGGTACGCCACCGCGGTAGAATAATCCACCCTTTCTTAAGGAGTCCACACACTCGAACATGTCCGTCCAGCTGTCGGATCCGATGTCGGGCCTTTGAATTAGTGACATAAAACAAGATTCTATAGTTTGGTCAAAAAATTTGGTTTTGTTCGAAGGATTTACTGCTTCTACCTCCGTAAATAAAATTTATACTCTTAGATTTCACTTGTACTCTTTATTGAGACAGTTAAAGACATTGAACAAATTGTTGATTTTTTATTTACAGGGTGTATGAAAAAACGGTTCAGGATTTTGGGAGAAGGATTACTTGTACAAAACAAAGAACAAATAAGTCTGTGTAAACATATACCATAAAACACTTCGTTAAGCCACTATCCGCCATTTTGCTTTTACACTACATAACTTTTATTTCCGTAGCGGGTTAATGTAGGCTATTAAGTTTAAATTTGGCTTGAACTTTTATAATTGTAATTAAAGGTCCCAACATAGTATGCTTTTTCCAATACGTTCAGAAATTCGTCCTAAGATGTCCTCAAAATTTCATCCCTAATCATAATAAAGTTTAACAATAGTTAGGTTCCCTAATTGCAAGTTCGTTGATAATACCTATGTGGCTGAAATTGCCTCTTTCTAAAAACCAACGTTTTGAACAAAAGCGTAGATTTTTTCTTCTTTTGGCTAATTAAAATAAAAATGCCTCCAAGAATAGCAACATTTATCTCAAAATCCATTTTGCAACTGACATGCTCGACTTCAAAACATCGAACCTGACATGTCTGCCGAGCTGTCGGGTTCGACGTCGGAACCGACAGCTCGACGGACATAGTGTGTGCACACTTTAAGATAGGTTGGATTATTCTACCGCGGTGGCGTGCCGTGGCGGTTAACCGCCGACCGCCGGCCGTCGGATGAACTGTAATATTTTGGCAGCACCTTTTGGAGGGTAATAATAACCCTTTTTTGCTCGACCTGACCCTCGGATGAAGTGTACGGTTTTCAAAACACGCCAAAGATCGGATGAAGTGGCCTACAGCCGCGTTGGAGTGCCGCCATGTTGGATTTATTTCCCATAAGAGCAATGCTAAACTTTTACCCGGCATTTGTCATATAATTTCTTTGTTTTTGTCCGATTGGCTCAGAATAAATAGCGTTTGAATCACAATTAAATTCCCCGTTCCTTTTGCGAGATCGATTCTTTGTAAATAATTTATAAAATTCTGTAGAAAATGTTTTAAAAGTAGTAAAAAACTTGATTTATTATTTAAAATTAGTAAAAAACACTACTTTTTATAAAAAATTCCTCTCGCAAACCAAATCCGCCTTGGTGAATCCTTTATTTAGAGCTATAAACCATTATTTTCTGATTATAAATAAAAGAGTTATTTGACATCCCATCTAACATTGCTCTTATGGGGGAAAGGCGGAATTTGGATTGACTCCAACGCCCTCTTGTGGTGCGAATTTGTGGTTTCACACGGGGAAAGCGGGGGGTGGAAGCGGGGTTAGATTTCACGGAAATTCCAGAGCACGGTTGGGGAGCACAACCAAACCAAACGGGGTCATGAACGTATTATGCGAAATATCAACGGTTAGCCTCTCCATACAGCACTACAAAAGTAGCCTCATACAGTGCTGCATTACGTTGCACAGGACCGTAATATTGTAATGTAATATTTACTTTTTGTGCGGTTCTGTGTATTTTAGATGTAAGGAATCATCTATATATTAATAGTTAAACATGTTTAATTTCCTCCTTTTTTCTCAGCTTTTTTGTCCAGCTGCGTAGGAGAAATCCGCGCATACCGTTAGAAAGGTATGCTCCTGTAGATGAGCAAAATCTCATTATAACTTTCATAGGCCCCCAGAAATCCGCCCTACAGGCTTTCAAAGCTGCAATGTCAATCTTATGAGAGAGGGATAATTGATTGCATCATTAGACAGTTGTTGTATACTAGTGTTGTATACTATCGAATTTAGAGCAATGGGCGATCCCTAGTATAGATTAAACATCTTCGGATGTAGGCCTATTTTAATCGTTTTAGGATTTATAGGCAAAGCCCCTAAGACAGAACGGCATAAGAACCATGATAGAATCCTAATTCTGACCTAAAAAAATACATAAAAATTCCATACTCTAATACAGTTGGCCGTTAGGGAATTAGTGATAAAGATTGAAACCCCTAACAAGACGAAAGTTAGTTGGCACAATGGCTTAATATTGTATTTTATGCAAAATAACAAAGCTAATCACTACCGAGCAGGGTTTGATCTTCCGACATTCTGGTAAATGTGTAGCATTGCGCTGCACTCTCCCTAGTTACATGAGTTACACGACAGTAAAACATTCCTAAGCCATTATACCAGACACCTCTAAGTGCATCTTCACTTGCTGTGAATATTCATCCCTCCTAATCAAATTCTTAATTTTGAGTAAACAAAGCAGATTTTTTTAAATCACTACATGGAGAATCTTTAAGGAGGACCTTTCAGAAAATAATCATTCTTATATATTTCCCATTATTCTTATATATTTCCCATTTTGTTGTAAAGTTTTTTACCTGCTGCAATTTCCTCTAGTATGTAGGACAAACGTCTTTGATTTTAACTCGTCTTCTATAATCCTATAATCTATGAAATGACTAAAAGGTTTCTCGGAAAATTCAGGTAACAGAATACCAAAACTTACTGACTGATACTCTTTAAGTATCAATTAATGTGTCATCGTCATTCAATATAATCATTTCCGTCTTAAAATAAGACCAAAACAATGGAAATAATGTAGGTGTTTCCCAAACCACAATTCATCGCCCATTGTTCCTTTATCAACGATCAGAAAGCATTTTATGATTTGCATACACGCTCAGATTTTTTTACAAATTAAATTTTAGTAACAACAGTAAAATCAGCAGTCAATTTGTAAAAGTATGTAAGGTTAACTCTCCTGGTAGAATTTTTAGTAGCTCAAAGCAACAAAACGTCTTATTATAGTATTACCACTCAAGGGTTAATTTTTGTCAATTGGCTATGAATAGTTCTTTACTACATTTTATCATCTGTCTCTCGTTTTAAAATAAAACAAAAACATATGTTTCAATGTACACAAAGAAGACATTTTTCGAATCCCCATGCTATTCTTAAGGAGGACGTTTTACTATATTTCTCATTTCCTTGTAACTTTATGGATACGCTTTATGTGACCGAAACCTTTAATTTGAGACTCCTACCATCTTCCTGTGATTTGTTAAACGCTCACAATTTTCCCCAAGAAATTTCGCTTATAAAATTATTATATAGATTGCTTCTCTTGGTGTGAATTATTTTGTTATCTTCACTCAATGTTATCATCTGTGTCTCATTTTGAAATTAAACCATAACACATGTTTTAATGTATACAAAGCAGACGTTTTTTAATCCCCATGTTATTCTTATGGAGGACGTTTTACGTGATTTCTCATTTCCTGTTAACATTATGGACACCCCGATAGTTTTCCCTCGTGTATGGGACCAAGACCTTTAATTTGAGACCCCTCCCATCTTTCTGCGATCTGTATGACGCTCACAATTTTGCTCAAGAAATATCGCTTACAGAATTATATATATAGAAGATAGATAGATAGATATCCACAAAGTTCTTTGATGTTGAAACAATAATTCTTTGGTTGGAAATTCGCTGAGTACGCAGGTCTGCTGCGACGGGGGTATTTTTGTATACCTTTCGTTGTTATTTAGTTATCAAAATAGCAACCTATAATACCAATGTTAAATATTAATATTTTAAAATTTATATTTAGACAAAATTCGATTTTCCTGGGATTGAGGCTGTTTCATACCTTATTTTTTTGGCCCAAAACACTCTTAAATGCAAAGTTGAAGCAAATCTACCCGCTAGGTTTCGAGATCGTGGAACACACATCCCTTCATGAAGGGATGCAGACAGTGCTCGTATTATAGTATAGGATTTTCATTATTAATTAAAACAATTATATTTAAAGCGACTCCACTAGGCTGACAACTTGATAAATTCCAATCACTGTGTCCTACTAGGGTCAACCCATTAACGCCATAAGTAAGATCAAGAATAGGAGGAAAATCAGTGAAATATGTTCTGCATTGGTACATTTTAGAGTTTGTAGTTGTGTGTTAATTCCTACAAACACTCAAGGCTACTGGCTGGATACAAATTCGCCAGCGGTTGGAGGGTCGACGAAAAGATACAAATTCGCCAGGTCCCAAACAGGTTGGAATTCGGGGCTGTCAAAACATGCAAACTCGCAAGTTCCAAGAATCCGCTCGCATCCCCTCGGCGCGTGGACGGGTAGATGACCCCGGTCCAGTGTGTGTTTATTCATCGGTTTATTATCGGTGACTACCTACCCTGCCAATATTTAAGCGATAAGCGGGATAGTAAATCGGCCAAGCAACGTCACCTAAAAAAAAATCAATGATGGAATGGAAATCATCGTCCCAACACACAACCCGAAAAATTAATTGTAAGTAATCTAGTTCATTATTAATTAATTATATGATGTGATTTACTAATTAGGCTATAGATGATATGGCGTGCGGAAGTAGATATATTTCGATGTGAATGGGAATTTTAGACGCTTATGTTACTCAAGCATTTCCTACGAGTAAATTAATTTAGTAGTAGTTTAGGCAATGATGGCATTATAAAGTCACGATGTTTACGCTACGAGTTACATATAAGTTAGAGCACGAGCGAGGGGAGTGTTCTAAATATCTCATGAGAATAAATAGATTCTAGGAGCCTTGGGTAATTAGGATTGACACAAAAATGACCAGAATCCATTCAGTAGGTTTTATCTCTAGACACTTAAAAGAAATTTTTCTTTATACTGTATAGGGTTTATTTAATGATCCTTAGTAATATTATAAATGTGAAACCATGGATGTTTGTTAAGCTAGACGCAAAAACTACTCGACGAATCAACATGAAACTTTGTACACATATTCTGGGAGGTACTAGAAGTATAGTAGTTGCCAAAATTAGGCTTATATGATTCGCTTTGAATAGACGATTACAACGAAATTTCAATCATAGTTCTACGACATTGTGTAACCATTAAAAAAAAATGAATAAACCTCTGACAAAGAGGAGTCTCAACTGGACGCTCCTCTGAGAATTCCCCGAGACCCGAGCGGCCTTCCTGTGCCTAACCGGTCGGCCGCTTTAGGACGGGCTGGGACTACTTGCCTCCAGTCTCTCTAATTTTGGCAACTACTATAATATAAGATACGTTTTTCCCATATTCCTGCATAGCGCTCCGCCCCATATGACTTCAAAGTTACCATTTTATTCTTATGGAAGCAACATTTTTGGATTAGAACATATCATTTAACTAAGGAATATTAATTTTGTAAACAGCTGTTCTCATACAAATTATTGAGAACTAGAGGATTTATAGAATTGCGACGGGTGAGCGTAGTGAACGAGCTAAACCTGATGGTGGGCAAACGTGACGGCGAGTGAGCGTAGCGAACGAGCTAAACTTCACAGCGAGTATCGCGGGTGAACCCGCGGAAAAAAAGCTAGTATGAAAATAGATGACCAATCAATCTCACATTGGCCTATGTACGTGGATTTTCCGTACATAGAGTGTTCAGTTACTCTTTTATTTTTCATTATAATCATATATTATTTGGAATTAGATTTGACAGGGATTAAACAATTTAGATATACAGTATATCCTAATACTCGGTCAAGTCGGAAACAACACTCAACTCCAGAGGGAATAAGCCCGACCGACCACATTCCTGGGTTCCCCGAGGGGATGAGCGGCAGTCCTGTCCAAGGAGAATGTCGGCCTTGGACAGTAAACAAGACTACAATATCGCACCACAATCATCCTACAGTCATCTCTCATTCATACATGGCTTTAAACTACCTATTGGATTAGGTCGCCATTTCAGCAAGGGTATTAAAGGTTCCTAGAACTGGCGACTTTGTATGTTTTTACGGCCCCGGTTTTGCATGGTTTGGGAACTGGCGAATTTGTATCTTTTCGCCAGTTGTTGGAGGGTCGACGAAAAGATACAAATTCGCCAGTTGTTGGAGGGTCGACGAAAAGATACAAATTCGCCAGGTCCCAAACAGGTAGAAAATCTGGGCCGTCAAAACATACAAACTTGCCAGTTCTAGGAACTAGTGCTCAGCCCCTCGGGGAACCCAGGAATATGGCTCTTCCCCTGGAGTTGGCCGAGTTGGGTGTTGTTTTCGGCTTGACCGAGTTATAGATGAAGCGTCTAGAGACGAAACTACTGAACGGATCGTGGCAATTTTGGTGACAATACTGATTAACCTTGGCCCTCAGATTCTATTGATTCTCGTGAGATATTTAGAACCCTCCCTTCGCTCGTGCTTTAACTTACATCTCACTCGTGGCTTAAACTCTTTAACAATACGATCATTGCATAAACTACTATTAAATTTCGTAAAGACAAAAAATTTAAACGACGCCTTATTTTCTTTAACAAGCAATTTGCATGACTCCATCAACAGGAATAATAAAGCCCTCTTAGTTTTCATAGATTTAGCAAAGACTTTACACACTGTTTATATAGGACTTCTTTTAAATAAGTTTTTAGGAGCCGACACACACTTCACCTACTACAACCATAACACAACTGATCCATTTCCGATAGACTTCTTCGCACCATGACGGAAAAATTGGTGAGAAGTAGTTTAGGGGTAGGTGGTGGAAATTCCACCAACAAATAAACACATACTTGAACCGGGATCATCCATCTCTCGCCGGTCGAGGGGCTGCGGAGGGATTCCTGGAACTGGCGAGTTTGTATGTTTTGACGGCCCTGATTTTCTGCCTAATCGGGACCTGGCGAATTTGTATCTTTTCGTTGACCCTCCAACCACTGGCGAATTTGTATCCAGCCTTTCGTAGACCCTCCAAACGCTGGCGAATTTGTAGATATCTGGCAAAGTGGTTATGCTACTAGCGCGGACGTTCCGCTTGGTCCTCGTTGATGTCTTGTGGTCTGTGATAGAGTCTGTTGCGGTGTGTGTTTGGCCCTATTATCATCAAAACATGCAAACTCTCAAGTTCCAAGAATCCGCAATTCTTAAATGCGAAATTAAAAATTCTTAAATTTCTTAAATGCACTTTGATGTAAATTATCAATGCTGCTAGCGAGGACTCGCTACTTAGTCCTCGTGGTGACTTTCAGAGTTTGTAAAAGTACTTCTAACTCGCGACACATTTTCTTTCAAATAATACTATTTGATTGTTTCATAAGTATATTAGGGATCTAATTAAGTACTGATATTTCTGTAAGGGAAGTGATAATTTCCTTTACTCTCTGAAAATCACCAACCGGGTAACAACATAACTTGAAACGTAAGTGAATCGTTTTTTTCCATTCAGGAAATATTCCTCAACATTAATTAATTTTATCCGTAAAATTTAATTGTTTTACATACTTTTACTGTGGGTTTTAGTTCTAAATCTTAACACTGTCCAAACAAATAGAAATATAACTATATAGAGACAATCCTAATATAATTTTATGTGAAAATTAAACTGTTAATGCAGTATTATAATGTATATACATTACAAATGTGAACAATAATGTGCAAAGTTTTACAGTAAATATAACGAAAAGATTTTTTATAACAAGAGCTTACTGAATACTGGGCATTTTTGCGTCATAATTAGATTTTCCTGTTATTTTTAAAGACATTAAGTTAGTACAATTTTCTTCGTTGTGATGTTTAGTTAAACACAATTATGATTCAAAATACTCCACTAGGCTAAAGATCTGATAAATTCCAATCACAATGTCCTACTAGGGTAAGCCGATTGACTATATTAGTAAGATCAATAATATATGGTACATCAGTGATATTTGGTGCATTTCAGGGATTGTAGTCGTGTGTTAATTTGTACAAACTTTCAACAGTGCTAGCGCGGACGCGCCACCAGGTCCTCGTTGATGCCTTTTAGAGTTTGTAGGGGTGTGTTTTTCTCTACAAACTCTCAATGCAGCTAGCGCGGACGCACTGCTAGGTCCTCGGTGGTGCCTTTTAGAGTTTGTGGCGGTGTGTTTTTCTCTACAAACTCTCAATGCAGCTAGCGCGGACGCACCGCTAGGTCCTCGGTGGTGCCTTTTAGAGTTTGTGGCGGTGTGTTTTTCTCTACAAACTCTCAATGCTGCTACCGCGGACGCGCCGCTTGGTCCTCGGTGGCGCCATTCAGGGTGGACATTCGACTTTCACACAAAGTCCGCGCTAGTTACGCTCAGAGTTTACAGGTCCTCGCTAGCGTGTAAAATTGAGCACGTTTTGAAAGTTGAAGTTAGAGATTTGGTTTTTTTATTGAATATTCCGCTATTACAGACGAATACAAAAACGTAAAAATCATTTCTGATTTCCATAATTTTCAACCCGAAAAAAATGTTTGAATACATAGTCCTCGGTAGAGCCGTTGAGAGTTTACGAGTCCTCGCTGCCGCCGTTCAAAGTTCGTGCACCGGCACGGCACGCAGACGTTGGGTACTAGGGGGGACGCTATACAAACATGTGTGTGTGTGTGTGTGTGTGTGTGTGTGTGTGTGTGTGTGTGTGTGTGTGTGTGTGTGTGTGTGTGTGTGTGTGTGTGTGTGTGTGTGTGTGTGTGTGTGTGTGTGTGTGTGTGTGTGTGTGTGTGTGTGTGTGTGTGTGTGTGTGTGTGTCAGGATGTAAACAGAGCTAAAGAATGCCCCAATGGTCCGATTTTGGTGAAATTTGGTATGTAGGTCCAAACCCACGATAATTCCAGGCGTTTTTTTCATTTTTTGAATTTTTGATTTTTAAGGGTAGTTTACCCCCAAAAACCCTCAAAAAACGCGAAAAATTCAAATTTCTCAAAAACGGCTCTAAATGCTAAATAAAATGACACCACCCGCATCTCCGAGAAAATGCGCGTTCAAAAGTTATACAATATAAAGTGTTTAAAAAATCATTTTTTTAAATTTTCAAAATAGCTGTTAATTTGAAATAAATTTTGCTTATCATAATTAAATAAAGCTCAAAAAACTAAATAATCCAGTATTTTAAATTATTGCTCTACGTTAAGTGGTTGCGGAGAAAATCCAATTTTTCGTTTAGCGGTAAACGCAGTACGTTGTTAAAGGTCACAGACGCGCGTAGAGTCAAACTCATGCTGCTCAGCTGTTAGCTATCCGACTAAGCTACCAAGACATTATTGTTTGAAGCTTTCAACACCTTTCTTATATTGTTGGGAGAAAGTATGTGTCAGTTATCTGATACCGTTTATTTTTGTTAACACAACTCCTCCCTTATTTCTGGGACCAATTTTAAATTTTGAGGTGTCAAAAGAATGGTCTCAGTTCGTAGTTTTGCAATAAGGTTTTAGATTTTTTATATTTTAATTCTGAAGCTCACGGGAAGCCCTCAAAGTTCATTTTTTGTCCATAAGATTAACATGGGGAACAATTTATATTGAATTGCTAAATAAAACAGCTGTTGATAGTTAAACAAACAAATACATATGTTAAAAGCTGAATAGAAGTAAATTGAACTGGTACTGAAATATCAACACAATTTCATACTTTATAATACGAGGAGTGTCTAATCTGAGGTTTTAACCTTTTCTCAAAATGTAGCGGGTAGACTTTATTTGAACGTTTTATTTACGTGTAGGCCTATATGGGCACAAAAATAAGATTAGTAACTTAACCCTAGAAAATTTCATTTTTCTGTACGAACCAATTTTGGAAATTTAAATTTTTGATCAATGGGCTTGGGTGGGTTGTCCGATTAGTATTGAAACAATAACGGAAGGTGACAAATGTTAAAATAGAACCAAATTTGTGTGCATGGGGTTTCAAACTGCTGTGAACTATATAATTTACAGGAAAATGATTAAGGAAAAGGGACGGTTGGTTGTAGGCGTAATAATCTGTTTGTTTACTACAAAAAAATTTTATGCAGAATGCTACACAAATTAAAACACCTGTTTAAAAGAGACATTTTAAATTTTTTTATATAAAAAAAGCTTATTACAAAAATGGTTTGTATAAAGAGAAATTTTAACAAAAATTTTAATTCACATAAAACTAAAATGGACCACACCAACAAAGATGTAGATTCTCTTAATTTTTATGATTTCTTAATTTAAATTTTGTAATGCCATAGACAGTTAAGTTCAAGAGGATTAAGTTCTTTATAAGTAGTAGTGGACTCATCCACTATTTTGACGACTAGGTACCTCATACAGTACTACAAAACAGCAGTAGTGGAGTGCTCCATAACTCATAGGACCGGGGAGTTGTAATGAAATGTTGATTTTTATTCTGTTGTCATTTACGTTTTACGTTTGATGAACTATGTAGATCCAACATCTGTGAATTTATTCTAAATTTTATAGGAGTGTTTAGACAGAGGCCCTAAGACAAAATCGGCAAAAGAACAACTACGTAATCTTAGCTAATTTAGATCTAAAAGAACAACCACGAAATCTCAACACTATCACATTGGTAAGTTGGAAAATTAGTAATGAAGATCGATTGATGAAACAACAATAATGTTTAATCTGATTTAATCTGTTTAATCTGATCTGATTTTTTAAATTTATCAAATTTTATAGAACAATTGAAAATATTTGAATGCTGTAAGTACCCAATGACAAATGGCAACTGGGTCCAGCGTCATTCTAGTCAGGGATCAGTGGAGGACCTCGGCAGTGTGAGATTCAACATTTTAGCATTTATTTTAGAGGCAGCAGGAGGACCCATGATCTCATCATAGCCATTATAATGCCTCTTCCATTCTAGAAATACGTGTTTTAAATTGAGAATTACATACCTGATGTTGAATTTTGTTTGGGCCAACAATCCCTTTGTTTGAGCAAGAGCTTGTTAAGGTTTACTCTATAATACACGGACATTATTGTGTTTTTATAAAAAGAAAAACAAACAAACAAAGAAAAATGTAAAAAACCGAGAGATTTTCCATCCAACCCATCCCACCTATCGCTCCACCACGTTGCCCCATAATACTTTACTTATATGCAGTGTGAGACAAAAATTAGGAAACTGCTTTATATACTTTTTATAGCCGACCATGTGCAAGCTTCTCACCTCTCCGTCTCTTCAGGGGTGCGGACGGCTTTTGATACTTTAAAAGAGAATGAGAATCAAATCTAGGTAGCATGTAGGTTGATATCTGCATCAAATTTACGGTCTATATTAATGTAGGATAATGCCGCAAAAGTGGCCTTCAAAGGGTGTAGAAAATTGCCAGCATTAAGACATGAGTGTCAAAAATTCTAGCCTTGTACAATATACTGTATTGGGATTTTTTTATCGAGGGATTACTTACATTTTTGTTGTGTTGCGATACATCAATTATTGATGTGGCCTTCAAAAATAATATTTGTTATTCTGTGTTATTGTGTTATGAGGGTACCAAAATCAATTAAATAAGTATAAAAAAATATAATAAAAATACATAAAAATAAAATTATATAATTTTATCAATTAACATGTAAATTTAGAAATCCGTTAATGATTATGAAAATACTTTCTTATTATATTTATGCCTGATTAATCAAAAATCCAAAATTGTTCAATGTGGTCCAACGATACAGTTTCCAAATGCATCATCGCGGAAGTCTTGTGTATGTCTTGTATCCCGTCTTGCCGCCAAGAGTATGTCACGCCTTATTTTTCTGGATGGACGCTCGCCACAAAATTAAAAGTTTCTAAGAATTAATTATTAATTGATGGTGCAGACGCTCAACTAAATTCATTAAAGTGATTATTTTTAACGAGAAGATTCTATTTTAATTCAATAATGATGGTATATAAGCGAGTTTATAAAGATTGCCCCACAGTCACACCAGTACCTTTATAATATCAACATGGTAAGCAAATGAAAACCTATTTAACTTTTAAATTAAAATTATTATTAAGGTCGTAATTACCATATGAAGTGATTTAAAAAATGGTCATTGTAGTACTTTACGGTATTTTTCTTAAATATTATAATGTTTTCAATCTATCTTCTTATTTCTATAAGGGTTTCGTCTGTTACGTCCCTTTTTCTCTCTCGACTTACTTAACCGATTTTTAAGATTGAGGTGTCATTTTAAAGCTTAAGATATAACGCAGTGACGAATCGTCATTAAAAAAATTCATTCGCCCCCCCTCGCCTTTGATTTATTTCTAGAGGGCGCTTTAAAATGTTGACGAACTTTTATTGCAAGTTCTTTAATGTGAGTTTGTAATTTAACAGCTGATTATCTTCAGATGAATTTTAAAAGCCAGATAGTAAACAAAAATAGATCTCTGTCACTTCATAATCAACATTCACGTACTGTAGGTGAGTTTCACTAATACAGAATCATAAAATGCGCGATTTGTGCGCATGGGCCACCTCGTAAAATAAAATACAGTAATTATTACAATTAAAAATATAAAAGTTAATATTAATAATATTAATTTTAAAAGTAATTTAATATAATATTATTTTATTCAGTGTTGTCGTTGGTAAAACTTAACTGACAGTGACATCCATAAATTCGGAATTAAAATTTATATATTACGACTCTATTAGGCCTACGTTAATCTTATAAAAATTATTATAAGTATTTTACGCACATAAATTGTCGTAGTTGCACTTGTTGTTTGTTGTTGTAGTTATAAAATTATTTTGAGCACAAAAAAGTGTTTTAGGTCTTTTCTTCTGTATTTAAAACCAGATTTCTACTTACTCGAATGCTCGGAACTTTGTTTGGTTCAGCTTGATCTGACGATTGTTGAAACACGACTTGGAAAATATTATAACGAAAAAATCAAACAAATAATGTTTTACTCTAACTGCTTAGTACGATATAGTATAGTCAATAATTGTATGTACCTTAAAAATTCAAAATTTGGACAATGTTAAAAAATGTTATATGGACCCATTTATTTTTTGATTAGAGCTATTTTCACAACCTTTTTTGTAATCCTTGAAGTGTCAACGATAATTGCAATTAATATAATACAGTTGGTTTGAAAGAGAATTTTCTTTTAAGATTGGTCTAAAAGGATAGCATGATTATTTTGTCTGCTTACTCAAGTGGCCGTTGCGGAAACTATTTGAATACCTTTCGAATTGGTCTTAACCATACTAAGGGAGAGAAACTATATCTAGCATTCGGTGTAAAACACTGTGGCTAAAGACACGCTGCTTCACATCAGCACGTGTCAGACCCAAGACTCGCGAAGATGATGTTGAGGGAGGAAATTTGGCTGCAGAAAGTAGACCTTTTAATTAATACAAATTATTCATTGACTTCGTACATAGCCTGCGCGCTCAGCAGTTTCAGCGGCTGCCGATAGAGGCTGTCAGTATCGGGGGTTTCGCGGATAACAAATTTATCGGGCAGCGCTTCACCTACTCCCATTTCGCACCTTTATTTTAAATCCGATAAACAGATAGATTTAAATTTGATCACATTTAGACCGTCTGAACTTAACTCAAGTCTTTATCTATCATTTAAAACTCCTCCCACTTTTATAAGACCTTTTCCAATTAAAATAAAGGAGCAAAATTGGAGCAGGTGAAGCACTGCTTGACTTTCTGAGAGGGGATCGTTAGCCCCCTCTTAACAGACTATTTATTTATTAAGAATAATACAGTAATACATGACAAGCAGAAACAATATTTACATTCATATTTAATAAGTTGTTTAGAACATAAAAACAAGATAATTTCAAGACAAATTTTGAAGTTTTGTGTGATTCTAATGGATTTCTTTAAAGCGAATCTATTGGATCAGGGAGAGATTTTGTTGACACCTGGTATTTATTACACTGTCTTTGTGGCAAACCATATATGCATGGTTTTTAAAATTTTATGTTTATCCCTAGGATTAAATTTTACAAAAACATTCGATATTAGGATACTTTAAATGAACTTCGCCAATTTTTCTAGAATGAATATCATAGAGGGGTGGAAATTCACCCATTAAAATTGAGTTTTAAGTACTAGATTTTGGAATTCTTTGCATCGTTTAAGTTTAAGGAAGTTGTCGTTTCCACTTCCGCCTGACTGTGTAGATCATCGATAGGCGTGGACTGCTGGAGCGGCTTCCATCTCTCTGGCTGAGCCCCGGGAGGTCTCGTCCAGCTTCTGGTTCCCGCCATCAGCTTGACAAGTCAATTTGCTGCTATGATAATCGTGGGCCAAAGACATCCGTCGCCTTCCGACAACCACTCAACTTCTCTTCAGATAGCCATGAGAAAAGCTCTATTGACCCGGACCTTGTATGGGAAATGTCTGTGAACTACAAAACCGGCGTGTTAATCTTGATGTAAAGTCACAATCGGCGTAGAAGTGTGCGATCACCGTTTTCTTGTCCTTTTTTTTAAAGGTTGAGCCCTGTTTGAAATTTACTGATGGTGTAAAACATTATCATTGAAAAATTTGCTTACTAGAAACTTACAGTTAGATGTATCTTCGGCTACTATCAAACTTGTAAAAAATAGATTACTACACCTAGATCTATAGTTAAAAATTGAACTAATTTGGTCACAATCAAATTTAATTTTCTCTAAAAGCCTTATTTTCTTCCTCTAATCTAATGGCAGTACCAGGTTAACCAAGCCTTGCTCGTTGGTTTTAATTAACTTCTGTTATAGTGTGTTATAGTGTCATGGTAATCAAGCTAGTAAATTTACATCAGACTCTTCGCAGTTAACAGTTGTTAAAACTAAACTGCTATACATTAATGTTTCTTTTTATCATTCTGCACGAAATCAGCCAGTTTTTTGTTCTCTCAACTGTACCAAAACCGATTCTTTATTGTCCTAGGACTGAAAAATCATCTGGAGAATTTTTTAGGTCCTAGTACTGAAAAGTCAGCTGTTTGCTATGTATATTATTATTCATTTATTAATGTTGAGGAGCAGAAATTTGAAATTCAAACGTTATAAAGAGCATTGTTTGTAAATAACATAAATGTAAACACTGCATATTACTAACTTTGTAAATATAACTTTCGAAAATACATCTTTATAGTTAATATTTTTAATGATCAAAAGTCTAATTTCGCATTATGATAAAAAACGTTGTTCATCACTCGGAGCAAAAGTGTCTTTTTGATGCTTAATCGTTTTTAAAAACTCAGCTGCGCCTCGTTTTTAAAACACGATTACGCACCAAAAAGACCCACTTTTGCTCCTAGTGATGAAAACTACTATTATTTTTGTTTCCTTTCAGTTGTTATTTCGTTACGGTACCAAAATAGTAACCCATAAGAACAATGTTAAAAATTACTATTTTTGAATTTAATTTTAGTAAAAATTAGATTTTTCGTGGGGTTAAGGCTGTTTCTAACCTTATTTTTGGGTAAAAATACTCTTAAATGCAAAGTTTAAGCAAAATCTATCCGTTACATTTCTAGATCGTGGAACACACATCCCTTCAGACAGTGCTCGTATTATAGTATAGGATTTTCTGTTGCACTATGAAAGTCCTCTTAAGTTACATGACTGTAGAGGGAGTACCGCTTGACTATATCCTATAATATAATACGAGCACTGTCTGAAGGGATGCGTATTCCACAATCTCGAAATCTAGTGGGTAGATTTTGCTTAAACTTTTGCATTTAAGAGCGTTCTGGCTTAAAAATAAGTTTAGAAACAGCCCCAACCACTGGAAAAATCTGATTTTGTCTAAAATTAAACCTAAAATCGCAATTTTTAACATTGTTCTTATGGGTTGCTAGTTTTGTAACAAAATAACTACTAAAAGTAAATACCCCCCGTCGCAGCAGACCTGCGTACTCAGCGAATTTCCAAATTAGTAATATTAATTTTGAACACATAAAACCGTAAACCAAATAAAATCACATGCTCATAAATAGGGAAATAAATGTCTATTCTCCTTATGATAAATGTAGGGAGAGTATGCAGGTATGCTGCCATGGGGAACACTAAAAGTAGGTTTTTAACACAAAAAAAAAAATATTTCGACCATATGAAGCCATTTACTAAGTTTCATCAATATCTGTCCATTGCTAAAGAAGTTTGCCTATTCTCCATATGATTAACATGGGAAAAGAGTATGCAGGTTTGCTGCCATGATAAACACAAAAACCAAGATTTTTTTTACCATAAATGGATGAATCTCAATCAAATGAAGCTGAATTCCAAGTTTCATCGAAAAATATTGGTTAACAAGTGAAATATTAACACATCCCAATTCTCCATAAGATTAACATTAGAGCTCCAAAATACAATGTACTGTCTTTAGACTTTGTAATATCTCGGTAACCAATGGAGATAGAGCAAAGCTTCAAAATGCTAAATTGTTTGTTTTTTTTGAGCTAAATCCAATGGTCAAAATAAAAATTTTAAATTTTTAAAATTTATACATGAAAAATACAAAAAACCCATTTTTGGGGTACAAAACCCCCTAAAACTACCTCTTCCGGTAGGTCGATATGTCTGGTTTACGAACTCATCCGAATAAACGTAGGATTACACATCTCTACCAAATTTGGTCTCGATCGGACCATTTTTACGAGAGTTATCGAGTCTAGGGACACATACATATATACATATATACATATATATATATACATATATACATATATATATATATATATATATATATATATATATATATATATATATATATATATAAATTTTAATGACTATTATTTTTGGTCTCTGGGCACCTAAAAACGAAAAAGTAACATGGTCCCGGGCTTAGGTCTTACCATGAGACCTACGGTAATAGCTTATTCCCTATGGGAAATTCGCTAAAAACTAAAGGAACGTTAATTTGAAGTAGTTTTTTAACCGCTTTTAACTACGAAGAGGTGCAGTTGGTTGTTAGTCTAAATTTAATAGCTTTATTTTATTACCATTACACTATAACATAAATGAATTATAACCAACAAGCAAGGCTCGGTTAACCTGGTACTGTACACTAACGTGAATAGACTTCTCGTAGAATAGGCGTGTTTGAAACCTATTGACGGTGGAGCGATCTTATGAGGCGTACATGAAGTACAAGTGACATTTGATAGATAAATCAGTAATACCACTCTTCTCCAAGGTTATTTATACACCTTGACTCTTCTCAACCAAGGATGAAGCATTTTATAACTGAGCGTTATGTTTATGTTTTGGTAAAGTGTTTTTGCAGCAAATCCAGCTGAATAATAACAACATTGATTGCAGCGAATGTGGAGCTGCGTGTATACATTGGCTGCGTACACGAACTTCCCAAGTTTTGGTATTAAACAAAAAGCATTGGATGAGACGTCTATTCACGTTAGTGTAACATAGTCAATGGCAGTACCTAGCTTATGGGTTAAGTTCTTATGGGTATTTGCCCTATTGAAGTCGTGAGACTTGATAGAAGCTTAGATCGCCCAATTTTCCATCAATTGTTTGTCCTTCATTACTTCTAAGCAAAAATAAGACCCTTGTCTTCTAACACTGGTAAGCAATAGTCCGTCCGGCTCAAAGGAATTAAATGAAATAATGGAACCTAACTGATTAATAGGGCCCTTGACTCACGCACACACACTGACAAATGCAACCACTCAAGAGCCAACATTTTTGATTCTCGCCGGCTGTTATGCAAGTGAATATGCAATCAAGAAATGTTCTTAATTAATTAATACCTAAAGTCAAGTTTAGGATTCGTAATCAGAGGTAAACTCTGAGAAAAGGAGTGTAGACACCCCATTGGTATAAAGTAAAAGTTTTTTTTCAGTCAAGTTATTTTCCGAAAAATATTGTTGTAATTACAGCGTGTTTGGTATAATTATAATGAAGATGAAAAATATACAATTTATATTGGTTAAACCAGTTATTCTACGACAGGATCAGTTATGTTCTCTAGTGTGTGTGTGAGTTACCTACCTGGAGCGGGCGGGTTGGCTGCATTTGTGTGCATAAGGGTTTCTAATCCCTTAGGTATATCGTATGGCTATCATAGCCAGCTACCAACTAAATAATAATAATAAAATAAATAAAAGTTGTTCTGCAGTGCAAAGCACTTGTGTCAGTACATTTAAAAGTTGCCCTGGAACGGGCCGTTAGGATTTGGTCTGGCAGCTGGCATAACTGAGAGATCACTTGCGTAATAGTTCAGCTGCCAGAAATTGTTGTTCGTTTAGCACCACCCGGGGAGTACGTGCAGCTTTAATGGAATGCTGCGGATGCGAAAAACATCACACCCCATCCCTTAGGTACCATGGTAAAACGGACGACGACGTGTAGATGATTGTGGATTGTCCGCTGTAGGTGTACGGGACGGCTGTGTCGCTGACGGTCTGCCTGCTGGCCCTTCGCTCGCTCGACGCCGGAGAGTCGTCCTGGGAGAGCCGGCGTCGCTACTGCGGTAAAGACCTCTCCACCGCCATGAGCCTGGTCTGCGAAGGATGGTACAAGAGGTCCGACCCCGCGCTCCCGCCCCCCTCCGACACTGGTAACCAAACACCACATAATTTAAGGTTCATTGTCCCTGAAGCGGTTCTTGCCATGGTATCTGAGAGATAGAAGCTAACCATCTCATTGCTCTTGAATCATTGTGCATCGATTCTGGTTCATTTTTTACTGACTTGAGAGTTCCATGAGTTCAAATGAGAAGAAATTGTTTTTGAAATACCTTTTTGTTGGAAAAATTGACGACGAGTAAGTGATTGAAAGATTATTAATTTGCACCCCGAGGCTATTTGCAAAAATACGAGATGAAGGCTATTTTAGGATATTAATAAAAATAGTCGCTTCTTGCAGCTTTCCATCTTCTTACGATGTAAATTGTAGTTTTGTATTCTTTAGAGACATTGCAACAAACAACTAAACACATGCACGACACCAATCGCTCCCTGAGCTCAGCCTGCCGCCAGACCAGACTACAGTCACAGTCGCCAACTAAAGAGGCCAGCGACATGTCCCATTGGAAACGACGCTTGTCGCTCAGGAGCTATCGCTCCAGGGACAATGCATAGTTTATAGACTCACTATCCCACACGCCTGTACTTTGTCTGAAGAGCTCTGAAGAGCAAAGAAGCAAGAAATTCTCCAGTGCCTGGTTTTAATTTACACCACAGTTTAATTAGTTAACTAAGTTTAAAAGTAGCTTAAAATGCTTGAATTGAGTTGAAATCTGACAAAATTATTGAGTATATGGGACGCTAATGCGAAAATTAAAACGGCTTGATACTAACTTGGGAAATTTAAAGAAGTCTAAACTTTTTTTATAAGTTTTAATTTGTGACATCAACTTTTTTAGAAGTTTCATTACGAGGAACATTTTTATCATGAGGGCAGGTGCATGATGTAACTGAGAGAGAAATATGCTTAATAACTTTCGAAAAGTATAATTTCAAATTAAAACAACCAATATTCTTCATTAATTTTTATAGTACCAGGGGGCCGAGCATTTGCTCGGTAAACTCAAACATTAATATTCTTTATAGTAATATCAGTTACAGAGAAAACGCTAAAATGCCCAATGCAAAAAGGCTTATTTCTTGTTCAAGATGAGCTCGTTCGCTCCACTCGCTCGCATTCTCGACGAGTTCGTTCGCTTCGCTCACTCGCCTTTCTGACTGTTTCAATCCAGGCATTTACCGGGTGCACTCTGACTTAAATTTGTTGAAACACATGTTGAATCTTCAACACGTGAATTCTAATTCACGTTAATAATTTAGTTAACAGCTGATTTCATAATTCTTATACTAATGATTTTGTTTTCAAATTCCAATGCAATCCTACAAATTATGATTAGTTAAACTTTTACATGACTTTTATTTATCTAAACATTCATAATCAGTAGTATGAAGTATGATAAATAAAATTATAAATCATTTTTATCCTACAGTAGTACCATTTAATAATATAGTAGCTGTCCAGTAATGCAAGTTTATACTGGAACACGTGGTCTGCACTTCAAAGTTTGACAGTTGAGTCAGCTTTTGCATTATTTCTTTGAGTTTTAACTCCATGAGATCAATGTTAAATTTTTAAAATTTCAACTAAAGATTTTAAAGAAATGAGATTTTTCCCGGCATTGAGGCCTGTATTTATATTATTTCTATCACAGAACTAAGTTATTTGCAAAGTTTGAAGAAAATCGTTCGAGCCGTTTTTGAGATCCGTGTGCAAACATACATACATACATACATACATACATAAATACATACAAATATACCTTCCTCGTCTTAGAGTGTAGGATTTGTGAGACCTTTCGATATCAAAGATGTATTCAGATATTTCACTAACTGTCTGATGTCTTCTTGTTTGTGAAATGTCTGAGGATGATATCTTTGATATCAAAGGGCTTCACAAATGTAAAAAGTAATTAAGAATATTGGTGGTTTTAATTTGAAATGATATTGAATCCAATATGACAGCTCTTCCATAATTTAGATTTCGAAAAGTGTTTGTTCAAATTAGATATCAGGTTTTATAGCAAGTTATTAATTAGCTACCGGTATTAGTTTTTTAGCTATTTTTTGTTAGCTATTTATATACTTAGTTGTTAGAACTCGAGTTTTGCTCGTCAATGTTTGCCAGCGTCATCAGCTGGCGATTTGCTTTCGCTCCTGATATAGCGACTTCGTTGCCAGTTCTATCACACTGCACAGTTTTATCACATCGGCAATGTATTTGTGACGGGTCTACTTTGTACTCCTGCGGAGACAAAATATCGATAATCTTTCTCAATATAGTGTGACAAAGTAGCAGTTTCCTCTCTCATTGCAATGTGTTAAGTATTACTTTATATAGCAGGTTGGGGAAAAGTTCATTGTCTCCTCGGGGAAATCGCCCCTCCTTGCCTACGACTCGGGCGAGAACAATTTCCGTTGGACACAAATTTGACTTATCTCCCTCGCACTATTTCTCGCTCTAGAGTGCGAGGTAATATTTTCTCACAGTAATTAGTCAAAATTCCTGTCAATAGTAGCAGTTCTTGTGAAAGTAAGTCTAAGAGAATGTATTAATCCCCCGACAGAGCTGACGCAGGACGTGGCAGAGGTGACGGACTTGCTGTTCCCGGTGGTGGTGCCGCGCCGCGTCGCCCTGGCCATGGTCCGTCAGGCCAAGCGAGGGGGCAACAAGATCGGCATCGTCGACGAGTGTTGCCGCAACTCCTGCTCCATATCCGAGCTGCGCAACTACTGCGGCAAGAAGGACTACTAGCAGACTAGCAGACCAGCAGGCTAGCAGACTAGCAGACCAGCAGACCAGCAGGCTAGCACCGACCCCTCGGACCGCCCGCGCGGACCTTGTAATTATGTATATTTGTATTTAATACGATGCGGCTTTGTAATTACTTGAATATACAGATATTTTATCAGAAAATTTGTTTTTAGTGATGTACCTGATACAGTTATTGCATACCCTAAAACCAATATTCGAAAGAATAAACTTCTAGAGCATCAGATTTCTCTTTTAGCGAATTTCCCATAGGGAATAAGCTATTACCGTAGGTCTCATGGTAAGACCTAAGCTCGGGACCATGTTACTGTTTCGTTTTTAGGTGCCCAGAGACCAAAAATAATAGTCATTAAAATTTATATATATATATATATATATGTATATATATATATATATATATATATATATATATATATATATATATATATGTATATATATATGTATGTGTCCCTAGACACGATAACTCTCGTAAAAATGGTCCGATCGACACCAAATTTGGTAGAGATGTGTAATCCTACGTTTATTCGGATGAGTTCGAAAACCAGACATATCGACCTACCGGAAGGGGTAGTTTTGGGGGGTTTTGTACCCCAAAAATGGGTTTTTTGCATTTTTCATATGTAAATTTTAAAAATTTTAAATTTTTATTTTGACCATTGGATTTAGCTCAAAAAAACACACAATTTAGTATCTTGAAGCTTTGCTCTATCTCCATTGGTTACCGAGATATTACAAAGTCTAAAGACAGTACATTGTCTTTTGGGGCTCCAATGTTAATCTTATGGAGAATAAGGATGTGTTAATATTTCACTTATTAACCAATATTTTTGGATGAAACTTAGTATTTAGCTTCATTTGGTTGAGATTCATCCATTTAAGGTAAAAAATCTTGGTTTTTGTACTTATCGTGGCAGCAAACCTGCATACTCTTTTCCCATGTTAATCATATGGACAATAGGCAAACTCTTTTATTTATGGACAGATATTGATGAAACTTACTATGTGGCATTATATGGTCGAAATAAATTTTTTCTATGCTAAAAACCTACTTTTAGTGTCCCCCATGGCAGCATACCTGCATACTCTTTCCCTATATCTTAAGGAGAATAGACATTTATTTCCCTATTTATGAGCATGTGATGAAATTTTGTTTACAAGTTTAGCTGGTCAAAATTAATATTACTAATTTGGAAATTCGCTGAGTACGCAGGTCTGCTGCGACGGGGGGTATTTTCTAAATTAAGAGGTATGATGATGATGATTAATCCCATGATAGAATTCGAGAAGGTAAAATGCATAATAATCTATGTAAAATATAAAATATTTTATACGTAAAAAGTGCATTAAAAACCTTGTGAAAAGTAAAATTTCTCAGAGTGCTTTTTTCTCGCAACTGTCATTATATACACACTACTATATATCTCAACAATTCCAGCGATAAAATCTAATCTTAACATAATGTTAAAAAGTTAAATAAACTTACTAATAAAATGAAGAACCGGTTTTCGGTGTAGGGAGACATCAAGCACCATTTACTTGAGATCGGTGAAAATATAAAAACCTTGGCAAATAGTTATCAGAAATGATTGACACGTGAAATACATAATAATTGCGGGTTATCTTGGAGGGCGTCGTCGCGTCGCTGAGCCGGCGTCTCAGGCGGACAATCTGGGCCGGACTTTACACTACAGGGAGAAAATGGCAGTGGCCGTTGGGCACGATCATTATAATAAATTAGTTCGCCGGTTGCAATTTGAATAAATGGCTGTATAATTGTTCTTGCACCAACTAATCGGTAAAGACTTTATTTATTTGATTATTGATAAAGTTTTAGAAGAAAACAAGGATAGCGTTATATGTCAATCGTTACATTTTAAATAACACTCATTTAAAATACAATGCATTTTCCCAGAGGGCTGATACCAGTGATCCAATTTTACAACGAGTCAGTGAGTGCGTGTCATTCAGGTAACTATCAGAACTAAAAATAATCCGTTTATACGTGACTAAAACTCAACAAACTGTATTATCAAATACTCTATGTATTCTATGTATTTTTTGTAAGAGTTTTCATCAGTATTTTTTTTAATAATACCGTATCTATACCACAGTATAATTTATTCAATTTACAGTATTTACAGTATAGCAGTACTCAATTAAATGCACTGAGGCTTTTTGTCAAGAGAACTTCTCTTTAAATTTTCAACCAATTTTCAAGTTTTTTTTTGTCGGTGTCGGTCTTGGTCTGTGGTTGTTTCCGCAAAAATTGGTGGAAATCAGACTTAAAATAAAAATATTATCCATTACAGAAATTTCAAATTTTCCCACTAGAATAACATTGGGATTGAGTTGAGCATTAAAAACATCTGTTAATAAGGCTCCGGTCTACCCCTGTCGCGCCACCCAACTGCAAGAGGTTTTTAGAATTGTGTTATCTTCTGCTAAATAAATGTAATGGTAAATGGTAATTGTAAATGTAATGGTAAATGTAATGGTAAATAAATATAATGGCTAAAGAAATAACACGTAAAAGACAAGTAGTCTAGAGCTAAAAATTAGGTGACACATTAAAAGAATAACGTTATTAAATTTCTTCTATTACACTTTTGTAATTATTTCATAAAAACTAATAGAAAACTTCAGTTAAAAATCGAGAAAACAGAGACAGTTATAACGGAAACAGAGAAAACAGAGACGGTTTGAGACAATTATAACTGAAATTAGATATTTTATTTAAAAATTCTAAAATTACAGAAGACGGGATCCGTCTTTTTTACTTTTAGAACAAGTTATGAGTCAATCTATATCTTAATTAGTTCATTTTAAAACACGATTTTGGTGAACCTCTGCAGCCATAAAACTGTCTCAGTGCTATACGGACGCGAGGCGGCATTCGGGCTCAATATACAAATAGAGCCGAGCCTCAACAGCTGTAAATAACTGTAGTTTTGTGTACAATATTGGATGGGACGAGCGTAATTGAATTAGGACTAAAAGTAACATATTTAGCAAAGGGTCCATTAAATTAAACAGCTTGATTTCGAGCAACAAATATACTACAGTAGTTATAAATAATTATGGTAACAGGTATGATATGCATTTTTTTTCTTAGACCCTATTATCTTAGCCTTTTTGTCTAGTTTACCAGAATACATGAGTAGTGTTCGGTCTTCAATCAACCTATAGACAAAAAACTATAGAATAGTAAATTATTAATACTATATTATAGGTGGATTAATTGGGAAATTGGCGCTGAATACCGGTCACATGTTTTCTCATCTTCACTCTTTATTGATAGGTCGACTTAACTCAAGGCTGATGATTTCTTAAAAAGAACGAATGATATATATATATATATATATATATATATATATATATATATATATATATATATATTAACGATTGAAAAACTTATGAATTCACAACGAGTAGTGGGTACATATTCCGTTATTGTAATGTAAGCTTCGGAGGCGAATTTTTTGTTTAAACGATATACCTAAATTAGTATTATATTTTCTTTTACTAGTTTTTTTATATTGAAGTGCGGGTAATCAGCTAGGGCCTGTTACTAATTTATAATCAGGGGCTTTTGCTTTTTATGAGTCACTAATCTATACTTATTTAATACACTAAGGGTTTTTTTGTCTTGAGAACTCCTCCTACAATTCTCAACCGATTTTCAAGTTTTTGGTGTCGTTGGATAGGGCTTAGTCTGAAGTTGTTTCCGCAAAAAATTGATGAAAATCGGACTTAAAATAAGGGCGCTATCCACAAATTAAATTTGAAATTTTCCCATTAGAATAACATTGAGATTGGTTTGAGCATTTTAAACATCTGTTAAAGTACAGCTGTAGTTTTTGGTGATCACTGATATTCACAATATTGGATTGGTCGGATTTCATTGATCTAGAACTAAATGTAACTTTTTTACTGTATGAAAATAAATTGCTCGATGTTGAGCAACACGTGCACTAGTTGAAGATATAAAACACGATGGTAATCGTTCCAAAAACTAAACTAATGGAGCAGTTTGCTTTATTGAAACAAGTTTGCTTGAATCCAGAATTTGGGTTGACGACCCTAATTTTTCTCAACATTCTCTTTAGTTTTATTAGAAAATAGGTAGAATAAATCTATTATTGAAATATGGATATCACAGTTCTTAATAACCTTTTCATTTGTGATGTGATTTTAAGACAGTTAAAATATTAAGATCTTCAATATTTCGATTCCTCTGCATTAGATACTGAAATTCGTCTCTGCTCTGGACAAAAAAACCATCCTGCTTAGTGTTGGTTTATTAAAGCACAAACAAAATAATAACTCAAAAAGGCAAAGGTCTACAGTTTATTTATTACAAAATTAAGTTTGAGAATGGAAAGCGTCAGTAGGAGCTTGGAACCAGGCAGTAGGAGCTGAGTTCCCGAATGCTGCACGACTTGTTGCAGCATTCGTCCACCACACCACGCCTCACGCGCGACATGGACAACAGCGACACGGCCTGGCTGCGCGGCCGCCAGTGGTCCCAGTCTCTGGCGCGGCCTGCGACAGACAGAATAACATAAACACAGTTCAATATCAATAAGGGCCATGGACGACAGCGACACGGCCTGGCTGCGCGGCCGCCAGTGGTCCCAGTCTCTGGCGCGGCCTGCGACAGACAGAATAACATAAACACAGTTCAATATCAATAAGGGCCATGGACGACAGCGACACGGCCTGGCTGCGCGGCCGCCAGTGGTCCCAGTCTCTGGCGCGGCCTGCGACAGACAGAATAACATAAACACAGTTCAATATCAATAAGGGGCATGGACGACAGCGACACGGCCTGGCTGTGCGGCCGCCAGTGGTCCCAGTCTCTGGCGCGGCCTGCGACAGACAGAATAACATAAACACAGTTCAATATCAATAAGGGCCATGGACGACAGCGACACGGCCTGGCTGCGCGGCCGCCAGTGGTCCCAGTCTCTGGCGCGGCCTGCGACAGACAGAATAACATAAACACAGTTCAATATCAATAAGGGGCATGGGCGACAGCGACACGGCCTGGCTGCGCGGCCGCCAGTGGTCCCAGTCTCTGGCGCGGCCTGCGACAGACAGAATAACATAAACACAGTTCAATATCAATAAGGGCCATGGACGACAGCGACACGGCCTGGCTGCGCGGCCGCCAGTGGTCCCAGTCTCTGGCGCGGCCTGCGACAGACAGAATAACATAAACACAGTTCAATATTAATAAGGGCCATGGACGACAGCGACACGGCCTGGCTGTGCGGCCGCCAGTGGTCCCAGTCTCTGGCGCGGCCTGCGACAGACAGAATAACATAAACACAGTTCAATATCAATAAGGGCCATGGACGACAGCGACACGGCCTGGCTGCGCGGCCGCCAGTGGTCCCAGTCTCTGGCGCGGCCTGCGACAGACAGAATAACATAAACACAGTTCAATATCAATAAGGGGCAAGGACGACAGCGACACGGCCTGGCTGCGCGGCCGCCAGTGGTCCCAGTCTCTGGCGCGGCCTGCGACAGACAGAATAACATAAACACAGTTCAATATCAATAAGGGCCACGGACGACAGCGACACGGCCTGGCTGCGCGGCCGCCAGTGGTCCCAGTCTCTGGCGCGGCCTGCGACAGACAGAATAACATAAACACAGTTCAATATTAATAAGGGCCATGGACGACAGCGACACGGCCTGGCTGTGCGGCCGCCAGTGGTCCCAGTCTCTGGCGCGGCCTGCGACAGACAGAATAACATAAACACAGTTCAATATCAATAAGGGCCATGGACGACAGCGACACGGCCTGGCTGCGCGGCCGCCAGTGGTCCCAGTCTCTGGCGCGGCCTGCGACAGACAGAATAACATAAACACAGTTCAATATCAATAAGGGGCATGGACAACAGCGACACGGCCTGGCTGTGCGGCCGCCAGTGGTCCCAGTCTCTGGCGCGGCCTGCGACAGACAGAATAACATAAACACAGTTCAATATCAATAAGGGGCATGGACAACAGCGACACGGCCTGGCTACGGGGCCGCCAGTGGTCCCAGTTTCTGGCGCGGCCTGCGACAGACAGAATAACATAAACACAGTTCAATATCAATAAGGGCCATGGACGACAGCGACACGGCCTGGCTGCGCGGCCGCCAGTGGTCCCAGTCTCTGGCGCGGCCTGCGACAGACAGAATAACATAAACACAGTTCAATATCAATAAGGGGCAAGGACGACAGCGACACGGCCTGGCTGCGCGGCCGCCAGTGGTCCCAGTCTCTGGCGCGGCCTGCGACAGACAGAATAACATAAACACAGTTCAATATCAATAAGGGCCACGGACGACAGCGACACGGCCTGGCTGCGCGGCCGCCAGTGGTCCCAGTCTCTGGCGCGGCCTGCGACAGACAGAATAACATAAACACAGTTCAATATTAATAAGGGCCATGGACGACAGCGACACGGCCTGGCTGTGCGGCCGCCAGTGGTCCCAGTCTCTGGCGCGGCCTGCGACAGACAGAATAACATAAACACAGTTCAATATCAATAAGGGCCATGGACGACAGCGACACGGCCTGGCTGCGCGGCCGCCAGTGGTCCCAGTCTCTGGCGCGGCCTGCGACAGACAGAATAACATAAACACAGTTCAATATCAATAAGGGGCATGGACGACAGCGACACGGCCTGGCTGTGCGGCCGCCAGTGGTCCCAGTCTCTGGCGCGGCCTGCGACAGACAGAATAACATAAACACAGTTCAATATCAATAAGGGGCATGGACAACAGCGACACGGCCTGGCTACGGGGCCGCCAATGGTCCCTTACTGGACCACTCCGCACTGGAGTTATAAGATGTAATTATTAGAAATACAAATGGGGAATGACAGGAGATGCGGCTGTGAGTTGTGAGTGCGGCTTTAGAAGTTGTTTCTAAAGTGAATTGGTAAATTTTCCATTAAAAAGAGGGGACATACAAGTCCTTAAAGTTTGTAATTTTCCCATTTGATTACCAATCAGTAAGGAAATTGATTGATTTTCAAGTTAACAACAGTAAAATGTAAACATCGGACATCAGCGAAAGTACTATATCTACCTTTTCACACGAAAGAGGTTATGTTTAACGAAGGCAAGGCTCCAGTCTACCTGATCCCGAACGACGCCGCGACGTTACCAAAAAATGCCGAATCGCGGCCGTAGGTAGCGCTAGGCGAGTTTGATGGCTGCAGACAGTGCAGAGGTTTACGGGAATCGTGTTTTAAAGTTAACTAATTAAGATAGAGATTGACTCTTAACTTTTTCTTAAAGGAGAGAAACGGATCTCGTCTTCCCTGGTTTTAGAATTTTTAAATATAATTTCTAGTTTCAGTTATAACTGTCTAAAATCATCTGTTTTTAGTGGCAAAAAGTTTTATAGATGCTGAGGTTTACGGGGATCGTGTTTTAAAACTAACCAATTAAGATAGAGATTGGATCTTAACTTTTCTAAAATTAAAGAGACGGGTCTCTTCGGCTCTGTATTTAGAATTTTTAAATACAATTTTTAATTTCAGCTATAACTGTCTAAAATCATCTGTTTTTCTCGATGCAAATGAAAGGGTTTTTAGAACCCTGTTATCTTTTGCTAAATGCAGCCTACAACTAATGTGTCATATTAAGGAAGAATAACGGTGTTAAATTTCCTTTCTTACACTTTGGCAATCTCACTTTGGTAAGGGCAATCTTCAATATCAATAAGGGGCATGGAAAGCAGCGACACGGTCTGGCTGCGTGTCCGCCACTAGTCCCAGTCAATGGCGCGGCCTGCGACAGACAGAATAACATAAACACAGTTCAATATCAATGATAGACATGGAAAGCAGCGACACGGCCTGGCTGCGTGTCCGCCACTAGTCCCAGTCCCTGGCGCGGCCTGCGACAGACAGAATAACATAAACACAGTTCAATATCAATGATAGACATGGAAAGCAGCGACACTGCCTGGCTGCGTGTCCGCCACTAGTCCCAGTCCCTGGCGCGGCCTGCGACAGACAGAATAACATAAACACAGTTCAATATCAATGATAGACATGGTAAGCAGCGACACGGCCTGGCTGCGTGTCCGCCACTAGTCCCAGTCCCTGGCGCGGCCTGCGACAGACAGAATAACATAAACACAGTTCAATATCAATGATAGACATGGAAAGCAGCGACACTGCCTGGCTGCATGTCCGCCATAAACACAGTTCAATATCAATGAGGGACATGGACAGCAGCGACAAGGGCTGGGTGTGCGTCCGCCACTCGTCCCATCAACTAGTGCGGCCTGCGACAGACACAATAACATAAACAGAAGAGTTGAAAGTTAAACAACTTTGAACCATTGTGGCTTAATATTGTACCATTTTTATATTCAAGACATAAAATAATCAAAAAGCAAACCAAATAGCCCAAGTCTTTATCTTTAATTTAAAACCTTCTTTTTATTGGTCTTTAAAATAAAGACGCAAAATTGCAGCACTGCTTAAAGATTTAAAAGTGACTATTTAGCCTCCTTTTAAACCTTAAATTTGGCAATTTATAAAATTAAGCTAAACTGACAGATAAGGATAAACTAAAGGACATATAGACGTGTACATCTAATGACATATAAGATAAATAAGGCCATTGAAATTTAATCCTAGTACCAGGAGGACCGAGCTTATGATCGGTAAAATTATCACTTTCGTTTCCCACACAAAGCTCCTTCGCTCCGATCACTCGGCCTCTTCCTTTTTATGACGAGTTCGTTAACTTCGCTCACTCACCAGTGCGAAAGGTGCTGCACTTTGGTGTAATTTTCCTAAACCACAGGTTAAAGATGTAACACATTGGTTTATTTTATCTACAGTTATCAGCTGGTTTTTGTTCAATTTAAAAATCTCCATAAGGATAACATGGAAACTTTGAAGCAATGTATACATAACCGAATAAGTAGGGACATCCTTATGAGGAAGTGAGAACGTCGCCCCTGAAACACAGATAGCACTACCAAGATGGTAAGGATTATGCTGATTGGTTGAATGGAAACAGATGACTAGAATAATTTTACAGAGGTTATTGTTTTGATTTTTTGTAAACAAGTATGCTCATTTTGACATTTGAGATGTAGAAAGAGCGCTTCCCGTGGCAGTAAGAAGTGATCCTAGCATCAGCGCTTTAATTTCCTCTGGTTTTCGGGGGCAAAACTAAAATTTTTTAATATGGGATGTCCCTACTTATTCGGTTCTGTATACATTGCTTTGAAGTGCTCTAGGACGAAAACTGGGGTTTTCCCAGCCATGGGATCATCTCCAACCGGTTCCTGGGGGCCAAAACCCCCATATTATACCCAAAAATAAAAAATTCTTGGAGCAAAAAAGTTTGCCCGTACAAACATTGCTTGTTTTAGAGTACAAGATAAGATACTATAATACGAGGATTGTCCGTAGCGATGTATTTTCCATTGATCGAAATCTAACGGTTAATCTACCTGTTAATAATTGGTTTTAATATGCTTCCAATTGCTAATTTATTGTTATTAATTGATTTATGTGTATCTTTGAAGCATCCTCCGATGCATGCATTTGTTTCTGACTGCTAAGTTATTAATTTATTTATTTATGTTAGTTAATGGTTGTGCTTGGAGTTAAAGAACTGGATTGTATAGAACCCTCATTATATATATATATATATATATATATATATATATATATATATATATATATATATATATATATATATGTGTGTGTGTATATATATGTATATATATATATTATATATATATATATGTGTGTGTGTGTGTGTGTGTGTGTGTGTGTGTGTGTGTGTGTGTGTGTGTGTGTGTCCGTGGTACTGATAACTTTTGAAAGGGACCTACGATTTTGATGAAATTTGGTATGAAGGTGTAAGACCAGGTCTATTTTCATGAGTTCGCAAACCAGCATGATCGGGTTATGGGAACGGGGTTTTATGGGGTTTCAAAGGGGTCAAAAATGTGTTTTTGTCATTTTTGGACCTTAGTTTTAAAAATTAAACAAATTTAACTAAAAACATTTAAAAGAGCTTATAAAACTAAACAATTTAGTATTTTGAATTTTTAACATGGCTTAACAGGTTACGGAGGAAATCCAAAAATTTAGAGAGAGTATTATCCTGTAAACAATTTATTTTGTGGACTCAATTGGTTTCAGAGTTATGAAACATTGAAAATGACTAAAATAAGCATTATACCCATAATAGAGTAGGAAGCATATCATACACTATCAATGTATTTCTTAATAATGATATATTTTAATAAATATTATATTGCACTAAGGTATAGTCTTTTATGAAAAAAACTCAACCTTAGTAAATAATATGAAAAATCCCTAGGTTAGCAAAAAGAACAATTTCCCTAATTTGTTATGTAAAACCCAACAATTTGATTTTATTATAAACCTATTGCTATGTATCTTGAAGGCTATACAATATCATAATAGTAGTTTTCATCACTAGGAGCAAAAGTGGGTCTTTTTGGTGCGCAATCGTGTTTTAAAAACGAGGCGCAGCCGAGTTTTTAAAAACGATTAAGCATCAAAAAGACACTTTTGCTCCGAGTGATGAACAACGTTTTTTATCATAATGCAAAATTTGACTTTTGATCGTTAAAAATATTAACTATTAAGATTTTGAGGTTATATTTACAAAGTAAGTAATATGCAGTGTTTACATTTCTGTTATTTACAAACAATGCTCTTTATAACGTTTGAATTTCAAAATTCTGCTCCACAACATTAATAAATTAATAATAATATACTTAGCAAACAGCTGACTTTTCAGTACTAGGACCTAAAAAATTCTCCAGATGATTTTTCAGTACAAGGACAAGAAAGAATCGGTTTTGGTACTATTGAGAGAACAAAAAACAGGCTGATTTCGTGCAGAATGATAAAAAACATTTTTTTTTTTTACTGAAATATTCAGTCACAAGTACTAACAGCTGTGTCAGGGCATGAAACTTTCATGCAGGGACATGAAGCTTTCATATCTGAACAAGTGTAGTATACTCTGCTGTGGTAAATTGCCAGTTTCATTTCATCTGCCAAGTCATTAGGATGTGTAGTGCCATTTAGCTTCAAACTGATTTTATAGCTCTTGGTTATTCTATAGTATGGAGTGTTGTATTGGAAAATGTATTAGTGAAGAGTGCAATAAGAGTGTCTATGGAGATTTACCTAAAGAAATCAAAGTAATTAGTGAATATAGTGATAGTGAGCAACAAATGTTAAAGTTCGGAATAAGTAATAGCATAGTAAATATATGTAAGTATCATGAAATCACATTTTTGGACAAATATTTTCATCTTTATGGCAGAACATGCTGTGATCCCCTAAAATATCATAAAAAAATGTAAAAAAGAGTTTGAGAGAAATTACTTTATCACACTTATCTAGACCTAAAAGTACTGCAGTGAACCTCATACCAGGGAAAGCATTATGCTCAACCTGTAATAAGAAACTATTTAAGCTTACAGACAATGAAGATGAAGATCCTTTAGACAGTTTAGACGATCCAAATTTTGAGAATCCAGAAACTATTCATGTTGTCGATCAGACTTGTTCTGCTTTAGGGATATCACCAGCCTCAAAAATCAGAAAATTAAGTTCAGACAAAAGGCCAAGTGCCATTGAAGCCAAAGTAGGTAACATTTCCGAAACTTTCAAAAGGAAATTGTATGCAAATCTAGACGAAGACCATGAGTGTTTAGCTGACCCTTTACCAATGCAGAACGAAAATCAATTCGACTGTAATGAGTGTGAGCAGCTAATAACTAAGTTGAAAGAAAAATGTCATGTTTCCAACAAAGAAGAAAAAATTAAAATAATAAGTTTATTACCACCTTCATGGTCAAGGAACAAATTCAACAAAGAATTTTAAGTTTCTGAACGTCTTGTAAAACTTGTTAGAGACCTAACTAAAAAACAAGGTATCATGCCTGACTTATCTAAGAGAAGAAGTAATAAAACACTCTCTTTGGACACAATCAGAAATGTTACAGAATTCTATTTGCGTGAAGAAAATAGCAGAATTTGCCCAGGTAAAAAAGATTTTGTGGCTGTTCGTATTGATGGAAAATTGGAGCATAGACAAAAACAGCTCCTTTTGTGTAATTTGAATGAGCTATTTGTTAAGTTTAAGGAAACTTATCCCGATATTAAAATTGGTCGCTCAAAATTTTGTGAGCTGCGACCCAAGTGGTGCATAATAGCAGGAGCTTCAGGAACACACAGTGTCTGTGTTTGTTCCTATCACCAAAACATCAAGCTTATGATAGATGGAGCCAAGCTTAGTGTTGATTACAAAGATTTGATAGAAGCATTAGCGTGTGATGTAAATAAGTATGAATGTATGATGGGTGAATGTGAGGAATGTGGAGATGAAAATACTCTTGTAAATACATTTTTAGAGTCGGATAAAATAAATGAAATGCCTGATGATATTGTATATAAGCAATGAGTCACTGTTGACCGTGCAGAGATGATCACAGTGACAAAGCCTCGGGAAGAGTTTCTAGAATCACTCGTAAGGAAAGTGAATGAATTAAAAGCCCTCCACTATGTTTCAAAAATACAGTCAGCCTCATTTAAAGACATTAAGAGTACTCTGACCAAAGAAGAATGTGTTGTTGTAGCTGACTTCTCTGAAAATTTTAGTTTTGTTATACAAGATGAGATCCAGAGTTTTCACTGGATTAACAAACAGGCTACTGTACACCCTTTTGTTTAGTACTATATTGATGAAGACTCTGGACTGGTAAAAGACCGTAACCAACCAGCTGCAGCACAACACTGTAGTAGTCCATACTTTTCAAAAATATTGAAGACATAAAAAATAATGTACCGGCCATAAAAAAGATAATATATTTCACTGATGGATCAAGAAGTCAGTACAAAAATAAAAAGAACTTTTTAAATCTCTTCTGCCATGAAAATGATTTTGGAATTCCAGCAGAGTGGCATTTTTTTGCTACTGCGTACGGAAAAAATGCCTGCGATGGTGTAGGCGGCAGTACAAAGAGGGAAGTGACTAAAAGGAGTCTACAATGTACCACTGACAACCAAATTTTTGAATGCTAAAGATATGTTTAACTTTTGTTCAAAAAACCTTAAAGGTATTCAATACTTTTATTTAGACAGTGACGAAGTGGCAAAAAATGAATTAGAACTACAAGTTCGATTCAAAGGATGTCTACCAATTCCCGGAACACGATCCTTTGACAGATTTGTACCTGCGGCAGACAACAAAGTACACTGTTTTAGAACATCAAAATGCTTAAAATCTATCGAGATGCTAACATCAAAGTGTGTTTCATTTCATTTGGAGGAAGAGGATATAATTGCTTGTACATATGATAAACAAAGGTGGATTGGAAAGATAAAATCTGTAACCCTGGTACACAATGATTATTTTGTTCACTTTTTTGAACCTTCTGGACCACGAACTTCATTTAAATTAAGCAAGAGCGATGGAGCATGGGTCCCCTTGAGTAATGTATTGAGAAAGCTCACACCATTAGAGCTAACCATAGCAACAGGGCGTACCTATAATATTACGCAAGCATTGTGTGATGAAATTTCACAGCTTCTCAACGCTATCTAGTTACAAAAATGAAGGTAAGTTCTCGTATCATGTAATACTACATTTTTTTACATTGTATAAGAGAAAACATTCTGAAAATATATGTATATATACTGTTATAGCGTTAGGTATGTTATTCTTATTTTAGCATTTTCAATGTTTCATAACTTTGAAACCAGTTGAGTCCACAAAATAAAATCTTTACAGGATAATACTCTTACTTAGTTCTATATCTGAGAAAAATTTCAAAATTTTATTTTCATGCCCACTTCTTTGATATTTAGCTTCAAACTTTTAAAATTTTGAAAATTTCAAGATTTTGAAAATTTTTAATTAAAACTCTATAAAAGTTCACAGCTAGAAACGTTGTGAATTTAGAGTACCCACCTATATCTATCAGATAAAAAAATAACAAACACATAGTCAATTGCCTTTATGTAAAAAAATTGTTAAAAATCAAATATTGTAACATCGTTGCATAAAACTTTAAACATCTAATTAGACCTATATATTTAATTTTAATTGCATAGTTATATTACCATATTAAAGTTTAGATATTTCTGAAGAGACTGGTTTTTATTTTAATGTTCTAGGTTCAGTAGAAGCGGAGATATTTAATTTAACGCAGAGCTCTGAAATCACTGAAAACGAGCATTCGAGCAACAAAAAAATGGCCGCCATACAGTGGAAAAAAAAACAATTGCATTTTTGTACTTGTAATATTATATACTTTCAAGAAAAAAAATTAAAATTTTGAAGCAGCCAAATAATTTATTTTTTATCATTCTGCACGAAATCAGCCTGTTTTAGCGAATTTCCCATAGGGAATAAGCTATTACCGTAGGTCTCATGGTAAGACCTAAGCCCGGGACCATGTTACTTTTTCATTTTCAGATGCCCAGAGACCAAAAATAATAGTCATTAAAATTTATATATATATATATATATATATATATATATATATATATATATATGTATATATGTATATATATACATATATATATATATAATATATATATATATATATATATATATATATATATATATATATATGTATGTATGTGTCCCTAGACACGATAACTCTCGTAAAAATGGTCCGATCGACACTAAATTTGGTAGAAATGTGTAATCCTACGTTTATTCGGATGAGTTCGTAAACCAGACATATCGACCTATCGGAAGGGGTAGTTTTGGGGGGTTTTGTACCCCAAAAATGGGTTTTTTGCATTTTTCATATGTAATTTTTAAAAATTTCAAATTTTTATTTTGACCATTGGATTTAGCTCAAAAAAACACACAATTTAGCATTTTGAAGCTTTGCTCTATCTCCATTGGTTACCGAGATATTACAAAGTCTAAAGACAGTACGTTGTATTTTGAGGCTCCAATGTTAATCTTATGGAGAATAAGGATGTGTTAATATTTCACTTATTAACCAATGTTTTTGGATGAAACTTGGTATTCAGCTTCATTTGGTTGAGATTCATCCATTTATGGTAAAAAATCTTGGTTTTTGTGCTTATCATGGCAGCAAACCTGCATACTCTTTTCCCATGTTAATCATATGGAGAATAGGCAAACTCCTTTAGCAATGGAAAGATATTGATGAAATTTAGTGTATGGCCTGATATGGTCATAATATTTTTTTTTAATGCTAAAAACCTACTTTTAGTGTTCCCCATGGCAGCATACCTGCATACTCTTTCCCTACATTTATCATAAGGAGATAAACATTTATTTCCCTATTTATGAGCTTGTGATGATTTTTGGTTTACAGGTTTATCTGGTCATAATTAATACTACTAATTTGGAAATTCGCTGAGTACGCAGGTCTGCTGCGACGGGGGTATTTTGTTCTCTCAATAGTACCAAAACCGATTCTTTCTTGTCCTTGTACTGAAAAATCATCTGGAGAATTTTTTAGGTCCTAGTACTGAAAAGTCAGCTGTTTGCTAAGTATATTATTATTAATTTATTAATGTTGTGGAGCAGAATTTTGAAATTCAAACGTTATAAAGAGCATTGTTTGTAAATAACAGAAATGTAAACACTGCATATTACTTACTTTGTAAATATAACCTCAAAATCTTAATAGTTAATATTTTTAACGATCAAAAGTCAAATTTTGCATTATGATAAAAAACGTTGTTCATCACTCGGAGCAAAAGTGTCTTTTTGATGCTTAATCGTTTTTAAAAACTCGGCTGCGCCTCGTTTTTAAAACACGATTGCGCACCAAAAAGACCCACTTTTGCTCCTAGTGATGAAAACTACTATTCATCACACTACATCAATATCACCTGTTTTCGATCCTCACTTCTACCAACGAAACACCTGTTTTGCCGGCCTAGGCCGGCAAAATTTTCCGGCCTAGGGCGGTAATGGAAACGGTAGCAGAGAAATCTAGAATATTAGAAGGTATTTAACAACAACAACAACAACAACAAATAACAAATCAGTGACGTAGTTAGTTGTTCAGCTGATAGCAACTGTTAAACATGTATGACGTAGATTGGAAAATAGTGCGTTTCCCTTGGAATCAGCTGTAGTCACTTACCGTTAGAGTATTAGTTTCGGTGACCTTAGCTGATGTGAAGTGGTTGCCTAGCAACCAGAAACTCAAGCAGTACATCTCGCTCCCTCGCTAGGTTACTTGAATTTGAGGTTAAGTTTTGTTTGTTATGTACAAAAAAGTCATTTTTTCACTTGTTTAGAATTTATTGAATTGTGTAGTGTGATGAAAAATATCGTTCATAACTCGGGCCGAAAGCGTTTTGCCAACCCTCGATCATTTCAAGTTCTCGACTTCGTCTCGAACTTGAAACACGATCTCGAGGCCGGCAAAACGCCACTTTCGGCCCTTGTGATGAAATATACTATTCTGGACCACTTGATATGGATTGATCCAAATAGGTTTTCCATGTTATTCTTATGAAGAATTAACAAAGCCCTGTATCTCACTTATTTATTGGAATAACTTGATAAAATTTGGTATGTACATTCACTAGGTAGGGTTTAACTGATATTTGTTTACAACACCCATATGGCGGCAATCCTTCACACTCACCCCCATGGGCTTTATGGGGGAAATTTAAAAGTGTCGAATATTGATACAATTTGTTATTTACCTTACCTAACTATTACATTTTCTAACATAACATTTTCTAACAACATCCCACGACAGCAAACCTACATACTCATTCCTATGGTGTTTATGGGGAAAATACAAAATCTCAAGATCCTTTGGAAATTCGCTGAGTACGCAGGTCTGCTGCGACTGGGGGTATTTTAGTATTATGCAAATAAATGAATTGAATAAAATAAAAAGAAAGTCCAAGAATGATTCCTTGGACCACACCAAAATCGACATTTCTGAATCACTAATTTGTTAAAACTACTTGTTTTCGATCTGATAAAAATATTTTAAACCCCATTTAGGGCTAAGTCTTGTATCCCTTTGTACCTCATTGTCTTGTAACAAGATGAATGAAAACCAATAATAATTTTCACTCTTTATTATATTCATTAACATGTTATTGCTAATAGAAAAAAGAGTTTCCGTAGTATTTTTTATCTTCTCTAAAAACGTATTGGGAGTTTAAATTTGATTATTATTTTCCAAAAAATATTGGAGTTATTTGACAAATTTCGATAATACTTTCGATAGCATGATTAACAATGAGATTGGCATACTGTATAATTATTTTTTATCTGATTTACTTTTAGATCTTTGTATGAAGATTACACTTGCCACTTTGAACCTATCTAGAAATACATCTATTATTTATAATATGTTTGAGTCGTATATGATTTTTCAACAAACAAACATGTCTTCTTGCCCAGTCGCAGTCCTACCCCACATTTCTTGTACACATCTCACGATCTGATTGTCAGAGACCGGCTCCTGTTTGAATTCAACATTGACCTCAGTCGGAGGACTTAGGCAAATTATGTAAATCTTGAATAAATTATGTAAATTAGAGTAAATCTAGTTTATAACCTATACTTCAGAAAAGAATTCATTTTAATTAATTGACCACATTTTAATCAATTGAAATCGTTAGATATTTCAGAAACCAAAGAGGGAGATCAATGTGTAGGACACTGCTCAAGTTCGACCATACAGTGCCGGAAGAGATAATTGGAATTCCAGTGAAATCATTGATAGGGATGGTTTGCTTAAATGTACTGTGTTAAAATTACGAAGATCAGATATAGAAAAGGCATATAGAGAAGCAGTAAAATTCCTGAATACGATGATGATGTAAGACTTAATCTACCTACATTCACACCATCAACCAGTGCCACAACCATTCGCAAAAATAAATGGGTCCCAAAGAAAACTCCAAAAGACAACTCATATTTTAATCGAGATAAATCTAAGTCAAATTAGAACTAATGTACTATAGTATTTGGACGATCGAAGAACCATAAAAATCAGTCTTGCCGGTCAGTAATCTTGAACACGCCAACTATCTACAATGTAGTTGGTTTTAACTAAGCTATATATTTTTCAGAGTGTACTTTTACTGAAAGTGCTAGGTCAGGAGTACTTATGCCTAGGCTCACAAACCTTTGGTCCCCGGTTTGATCCCGAGTGACGTGATAGGAATTAAAATGATCGGTCTCTTCACTATTGTTTGACTTATATAATGCCTTTGTGTTACCCCATTCTTTTGATAACGACATGGGCTTTTTTCCCAAAGTGATTAACAGTGGATTTTAAAAGACCTGAAAAAGTTCCGATTTATTTTAATGGAACCAAGTACCAATTTTAGATACTGTACCAACATTTGAAAAAATTACATTTGAAAATTAATTTTGATAAATTATTTGTATACTAACTAACTACAACATGAACCTTGTTCAGTAAAAATATACTCACCATTTATCGGGCTTGGGTGCAGATTTTCTATTAGGGCCTACCGATTAAAAATAAAAGTTCCATCGTATTAGGGAAATATAGTGGCACGTGCTCTACAGCCCTGGAAGTTTTAAGAAAATGCAAATAGTAAAGTTTAATTATAATGTCAATAATTATTACAGGGGTTTCAGGCTCCCGATCAAGCATTAATAATTACTACAATGGCTGAAGTTATTCGTTCTATTAAAATTAATAATAGTTGACATTAGCTCTCCGCACAGTGTTGTTCGATTGTCTTCACCAGTGGGTGAACTTGGCAGTGACCCAAGGATGCAGTTTCGGTTGGAACTCCAGTCCCAAATAGGTATGTTTTTATATAATACTAGCTGTTGCCCGTCACGGCTTCGCCGGTGATTGAATTTATTTTAAAGGTAATAAAAACGAAATCTTCTTCCTTAAGAATTATATTGACAGATTGAAGTAGTGTGAGCGGAGCCCTGAAGGAATTTTGCAAAAAAACATTTATTATTGAGCACCTATAAGCAAAGAAGAAAAGCCATGTCAAAAATTTAATTTGAATTTAATAAAAATACATTTTAACCTTCTCAGGCCATAATAGCCATTGTGAAGTCCTGTGGGGGGGAGCCCTAATTAAAGAAATTATAAAACTATGTTTAAAAAACCTTTTATTATTGAGTACCTATATTAGCTAAGACAAATCCTATACTATAATACGAGCAATGTCTGAAGGGATGTGTGTTCCCGATCTTGAAATCTAGCGGGTAGATTTTGCTTAAACTTTGCATTTAAGAGTGTTTTGCTCCAAAAAAAGTTTAGAAACAACCTCAATCCCAGGAAAAATCGAATTTGGTCTAAATTTATGTTTAAAAATCGTAGTTTTTAACATTGGTCTTATGGCCTGCTATTTTGGTAACGAAATAACATCTAAAAATTTTTTTTTTTTTTTTTTTCCGGCTTTGGCAGTGCACCATAAAAGCCCACTTCAAAAGTACAAAATTTTTGTACAGAAAACTATAACACTAACAACACAAGTAACAAAGTTCAACAATAAATTTGAGGTCCAAATGGCTTGAAGTTTACACGTTTACATCACACTAAATAATTTTCTTCAACTAAAAATTTTGATAATGAAAACCAAACTAAAGGATTGTCGTCTTTTAATAAATTTATAATTCTAATATCTTGAGGATTTCGAAAACCGAGATTTTGGAGAGTTGCCAATAGATTCGTTCTTGATTTGGTTAAGAGTGGACATTCAAAAATTATGTGATCCAAACTTCCTTCTGGAGCAGAACAGTCACATGAAGGGTCTGATTTTAGATTAATTTTGAACAAATGAGAGGGGAAATTTCCGTGACCAATTCGTAACCTATTGATAATAATGATTTCTTTTCTTCTGTCTGATTTAAATGACTGGAACCAAGGTTTTCCTCTGATAGATGGTGAAATGAAATGAAGTCTTGAACCTTTTATGATAGCTTGCGAATCCCAGTAGTTTTGCCAATCTTCATGTATTTTCATCTTGACTTGGGTTCGTAAATCACTAGGTGAGGGCAATTTGTTATAACTTAAAATTATGCCATTAGCAATAGCTTTCTTAGCCATGTAATCCACAATTTCGTTCCCAATTATTCCACTATGGGATGGAATCCATGCAAATCTAATGTCAAAATTACCCGTTTTCAGCTTCAACCAAATTTTTCTAATGTCCAGGATTATAGGTGATGTTTTACTAGAAATGTTTAACGAAACCAGTGATTGTAGAGTGCTTTTTGAATCTGATAAAATAAGTGCTTTTCTTATATTGTTGTGTTTAATGTAATTTAGAGATTGAAGAATAGCAAATGCTTCGGCTTGGAAAATTGAAGTGCAATGTGGTAGTTTGAACAAACCAACAATTTTATGTTTATGATCTAAGAAAGCAGAACCCACTGTATCATTGGCGGACCGTTTTGAACCATCAGTATATATTAAAGAAAAGTCGGACCACACTGAATTCATTGTGTTGAGAAAGAGTTGTTGAATTTGTTGACAAGAAATTTGCTTGGTAACAAAATCGTCAAAAATATCGACAAGAGGAGGTAAACACTGGATAGCTTCAAAGGATTGATCAAATATAGGAGGAATTATTGTCTTGAATAAGTTTGAGTAACACAGCTTATTTTCTACAAAAACTGAAAGAATAATTGGATAACTTTCATGTGGAAAATTAGGAGAGAAATCAATCAGGTTATTAAAATAAATTAATCTATGTACCAATTTATGAGCGGCAAAAATTAGCCTGTTCAGTAGGAACGTTGAACACAACCATCTTCTCCTTATGTTAAGAGGCATGATTCTTGTATCTGCTTCCATTGCTGCTATAGGTGAAGATCTCATCGCTCCTAATATTATACGCAGAGCTTCGTTTTGAATCTTGTCAACCTTGGTTAATTTTTTAGAATTAGAATCGCCATATATAAAGCTGCCATAGTCAATAATGGGTCTGATCCAGTTTTTATATAGTAGAAGTAGTACATTTGGATGCGTGCCCCACCAAGCCCCAGTTAATGATCTCATAACATTCAGTCTTTTTACACAGGTTGAGTGTAGTCTCTCGATGTGAGGCTCCCAGGAAAGTTTTGAATCAAACACTACGCCTAGAAATTTGTGATGTGACTTTATCGGAATAATGTGTTGATCCCATTTAAATTCCAGATCTTGGGGTTTGTAGCGTTGTTTAGAGAAAATTACAATTTCGGATTTATTAGGTGAGACAGTAAGTCCCATTCCACTCGTCCAGTGATAAAGTGATTTGAAAGCTTTGTTTAAATCCAGGTTGCAAGAAGAAACCGATTCATTATTTGTGTAAATGACTAGATCATCGGCAAATTCTAACACTTGAATACGCGGATCAAAAATCGTGTGCAAGTCAGATGTGTAGACCGTGTAGAGAAGGGGGCTTAAAACCGAGCCTTGGGGAAGTCCCTTACATGCAATTCTTGGTCCATGAAGGACTCCTTTGTAGAGTAGAAAAGTATTCCTCTTATCAAGCAACAAACTGATAAACCTTGTTAGTTTATACGGCAACTTCAGTTGTTGAAGCTTACTTATTAATATGTCTACGATGACATTATCGTAAGCTCCAGAAATATCAAAAAAAGCAGCAGTTAGCGTATGTTTTTCGGCAAAAGCAATTTGTATATCTGTTGAGAGGATACTTATGCAGTCAAGTGTGCTGCGGCCCTTCCGGAATCCAAACTGGGTGGGACTTAGTTTTAAATGCGATTCGAGCCACCACTCCAGCCGTAACTTCAACATCCTTTCCATCAACTTACAAATGCACGATGATAAAGCTATGGGTCTGTACGATTCGTCTTCATTTGGATTCTTATTTGGTTTCAAAAGCGGGAATATGAGAGTATCCTTCCATGAATCTGGCAATAGACCGGCCATAAACAATTGATTGAAGACTTTTAATATGATTTCTTTAGTTTTAATTGATGAGTTTATTAGCAATTCATTGGGAATATTGTCCATGCCAGGGGTCTTACATTCCTTAAGAGAATTTAAGGCAATAATTAGATCCGAAAATGAAAATCCTTTATTCAAGTTACTGTTTTCAAACTCTCCTTCAAATACAGAAGTTGATAGTATTGGGACAGAGGGAGGAGTTATCCTTTGAAAAAAGTTTTCAAGCCAGTCATCCGTCGAAGATTTAGATTTACATTTATTGTTCATAATTGACAGCCTATGACGAAAACGTTTTATAGCGTCCCATACAAAATTGACCGATTTATTTTCAGTTAAGGATTCACAAAATGAAGTCCAACACTCACGTTTTTTATTCTTCAAGAGACGTTTAGTTTTTGCTTGAATCTTTTTCATATTTAGGTAGTTCTCTTTGGTCATATTGGTTCTAAATTCAATAAAAGCTCTCTTGCGTTCTTCTACTGCCGCTTTACAGTCGTCGTCCCACCACGGTGTAGAGGGGGATGGTGTATATGGTTTACGGCTACTACGGAGTTTTGGTATTGATTTGTTAGCTGCAGAGTTTATGATACTCAGTAACGTGTCATACAAGAAAATGGGATCATTATAAAATGAGGGGAAGTCTTCTATCTGTTCATCTAACAACTTACGGTACAAGGGCCAGTTAGCTCGCTTGGTGTTCCACTTCCTTGTTGAAAACGATGTAGTTGTCTTGCCGGGTGTGATATTAGAGCTAGCAGTGTCGGTTGAGTTGGCGGTTGAAAATAATTTGCCGGGATAGAAAAGTAGCTGCAACTTTATCGGTAGATGGTTTGAACCTCTTGAGTCCTCTATTATTTGCCAAGATATTAAGTTACTTAGGTTGGAGGAACATAATGATAGATCAATAGCAGTTGGGGAAAAGGGATACCGCGGAATAAATGTACTTGCACCATCATTTAAAATTATCAGATTATTGTACTGAATGGACTGATGTAGAGTTATACCTTTACCATCATTGAATTCATTTCCCCATGCTGTATTATGACAATTGAGATCTCCACATAAAAGTAAAGGGGGTGAAAACAAAGAAAACAGTGCATTCCAATCAAAGAAAGAAAGTTTTGCTTTTGGCGACACATAAATCGAAACAACAGTAGCTTCCATGTCATGCAATTTTATTTTAGCTGCAACCCATTGTACCAACTCAAATGCATGACCCAAATTGGTGTGGGTTATTTCAACATAGTCAAGTGAGTTGTGAATAAGCAAGGCAGCACCACCGCCAACGCCTTTATCATGACGAAGTAACCTAAAGCCAGGAAAAAGTATTTGAAAATGAGGTTTATACCAGGTTTCACTGATACACGCAATTTTAAAATCATGCTGAACTAGTAATTGTTCAATTTCAGGTTTTTGTGCAGTGGCTGAGTTGCAATTCCATTGAAGTATGCTAATACTCATTAGGGAGATTGCAAATAAAATAAAGTACGAAACCTGCCTTCCATTCATAATAGGAGAATGATTAGGCCTATTATAAGAACTGAAGAATATCTTGAGAGCAGCGTTAAAGTGATTCATCAGACATGCTTTCCTTACCATTATTTAAGAATGGAGACAAATCAATGTTCATGACAGGTTGAAGGTTAGTCAATAGGTGAGAAATGTTGATTTTATTATCCTTGAATAAAGAGAGTGAATTCATAATGTATTTAGATACATCTTCGTCTTGTTTAGAGGTACCGGGAGTCGATACATTAGTGTCCACGCTGTATACAGGTTTAGTAGGCATTACTGTTTGATTGTGGAATTTATTGTAATAGTCATTTGTGTATTTAGGTTTTATTGATTGGCTTGATCGATTAACAGAGCGTGAAAAAGTTACATTTTTATGAACCTTTCTGGGCGCCTCACTATTATTCCTTGCAAGACGGGGTTGTGCAGGAATACTAATGGTTTCACGAAGCTCATTTGAAGTTTTCGTGTTCAAAGCAGGGAAGGATGCATCACTATTAAGATCCAAGACTTTTGAAAAAGACAAGGAGTTTCTTGTTTGTTTTGGGAAAAGTAGGTTTCTTGCCTCCACGTACGGAATATTCCGATACGCCATAGTTTCTTTAATTTGCTTTTGGATATCCCACTGTGGACAAGATTTGTCAAGTGCAGAATGAGGACCTTTGCAATGAACACAAACTGGGTTAGTATATTGGGGACAAGAAGCACGGTCATGATGAGAGGAACACCCATTTGGGCATCTGGCAGAGCTTTTACAGTTTTTTGATGTGTGACCATAACGCAAACATTTGAAACAAATGACAGGGTTGGTGACGTAAGGTTCCACTGGACACCGTGTAAAATACAAATACACGAATTCTGGAAGTTTTTTACCTTTGAATTTAACTGAAACTAGAGGCAGAGCTTTAACAATTTTTTTGCCGTCCTCTTGGGTAACAAGTTTTGTTAATCTTTTCACTGAGAGAACCGTCATATCATTGGATGCTTGTAAATTTTCAAAGATGTCGAGTTCAGAAAGAGACGGGTCAATGTATCTAATCAAGCCAATCCGTTCTAATTGAAATGAAGGAATATACACACGGACATTATGGTCTACAGCAAAACTTGAGTTGAGAAACTTATTGGCTGAACCGACAGTTTTGAAAGAACAAACTACTCGATTTTTGCTGTTACGCTTTACTTCTTCAACACCATCAATGTCACTGTCAAAAAGTTTTTTACCTATAGCAATCGGGTGCATTGACGCAACGTGAGAACCTGGGAGATTTTCAATAAAAACAATGTACGGTGCTGAATCATTCGCATCATAAAAGTTTTGAGGTCGACATTGTGATGAATCATTTCTAGAATTATAGTCTTTAATCAAGTCATTATCTACCTTAGAATAATTGTGATCATGGGATGTTTCTATCTCTACTTCATTGGTTTTATCAGTATCCATAAATGTATTGTCTTCTGGACTAGTGTTAGATGTGTCATGAACAAAAATTATATTGCTAGGCGCATGTGTAGTTGGGTCTAGATGGTCGAGTACCTGATTGTGTTTGTGAATCCTCCTTGGTTTCTTCGGTGTTTTCCAATCATCATCGGGGTCAGCTTCCCTATCCCCCGGACTACTTCCCCCCATACCGCCTTATTAAAAAATGAATATGTAATTGAACGCTTATATATATACAAGTTGGTTTGATAAAAGAAGAAAAAAACTGTCCAAAAAGTGGAAAACTATAGGGAAGTAAACAATAAACACTAAATTGCCTTTATTTTCTCACTTCACAAAATAGCCTCCTTCTTCACAACCTTTATGGAGTTAAAAAACCTTATGGAGTTCTAAAAAAAAAAAAAAAATTAAAGGAACATTAATTTTAAACAGTTTTTTAACAGCTGTTATCTGTGAAGAGTATGGTGTAGATTTAATAGCTTGATTGCCATGACACTATAACAAAAGTTAATTAAAACCAACGAGCAAGGCTCGATTAACCTGGTACTGTCCACGTTAAATTTCAACGCCGTAGGGTCTATGGTAAATTTGATGTTATGAGTGGGGTGAATCCCCAAAAACATTGCAACACCGTTAGCAGAAACTGGCACCTATTAGTGAGCACCTTATTGAGCACCATATTAGCAGAGAGGGACGTCCATGTCAAATTTCAGACCCGTAGGAACCTAAAGTAATTATGCAATTATGCAGTCATGTGGGGTGGAGCCCTAATTAACTTCAAAAACTATATTTGCAAAACTGTTTCTTAGTCAGTACCTATGAGCCAAGAGAAATCGTCCATGACTAATTTCAAGTTGCGGCTATACAGTAATTGTGAGCTTCTGTGGGGTGGAGCCCTAAATGAAATGAGATGTACAAAACACTTTTTATTGAGCACCTATGAGCAAAGAGATTACTCCAAGTTTCAAACCCGCTGGCACTATATATTTTTTTTTTTATTTGTTGTTTTGTTAATCCTGTACTATAATACGAGCACTGTCTGTAGGGATGTGTGTTTCGCACGATCTCGAAATTTAGCGGGTAGATTTTGCTTAAACTTTGCATTTAAGAATGTTTTGGCCAACTATTTTGGTAACGAGATAGCAACGAAATGTATACAAAATCAAAGGAACATTAATGCTAAGCTGTCTTTTTTTAAACAGCTGTTAATTGTGAAGAGGTATAGTTGGTTGTTGGACGTTGGTTGAAATTTAATAGCTTTATTACCAGGACACTATAACAAAAGTGAATGAAAACCAAGGAGCGAGGCTCGGTTAACATGGTACTTAATGTTTAAATTGACCATTATACTATGAATACGCTCCGATGTCCGTCCCGTACAAGAATTTTTTACTCACTTTTACAGGTGACGCTTTTTTATTTTGTTTTTTAGGGAGAGGTGAGAAAAATGCATTACGCACACAGGTGGCAAGTCTGTAGTGTGGGGCTCCCCTAAAACAGGTTTACCCACTAAAAACCTCGCCTCTATTCTTTAGGATTCTAACCTGGAGTTGTTTATCACATTACATCAGGCTAGGCCAAAATGTGGCTTATGCCCGTGGGGCTCACTCCTTATCCTACCTTATCACTCCTTATCCTTATCGAGGTTACTCGATCAAGGGATCTGGGCCACTTCGCGGTCCAGATCATGTTCTTTTCCAGGAGGATGCCCCGGACGAACTGTGATAAACAATCCCAGTTGCCCTCATCCTCCAAAATCTTTTGGCACACCGAGTCCACCGAAAATGCACCAAAGATTTGTGTGGCCTCCAGGCGGGGCCCTTCCCAACGGGGACAGCGGAAGAAAGTGTGTTCCGCATCGTCGGGAACACCCGAGCAATAAATGCAGTCCGGTGAACCGGTCTTGCCCATCCGGTTCAGGTACGACCGAGATAGCCGGGAATTTTCAAAAATTGGCCGCCGTTCCACCCATGGTTGGACGTGCTTGATAAGTCGCACCTCGTCCATCGTCCTCGGGTGTCGTGCTTCCAGCTGTGTTGCCACTGCTGGAAGGTTCTGGAGCGCTCTTCTGTTCTTGCCGTGTCCTTTTAATCTCGCCTTGTCTCTAATAAATTGCCTTCCTCTCTCCTGCCAAGAGCTTGACAGGGATAACTCCGGCGACCACCAGGACGGCAGGCTCGGACACTGTCCGGTAGGCGGAACACACCCCGAGCGCCGCTCGACGTTGAACCCGGGCGAGTCGCAACCTGTACTACTCTTTATCGAGAGCGTCTGCCCACACCTCTGCTCCATAAAGAAGCACGGACTGAACCGCGGACATCAACAGACGTCTTCTGCTGGATCGTGGAACCCCGGACATTGGCCATCAGCCTACTAAGGTAAGTGACTACCTTAGCGGCCTTGTCCACCGTACGGAAGATCTGATCCCTCCAGCTTAACTTGGTGTCCACCATAATCCCGAAGTACTTAGCAGCACGAGTTGATTGGACCACCTCCCTTCCCACTCGGAACGGAACGACGGTGTCCATCCTCTTCTTCGTAAGGATCACAATTTCCGTCTTACGGAGATCAAGCGAGAGACCGTGATCGGACATCCATGTGTTGACCACACGCATGACTCGGTTCAACTTTAGTTGGGTCAGCTCAACGTTGTGTGCGACAATGAGAGCTGCGACATCATCGGCGTACCCAACCAAAGTGGTTTCCTCAGGCATCTCCGACCTCAGGAGGCTGTCATAGGCAACGTTCCAGAGATCCTGGCCGAGTATTGAATCTCGCGCGGCACCAGAAGTGACTTCCATCGTCCACGTTCCGTCCCTTGTGTCGTAAATCAGGCTTCGAGAGCGGAGATAATCCCCAACAAGATGAGTCGCAACAGATATGCAGGAACGCGAAAGGTGTTGCGAAGCGCATCCAGAATATCGACCCTCCTCGCCGAGTTAAAGGCATTCTTGACATAAGCGTAACAAGAAGCACTACTCAGCGAGAGTAATGGTTGTGGCTCTCGGCTCTCTTCACAGCTCTCTGGACTTCGGTGATAGCGTCAATCGTTGACCGTCCCTTTCTGAAGCCGTACTGACGGGGGCATAATTACCCGGCAGCTTCCACGGCAGACGTCAGGCGGGAACGGATCAGCTTCTTGGACAGCTTCCCAGCCGTGTCCAACATGCAAAAAGGCCTGTGGGACGACGGCAGCTCGGGATCACCTTTGCCCTTGCTGATGAGTACAAGTCTGGCGGTTTTCCAGGGAGCCGGAAACACCCCCTCTACCAAACAGGCGTTGTACATTCTCAACAACAAGTCAGTCAGCATTAATTGAAAATACTTTCTTTAAAGCCTCGCTGGGAATCCGTCCGGGTCAGGAGCCTTGTTGCTCTTTAGGGAGAGAACGGAGGTTTCCATCTCCTCGAATGTGAAGAGTGGAACGTCATCTAACCGTCCGAAGTCAACCGGCGTACATCCTAGGCCTAGCCTACAAATAAATTAATACAAACAATGATTTTAGCTAAGATCTCAAGACAAGCAAGTAACTTAATAATAATTATGCTTATAATATAAAGGTAAATAGATTGTAGAGCGAAAAAAAAACAATACAATTTAAAATCCATGATTGCAAATTAATAAAAATCAAGTTATGTAAGTATTGTAGAATTACGTTTACTTAACACTTAATGCATATTTTCTTACCTGAGACATAGGCTACAATGGCACAACACTTTCTACTTATTACTTGTTCCATTTAAATCTTTTCCCAAATATTAGATGTATCCCATAAATTAGTTAATCGCATATAATTCCGTTCGATAGCAATTTATTCCACAACATGCCTATCTTTTGGCATAATTTATAAATTTGACAAGTATACATCGGTGTTGATCTATTTAATTTAACAAATAGTTCTGTCAAAATATCAATTAAATTTTATTTAAAAACGTAACATAACGGCGAGCAGATGTAAACAAATCTAAAGAGGTTATATTGTTTTCAGCATACACAGCGACAACTCAGCTGCGATGGGGGAATATAAACTGATCATAGCAACTACATTAGTCAAATCATGTAGCCTAAACAACCAAAGTTCTGTCAAAAATTCGGGAAAATAAGCTTTTTTAATACTTGAAAATAATTGCTCGATTATAGTTTATTACCTAGTTTAAAATACTTAAAATCTAACCTGAGAATTTCATTGAAATTAAATTTGTAATAAAAAAGCCTTTTGGGGGTCTAAAATTCGCCTAAGTGAAATTTAAAGTCGATCGTAAGAATTTTATACTCTATGTTCCATAGAGTAAAAAATTCAATTAAAATTTTGAAGGCCCATGGAACGGAGCCCTGAAGGAATTTTGCAAAATCGTTTCTTATTGAGCTCCTATGAGCAAAGTGGGACATCTATGTCAAATTTTAAAAGTGTAAGCCTTAGAAATAAAATTGGTGGAGTGTGGGGTAACAAAATAAAAGACAGTCCTTAAAGTTAATTTTAACAAAGGTTTGTTTGATCTTAGTTGTTATTTAACTTGTAAAAATGTTGAAGATGGACTTGGTTGGATTATTTGTCAAAACGTCAGAAATATCGCTATTAACATCCACAAAATCAACAAGAACAAAATCATAAATATCGTTTTTTTAAATACAATGTCACTGTGGCTGACTACGACCCTTACTCGTACACCATGACATTTTCAATACAGGGCATAACGCAGAAGCAGCACAGTCACTGATAATGTTGCAAAGTGCAGTTTTACGAGGGCGGTGTCGTAATGTGCTGCATATTTGCTGGTATCAAACCGAAAATCAATTGACTCTATTTTATATTATTGTAATGTACATTAATACTTGGTAATGCTGCAAATAGTTAACAGAGTGCAGTTTATATAATTTGATTTGCGATCTTCTGCCATTGAACCAAACTTGGAATAGTTTAATTATTGTTTGAATAACACTGAATAGTGGACGTTACCCACCATGTCCGTAGCGGAGGTTGTTTCTCTTGTTGTATTTGTTGTCGCATATGACCATGAGCGACTGAATGAGCTTCTCTCCACAGAGTCGCAGCCCCGCGCGCTTGGACATTATCAGCTCCTGTGGGTGGTGTCCGTGGATGAAACACAGACACACGGCCATCAGCACCAGCACCGACGCCGCGCACCGCTGCATCCGTATCTGCAACCACTAGACACCTCAGTTACAGAACGCTTGGACATTATCAGCTCCTGTAGGTCAGTGGATGACACACACACACGGCCATCAGCACCAGCACCGACGCCGCGCACCGCTGCATCCGTATCTGCAACCACTAGACACCTCAGTTACAGAACGCTTGGACATTATCAGCTCCTGTAGGTCAGTGGATGACACACACACAAGGCCATCAGCACCAGCACCTACGCCGCGCACCGCTGCATCCGTATCTGCAACCACTAGACACCTCAGTTACAGAACGCTTGGACATTATCAGCTCCTGTAGGTCAGTGGATGACACACACACAAGGCCATCAGCACCAGCACCTACGCCGCGCACCGCTGCATCCGTATCTGCAACCACTAGACACCTCAGTTACTGAACGCGTGGACAATATCAGCTCCTGTGGGTGGTGTCCGTGGATGAAACACAGACACACGGCCATCAGCACCAGCACCTACGCCGTGCACCGCTGCATCCGTATCTGCAACCACTAGACACCTCAGTTACTGAACGCTTGGAGTTTATCAGCTCCTGTAGGTCCGTGGATGAAACACACACAAGGCCATCAGCACCAGCACCTACGCCGTGCACCGCTGCATCCGTATCTGCAACCACTAGACACCTCAGTTACTGAACGCTTGGAGTTTATCAGCTCCTGTAGGTCCGTGGATGAAACACACACAAGGCCATCAGCACCAGCACCTACGCCGCGCACCGCTGCATCCGTATCTGCAACCACTAGACACCTCAGTTACAGAACGCTTGGACATTATCAGCTCCTGTAGGTCCGTGGATGAAACACACACAAGGCCATCAGCACCAGCACCTACGCCGTGCACCGCTGCATCCATATCTGCAACCACTAGACACCTCAGTTACAGAACGCTTGGACATTATCAGCTCCTGTAGGTCAGTGGATGACACACACACAAGGCCATCAGCACCAGCACCTACGCCGCGCACAGCTGCATCCGTATCTGCAACCACTAGACACCTCAGTTACAGAACGCTTGGACATTATCAGCTCCTGTAGGTCAGTGGATGACACACACACAAGGCCATCAGCACCAGCACCTACGCCGCGCACCGCTGCATCCGTATCTGCAACCACTAGACACCTCAGTTACAGAACGCTTGGACATTATCAGCTCCTGTAGGTCAGTGGATGACACACACACAAGGCCATCAGCACCAGCACCTACGCCGCGCACCGCTGCATCCGTATCTGCAACCACTAGACACCTCAGTTACTGAACGCGTGGACAATATCAGCTCCTGTGGGTGGTGTCCGTGGATGAAACACAGACACACGGCCATCAGCACCAGCACCTACGCCGTGCACCGCTGCATCCGTATCTGCAACCACTAGACACCTCAGTTACTGAACGCTTGGAGTTTATCAGCTCCTGTAGGTCCGTGGATGAAACACACACAATGCCATCAGCACCAGCACCTACGCCGTGCACCGCTGCATCCGTATCTGCAACCACTAGACACCTCAGTTACTGAACGCTTGGAGTTTATCAGCTCCTGTAGGTCCGTGGATGAAACACACACAAGGCCATCAGCACCAGCACCGACGCCGCGCACCGCTGCATCCGTATCTGCAACCACTAGACACCTCAGTTACAGAACGCTTGGACATTATCAGCTCCTGTAGGTCAGTGGATGACACACACACAAGGCCATCAGCACCAGCACCTACGCCGCGCACCGCTGCATCCGTATCTGCAACCACTAGACACCTCAGTTACAGAACGCTTGGACATTATCAGCTCCTGTAGGTCAGTGGATGACACACACACAAGGCCATCAGCACCAGCACCTACGCCGCGCACTGCTGCATCCGTATCTGCAACCACTAGACACCTCAGTTACTGAACGCGTGGACAATATCAGCTCCTGTGGGTGGTGTCCGTGGATGAAACACAGACACACGGCCATCAGCACCAGCACCTACGCCGTGCACCGCTGCATCCGTATCTGCAACCACTAGACACCTCAGTTACTGAACGCTTGGAGTTTATCAGCTCCTGTAGGTCCGTGGATGAAACACACACAAGGCCATCAGCACCAGCACCTACGCCGTGCACCGCTGCATCCGTATCTGCAACCACTAGACACCTCAGTTACTGAACGCTTGGAGTTTATCAGCTCCTGTAGGTCCGTGGATGAAACACACACAAGGCCATCAGCACCAGCACCTACGCCGCGCACCGCTGCATCCGTATCTGCAACCACTAGACACCTCAGTTACTGAACGCTTGGACATTATCAGCTCCTGTAGGTCCGTGGATGAAACACAGACACACGGCCATCAGCACCACCACCGACGCCGCGCACCGCTGCATCCGTATCTGCAACCACTAGATACCTCAGTTACAGAACGCTTGGACATTATCAGCTCCTGTAGGTCCGTGGATGAAACACACACAAGGCCATCAGCACCAGCACCTACGCCGTGCACCGCTGCATCCATATCTGCAACCACTAGACACCTCAGTTACAGAACGCTTGGACATTATCAGCTCCTGTAGGTCGTGTCCGTGAATGAAACACAGACACACGGCCATCAGCACCAGCACCAACGCCGTGCACCGCTGCATCCGTATCTGCAACCACTAGACACCTCAGTTTCAGAACGCTTGGACATTATCAGCTCCTGGAGGTTGAGTCAGTGGATGAAACACAGACACAAGGCCATCAGCACCAGCTGCATCCGCATCTTCAGGTAAACAAAATTAAAGTAAAACTTAAAGAAAATTAATAGTAATAATTTTTTTATCTACAAGGTCTAAGTGGAGACAAATATGTTCTTTGTCTGAGATATTACCATTTGAATGAAATATTATGAAATATTTATGTGGATTAGTTTTAAACGTAAAGTAGATGATTATTATTTAGATTATTATTAAAAGTTAATATAACGTGGTGTATTGCGTCGAAGGCCATTTTCAATAGAGTAAATTGTAAACGTTTAGTAAATGTGCAGTGTCTAGCAAGTCCAGTGAGCAGTTGTACTCTGTATTCATGGTTGTACCAATGAGTTGTACCAATGAGTTGTACCTAGCTGTATGCTAAGCTGTTTCAAGCTGTATGTTAAGGGATGGTCAGAAGAGACGAGGAAAATTATGTACCAACCTCTAATAGCTAGACTGTGATACGATGTTTGTGCGTCGTTATCGTAACTGCGGATCTCTACTCTCAAGTGAAATTCTGAAAAGAAGATTGGCCATTTAGAGAGCAATTGTAAAATTGATCGCTTTGGCAACTGTGGGGATCCTCAGGCCACCCTGCAAGGCGTTCTTCGTTGGGTAACTACTATTGGCGTACACTAAGTAAGCTCATTCTTTAACTAACAATATTGAAAGCTATTATTTATCTTCCTGTTATATTTATGTTATCTTATCTTACTATCTTATTTCTTATTATTATATTATTATTTTTTATCTTAAATACTCTAAAACAAGCGATGTTTGTACGAGAGAAATTTTTTTTCGCATTAAGGATTTTGGAATTTTTTGTTGAATGTGGGGGTTTTAACCACCACAAAACGATTGTAGTTGGTCCCATGGCTGGGAAAAATCCGGTTTTTGTACTTTAGAGCCCTTCAAAGTTTCCATGTTATCCTTATGGAGATTTTTAAATTGAACAAACATCAGCTGATACCTGTATAGATATAAACAAATGTGTTACATCTTTAACCTGTGGTTTAGGAAAATTATACCAAAGAGCAGCACACTTCTCTCTGGCGAGTGAGCGACGCGAACGAGCTCGTCTTAAAAAGGAAGAGGGCGAAGGATCGGAGCGAACGAGCTTTGTGTGAGAAACGAAAGTAATAATTTTACCTAACTCGGTCCCGTTCCAAGTTCCCATGTTATCCTTATGGAGATTTTTAAATTGGACAGAAATCAGCTGATAACTGTAGATATAAACCAATATGTTAAATCTTTCAGGAAAATTATACTAAAGTGCAGTGCAGGATCCTTCAGCCTGGTGAGTGATCGAAGCGAACGAGGTGTGAAATACAAAGTAATAACTTTAACGAGCATAAGCTTGGTTCCCCTGGTACTTTATATAAATAAAAAAGAATGGAGAAAGCTCAAGAGTGCTTCATTGGAACACAGCACCTCCAAAGGTCGAATTTATCGCAAAATATTGCATTAAGTTTTTGTTATATGATTTTCATAGCTTGATTACCAAGACACTATAACAAAATTTAATTAAAACCAATGAGCAAGGCTCGGTTAACCTGGTTCTGATATATAAATTGAGGAGTACTTGCTCCTGGTATATAATAATACTTTATTTTCATAGGTATTTACAAGAAATTATATGACAATTGTAAAATATACATAAAATTAATTTTAAAAGTTATTTATCTATTACCACTATTTCCAGAAGTTTTCATTGTATTCCTACATGGAACATGGACATTTTTTTATCAAAACTTTTTTAACTTCCAGTCGGACAGTCATTTCCGGCTTTGGGGTAATTCATAAAATAATTTAATTTCCATGTTTAATTTTTGATGGCTCTTCATATATTTTACTAATGGTACTTTTAATATAATACTAGTAGTGTATGAAGCAATGACTGTTCCACGATCTCGAAATCTAGCGGGTAGAATTTACTTAAACTTTGCATTTAAGAGTGATCTGGCCCTAAAATAAGTTTAGAAACAGCATAAACCCTAGGAAAAATTTTATTTTTGTCTAAATTAAGTTTAGAAATCGCAATTTTTAACATTGGTCTTATGGGAGGCTATTTTGGTAATGAAATAACAAGGAAAGGTATACAAAAATATAGGAACATTAATTATTTTAAGATGTCTTTTTAAGCACTATGCAGCTGTTAACTATGAAGAGGTGTATAGTTAGGTTGTTGGTGTAAATTTAACAGCTTTAATACCATGACACTATAAAAAAATGAATTGAAACTAACGAGCAAAGCTGGGTAAACTTGGTACAGATTTGTAAAATATGGTTCGGTACTTTTATCTGTTGTGGTGTTAAAGTTATTAAATGAGTTCCAGAATTTAATTGTCACTCAGTATTGTGTGAGATAATAATGTCTAACAATGATAATTATTTCATGTAAAACCGTTCAATATTTATGTTCAACGCCGATTCTTGCCCCATAAGGACAATAGGAAAGGTAACTTATAATATATCATTTTAAAGCTTAGAATATGGTAGTTTTGATTATGTTTGACAGTTTGTAGCTTGACGAATGGAAAAATGTTCTTTAGTAAAAAGTTTTCTATAGTAAGTTAGTGCCCTATTTCTTAATTTTCCAAAACATTTTCAAGTAGATTTTACAAGGCTTTACGAGGGCTGTATTGGGAAAAACTGTACTTAATCTAATAGACAATTTTGCGTACTTTCTGAAAATGTCATTAAAAGCGAGAATAACTTTGGTAAAAGGTGAGAAAAAAGATATTTTTGTGATGAATGTGAAAAATTAGAAAAAGTTAAAAAAAAGACTGTTCCTGGAAGGCGGAGCGAGATATAACTGCCTAAATAGCGTATTTTTGTTGCATACCCCATAGAATAATTTTAGCTTAGTTACCCCTTTAATTTTTTTGACTTTTACTACCAAACACCCTGTATAAAACGGAAACATTACGTGTCAACTTACCAGTAAAATTGCTGTCTAAATTTTAATACAACTTAACTAATTAAACCATTGAATGACCCTTATTGCTGCACTGATGAGAACAATGTAAATACTATAATATATAAATATATATTAAAGTAATCTATACCTATTCAATGCGGTAAGGGTTTTTTGTGTTGATAACTCCTCCTACAATTTTCAACCGACATTCAAGTTTTTGGTGTAGTTGGATAGGGTTGGATAGGGTCTATAGTTGTTTCCGCCACAAATTGATGAAAATCGGACATAAAATAAGGGCGATGTGCACAAATTAAATTTGAAATTTTCCCAATAGAATAGCATTGGGTTTAAGTTGAACATTTTAAGCATTTGTTAATGTACAGCTGTAAATATGTGTATTTTTTTGTGATAACTGATATTCATAACAAAGGTAATTAGAATTCTAATTGCCTTGATTCATAATATTGGATTGGTCCAACGAGGTTAACAATAGAGTGCTCAACAGATAGGGAAAAGTGTCCCCTGTTGGTTGGCGCCTTTTTACCCACGATTCCCGCCGTTTCCTTGATAACCATTCCTTTGTTTATACTTTCCAAACAGTTATTTATCATTTTACCCACACCAATCCAACGTTTCTATGGTAACCAACTTCAATAGCCTGATCACAGACCATCAAATCAAATTAATTGAATTATTACTCTATGGAACATAGAGTATAAAATTCTTACGATCGGCTTTAAATTTCACTTAGGCGAATTTTAGACCCCCAAAAGGCTTTTTTATTACTAATTTGATTTCAATGAAATTCTCAGGTTAGATTTTAAGTATTTTAAACTAGAATAAACTATAATCGAGCAATTATTTTCAAGTATTAAAAAAGCTTATTTTCCCGAATTTTTGACAGAACTTTGGTTGTTTAGGCTACATGATTTGACTAATGTAGTTGCTATGATCAGTTTATATTAGTAGTGGAAAAAGGGGGCTGCTGGCTCACTTCAAGGTCACCCGAGCGATGACGTCATCGAGGTCAATGACCTCACCGATGACGTCATCGATGACGTCATCGATGACGCAATCGATGACGTCATCACCAATGACGTCACATCCATGACGTCACACCCATGACGTCACAGAAATGACGTGCTGATGACGTCATCGCCCCTTACGTCACCAAGATGACGTCATTGATGTCACAAAAGGTCAAGGTCACGCTGAAACCTAAAATTTTTCGGCACTTTTGCTGTTTCTCACACTACGCTCCGAGTTTCAGTCAGGTTCCCATGACCTTGACGACTTGGAGCGAAATTAGACAAGAAACAGCAAAAGTGCCGAGGAAACTGAAAGTTTGCAACGTGACTCTGCCTAAACCGTCATGTGACACCGCTCGAGTGACCTTGAAGTGAGCCAGCAGCCCCCTTTAGACCAGTACTACAACCGCGATGTGCACCCTACGACAGACACCGAGCGACTGACTGTCCGGCCCCGCGCACTCTAGGTATATTGGCCCAAGAGACTAAGACTCTAAACCGTCAGGAATGGGAGTAACTAACTGAACTTTGCAAGAAAAAGTCATTTCATCCAATATTTTAAACAAATCCTCACCAGTAAAACTTACATTAATCTGTTTGGTATAAAACTTAGGGTGTCCGCGCAACTGTTTTCGCCACTTAGCTAAAGTGGAAACCCGCTTGACTTTGAGGGGTGTACATTGAGCAACTAATAAAGACTTAACACGGGCAAGTTTCTTACCCAAAGTGTCCTGCAACATGGCATCCCTCACAAAAGTCCGCACAATACTGAGAGACTGTTGGTAGCGCATGAGCCAAGGGAAAAGTGGTGAGGGAAACAGCTGGAGTGGGGGAAGGTCACAGTGGTGGGGGAAGGTGAGGTTGTACGCTGTGGTATCGCATCACTCCACCATGAGCTGTCCTACAGTTAACACACCGTTCTCTCGGCCCGAGTTGGCACTAGAAGAAACCTTACTGTACAGCTTAGGCTGTGAGGGGTAAGGAAGAAAAGTTAAAGTGGAAGTTATGTTAAACTCTAAGGTGAAGAGCCGTCTAAATAAAGTAATTGTATCCCTGCAATCCCCAAGAACTTTAGAGAAATACCATTTTATAAAGCGACATCTCACTCTTAGGCAAAACGAATTGGAAATGGAAAAAGATCACAGTAAAATAAATCTAACTTAAAATTCAGACTGGACACTCATGGCGATATTACGTGCATACGCCACCCTAAACATTACAAGTTAGGTTATTGAGCACCTCTGGTACGATAACCGACGTGCTAGAGTTAAAGTGTGATGACCGTGAGTCAAAACACTGAAATACTATAAGTCGATATCGTCCCAGAGTTAAAGTGTAGTGACCTAGATTCAAAACTTGTAAAAATACTTACATATAGAGAGTTAGAGAACAGCGAGACGCACCGTATGGAAGCCGGAGACATACTGGCGGAGCGATGTTGTGCAGCCTAGGGACTCAGTTGTGGTGGGGGTATAGCCAACACTTAGAGTAAAAGTGTTGTGGGTGACCTTGAAGTGACATAAGTGTGACCTTGGGGTGACCTTGAGGTGACCTTGACGTGACCTTGACGTGACCTTGAGGTGACCTTGAAGTGACCTTGGGATGACCTTGAGGTGACCTTGGGGTGACCTTGAGGTGACCTTGGGGTGACCTTGAAGTGACCTTGGGGTGACCTTGAGGTGACCTTGGGGTGACCTTGAGGTGACCTTGGGGTGACCTTGACGTGACCTTGGGGTGACCTTGAGGTGACCTTGAGGTGACCTTGACGTGACCTTGACGTGACCTTGAAGTGACCTTGGGGTGACCTTGAGGTGACCTTGGGGTGACCTTGAGGTGACCTTGGGGTGACCTTGACGTGACCTTGGGGTGACCTTGACGTGACCTTGGGGTGACCTTGAGGTGACCTTGAGGTGAACTTGAGGTGACCTTGAAGTGACCTTGGGGTGACCTTGACGTGACCTTGGGGTGACCTTGAGGTGACCTTGGGGTGACCTTGAGGTGACCTTGGGGTGACCTTGCCCCCGATGGCGCCCCCACCTCTGTGCCCCCGATGCCGCCCCTTGGGGGGCGACCGGTGGGGATATAAGGCGGCCCGGCCGCAGCCGGCTCGCAGTCCGCTCCCGCGCGTTGAACGTGAACGATCGGGACGGACCGCCATAGGCCTCACTAAACACTGAAAGGCGCCTTCACTGTTTAGCGAAGTCTACTCTAACTTTAAGACTTGTATTATTTCTAAGATATTGCGCTTGCGTTTGGGTATTGGGAATTGTTTTATATGAGAGTGTTTCACTTGTATCCTATGTCTCCTGTGTGTCTCGTTTGTCTTTTATCCTGTGTGTCTTGTTTGTCATATGTGTTTAATGTGTATGTGCTTGTTCCAGCATTTACTATGTTGAGCTCAACTTTGTGTTGTAAGTGTGTTATATTTATCTAAAGTGTATACGCTTGTTTTAGCATTCCCCCTTGAGCTTTTTTCACAGCTCAAAGTAAATTGTAACGTCAGGGAACGGGAGTAGGCCCCCGTGTAAAAGCATTTTATACCAACGTTAGCATGAGTCCTCTCAGGCATGCAATATTGCGGCTGGGTTTGGGACTCGGTCCGTTTGTACGCTGACATGCAGACCACAGCTGTGGCCAATTTGCGGTGGCCTCTGCACTCGGACCGAGGGCGTAAGCCACTAGGGCTGTCCTCAATCTCTTGTTTCCCTTCTGGAAACTCAAAATTATGTAAATGAATCTTTGTTAGCTATTTGTGTTTTTTAGTCCCCAAGGCCCCCGAACATTCGTGGTTCGCCATGGATGTACGGGGGCCGAAATTTTTTAATGTTCGTGTGGCCTTGACCCACAAAGGACTTATAAAGATTCACTGCATTGATAAAGTTAAATATTAAAGATAGGGTACGGGAGTAGACCCCCGTGTAAAGCTATTTTAAAACCAATGTTAGTATGGGTCCTCTCAGGCATGCAATATTGCGGCTGGGTTGGGAACCGGTCCGTTTGTACGCTGGCATGCAGACCACAGCTGTGGCCAATTTGCGGCGGCCTCTGCACTCGGACCGAGGACGTAAGCCACTAGGGCTGTCCTCAACCTCTCTCAAAATTATGTAAATGTTTTGTTAGTTATTTGTTACCAATGCAGTAAATATTTAAAAGTCTTGCGTGGCGAAGGGTACACGACATTGGATGTTGCTCTGTTGTCATAGTTGGGTCTCTTCGGAGGCTACAGCGATGACAACCCAAGTGCTCCACACCCCTATGGGGGTGTGGGGCTTAATTTTTTTAAAGTTTTTTCGTGACCTTGACCTAAATATATAAAAGTTTTCAAAATCTTTAACAGTCAGGTCTTATTAACACAGTAAATATTCCGGACGCGAAGTACCCCCCCCCCCCCCCCCCCCAATATCCTGGGCGTGGTTGCCCGGTGGGGATATAAGGCGGCCGGGTTGCACGCACTTCTCATTCTTAAGAAGACCAGTGACCAAAGAAATGTCTCGTCGTATACCTTATAAACCTTCGTATTATAATCTGATTGGTATTAATAGTATTACAGACAATGAGAAGAAATTGTATAAAAAATTTTGTTGTTTACTTGACAGAACGCGAAAACTACCACCAAATACTTTCACCTACAAGCTACCCCTGATAGACAAGGATGATGTAAGCAAACTAACATCAATTCAACTGAAATTGGTGGAAGAAAAAATTCTTGTTTGTGTGAGAGAAGTGTTTCATAATGAATATTCAAAAAGATTGGCTTTTGACTTTATTAAGGAACATGCAGGACGTGAAACAAAACAGTATCCAGGATTATATTATTTATATCTTTTTGAGAATGGAGCAAGTGTAACGGTAGAAATAAGCATCAAACTAATGTAATTCTCCCAACCAAGTGTTAAACTAGGAAAGTGTGTGTTGGACTTGATTGAGGTTTTGTTGAACAGAGCGGGGGATAGATCACTTTGCGGCAATGGACTAGCATGCTGCTTAGTGGTTTATCCCCCGCTCAAAGGGTATCTTTACGTGATCTTGACCCACATAAACTTGCTCAAAAAGACATCTTTGAAAAAACTTGTACAAAGTAGTGGATATAGATCAAACATCATTAGTTTATCAAGCCTGTTGAATAATATATTGAAAATGGGTGTTTAAAAGCCAAATCTACTACATGACTGATAAACCGGATGTATATGACGTCACCTTCCCCCACCCTTAAACCTCGGGTATAAAGGGACCCAGTTGAGCGCGCTGCTCATTATTGCGTGGACATTCACCGAGTGCACACTCATAGCCAAATTGTAAAAATGGCTCTTTGCGATATTTGTGGTGAGTTTTTTCAAGACGAAGACATCTTTGTTTTACACCGAGAATTGTATCATGAAGAGGACAGAAAAGAAGAGATTGTTGTAAGTGAAGAAGACTTGGATGCGTTTGATCGGTTATTGGAAAACTACCAGAAGCAGATGGACGACTGTGATAGCTATCTACAGTTACACCGAGAATTGCATCGTGAAGAGGACAGAAAAGAAGAGATTGTAGTAAGTGAAGAAGACTTGGATGCGATTGATCGGTTTTTGGAAAAACCCCAGAAGCAGGAGGACTGGGCTAGCTATTTACAGTTAATGCAAAGAAGAAGACCAAGTGTTATTCAATTTGCCGGAGCTGGACCATCTACAGCTGGAGGATTTATTGAAAAGGAAATGGAAGAAAAAAAAGTGGAAGATGTAAAACAACTGCGTACCCAAGAAGAGGATATGGAAGAAGAGGATACAGAAGAAGTGGAAGATATAAGACAACTGCGCACCACAGCCTTGCCAGGACCAGTTGTAACTCATTTCAAAATTAATAATGTGCAATTGGAATTGGAAAACTTTATAACCCAAGCTAAAAATTTAGTTGTAAAAACATTGATGGAAGAATTGGCAAGATTGAACTTTATTAAATTTGGATTGGTGTTGGAGGCTATGTTTACTAATACCGATGGTGAAAACTCACCGAGAGCATTCATTGCTAAAAACCGAACCCTTACAACCACATCTGATATCAATGAAATTCTAGAAGAATGTTTGAATGAACTGCTAATGAAACTCCAAGAACATGAAGGAAGAGGATCTGGCTGGACGCTATCATCGATCGAAGGTATGGATGTGAGGGTTCACAAGCATGGATATGGTATGAGGGGTAGCAGCTTTATCCCTCTACCAAAGAAAATTAAAGACACCAACTCTTGCAGAAATGTTACAAACGGGGATAATGAATGTTTTAAGTATGCGATGCTAACTAAGTATGTAAAACATAATCCTTGTAGAGTTGGTAGGGAATATTATGAAAACGAACACCGCTACAACTTCCGAGGAATGTCGTATCCTGTGAGTCTTAATCAAATTGCAAAATTTGAGAAACAAAATCCAGGTGTTTCTGTTAACGTGTTCGGCTTAGATGATTCGAACAATGTGTATCCACTACGAGTTGGAAAAGTGAAGCAAAGAAACCATACTGATTTATTATTGATAACTAAAGGTGAAATTTCACATTATGTGTGGATAAAAGATTTTGAAGCTTTGGTTGCACGACAATTAACCAAAAAGAAGATTAGAGTGACAGTGTGTAAGAGATGCTTTTGTTTTACAAATAAAGATTTAAAACATGGAGGATCGGACTGGTTGAAGGAACACCAAAGACTTTGTAATGACAACTATGAAGTGAAGATTAGTCTGCCGCCGCCATCTCGAGCGTTCATCAAATTCAACAAAACAGTTCACCAATATCGGATTCCAGTAGCTGTCTACGCAGATTTCGAATCCACGTTAGTACCACAGGAGCTTCCGGATGGTGAGGTGACTAGAAGAACCAAATATCAATTGCATCAACCTAACAGTTTTTGCTTATTGGTGAAATCAACTTTGCCTGAAGAACAGTTGCAAGACTATGGTTTAACATCCACTCCGATACTCTACCGTGGGGAAGAAGCCGCTAAGCATTTCGTAGACCAGTTGTATGACATTGCTGAAAAGGTGCAACGCTTATACGGTAATGTTTTACCTATGGAACCTTTGAATCAAAATCAACAAGAAGAATACAATTTGGCAACAAGATGTTATTTATGCAAGAAGAGCTTCAGTGAAGAAAATCAAAAAGTAAGAGATCACGATCACCTGACAGGGTTATACAGAGGAGCTGCTTGTAATTCATGCAATATAAATTACAAACTGCCAAACTTTATCCCTGTTGTGATACACAATCTTAGCGGCTATGACTCCCACTTCATTATCCCAGAGTTAGGACGGGATGATGGAAGAATCGAAGTATTAGCTGAAACATTGGAGAAGTACATCAGTTTCTCAAAAACAGTAGGTAAAATTAAACTTCGCTTCGTAGACTCTTATAGATTTATGTCAACTAGTTTAGCCAAATTGTCTGAGAACCTAAGAAGAGAAGATCTAAAAGAAACCAGCAAAATTGTACATGAAGATAAATTGGACTTAGTAATGCGTAAAGGAGTGTTCCCCTATGATTACATAACTTCTGCAGAAAAATTTGAAGAAACCAGTCTGCCACCGATTGAAGCCTTCAATAGCAAGTTAAATGAAAGTGCAATCACCGTTGAAGACTACAATCATGCTTGTAATGTTTGGAACCAACTAAACATTCAAACCTTAGGGGAATATTCCGACTTTTACATAAAATTGGACGTAACTCTGCTGTGCGATGTGATGGAAGAATTTCGAAACACCTGCTTCTCCGCCTATGGACTGGACCCTCTACACTCGTACACATCTCCAGGATTAGCATGGCAAGCTATGCTAAAGTCAACCAACTGTCGATTGGAACTTCTAACAGATATTGATATGGTGCTCATGATAGAATCTGGTGTACGGGGCGGTTTGACACAAGCTGTAACACGTCATGTCAAAGCTAACAACAAGTACATCCCAGGCTTCGACGAGAGACAACCATCGGTCTACCTTGGCTACTTTGACGCAAACAACCTTTATGGTTGGGCAATGTCAAATCCGCTTCCCTACGCTGACTTCAAATGGATCGACCCGGCCACCATCGGTGACATCTCACAGATTCCAAAGAATGGTCCAAAAGGCTATATTTTGGACTGTGATTTCGAATATCCGGAGCACCTTCATGACCATCACTACGACTTGCCTCTCCTAGCCAAGACTGAAGTTTCACCGACAGGAAGATGGCCAAAATTGATGATGACGTTAGAGAATAAAGATCGGTATGTGGCTCACTACTGGGTAGTTCAACAAGCTCTTGAATTGGGTCTACGTGTAGTGAGAATTCATAGAGCAATTGAATTCACCCAGTCTTGTTGGTTGAAACCATATATTGATTCCAACACTACAAGAAGAGCTGCAGCGACAACGGCATTTGAAAAGGACTTCTATAAATTAATGAACAACGCCATCTTTGGGAAGACCTTGGAGAACAAAAGAAAACACAAAAATGTAAAATTAGTGAGTGATCCTAGGAAATTGGAAAAATTAGTGCAAAAACCAAATTTCGGAACATCCATGATTATAAACGAAAATCTAGTCGCTGTCAGGAAGAAAACAACAATAGTCATGGACCGTCCGTTATACATAGGTATGTCGATTTTGGACATAAGTAAAACCCTGATGTATGATTTCCATTATAACAAAATGGTTAAACACTACGGAAGGGAAAACATTGGAGTCGCATACATGGATACGGACGCGTTTATCTACTGGATAAAGACTTTGGACATGTATGAAGACCTAAGGAGTTTCCCATACAAAGACGATTTTGACTTCTCTGACTATCCGAAGAACCATCCAAATTACAATGAAAAGAATAAAAAAGTAATCGGAAAATTTAAAGATGAAGCAAATGGAATGCCTTTAGAAGAAATAGTGGCACTGATGGCAAAATTGTATTCATTTAAAATGTACAACGAGAACAACACACCGACAGTCAAGAAAGCAAAAGGAGTTAAAACATCGTACTTGAAGAAACATGTGACGTTTGACCATTACAAGACCTGCTTGTTTGAAGATTCTACAATGTCTGCAACGTTCAACACTATCAGAAGCTTTAAACATGAGGTCTACAGTGTCACTGAAGTTAAAAGAGCACTATCAGCTCGAGATGATAAAAGGCATATTATGCCGGATAAAATTCACACTCTTCCTTTTGGCCACTACTCTCTAAACCCTATCGACTAGTAACCTATTCTTCGTCCTTCTACAACTTCGACCTTATTCCTTTCTCCTTCCGTAAAAAAATGGGGAACACGGCAAGTCAAACGCCGTGTTCCCCATTTTTTTACACAAGTTTGGATGACCTTGACCTATATAAATGATGTGAATATTTAAGACAACATTCATTGTGATTATACATGTGATACATGAAACATTCAAACCTGCAATATGAAGAACTTGAAGCAAGAAATTGTCAACGAACTTCATAAACCTGCAAGAAGAAAGTTTCCACGAAGAAATACAGTGATAAAAGGAATAAATGATTTATATCAAGCGGATTTAATCGAAATGATTCCTTATAGTAAACAAAATAGAGGATTTAAATACATATTGACTATTATTAATTGTTTTTCAAAAATGGCAGATGCTTTACCACTAAAAGATAAAAGTGGCAAAAGTGTTACAAAAGCAATGGAAACAGCTATACAAAGAGACAAACATACTATAAAACATTTACAAACTGATGATGGAAAAGAATATTTTAATAAGGAATTTGCAAATTTAATGAAAAAACACAACATTAACCATTACTCAACCAATTCAGAGGTAAAAGCATCAATAATTGAAAGATTCAACAGAACTTTAAAAGGTGCGATGTATAAGATGTTTTCTAACAGAGGATCGCACGTATGGATTGATATGTTACCAAAACTTATAAGCGATTACAATAACAAGTTTCATAGAACTATCGGTATGAAACCAAGCCAGGTGACTAATAAAAATGAAAAACTTGTATTAAAACGTATAAAACTGAATACTAAACCAAGAGTTGAAAAACTAAAGCCTAAAAGGTTTAATGTTGGTGATAAAGTGCGAATAAGCAAATACAAAGGTGTATTCAGTAAAAGATATCTTCCAAACTGGACAAATGAGGTATTTACCGTATTTAAGGTGCAACCTACAGTACCAGAAACTTACATTTTAAAAGATAATAAAGGACAATTGCTTGAAGGAGGTTTTTATGGACATGAAATGTTAAAATCAACAGTAGGTGATGTATATCTAGTAGAAAAGGTGTTGCAACGCAAAAAAGATAAGGTTAAAGTACGATGGTTAGGATTTAATAAAACGGAAGATTCTTGGATACCTAAAAAGGATCTAATATAATGATAGAGCATCATTTTGGGTTGAACCATTACAAAGGATGGAGATAATACCGCAAAAAGACAATTTTACTATTAATAATATAGATGAACTCACAGTGGATGGTTCTCAATTCAATACTGGGAAACACGGTGTTTTGTTACCAAACACGGTGCGTTGTCTGGTTACCGGTCCTTCCAATTGTGGAAAAACAAATGTAGTATTCAATTTGATTACAAACCCTAAAGGCTTACGTTTTAATAATTTATATGTATTTTCAAAGTCACTACAACAACCAAAATATCAGTTATTGGAACAAATACTCAATAATGTGCCTGAAGTTAAATATTTTAAATTCAACGCGAGCGAGAGTGTCATGCAACCGCAAGAGGCTAAACCATTCTCAGTATTCATATTTGACGACGTATCTTGTGAAAATCAAAATACAATAAGAAATTACTTCGCCATGGGTCGACATAACAACATAGATAGCATTTATATTGGTCAAACTTACAGCAAAATACCGAAACAGCTCATTAGAGACAATGCAAACATGTTAATTGTATTTAAACAGGATGAAACCAACCTAAAACACATATATTATGACCATGTAAGTGCGGATATGCCATTTGAACGATTTAAAGAGTTGTGTGGAAAGGCTTGGGCTGAAAAATATGGGTTTTTAACAATTATGAAGGAACAACCGCTAAACAATGGTCGATACAGGATAGGATTTGATAAATTTATACTAATACACTGATCATGATGTAAAACATTCATTGTTGTACAACACGTCTTGCTACAAACATGGTTAACCAAGAAAAGTTAATAAAGGAAATAAAATCACTTAGTGATTCTATTCGAGATAAAAACAGAGCATTAAAATTAGGTATTAGCGAAAGGGAGAAATTTCTTGAATCTACTTTTAAACCTATTACTGAACCCTTGAAACAATTAAACAAAAAATTTGCTAAACCCGTTTTGGAAGGAGATGCAATTGCACCTATTACAAAGTTTGAAAGAGAAAATGTAAAATCAGAAGATTTTAGTGATGAAGACCTGGAATCCTCTACATATAGTGGTTTTACCGGCGGAGAACCTGAAAGAGAGCTAGAATCACCAGACTATAGTGGTATAAGAGAATTATATGAAGTAAAAGCTAAAAGAGGACATGAAGATGTATCAACTGCTAGTGAAGAGGAAAAAGAAGAAGAAGCAAGGGAAGGTCCGTCAAACATAAGCTTGTTGGGTGAAAACATTCATAACAAAGGACCTTTAGGAAGGAAATACATGATAAAAATGTTAGCTGGAATAAATCCTAATAAAAACTACCATAGTTATGGAGTAAGATTAACAGAAGAAGGTTTAATGGTTGGTAATAGCCCGGTAAACATTGATGAAAATGATAATATTATTGTTGGTAATCAAAGATATAAGGGCACAAGAGGATTATTTGAATTATTATTTGAAAAAAAGCCTTTAGAATTGTTAGTTAAAGAAGAAGACATGGAAGCATATAAACAGATTTTGGAACACACCAATGCATACAGGAGAAAATATTTAGCTGACCAACCAGTTTTTAGATCTAGGTCTTTAAAATATAGAGTATTTGTATCCAAGTTAATACCAACAACGAGAAGACAACCAATGCCGATAATGCCAAGAAAACCTGTAAAACGAAGGTTTGTGTCATCCACTTTGGATATAAGTGCTCCAGAACCAAGAAAAAGAAACAAATCTGTTACAGGTACAGGTTTAATGAAGAAACTATATAACACAAATGTGATTTATTACAATAATATCAATAAATTGGTGGATAGAATGAAACTAATACATGAAGCTAAAGAAGCGGGTCATACTGGATTGGAAAACGAATGGGTGGCTTTAGTGGATGAACTCCGAAACCGTGGGGTAATCTCATAAAAAATGCGTTACTCACTAGATTACTATTCAGTTGCACCATGAGTGTCGACAAGTTCGGACGTTACTCCTCGGATGGGTTATATTACGCAAATCATTTAAAAAGAGGAGCTGGTTTACCACAAACACCTGATGGGGATTATGATATAACTAATAAAAGGTTAAAAAACATAAAAGATCCCACAGATGAAAACGATGCAATAAATTTAAAAGTATTAAAAGAAAAGATATCACCAACATTAAGACTACAGAAAAACACATATGACGCAGGTAATCATAGAATTGTCAATGTTGGTAAGCCAAATCAAAACGCTGATGCAATAAACAAAGGTTATTTATCATCAGAATTAAAAAATACGTTAAAATTCAATGGAAAAACGTATACTGCTGAAAATAAACGTATATCCAACGTAGATGACCCTAAAGATGCAAAAGACAGCGTAAATAGACGCTATTTACATTCATTAATACCTGAAAAGACAAAAGATGGTTTTTCTTTTTATAAATTTGTTATTAACGATATAGGTTATCCGAAAAATGAAAATGATGCTGTAAATTTAAAATATATAAAAGATCATTGTATTACACGTGATGTAGGAGTTATTGATTGTCTAGGTAATTGTTTAGCGAATGTTAAAGATGGTTCGGCACCATCAGATGGTGCAACAGTGGGTCAAATGAAGGAAACTTTAAAGCAAGAAACATCTGGATTTGTAAAACAGGATCAAGTAGTATCACGGTCGGGTGATGTGTTTGTACAAGGAAATGAAAAGTTTATTTTACTTGAACAAAAAAATAATGTTTGGGATTGCAAAGACATGAAATTATCAAATGCGCATTTAGCTACAGATGCTCATGATGTTCCGATTTTATCACAAGTTTTACATACTAATCCAAACAATTATCATAGAAGTTGGTTGGGTACAAATAGAAGAATAATTGACATATTTCCAGGTATCGATGATTACGATTGTGTTGTAGTAAAACAATCTTTAATATTAGACAAACCAAAAGGTAGTACTTTCAATGCGAAAAATAAGAAAATAGGTAATTTGGCACAAGGAACAGATCCAAAGGATGCTGCAACTGTAGGACAAACATTACAATATGATAGTGCAAATCAAGAGTTTATTTATAATACCAAAAGATTTAAATTAATGGATGTAAATGATTATCAAAATATATTAATTGCAGATCCAAATTCATTTAGCGGATTTAGAAAATTGTCTGGTGAGGAATTTATTCATAAAAATCATGTATTTAGAAATGAAGCAGACAGATCATTAATTAGTGCAGATTTAAAATATTTTAAATGTCCCGGGAATGATGCAAATGTAACTGATGAAGACTAAGAATTTGTATAAAAACTGATATGGGTTAGAAATCGGGACTAATATTATAAAAATGGGTTACACTCTAGAATGTTATTCAGTTGCACCATGAGTGTTGACAAGTTCGGACGGTATTCATCGGATGGATTATATTACTTTAATACTTTAAAAAGAGGTGTTGGATTACCACAAACACCTGATGGAGATTATGATATTAGTAATAAACGGTTAAAAAACATTAATGATCCCACAGATGAAAATGATGCAATAAATTTAAAAGTATTAAAAAAAGAGATAGTACCAACACTGAAATTAGATAAAAACACATATAACGCGGGTAATCATAGAATTTCCAACGTTGGTAAGCCAAATCAAAACGCTGATGCAATAAACAGAGGTTATTTATCATCGGAATTAAAGAATACGTTAAAATTTAATGGAAAAACGTATAATGCTGAAAATCGGCGTATATCCAACGTAGCAGACCCTGTAGATGAAAAAGACAGCATAAATAGACGCTATTTACATTCTATAATACCTGAAAAGACAAAAGATGGGTTTTCTTTTTATAAATTTGTTATTAACGATATAGGTTATCCAAAAAATGAAAATGATGCTGTAAATTTAAAATACATCAAAGATCATTGTATTACACGTGATGTAGGAGTTATTGACTGTCTTGGTAATTGTTTAGCGAATGTAAAAGATGGTTTTGCACCATCAGATGGTGCAACGGTGGGTCAAATGAAGGAAACTTTAAAACAAGAAACCTCCGGTTTTGTGAAACAAAACCAAGTAGTAACACGTCAAGGAGATGTATTTGTACAAGGAAATAAAAAGTTTACTTTACTTGAAGAAAACAATTATGTTTGGGATGGTAAAGGAAAGTTATTGACAAATTTAGGTATTGGTGAAAAGCCTGGTGATGCTGTTACTTATGAACAGATAATACAATTAGAGCCAACTGGAAAAAAATGGTGGAATTGTGATAACAAACGATTAACAAATGTTGCAGACCCTGATTATGCCGATAACGCTGTAACTGTTAATTTTCTTGTTAAAGTAATAGGTAATTTATTATTTGATATGCATAATTATATTGTAGCAGGACAACATAAACCTATTGACGAAAAAATGAGAAATACATGGATTAAACAAGAAATTCTTTATAAATATTTTTTTAATCATAACACACAAAAGTTTAGATCATCAGATTGGGGTACTTTTGATATTTAACTAAATAACACCATATATTACATCATTTATGTGCAACCTGTCATAGAGGTAACACATGGGTTACGCTTTTCAAATATAAAAGACAATCATGGCGTTTCATTACACCAGTCCATATCGAGACACTATACGGAAAGGAGGCGGTATCACGTCCACAGCGGTTTCTCTGTTAAGTAAAGCTTTAAATCGTATTCCAGTAGGATCTATCGTAAACAGAGCAATAGACGCTTTACCATACGAATTTCACATACCGGGAGGTTATCAGTATTGCGGACCAGGAACTAAATTAAAAAAACGACTGGAAAGAGGTGATCCAGGCATAAATAAGTTAGATCAGGCTTGTAAAGAACACGATATCGCATATTCCACGTTTACCGATTCAAAAAATAGGTCAATCGCTGATAAAAAGCTAGCGAATATAGCTTGGCAACGAGTAAAGTCTAGTGACGCTAGTATTGCGGAAAAAGCAGCAGCTTTAGCGGTAACAGCAGGTATGAAGGCTAAAACAGCGGTAGGAGGTGGAAAAAGGAGGGGTAAGAATAAAAAAGGATCAACCAAGAGAAAACATGGTGGTAATATTAGACTAAAAAGACGTTCTCCGAGGAAAAATAATAAAAAACCGACAATATGGTCAATGGTAAAAAACGGGGCTGGTCTATACCTAAGACCGTATCGTGCATATTAAATAAAAGAAATCAATTGGTTATACCACATAAAGCGTTGACTAATGTTGAATTATTTAAATATATTTCCTGTTTAAAAATACCATTTTTCCGCGGAGTATTTATGAAAGACAGTTTACCAAAGAAAATATGGAAAAATGAGACTGGAATCGTAAATTTGGATAATACTGAAGGGTCCGGCACCCATTGGGTGTGTTATAAGAAACTAAATAGTAATGTATATTATTTTGATAGTTTTGGAAATTTGCCACCACCTAAAGAACTTGAACATTACTTTAAATCTGCTAAAAACATATATTACAACTATAAAAGAGAACAACCTGATAATACTTCAATATGCGGCCATTTATGTTTGGAATTCCTAGCTAAAAGTATCAGTCACTATTGAGATGTCTTCCTATACGGTATCATTAACAGGAAAATCGTCCACTTTACGAAGTATCCTTTTTCCAGCGTTACGCTTGCAAAAAGGAAGATTTTGGGAGGCAGCACTGTTGGATTTTACAACTTACAACTCTATTCCCAATGTTACGGAAGGTAAAAATAACTTATTGCATTATTATAAAGGAAAAGATGCCAGTGGTAAGTTAACAGACTTAGAAGAGTGCAGTTTACCCACAGGTTCTTATGAAATTGATCATATTAATGAATTTTTGCAAAATAAAATGGGAAAAGACAATATATCGCTAAAAGGTAATAATAATACAATGAAAGCTGAGCTTACTTCAAAATATTATATAGATTTCACTAAGCCAAACTCAATTGGTGATTTATTAGGATTTCCCAAAGATGGAGCAATTTTAGAACCAAATAAAACACATTCCGGTAAACAAACTGTAACAATATTAAAAGTCAATAGTATAGACATAACTTGTAACATTATACAAGGAGCTTACAGAGATGGAGCAAATACTCATATAATACATACTTTTTACCCCAGTGTACCACCTGGATTTAAAATTGTTGAAAAGCCGCAAAACCTGGTATATCTACCTTTGAACACCACTTTCATTTCAGACATCGTGTTGAACGTATTGGATCAAGACGGTAACTTGATAGATTTCCGAGAAGAGCCTATTACGGTTAGATTACATTTAAAATCAACACTTTAATACAAAATCATGGGTTTAACATTTAAAAGCGAACAACCTACGGGAATCCGCATTAGTAGCTCTTCAGCTGTGGAGGAGTTAACACGCGAGAACATTCGTTTCTTAGAGAGAATTGGATTAAAAGTAACCGATAATGGATATACTGGATATAGCTCAGGGTCCAACATTCGACGAAACCCTATGGGAAAAAGAATATCACACCCACAACCCTTACACTTCATCAAAATTAAACAATAACGATGAAATTCGTATTCCCATACAAAATCAAGACATTTACACGCTACCATGTGAAAGTTACTTGTATATTGAAGGAAAAGTTACTAAAAAGGACGGTACTACTACTGGTACAACAGTTCCATTTATAAATAATCCCATGGCTTTCCTGTTTGATGAAATTAGATATGAAATATCAGGTGTAACAGTTGATTCTACTAAAAAAGTAGGTATTGCAACAACTTTAAAGGGATTAACATCTATATCACCTAATGAAACCAATTTAATACAACCTGCAGGATGGGTTTTACCTGCAAAAGACACAATCACTCCAGATACAAATGGAAATTTTGATTTTCATATTCCGTTACGTTTGTTGCTTGGTTTTGCTGAAGATTATAGGAAAATAATATTAAACGTTAAACAAGAATTAGTTTTGTTGAGATCTTCAAACGATAAAGATATTATTAAAGCTCCAGACGGTACAACAGATGCAACTTTAGAATGGAAATTAACATTAGACAAAATTGTATGGAGAGTTCCACATGTTAAATTAGCTGACGAGCATAGAATGCTACTATTAAGAAAGTTAAAGGCTGATCGTGATATTGTAATTCCTTTTAGAAGTTGGGAATTTCATGAACATCCCAGCTTGCCAACTACGGATCGACACACTTGGACAGTTAAAACATCTAATTATGTGGAACGAGCCAGGTATATTATATTTGGTTTACAAACAGGCAGAAGAGACACCATCACCAAACATGCAGGCCAATTTGATCATTGCAACTTGAAAAATATTAAAGTTTATTTAAATTCACAATTTTTTCCATACGATAATTTAAATGTGTCATTCGCTAATAAAAAGTACAGCATATTGTACGATATGTATGCAAGATTCCAAAGTTCATATTATGGTAAAACGAATGCACCTTTACTATCACCAGAAAAATACTTAGATGGTTACCCTATAGTTGTAATCGATTGTTCTAAACAAAATGAATCAGTAAAATCATCAAGTGTAGATATAAAAATAGAAATGGAATTCAACGCGCCTATATCGGCTAATACAACTGCATACTGTTTAATTCTACATGATAAAATCGTAACATACACACCTTTAACTGGAATTGTTAAAAATGTATTGTAAAAGACCGGTTTTCCTACATTCCAATGCATTCCGCGAGTATAAAAGCAGAGCGTTCAGCTCGCTCCTTATCAGTTTGTTGCCTGTTGTTGTATGGGTAGCATCTTATTCAATATGGCTTCTCCTAGTGGTACACAAGAAAATGTAGTAGATATTGAGAAGGAGATATCCGACTTTTTAGATCTTCAAGGTCAACCGGAGGGAGATGAACACAACGCTTGCGGACAACTCCACGCCAGTAATAATGTTGAGGAAAAAGGTAAAAGAAGAAAGAATGCACACAAGAGGAAAAGGGATATTGAAGATAATATTTCTCCTAACATATTAAGTGAGGTATTCTTGCGAATATTTTACCCAATCTCTTCCAGTTTGGACAAAAGTGTTTTAATAGGTGTTATGAAATCTACAGATTATTCCCCTACTGTAATTTTAACTCATGGACCCAAAATGATTTTGTTTACGGACACTGCTTGGGAATCGTTTATGAAACACTTGCATCTGCTAGAATGCTATTTAAGTAGTAACATGTTTGGAAGAAAGACAAGAGTAGGCCTTTTGGATTCAAATGTGGAAATCGATATTGTTAAACATCGTGGTGATCATCAGTTGCGGTTTAGAGACACAACAAGACATGATAACAAGATTCAACTTAATCGAGAAGAGTTTTTTATTCTAACTTGTGCAACTGAACCAATAACGAGATACTTGAGACAACTGGTGTTTTCAAGTTCAATTATTAAAGATTATCTGGAAGACACTTTGGACAAACAACCGGACGCACCTATATTGTACGGACCTGTAGATACTTCTATATTCAATAGGGTTCCTCATGAAGTACAAATGTGGAGACAATTGGAAAAGTACGCTCAACTACATAAGAAATCAGTAAAACATGAAAAAGAGGAAGAAGAAGGAGGAGAAGAATCAAGTGTTAGTGATGAAAATGAAAACAAGGAAAATGTAAAGATGGAAACCTAAATGACAATTAACTACACAGCAATGGTTAATTTTTAAAACAATATCAAACACTTTGTGGGGTTAGGCCTACCGGGGACGGTGCCCACGTTAAATATACACCAACGCGCCAACAACTGTACGGCCGGGTATAAAAGTCGTACCTACCGTGGTGTGGAAATCAGTTGACCTTTGGACTTCGTCATGAGCAGACGAGTGATCTTCGCAATGGACAAGGAAGAAGAACAAGTAAAGTCCAAACCTGGTATAATTGAGTTCCAAGCGTTTCGGGGTAATGATGATAGATTTATCATAAAAGAACTTGTGTTTTTCGACATCAATACAAGTGTTCCTTATTCGTTTTTATTTAAACCACCATGTTCTTATTCATCTTTAACCAGTAAAGCCGCTACTACCAACAGATGGATTTCAAAACACTTCCATCATATCGATTGGTATGATGGTTTTACAAGTTACACGGACTTGTATCACATTATGCATCACTTTTCAGACAAGTTTACCAATATTTACACAAAGGGGCTGGAAAAGAAAAGATGGATCGAAGGATTTACTCATGTTCCGGTTAATGATGTGGATTTGGATAAAAACTACAAGTATACGATGGAAAATGTTTGTATTTGTACTAAAAGTCCAGAACATGAAAAAGATAGACATTGCGCTTTAAAAAACGCCTATAAACTCGCATCTTACCTTCAAAGTGGGGAAATGGGGAGTGGTGGGGGTAACGGGGGTTATATAAGTGAGGAGCAGACCGGGACCTGGCATGAGTATTACTCGAGATTCCGAGACGACAACATCTCCCAGCAAGAAGACGAAGAAGACGATCTATAACTTGACCATGGCATCTCACCAGTTCCTGCAAACTTTGGTTGAGCAGTTCAATGCTCACTCCAAATCTACCATACTACCCGTCAAGAAGTGTTCCGAACTTAAAGACGAGAAGCACTACATTATCCACGCCATGAAGAAGATGGAGACTACAGTTGGAGAGGCCATCTGCTGCAGTCTTAGCGAGGCACCATTCACTCCGGGGGATGAGCCCAAGTTCCAAGTCTACCTGCCGAAACGGTTCGTCCATCTCCTCCAGAACGAGGATCTGCGCTCCATCCAACCCGGCTGTCTCTACCTGGTTTCCCACGGTTGCACGGGTAGCAATTCCACCGAGTTGACCATCCACATCGCCGACAAGCAGCAGTGTTAGATTTAAGTTTTACTGTTGTAAATATGTTATTGTAACGTTTTATAAATAAATAAACCATAAAAAACAAAAGACAAAAAAATGCAACATATCAATATGTGAAGTTTGTCACATATTGATATGTTGCATTTTTTTTTAAACTTCGCGGGTGACCTTGACCTTTGACCTTTGCATTTCACAGTTACCCCCACCACGCTACAAGTCAAACCTGTTTGAATGCAAACACCCCCACCACTTTTTCATATACCTCCAAGCGCTGTGCCTTGGCTTTATTTCTACTCCGGCAGCCAACCTAGCAACATCAGGATGTCTCTCAACGTAAGCTGTGCCAGCTATGAGGAGGTGACTATCAAAACACAACAGGAGCTGAACGATTTGTACAAGGAGTTGCAGCTAATGGTGGCAAGAGGCTACCGTATAAATGTGCAAGTCTACGCTTGCAATATACGGAACACCCGGCAGCCAAAGGAAGAGCCTGGACACTCATCGACAGCTTCCTCACCGACGTCCATGAAGACCGAGCCGGACAACTTGGATTACTTCAGCTGACTAGCAGTTGTATTTCTTGTTCTAACCATTGTAGAATATGTTTATTTTTTCATTATATTAAAGAAGTAAAAGAGCAAAAACACCTATCTTGTTACTGACATATTAGCTCAGTAACAAGATAGGTTTTTTTAAAACACAATTTGAATGACCTTGAAACTTCCCCCTCCACTGCTTTGCTACCCCCACCACTTCACTATTGGTGTACATGGCACATCACGATTAGAAACCTCATTCCATCTTCAACAGCCAAACCGACAACATCAACAATGGCAAACCTACCAACAGATGAAAGATGTCCTCACGCATGCTGCGACTTCATCCACGAGTTAGAGAAAAGGATGCAAGAGAGGGAGATAAGAAGAAAGCAGATCCACTCAGAAAATATCATGATAGTCAACGGCTATCTTTTATTGTTCGGCCTTATTATGGTTGTACTTTTCATACTATATGGTATAGTCACATGTGTCGGCAAGGTTGCAGAAGAAAACGCCCGCCACCATCAGTTGGAAAGTTTCAATGTTACTTTGTAGGTTTTCCTTTTTTTTAAAACTCCGTTTGGATGACCTTGAAACTTCCCCCACGACTTCACCATGTTCCTGCATAAGTATCACATCACCCGTCATTCCTTGTTCGACAAGCAACCATGGCGGACAACACCATCAGCCAAGCTGACTCCACTACTGATGTTGGAACGACCTTGAACTTTCCCCTCCACTCCTTCCTTTTTTAAAACCCAATTTTAAATGATCTTGAAATTTCCCCCTCTACTTTTCGATAATGTTACAACTGACTGCAGCTCACCTCATTCCTTGCTTAGCTGCCATGGCGGAAAGAACTCTTTCTCAAGTTGACTCCACTACGGACGAAGCATTTCCCTTGCGGTGGACTGTTCATTTACAGGATGCGACAGAAGTGGAAGTCTTGTATCAAAAATTACTCAATGTATTAAACGGGAACCCTGGACCTCTTGAATGTAGAATGGATTTGAATTTTGATGCAACCAGGGTCGGCACAGAACCCTCAACTTCAAGCCAGCCTCAGCAACGAGATTTTACACATTTATACACTCCAATATCACCGGAAGGTGTAACTGTCTGCGAGGCTGACTCAACTACACGTTATGTTCAGCCGAAGCCTTGGGTGTTGATTATTAACAATGTGTACAAAGTGGAATTGGTATGTAATAGATTAAAGGAGTTGATAGTACAAGATCCCGGCCTGCGCTTTCAAATAGACATACATTTCATCTGGGGAGCACCTGCGCGGAGCTCTTCGTCTGACAGCTCTTCACGTACGACGGACGAGGAGGAGGAGGACGACGACTAGTCATCTTTTTTAAAACTCCGTTTGAATGACCTTGACCTTTCCCCCTCCACTGAGTTTATTTAAGGTGCACTCTCACTGACTACAGCATCATTTCATCGCGCACCTTCACCGCAGCAACATGGAGAGTCAACTCAACTACTGTTGCGAACAAAAATGTTTTTCATGGCCGAATGACATTGATGTGGTGGATGGTCTGGCTTGTAGAACATGTGAAGCTTTTGGTCAGTGCATGTGTAAGTGCAAGTCTTGGAAGAAGCCGAAACCGAAGTTGAAGACATTCCATGTGTACCAAATGAGAGGGCATAAGTACACTTGCTGTCCTGAACGTTGCATTGAATTCAAACTAAAACAGCTAACTGGCTGCAAATTGTGCAACAATCATTTTGCAGGTTTTTGCAAACATTATTTAGGAGCGTGTCAATACAGATCAACTTGGCATACCGAAGCACTCACTATCAATGAAATCGCTATAGACTCACAAGAGTAGTCTTTCTACTCTTTGACTTTTTTTAAACTCCGTTTAAATGACCTTAAAATTTCCCCCACCACTTCCCCATATATCTAGAGTACGCAGGGCCCGGAGGTCAGTCGCTCGGCGGCTGTCGTAGGATGCACATCCGTGTTGTGCAGTCTGCTGTGCAGTTTTGATTTTAACCAGTTCAATGTCACCACACTTGAACTCTGGCGAAAACGTCAAGCTGTTAAACACAATCCTAAGCCCCAGGTTCACAGTCAACCTCAAGGTCATCACACTTTAACATGTAAATTTAAGGTAGCACCAAAACGGTGCTACCTGGCTTGACATTTTCAAGTTTCCCGAGGTCATCGCAGTTCCCCCACCACTTCCCATATACCTAGAGTGCGCGGGGCCGGACAGTCAGTCGCTCGGTGTCTGTCGTAGGGTGCACATCGCGGTTGTAGTACTGGTCTAAAGGGGGCTGCTGGCTCACTTCAAGGTCACCCGAGCGGTGTCACATGATGGTTTAGGCAGAGTCACGTTGCAAACTTGCAGTTTCCTCAGCACTTTTGCTGTTTCTCGTCTAATTTCGCTCCAAGTCGTCAAGGTCATGGGAACCGGACTGAAACTCGGAGCGTAGTGCGAGAAACAGCAAAAGTGCCAAAAAATTTTAGGTTTCAGCGTGACCTTGACCTTTGTGACATCGATGACGTCATTTTGGTGACGTAAGGGGTGATGACGTCATCAGCACGTCATTTCTGTGACGTCATGGGTGTGACGTCATGGATGTGACGTCATTGGTGATGACGTCATCGATTGCGTCATCGATGACGTCATCGATGACGTCATCGGTGAGGTCATTGACCTCGATGACGTCATCCCTCAGGTGACCTTGAAGTGAGCCAGCAGCCCCCTTTTTCCACTACTTATATTCCCCCATCGCAGCTGAGTTGTCGCTGTGTATGCTGAAAACAATATAACCTCTTTAGATTTGTTTACATCTGCTCGCCGTTATGTTACGTTTTTAAATAAAATTTAATTGATATTTTGACAGACCTATTTGTTAAATTAAATAGATCAACACTGATGTTTACTTGTTGAAGTTATAAATTTTACAAAAAGATAGGCATGTTGATGTGGAATGAATTGCTGTCAACGGAATTATGCGATTAACTAATTTATGGGATACAACTACTGTATATCTATTTGGGAGAAAGATTTAAATTGAACAACTAATTAATTAGAATGTGTTGTGCCATTGTAGAATATGTCTCAGGTAACAAAATATGCATTAAGTGTTAAGTAAGCGTAATTCTACAATACTTACATAACTTGATTTTTATTAATTTGCAATCATGGATTTTAAATTGTATTTTATTTTTTTCGCTCTACAATCTATTTACCTTTATATTATAAGCATAATTATTATTAAGTTACTTGCTTGTCTTGAGATCTTAGCTAAAATCATTGTTTGTATTAATTTATTTGTAGGCTAGGCCTAGGATGTACGCCGGTTGACTTCGGACGGTTAGATGACGTTCCACTCTTCACATTCGAGGAGATGGAAACCTCCGTTCTCTCCCTAAAGAGCAACAAGGCTCCTGACCCGGACGGATTCCCAGCGAGGCTTTAAAGAAAGTATTTTCAATTAATGCTGACTTGTTGAGAATGTACAACGCCTGTTTGGTAGAAGGGGTGTTTCCGGCTCCCTGGAAAACCGCCAGACTTGTACTCATCAGCAAGGGCAAAGGTGATCCCGAGCTGCCGTCGTCCCACAGGCCTTTTTGCACGTTGGACACGGCTGGGAAGCTGTCCAAGAAGCTGATCCGTTCCCGCCTGACCTCTGCCGTGGAAGCTGCCGGGGACTCATGCCTTCGTCAGTAAGGCTTCAGAAAGGGACGGTCAACGATTGACGCTATCACCGAAGTCCATGAAGAGCTGTGAAGAGAGCCGAGAGCCACAACCATTTCCCTCGCTGAGTAGTGCTTCTTGTTACGCTTATGTCAAGAATGCCTTTAACTTGGCGAGGAGGGTCGATATTCTGGATGCGCTTCGCAACACCTTTCGCGTTTCTGCATATCTGTTGCGACTCATCGAGGATTATCTCCGCTCTCAAAGCCTTATTTACGACACAAGGGACAGAACGTGAACGATGGAAGTCACTTCTGGTGCCACGCAAGATTCAATACTAGGCCAGGATCTCTGGAACATTGCCTATGACAGCCTCCTGAGGTCGGAGATGCCTGAGGAAACCACTTTGGTTGGGTACACCGATGATGTCGCAGCTCTCATTGTCGCACGCAACGTTGAGCTGGCCCAACTAAAGTTGAACCGAGTCATGCGTGTGGTCAACACATGGATGTCCGATCACGGCCTCTCGCTTGCTCTCCGTAAGACGGAGATTGTGATCCTTACGAAGAAGAGTATAGACACGATCGTTCTGTTCCGAGTGGGAAGGGAGGTGGTCCAATCAACTCGTGCTGCTAAGTACTTCGGGATTATGGTGGACACCAAGTTAAGCTGGAGGGATCAGATCTTCCGTACGGTGGACAAGGCCGCTAAGGTAGTCACTTACCTTAGTAGGCTGATGGCCAATGTCCGGGGTTCCACGATCCAGCAGAAGACGTCTGTTGATGTCCGCGGTTCAGTCCGTGCTTCTTTATGGAGCAGAGGTGTGGGCAGACGCTCTCGATAAAGAGTAGTACAGGTTGCGACTCACTCGAGTTCAACGTCGAGCGGCGCTCGGGGTGTGTTCCGCCTACCGGACAGTGTCCAAGCCTGCCGTCCTGGTGGTCACCGGAGTTATCCCTGTCAAGCTCTTGGCAGAAGAGAGGAAGGCAATTTATCAGAGACAAGGCGAGATTGGCAAGGACACGGCAAGAACAGAAGAGCGCTCCCGAACCTTCCAGCAGTGTCAACACAGCTGGGAGCACGACACCCGAGGACGATGGACTGCGTGACTTATCAAGCACGTCCAACCATGGGTGGAACGGCGGCCAATTCATGACAATTCACGGCTATTTTCGGTCGTACCTGAACCGTATGGGCAAGACCGGTTCACCGGACTGCATTTATTGCCCGGGCGTTCCCGACGATGCGGAACACACATTCTTCCGCTGCCCCCGCTGGGAAGGGTCCCGCCTGAAGGCCACACAAATTTTTGGTGCATTTTCGGTGGACTCGGTCTGCCAAAAGATCTTGGAGGATGAGGGCAACTGGGATTGTTTATCACAGTTCGTCCGGGGCATCTTCCTGGAAAAGAAACCCGATCTGGACCGCGAAGTGGCCCAGATCCCTTGATCGAGTGGCTGGATAAGGAGTGAGCCCCACCGGTGTTAGCCAAATTTAGGCCTAGCCTGACGTAATGTGGTAAACAATTCCAGGTTAGAATCCTAAAGAGTAGAGGAGGTTTTTTAGTGGATAAACCCGTTTTTTAGGGGAGCCACACACTACAGGCTTGCCACCTGTGTGCGTAATGCATTTTTCTCACCTCTCCCTCAAAAAAAAAAAAATCATAAAAAGCGTCACCTAATAACTTAAAAAGTGAGTAAAAATTCTCGTACGGGACGGACATCGGAGCGTATTCCTAGTTTAAAAACAAACAACAAATAAACTTATGTTTAATAAATGGTATCAGATAAGTGACACATACTTTCTCACAAGAATATAAAAAGGTGTTAAAAGCCTCCAAACACTATATATAATGTCATGATGCCTCAGTCGGATAGCTACCAGCTGAGCAGCACGAGTTTGACCAACACCTCCTAGAGTAATAAGAGAAGGCCAGACAACTGAAGATCATTACTTCCAGAGCCGTCCTTAGGAAATGCGAGGCCTGGAGCAAAATATTTTTGCGAGGCCTTATTTAACGGTGATTGCTGGGGGGTCGTGGGGTATGGAACATACGACAGCATATGTCCAAGTTATGTCTAGACGTTTTCCGACTGTCTATATAAGCTATGTAATCATATAGGATATGTAATCAATCTATTAGACCTCTATATCTTTGAAATTATTTGAGTTACAGAAATGAAACTTGGCACAACTATTAACTTTAGGGTCTCCCTGAACTCTATACCCTCTCTACCCTCTTTTTCAGGTATTATTCATGGACCAAAAACAAGCCAAAATATCATATTTAAAATTTAGTGATTTTAATACAAATAGTCACGCATATGAGCGGGTTGCCACGCAAAAAGCGCGGTTGCTGCGCCAGCTCAACAATAGATTTCATATCAAAACTGCTCCCGGGGAAGCGGTCCAACCGTGACTAGCCTCAGTTATATTGCTCTATCTCGCTTATTTATGAACCAATTTTCATGACATCTTTGGATTTTAAATTAAATTTTACAAAAAACACTTAAGAACATAAACTTTGCTACCTTATGTAGGTAGTTTTTATGTAATTTAAGGCTAAAGATTTTAATTGGCCACCATTTTGAAAACATGAATTATAAAAAGTTGGTTATTTTTTCTAGCTAGGTCTTTATTTCAAAAAGCTGTGTACCGAATTTCAACTTATTACGTTAAGCCGTTCTTAAATTAAAAATTAATCTAAAAAAATACAAAATGGCGGCTGTACAAGTAATTATGGTGTTTTGGAATTTTTAAATATGATACTGTATTTTGATTTTGGCTTGTCTTTGGTCCAGGAATAATACCTGAAAAGGAAGGTAGAGAGTTCAGAGACACCTTGTATTAAGTCGCAATTGCAAGTGAATTTTTACATTTCAATCATTTACTGTTTCAAGTTTCAAGATGGCGGCAATTAAAAATGTTCAAAGCTAAATATTTTTAAAAGCTGTAAATTTTACAAACTGCATGATTGCAGTTACAAAATTGCATGATTTAATTACCGGAGTAAAAATACTAAGATTGTTAAGATAGAACAATGGATAGTGGAGAAATTAAAATCTTGTTGTGAGAAAACACGGGTTTCGCCCGTAAAGTTAGGAATATGTAAATCTTTATGATTTAAAAAATGTAAAAACTTAGATTAATCCGTTGTTTCTCGTTTGATCATACAAACCAAACTTTGTTTCAACTTTTTTGTTTGCAGTTTTTAATATATTTAGCTTTGAAAATTTTAAATGGCCGCCATTTTGCAACCATAAATGTTAGAAATGTCCAAATTTATTTGCATTTGTGCCTTAACGCACTTAACAGTTGTGCCAAGTTTTAATTCCGTACCTTAAATAATTTCAAAGATATAATGGATCAATCAAAAAATCACATACAGATAAACAGTTGAAAAACTGCTAGAGATAGGCAAAGTCGGTCATGCATCCATTGTTGTGGCATGTGCAAGCATGGCTCGGCGGCCGCTAGGCTTGGTCCCGTCACCCCGCCCGCCGGCCACCGCTATAAACGATGTTTTGCGTTTGTATCCTTTTGGTCGCTACTATTACGTACTAATAAAAATCGCGTTCGCAGGTTTTTAAATCACAATTATTGACCATATTGCGCGGGTAATTAAACCGATATTTTAGGTACGTATCTGTTCATTATTATATAATTTTTATTCAACCTAAACGTTTATGCAACTAACTTTTTAGCGGGCAAGGCCTCGCGGCGCGAGGCCCTCCTCAGCGCGAGGCCTGGAGCGGCCGCTCCACTCGCTCCACCCTAAGGACGGCACTGATTACTTCACATAAGTAGGCTGATGTGTTAAATCATTAGTTCCAACTCATGCTTTAGAGGGTGCTGGTTGTTCCCAAAAAACAGTAAAACATCTAATCTTGTTTTGATTTTTCGTTGTTTGTAAACAAATATATGTTAGTCATGACAGATGAAACTCCGTCGACTGACAGTAGCACATCTATTTTCTTACATCATAACATAACACATCAGCCTACTTATATGACGTAACGAATTTCAGTCGTTTGGCCTTCTCTTATTATTCTAGGAGGTATTGGTTTGACTCGCATCTTGACTTTTAACAACGTACTGCGTTTACCGCTAAAAGAAAAATTGACTTTCTTCCGCTACCTCTTGACGTAGAGCAATAATTCAAAATACTAGATTGTTTAGTTTTTTGAGCTTAATTTAATGGCGATAAGTAAAATTTATTTCAAGCTAACGGCTAAGTATTTTGAAAATCCTAAAAATGGATTTTTTAACTCTTTTTGTTCTATAACTTTTGAACGCCACATTTTATCGGAGATGCGGGTGGTGTCATTTTATTCAGCATTTTAATCTTAATAAACCACATTTTAATCGTTAGAGTCGTTTTTGAGAAATTGTGATATTTCATTTTTTGAAGGTTTTGGGGGGTAAACTACCCTTAAAAATAAAAAATTCAAAAAAAATGAAAAAACACCTGGAATTATTGTGGATTTGTACCATTATACAAAATTTAATTAAAATTGGACTATTGGGGCATTCTCTACCTCTGTGTACATCCAGACACACAGACAGACATCACTTTAAAAACCACTTTTTTGGACTCAGGGGGCACCAAAACTGATGAATCCACCAACAACTCAAATTCGGAAATTTTGACGAAAACAATACTTTCTCCATATACTATGGGGAAAGGGTTTATGGTATATGGTATAGGGGGAAAAAGTAAAAAGTGTCATGTGTAATTTTTGAAGCTTTTAGCAACCAATGAGAATAGCTAAAACTAGTAACCAAGGAAACGAGGGTAAAGTGTGGGGTGGTTGCCGAGGAAACGGCGGGAATCATGGGTAAAATTCAAATCAACAGGGGACAAAAATTAACATGTGTTAAGCACTCTATACCTATTTAAACTCGTTGGATTGGTCGGATGTAATTGATTTAGAACTAAATGTTACTTTTGTATTGTATCAAAGTAAATTGCTCGATTTTGATCAACAATTACTAGTAAATCAAAATTGTGAACAAGTGCCTTATTTTCGGGAATCCTCTAGTCAACTTTACACGAAAAGACTGATAATCGTCAAAACAGCTGTTAATTCAAGGCATAATAATGTTAGCTAGAGATCGCCAACTGTTCGAAACTCGACCAAAATTTCAATTTACCTGGACCCAATTAGTTTTAAAATATTTTATAACTGAAACAACTGTTCTTCCTGTTTTGCTAACATTTGATTTTACAGCACCTATCTAATGATTTAATCAATTATATTTCTTCCATAAGATTAACATTGAAACTTCGAAAGCTTGTAGGGCGTAGCCCGTAGGACCGATCTGAATTATAATGTGATTCTGCTAATTTACAGGACAAACCTTTCTCACGGTGTCCATGGATTTCTCCTGTGATGCACACAAGCTGAGAAAAAAAGAAGGAAAAGAAACATGCTTGCCTATAGACTATGGATCGCCCACTGGTGGAAATTCGACCAAAAACTCAGTTCATCTCAAGATGAACTCAAGCCTCAAGCTCAAGCCTTAGATTAAGCCTAGAAAGCTCAAGCCTACTAGATTGAAAGTGTTCATAACTCTAACATCTGCTCTTCCTGATTTGCTAGCATTTGTTATGAGCTGTCTAATAATTTAATCAATTATCTTTCACCATAATATTAACATTAAAACTTTGAAAGCCCATTGGGCAAAGTCTTGAGGGTCTATCTGAATTAAAATTTGATTCTGCTCATCTACAGGCAGTGTTCTAACAGTATGCGCGGATTTTTCCTACGATACGTTGCGCACAAGCTGAGATAAAAGGAGGATTAATATGTAGCTATGGAGTACCTGGGGGCTGAGCATTTGCTCGGTAAGCTCAAACAGTATAGAAATATCAGTTACAGACAGCGCGGTCAAATTCCCAGTGCAAAAAGGCTTATTTCTTGTTCAAGATGAGCTTGTTCGCTCCGCTCTCTAGCCTTTCAGACTGTTACAATTTAGGCCTAAGGGTGTTGCACTCTGGTGTATATTTGTTAAAACACAGGTTGAATCTTTAACACGTGGATTCTAATTATTTAGTTAAAAGCTATTTTCATAATTCTTACTAATGCTTTAGTTTAAATTATTCAAATGCAATTCTGTACATAGTTGGCTTATACTTAATGTGACTTTTATTTATCTAAACATTCATAATCAGCAGAATGGAGTACGATTAAAAAACATTTTATATCATTATCATACAGTAGTAGGCCTATTATTTATGATTTTTTTTACTGGCTACCATGCAAAATTACAAGCTTATACTGGAACACGTGGTCTGCACTTTGACAGTTAAGTCAGCAGTTTTCATTATTTCTTTGTTTTGATTTTTAACTCCATAAGACCAATTTTAATTTTTTTTTTCATTTCAATTAAAGATCATAAAGAAATGAGATTGTTCCTGGCATGCACAGAGACCTGTATTTATATTATTTTTATTCCAGAGCTAAGTTATTTACAAAGTCTGAAGAAAATCGTTTGAGCCGTTTTTGAGATCCGTGTGCAAACATACATACATACATAAATACATAAAAATATACCTCACTCGTATTAGAGTATAGGATATAAAGCATTGCCGTCACTAATTTACTCTTCTTAATTACCTGTTGCGATGATCCGCGCGAATCAAAACGAGAACATATAACGAGTCCGTGTGAGCCAGGACTCCGAACTAAACGTAAACTGTATCCCAACTAAAGAGTTGATAGTCGCATATCTTAAAATATATATACCAATTTTGAACGAGGATAAACGTAAGGTTTATTTAAATGTTAATGGGTCTGCCACCTGAGCTCCTGGGTTGATTGGGTATGGGTTCTCCGGGGCCAACTAGGTACAGCCAACCACCTGGAAATCGCTACCTGTTAAATTGTACTCCACCAATGTGGAAGTAATGTGCCTACGTAAAACTAGGTTAGCGCGTGTGACTTTTACTGGGTCGTTTGAAGGGAAATTGTTTGCTTTTATTGTCCGATGAGGTTGGACCAACGATATTCATGGTTATTATCGTTCGCAATCAATTTGTTCATACGGGGAGTACAAAAAGTTCCGCGTGGTCTTGAGGTTTTTCAACTATTGCAGAAGACATAAAACCAGGTAAATCAGTTTTACATCACAGCAGTTTTAATTAATTCCAGGATGACAGTTCGCCGGGAGTCTAAATGAGCCCCCTTCGCAGCAGACCTGAGTACTCTGCGAATTTCCAATGGAATTAAATACTTTTTTAATATCCCTTGGAACACCATGTGAATGAGGATGCTCTCGTCATTTAGATAAAGTGCCGTAAAACATTTTTGAAAAATAAAACCAGATTATAATGAGTTTTGAACTCTTAAAAATAGACCTGGTCCCCACAGCTTCATGCCAAATTTTATCAAAGTTGGATTTCGCTTTCAAAATTATCACGGACACATATTATGGATGTAAATATTTAGTTGATATATTAGGGATATTATTTTATTACATACATTTTTATTGAAGTATATACTTTCTTTACTTCTTTTGTAGTCTTGATTTTTAATGTTACATACTTTCAACCTTGTAACTAATTTTTAATGGTAAGCCATGTTTGTTGTAAAAATCTGTTGACTTATCGGGGCCACTCTTAGGTATATTAAAGGTCTATCTATATCTATAAAAGAGGAAGTATGTATGTATATATGTATGTTGCCTATGGATTCAGAAACCGCTCGACAGATGGTAATGAACCGTTCAGTCATTATTAAAGGATGGTTTGTGTGAAGTTGGGTGCAAATCCGTCCAAAAGGCTCTGACCCAGAGGGCATACAATAGTTTGCCCTCTGAAAAAATCTTAAAATCTTTATTTTTATTGGTTGCTAAGAAACAAATACAATGAAAAATTCTAATTTTAGCTATTCAAGCGATTTTTATATATAAGGTGAGCGTGACAGCGAGTGAGTGTAGCGAACGAGCTTAATTACCTACAAAATAATCTCAATCTACGGGCGAAGCCGTGGCGCGAAACGGCTAGTTATCAAATAAAGCCAGAGCACAATATTTATAATTTTTATTCATAATAATATAGTAACTAGTTAATCGCCAAGTGTTCCGCATTTACGGGAATATCAGGAATCTAGTAATAGCCAAGCATGTTTCGTTTCCTACTTTTTACTTTCTCCCCCTATACCATAGTATATGGAGAAAGTATTGTTTTCGTCCAAAATTTTCGAATTTGAGTTGTTGGTGGATTTATCCATTTTGGTTCCCCCTGAGTCCAAAAAAGTGGTTTTCGGAGTGATGTCTGTGTGTGTGTGTGTGTGTGTGTGTATGTGTGTCAGGATGTAAACAGAGCTAGAGAATGCCCCAATGGTCCGATTTTGATGAAATTTGGTAGGGTAGGTCCAAACCCACGATAATTCCAGGCGTTTTTTTCATTTTTTTGAATTTTTTATTTTTAAGGGTAGTTTACCCCCAAAAACCCTCAAAAATCGTCAAAAATCAAAATTTCTCAAAAACGGCTCTAACGATTTTGATTAAAATTTTGTGGTTTATTAAGCTTAAAATGATGAATAAAATGACACCACCCGCATCTCCGGGAAAATGCGCGTTCAAAAGTTATGGAGTAAAAAGTGTTTCAAAAATCAATTTTTTGAATTTCAAAATAGCTGTTGTCTCGAAATAAATTTTACTTATCACCATTAAATCAAGCTTAAAAAACTAAATAATCCAGTATTTAAAATTATTGCTCTACGTCAAGTGGTTGCGGAGAAAATTCAATTTTTCGTTTAGCGGTAAACGCAGTACGTTGTTAAAAGTCACAGGACGCGCGTAGGGGTCAAACGAGCGCTGCTCAGCTGGTAGCTATCCGACTGAGTCATCAAGACATTAATGTTTGGAGCTTTTAACACCTTTTTATATATTGTTGGGAGAAAAGTATGTGTCAGTTAACTGATAACCGTTTATTTCTCAGCTTGTGAGCATCGTATGAGAAATCCTCGTGTACCATTAGAAGAACTAAAGAGCTTTTAATGGCTCTTCAGATTAAGCGCTAAAGATGAGCTCTAGATGCTGTAGATGAGCAGAATCGCGTTTCAGTTCACATCAGCCCACGAGGCTACGCCCTGCAGGTTTCAAAGTTTCTGTTAATCTTATGGAAGAAGTATGATTGATTGAAACGCAGCTGTTGTAATGATTCAAATGCCATAATATAAATGCAATAATAACAAATGCTAGCAAATCAGGAAAACAGATGCTTTAAGTTTTAACAACTAACTATCTTCTATCTTATCTTATACTCTAAAACAAGCTCTGTTTGTACGGGCAAAGTTTTTTTCGCTCCAAGGATTTTTTATTTTTTGGTTGAATATGGGGGGTTTGGCCACCAGAAATCTGTTCGGTACAAATTAGACAAGGCCCATCACACTAATTTCCCCTCAATTATTCACAATCATCTTCTCCTTTTAATCCCTTGCCTTATCTTATAATATCTTATTTCCCTCATTCTTTATTTCTTTCTTTCATTTCATAGATATATTGACTATCAATAAAGTTATCTTCACCCTGTATTTATAATTCAATTATTTTTTCAATCATCTGTTTTATATTTCACATGTTATTTTTAATAAAAATCTCATTGTTCCCAAAATCAATTTCCAAGAAAATGAATATGAGATCAAAAATTGAAATATTAACTTTGTAAGTGTACAATTATGAAGTTGAAGATGAGTGACTAAATGGACATATAAGATGATCTATGAATATGACATAACATGAACATTATTCAAGAAAATGCATGAAAAGTTGAAAGGTTGGTGGAACTCTCTACTGTTACACTAGTGTCACGAACTATCAGTTTTATCCTTTGAACTAAGTACTATTAAATGTAATATTAATATCCATTTTGTTATTGATCTCACATTATAGCTTTTTTTCCACTCTACTTGTTTTCAATTTTTTAAGGTTTTCCAGAGCCTAAAACATCTGGATGGTCCACTTCAATCGAAGGAAAAATCAATTTTACTTTTAGTTTAAAACCCCACAAAATCGATTGGAACTGGTCCCATGTCTGGAAAAAATCCGGTTTCCGCCCTAGAGCCCTTCAAAGTTTCCATGTTATCCTTATGGAGATTTTATTAATTGAACAAAAATCAGCTGATAACTGTAGATAATGTTTAACCTGTATAATACCTGATAATGTTTACATCTTTAACCTGTAGTTTAAGAAAGTTATACCAAAGTGCAGCACCCTTCGGCTTGGCGAGTGAGCGAAGCGAACGAGCTCGTCTTTAAAATGGAAGAGGGCGAGTGAGCGGAGCGAAAGTAACAATTTTACCGAGCTTAAGCTCGGCCCCCCTGGTACTACTTATTTAATACGCTAAGGGGTTTTTTTGTGTTGAGAACTCTTCCTACAATTCTCAACCGATTTTCAAGTTTTTGGTGTCGTTGGATAGAGCTTCGTCTGTAGTTGTTTCCGCCAAAAATTGATGTTGATCGGACTTAAAATAAGGGCGCTGTCCACAAATTAAATTTGAAATTTTTCTGTTAGAATAACATTGAGATTGGTTTGAGCATTTTAAACATCTGTTAACGTACAGCTGTAGTTTTTGGTGATCACTGATATTCACAATATTGGATTGGTCGTTGTCAAGCAATAAAATCCCAACCCAAATAATTCAAAATTTTTTGACATTTTAACTGTTTCTATGGATATTTGTTGGCCTACATAATATAAAATTTCTTTAAATCTAAAGCTGCGTTTACATCAGAAGTTGGCAGCCAAAAGCTGTTGACTTTGGCCATATGGATATAACAGTAAAAGTCGACAACTTTTCACTGTCAACATGTGGTGTAAACACACCTTCAAAATACGAGGATTGTCTGTGAACATGTATTTTCCATCGATCTCGAAATCTAACGGGTAGATTTTGCATTAAGGGTGTTTTGGCCCAAAAATAAGTTACGAAACAGCCTCAACCCCTGTAATATAAATAGATTTTGGTCTAAAGCCAACTTTAAAATTTGTAATTTTTAAACATTGGTCTTATGAGTTGCCATCAAGGCAATAAAATAACAACAAAAGGTCAAAAAAGTTTTTTATCATTCTGCACAAAATCAGCCTGTTTTTTGTTCTCTCAATTGTATACCAAAACAGTTTATTTTTTGTCCTAGGATTAAAAAACAGGTGGAGAATTTTTTAGGTCTTAGAACTGAAAAGTCAGCTGTTTGCTAAGTATATTACTGTATTGTTCTAAGGAGCAGAATTTTGAAATTCAAACGTTATAAAGAGCATTGTTTGTAAATAACAGAAATGTAAACACTGCATATTACTTACTTTGTAAATATAACCTCGAAAATACAACTTTATAGTTAATATTTTTAACGATCAAAAGTCTAATATCGCATTATGATAAAAAACGTTGTTCATCTCTCGAAGCAAAAGTGTCTTTTTTAAGCTTAATCGTTTTTAAAAACTCGATTGCGCACCAAAAAGACTCACTTTTGCTCCTAGTGATGATGAAAACTACTATTTAAGGATTGGTTTCGAAACAGCTGTCACCTGTGAAAATGTATAGTTGGGGTAAACTCCAAAGCCTGATTACCATGAAACTATAACAAAAGCGAATTAAAACCAACAAGGTGTATTGGAATGACGTTTTAAAATTGCAATAGCGTACACATTAGCTTATACATATAACATATTGGAGTCGAATTTAAAGTTAAATCTAAATTAATTTTGTATTTTAGAATTCCTCAATGGAGTAAATACATTTTCTAATAACATTATATCTTAATTTCTTATAAAATATTCCGGGGTTTAAACTATAATTTTTTTATTTACTGTAAAGTTTTGCATTATGGTTTAAAAAATGATGTTTTGATGCTAGGTCATAGGAATCTGGTTGTTTTTCTAAGTAAGATTCATGGTGTTGTCCTGTAAATAAATTAATTCCATATGAGATCATTTTTAATTTTCCTTATAAATATTAAAGCTATGGTATCGTTTTAATAAAAAAAAAAGTTAGGGCCTATTAATTTGTATTGGTAGAAAATCTTCCAATTCGAGATATTTTTAAAAGCAAGAAAACAGTCTATTCTAGGAATAAAAAATTGTTGCTTTTCAGTAAAACACGCTTTTTACGTGAGAGTTAGTCATTCCCCATATTGGTACACCATTTCTAATTGGAGAAAAGAAGAGAGAGAAATAAGTTGTCATGAGAATTTCTTTAGGACAAAATATTGGGAATACATTAATGATTCATTTTTCTACATGAAACCCAAATTTCCATCTAGCATTATGCTAACTAAGCGGTAGCGCAACGACGTTCTGTCCAGACCGAGGCGGTAGTAACTTGTGGAGGTCCCCGCCAGAATCGTCCGATGGTTTTTGACTTAAAGTCCGTACGGCTTTGAAGTTTTTCTAATTTTTTTAAAGAGCGTCTCTGAGAGAAAGTTTGGCTACTATGGAAACAATCAAGAAGCCAGTAATATTTTCTTGGGCCTCAAAAATAGTAGAATACGAATTTATATAAAAAGGAAATTTAAGAATTTTATCTATGATTACAAAATGAAATTAAACAACAATGCTACAAACAGTGGGAGTATGAATATCGTTGAGCTGAGGCTCCAACACTGTATTGTTAACTAATTGGCATCCTTTTTCACTCTGTAGCATTACTGTTGATTTGATTCTCCATTGTAAAACATAATTCTGTATCACTTGTCTACATGAAATATAGGCTAGTTGTCACATTTAACCGCTTATCCGAGTGGTTATCCCGCCCGTATTCCCTACCCTGTAATTACCGTCCAATGCGGGACGGCCCCCGGCCACACTCGATGGCGATCTCCCCGCAGGTACAGTAAACACATCTCACCTCGTCGTAGCCTTAAATAGTACAATTTTATTACATTTTTTTCTAGGTATTATATTAAATTTAAAGATAGGTGTACAGTTAAAAGTTGTGATACAATGACATCGCACATAAAGTAGGCCTATAGTCTGCAAAGATAGTCTTTTCTTCACAAATACTACCGTGTGTTAAATAAACTACGGTTAAAGTAAGTTAATAAATCCATTAGCTTAGTTATCACAATAAAAAATAAACGGTATCAGATAACTGACACATACTTTCTTCCAACAATATAAAAAAGGTGTTAAAAGCTTTAAAAATTATTGTCTTGATGGCTCAGTCGGATAGCTAACAGCTGAGCAGCACGAGATTGAACCTACGCCTTCTGGAGGTGTTGACCTACGCACGTCTGTGACTTTTAACAATGTACTGCGTTTACCGCTAAACGAAAAATTGAATTTTCTCCGCAACCACTTGACGTAGAACAATAATTAAAAATGCTGGATTATTTAGTTTTTGGAGCTTCATTTAATTATCATAAGTAAAATTTATTTCAAGATATCCAGCTATTTTGAAAATCAAAAAATTGATTTTTGAAACACTTTTTACTCCATAACTTTTGAACGCGCATTTTCTTGGAGATGCGTGTGGTGTCATTTTATTCAGGATTTTAATCTTAATAAACCACAAAATTTTAATCAAAATCGTTAGAGCCGTTTTTGAGAAATTTTGATTTTTTCACGATTTTTGAGGGTTTTGGGGGTTAAATACCCTTAAAAATAAAAAATTAAAAAAAAAGAAAAAACGCCTGGAATTATCGTGAGTTTGGACCTACATACCAAATTTCACCAAAATCGGACCATTTGGGCATTCTCTAGCTCTGTTTACATCCAGACACACGGAACACACACACACACACACACACACAGACATCACTCTGAAAACCACTTTTTTGGACTCAGGGGGCACCAAAATGGATAAATCCACAAACAACTCAAATTCGAAAATTTTGATGAAAACAATACTTTCTCCATGGTATAGGAGGAGAAAGTACATCAACGTTACACATATTTTTTGGCAATAAAAAAACTTTATTTATTGATTATTTCCTAACAAAGTACCTGGGGCGGGGGGGGGGGGAGCATTTGCTCAGTAAACGTAAACAATTCTTTGTGTAGTGTAGGCCTAGTCATACTAATATCAGTTACAGACTGCACGCTAAAATGACAAGCTCAAAAGGCTTTTTTCCCTTCTAAACGAGCTCCTTCGCCCCAAGTTAAAAAACACCTTTTGACAGTTGGTCTGAGACTTCTACTGGGCCGATTTACATGGGAGTTGTACGAAAACAAACGTTTTCGGTTCTATATTAGCAGGTTTTATTTGTATTCCTACAATATTTACGTTAAATTGGTCAAAAATTAAAAGTAAAATTTTATTATGGAGATTTAACCCTCTATCTGGCAAAGGCCCTTGGCACTATTTTACAACTGTGAACTGGCATGGTCTGTGCACGGACCACTTTGACATGTTTCCTAACATTGACAGATTTACGCCAGAAAACGGTTGCAAAGCGCTACAATACTTATACCATTATAGTCTAGTAGAATTAGCTCAAAAAATAGCTGAACCCGGAAGTAATTGCAAAACTAATATATTTTGACCGATCCTTATGTAAAATTACCTGAGAAAAACGATGTTGAAAAAGTCTACCACTCTCCGACGCTGCGCTCGCCTGCTATGGCCAATTAATTTTTCAAAATGGCGGCTGTAGTTTTATAAGTTTTTGCTGAATATCTTTTGAACCGTTAAATACAGCAAAATTTTGTAAATTATCAAACTTAGAAAATTAAATTTTGCACATTTTGATACATAATAATGTATTGGTTGTTATATAAGGATGATAATAAGTTATTAATTTGTTAACTCTAAATTAACAACAATTGAACCATTGCTCTTTAAAGCTACTTTTGAGGTGAATGAATGAATGATACACAGGTTCAAATTTGTCCAAAATAAGCTTAAACCCCAATTTTGGACCGATTTTAGAAAAATTTGAACCTGTATATCACCCTATTCCCATAGTCTGAAAATCCCAATTGACATATAACTAATGGAAATAGACCTAGTCCCACACCTTCATGTCAAGTTTGATACAAATCGAACGTTTTGCTAACAGGTTTACCAGCTTTACGGAATTTAAGTACATATTGATATATGTATCTTAATAAGTATATATATGCAGATATGAAAATTTTAATGAATGGTGTTTTTGGTATGTTGGGAGCCTGTAGTAGTAAGTTAACACGGTTAAAGGCTTATATTTAACCTTTGGCACCACCGTAATATGGTTTTCCCCACAATTTAAAGTAGCTTTATAGGGCAATATCACCCTTATTAAATATAACAAACTATACATGTTATATATCAAAATGTGCAAAATTATTTCCTAAAGTTTACTAATTTACAAAATTTAGCTGTCTTTAACGGTTCAAAAGATATTCAGCAAAAACTTATAAAAACTACAGCCGCTATTTTGAAAATTTGGCCATAGCAGGCGAGCGCAGCGTTGGAGAGTGGTAGACTTTTCACCATAGTTTTTGTCAGGTAATTTTACATAAGAATCGGTCAAAATATATTAGTTTGCAATTACTTCTGGGTTGAACCATATCTTGACTATACTGTTAGAAAGGTGAGATTCTGAGGATTCATGTTCATATATAAAACATTACCGAGCGACTATTATTTTGTCACGTACCTTATTATAAAAACAAGTAATTTGAACTATTAGAGAGTTTTTGCACATAAATGAATACGGTAAACGCTAAACGCTATTTTGATAATGGCGGATTTAGACATTTTTACTGCTTGAAGTTACAACAGTTCATTTAAAAGTGATCAATACTGAGCATTAGACATCATTGGCAAAATTGAACTATTCTCTGTAACGTAATATACGTAAATTTGCCATTTTTTAAATAGCGTTTACCGTTTACCGTAAGATTTACCGTGTGTTGCAAAAACTCTCTATTATTTTAGACTTGCGGAGAGTGAGTGTGGCGAACGAGCTAAACCTGACAGAGAGTGAGCGCATTGAACGAGCTAAATTTAATTTGAGGCATTGAGTTATTTGCGTTTAAAAACTTTAAATGGCCACAATTTTGAAAATACACATTGGAAGAGAATCACTTCCTTCCTAAAAATGAATATCGATGTGATGAAGGTTCATGCCAAAAATAAACTCAATACAACAATCTATCACAAAAATTAAAATTATTAAGTGTAAAAAAATGGTGGCCAGCGGCTTATCAAAAAATTTTAGGATACATATGTTCCCACAAACTTTTCATGATGGTAATTTCGAACCAAGGAATCACCACACGGAGTTTCGGAAGACAATTTTGAAAAACTTCTGATAGAACACTTCTGATTTGGCACATTCTGTTAGAAGGTAGGGTTCTGTAGATGAGCAGATTTCCATTATATTTCAGATCGGCCCCCGGGCCTGGAATTCAGCTTCGCAGCCGAATGACTGGTCTTCTGTTATTCCTCATTTGCATTTCCAATAATATCATCTTCCTAAACCAGTACTGCTAAGGTTGTGTCAGGAATCAAAAATAATCAAGGCAATTGCTAAATTGAAATAACCTTTACGCCATAGGCATTTCACAATTCAATACACACAATCCCAACATAACAATGACAGAACTAGTTTTATTGTGTTCACTTTTGATTGTTAAGGGTACCGTACCCATGATTAAAAGTAGAAAATGTGAATCAGCAAAAATGTAAGTTTTACTTTAATTCATACTTTCTTATCGAAGACAATTTAAAAAAAAAGGTATAATGGCTTTAGTTATAAAAGTTCTCACGTGTGGGAACAAAATGAGCTGAAAAAGAAAGACAACGTTGCCAACAATCAAGTAACAACACGCAGGACACAGGCAGTGGTACTGATGAGTCATGAGAGTGGGGAGGCTTCCATTGCCAACAATCAAGTAACAACACGCATTACACAGGCAGTGGTACTGATGAGCCATGAGAGTGGGGAGGCTTCCATTGCCAACAATCAAGTAACAACACGCAGGACACAGGCAGTGGTACTGATGAGTCATGAGAGTGGGGAGGCTTCCATTGCCAACAATCAAGTAACAACACGCAGTACACAGGCAGTGGTACTGATGAGTCATGAGAGTGGGGAGGCTTCCATTGCCAACAATCAAGTAACAACACGCAGGACACAGGCAGTGGTACTGATGAGTCATGAGAGTGGGGAGGCTTCCATTGCCAACAATCAAGTAACAACACGCAGGACACAGGCAGTGGTACTGATGAGTCATGAGAGTGGGGAGGCTTCCATTGCCAACAATCAAGTAACAACACGCAGGACACTGGCAGTGGTACTGATGAGTCATGAGAGTGGGGAGGCTTCCATTGCCAACAATCAAGTAACAACACGCAGGACACTGGCAGTGGTACTGATGAGTCATGAGAGTGGGGAGGCTTCCATTGCCAACAATCAAGTAACAACACGCAGGACACTGGCAGTGGTACTGATGAGTCATGAGAGTGGGGAGGCTTCCATTGCCAACAATCAAGTAACAACACGCAGGACACAGGCAGTGGTACTGATGAGTCATGAGAGTGGGGAGGCTTCCATTGCCAACAATCAAGTAACAACACGCAGGACCGCAACAAACCACAAATCTCTTGCGCCCCTGAGCCCTGGCCCACTATGCCCATTTACGAAATCGGCTTTGTCCATTGTACAATATTGGGTTGGGAAGGAGTTTCTAATAGTTTTAAAGAGTTTTATAAAGGTCCAGCTCAGTTCAATTTAATTTGAAAAAATGTCTGATATTGCCTTAGTAGCATAAAAATGAGTTTAAAAGAAGTTCGTAATAAGTTTGTAATAAGTTTTATATCAAAATTATAATAATATAAGTTTGTAATAATTTTAAAATTATTTTGATTTAAGTCCATAAAAATTATATCAAAATTATTTTAATATAAGTTTAAAGCAATTTAAAAATAACTTTAAAGCAAAACAGTCAATTTATATTAAAACTATTATCCGCTGCTTCGCTCACATTGTAGCAATTAAAAAATTAGCGTTTCTTAGCAACCAATAAAAAAATAATACTGTATCTATTTTCAGTTTTTTATAAAAAAATGTTTATTAATCTTTCGTAAATAATAATTCTTTTAAAATAAAAAGTATTCTATGTTACTTTTGATACCTCCAAGAATATGTGTACAAAGTTTCATGATGATCGGTTGAGTAGTTTTCGCGTGAAAGTCTAAAAAATGACAGGACATTCACATTTTTATAATGTTAATAATAAGAAGTTTGTAATAAGTTTTAAATTAAAATTATGATAAGTTTGTAATAATTTTAAAATTATTTTAATAGAAGTCCATAAAAATTATATCAAAATTGTTTTAATATAAGTTTATAGTAATTTAAAAATAATTTTAAAGCAAAGCAGTCAACTTATATAAAAATAATTTTAAAATTATTACAAACTTATTTTAAAACAATTTAAAAATGATTTTAATATAAGTCCACAAAAATTAAATCAACATTATTTTAATATAAGTTTATAATATTATTAAAATTATTATAAAATTATTTTAAAATAAGTTTACAATTATTTTAATATAAGTCGATAAAAATTCAAAACTATTTTAATATAAGTTTGTTATAATTAAGTTTAAAAATAATTTTAAAGCAAAAGTAGTAAGAAGTAATGAATTAAACATCTTATTATTCTAATAAGAATACAAGATTAATATTTTGAATCATGAGTTATACTAGAAAATTGAAATAAATTGTCCTATGTTATTCTTTCAGGAAATCAATAGAATCTTGCTTTTCTACCAACGCTTAAAAAAATAAATAAATAAACGTCTTCCAACACTCGATATATACTTACACTTCACACTGTAACCCATGTAAAAAATAATATTTATTTTATGTCAAATAAACATAGAAAGCCTCAAACTAAAAATTTGTATTTACAAAATATCAAAGTCAAATAATGTAACATTTAAACAAATTTTTTACATTCAAAACGTCAAAGTCAAATAACGTCAATTTTTTACATTTATTGAACATTTTGCTGCTTGAAAAATATTTTAAACTATATTTTTAAATAATTTATTTTATTTTAAAATATTTTTAACTAGTAAGCCTATATAAAAATTAAATTCTAATTTGTACGGCATTTCTTCAGAGAGACAGCTAAATCTAAAGTTCTACTGGGCCAATTTCAATAATTAATGTGTGTTGTTGGAAAGCTTTGTATTTAGATGGTCAAATAATTATGAAAGTTAGATTTTTTTAAAGATTTATGATGAAAAGGTAAAGTAACCCTCGTCGCAGCAGACCTGCATACCCAGCGAATTTCCAAAGGAATTTGAGATTTTGTATTTTCCCCATAGACACCATAGGAGTGAGTATGTAGGTTTTTTGCCATTAGATATTGTTTTAAAATGTTTGTTGTTAGGAAAAGTAATAGTTGGGTAAGGTAAAAATAAAATTGTATCAACATTCGGCACTTTTTAATATTCCCCATCAACCCCATGGGGGTGAGTATGTAGGTTTGCCGCCACATGGGTGTTGTAAGCAAATATCAGTTAAACACTACCTAGTGAATTTACATACGAAATTTTACCGAGTTATGTCAATAAATAAGCGAGATACATGGCTTTATTATTTCCCATTAGATTAACATGGGAAACCTGTTTTTAGCTTTTCTCCGAAATCTGTTAAGCTAAGTTAAAAATTCAAAATACTAAATTGTTTGTGTTTGTAAGCTCTTTTAAATGGTTTTAGTTAATATTCTTTAAAAAATGCCAAAAACCCATTTTTGACCCCTTTGAATCCCCATAAAACCCCGTTCCCATAACCCGACAACGCTGGTTCGGGAACTCATGAAAATAGACCTGGTCTTACACCTTCATACAAAATTTAATCAAAATCGGAGTTCCCCTTCAAAAGTTATCAGTACCACGGACACACACACACACACACACACACACACATAGGAAATTTTACCCTCCTTCAGAATATCACCATTTACTTAGGTCAGTTTCCTCACCTTAGCTTGCATAAAGCATAAAGCTATGCAACAACCAAATTGTTAGTGGTGGCCACTAAATGTGGTAAACCACTCTAATTTGGTATTGCCCCGGGGCAATACCAAATTAGAGATAATGTTGTTAAACTCTGAACAACTAAATCTACAGCTCTACCAGACCGATTTTATTAATTAATATTTAAATATGAAAGTTTATAAGTTGGAAAGCTTCACACGTGTAGATGGTAAAATAATTAGGAAAGTTTCATTTTTTTACGATTTATCGTACAAAAGTAAAACACATCTTTTCTGTAAAATATACATTAAAAACAAATTTGTAAAGAATTTATTTTAATTGTTGGCAAGTTTTGGCTGCCTGTTATAATTATTACCCTTAACTTATTGGTATTTTATAGAAATACCAATCTGTAGAAAACTATTAGTCGATTTCCTCACAAAAAAAGTGTATTTGCATAAAAGCTAAGCAGGCTCTAACTTTATAATTGTGAGGAAATAAATACTGTGCAAGAGATTACACTACTTTTGTACATCTAAATCTAGAGTTCTGCCATACAGATTTTAATAATTAACGGGGATTTGGCATGTTTTCTCTCTGTACATTTGCAAATTATTATAAAAAGTTTATTTTTTTTAGATTCATGATGAAAAAAGTTTCCACTAGAAATACACTCAAAACGGCTTTTTCAAAGTTTTATTTGTAGCCAAGTTTTGATTGCCTTTGATCGGTATTATCATAAAATGTTTAAAAGAATATGGTAGACCATTTCATGCTCTTTCAGAATATCACTATCAACTTTGGTCAATTTCCTCGCCATTTAAGATTTATTTGCAGAAAAGCTAAGCAACCTCCGAATTTATATTGGTGATGCAATACTGAATTAGAGATGTTTTTATTAAACTTTGTACAACTAAATCAATTGCAGTTCTACTGGACGATTTTACTAATTAATGTGTCATTGGAAAGCTTCATCTATGTAGATATGCAGATAATTGTGAAAGTTTGAGTTATTTTTTAAAGATTTATGGTAAAAAAAATAAAAACACATGTTTTTTATTCGAAATACATAAAAAACATTTTTGTGTTAAATCTACTATATATTTGTCAAATACCACTCACTCACGTATCAGAGTATCTCCAAAACTACAAGGCCTAGAGGGTTAAAACTTTGCATGTACGTTCATCTTTGCTAAAAAACGCTCACTAAGAAACGGTTTTGCAAAATTCCGTCAGGGCTCCGCCCCGCACGACTTGAAAATTTCGTTACAATGTTATTCTTATGGGGGATTTTTAATACAAATCAAAGCAACAACGAATCTCCAAAAGTAGAGAGCATGCAGGATTGAAATTTGGTATAGACTTTCCTTTCTACCCATTGATGCTCACTAAGAAACGGTTTTACGAAATTCCTGCAGGGCTCCGCCCCACACGACTTCAAAATTTCGTTACAATGTTATTCTTATGGAGCACTTAAAATACGAATCTAGGAAACAACGAATCTCCAAAACTATAAGACCTACAGGGTTGAAATTTGGGATGGAAGTTCCTCTTTGTCTATAGGTGCTCACTAAGAAATGGTTTTGCGAAATTCCTTCAGGGCTCCGCCCCACACGACTTCGAAGATTTGATGAAATTACCTGTTGAAGATTCAAATCTATCAGCTGTTAGTGAAATAATACATTTATAGGACGACATAACCATATGACAATATTTTTATCTTTGTAAACAATTTAACTGGTGTAAAAATGTTTTTAGTTAGAATTTAGGTTAGGTTAGGTTTAATATACTTTGTCAAATACCACTCACTCAGTATCATCGAATTTTTATAACCATAGGGTATAGGGGGTTGAAATTTGCCATGGACGTTCCTCTGTGTAAAAAAATGCTCACTAAGAAACGGTTTTGCAAAATTCTTTCAGGTCTCCACCCCACAGGACTTCAAAATTTCCATTTAATATTATTCTTATCGCCAATATTTTATACAAATCAAGGCAACAACGAATCTGAAAAACTATAAGACCTACGATGTTAAAATTTGGCATGAGCGTTCTTCTTTGCTCATTGATGCTTACTAAGAAACGGTTTTGCGAAATTCTATCAGGGCTCCGCCACATAGGACTTCAAAATTTCTATCTAATGTTATTCATAGGTAATTTTTAGTTCGAATCTAGGAAACAACGAATCTGAAAAACTATAGGATCTATGGTGATGAAATTTGACATGGACTTTCCTCTTTGCTCATATGTACGTGCTCACTACGGAACTGTTTTGCGAAATAATATCAGGGCTCTGCCTCACACGATTTCAATTTCGGTCTAATGTTATTCTTATGGCCAATTTTGAATATGATTCTAGGTAACAACGAATATGAATAATCAGATGACCTAAGGGGTTGAAATTGAAATGGAAGATACTCTTTGCCCATAGGGGCTCACTAAGAATGGCTTTTGTAAAGCATCTTTAGGACTTCGCCCCACGGGACTTCAAAATTACTTTTGGGGCCTACGGGTTGAATTTTGGCATGGTCGTTCCTCTTTGCTCATAAATGTTCACTAAGAAACACTCTCACAAAAATCACTTCAGGGCTTCACCCCACAAGTCTTAGAAATTTCAATATAATGTTACAATTATGGCCAATTACAATACGAATTGAAAGAAACGACGGTTCTATAAACCATAGGGCCTACGGGGTTGAAATTTGGAATAATCTCTTTGGTCATAGGTGCTCAATAAAAAGTGGTTTCCACATTGCCTTCAGGGGTCTGTCCCAAATAATTTTAAAATTACTATAGAGCCTACAGGGTTAATTTTTGGCATAGATGGTCATCTTTGCTCATAGGTATTCACTAAGATACTAGGTACTGGAGGGGGAAAAAAAATACTCGAAGGACCTGAGGTAAACTTTTAAAAGGAAATTAAGAGCGATTGAACCTCGAAAAGAGCGATGAGATGAAGGTATATTCAAAACAAGAGTAAGGAATGTTATAAACAATGACATGTGAGTAAAAATATAAATATTGAAAAGATATGATAATGAAAGTAAATTATTAAAATAATTAAGTGTGATTTGCTTCGAGTATTACTGTATATAAATTTAACAAATACGGTTTTGGAAATATAGTTTTTCAAGTCCTTTAGGGCTCCACCCCACTGGTCTTAAAAATTACTATATGGCCTAGGGGGTTAGAAATTGACACGGACGTTGCTCTTTACTCATGCATGGGCATTCACTAGGAAACGATTTTGCAAATTTACTTTAGGGCTCCACCCTACAGAACCTTTAAGTTACCATAGATCCTACTGAGTTAAAATTTGACGTGGACATTCCTGTTTACTCAAAGGTACTAAGGAACTCTTTTGGAAAAATAGTTTTTGAAGTCCTTTAGGGCTCCACCCACTGGACTTAAAAATTACTCCATGACCTGGGGGTTAATAGTTGACATGGATGTTCCTCTTTGCTCATAGGAAGTCACCCAGAAACGGTTTTGGAAATATAGATTTTGAAACCCTTTAGGGCTCCTTTTCACTGGATTAAAAAATTACTCTATGGCCTACAGGGATAATATTTGACATGATCGTTCCTCTTTGCTAATAGGTGCCCCCCGCTCAAACTATTTCAATGTATTAATCGTAATGTTAATACATTAATAACAATAATACATTAATATATTAATACATTAATCGTAATCGTAATCCTTAAGGAAGAAGATTTCGTAGGTCTTAAAAGAGATTAAAAAATAAATTCAACACGGGCGAAGCCGTGACGGGCAACAGCTAGTCTTCTTATATTTGTTGGCAAGTTTTGGCTGCCTTTACCAGTATTTTATATAAAACTAGTACATATGTTGCTCGAAATCGAGCAATTTATTTTAATACAATACAAATGTTACTGTTATCTCTAAATCATTGACGTCCGGACCAATCCAATATTGTGAATATCTGCAATCATCAAACTTCACGTATATACAGCTGATTATTAACAGATGTTTAAAACGCTTTATTCAATCCCAGTGTTATTTAAATGGGAAATTTTGAGATTTCAATGGTGGATAACGCCTTTATTTTCTGTCAGATTCTCATAATTTTTTGGCGGAAAAAACTACAGACCAAGCCCTATCCAACGACACCAAAAACTTGAAAATCGGTTGAAAATTGTAGGAGGAGTTCTCAAGACAAAAAAACCCTTAGCGTATTAAATAAGTATAGATGATGCATAATAGCAATTTGTGAAAAATGAATAGTTTTACTTAAAGACATTGTAATTAAAATTATTCCTAACAAAGATCGAGGGAGATTGTTAAAAAAAACTCAGATGAAATATTTACAAAGAATGTTGTTTATAAAGAAACACACCGTAAACAAATATGTTACATTTGACTTTTTTTCTATCTTGCGGTATTAGAAAATTAATATTTTAAACAAAATCTTTCTTGAAAATTAACTTTAAGGTATTGTCGTATGTAAAGAAGTTAATATTTCTTTAAGATTTTCTTTAACATTTTCTATGAAGGTATGTAGCATTTTTCTAAAAATCATTGTATTTAACCACATTGGGCTCTGTTGCTAGTTAATAATAATAATATAAAAATAGAATGTAAATATAGCTTAAATACTGAAAAAGTCGAATAAAAACTGAGATATTTATAAAATGGCTATTATCAATTTGTATAGTAGGTAGAACTATTTAAAGCTTAACTATGTTTGTATACAGTTTTTACAGTCTTGTAAACAATAAATAACTTCTAAGAAGCTTCCACCCTTAACTTATTCCATTTAACAAATTATCCACACAAGACTGAACTCAATTTTCTCTGTCGTTTTCCATTTGCTATCAAAGAATAACACCATATAAAAGGACTATCTTTCTTAAAAAGTTCTCATTCTTTGAAAATCTTTTCCTTGGAAGGTCGAGGTAAGTCGATTTAAATTTAGATGTATATTTAATTTTGCATCTATTTTATACCACTCAGTTTCAACTAGCTTACTTCAGAATACTTCTAGTAAAGGAAAGGGGATCTATTACTCAGAAAATGTCTTCCCAGTATTAATTGAATTTCCATTTTAATTAACAACTGGGTTTTAATGAAGAAGGATATTCATAGAATTATGAATTACTCAGTTAGCATGATTTTAACTATAAATTTGCTATTGTGTTACAGTATTTTAAATTATCTTCTATCTAATATATTCTGTAAGCTTCTGCAGAAATAGCATTCATAACTTGTGACTCCAATAATTGAAATATAATATCCTTATAGCCTTCCTTGGTGATATGTGTTACAAAATAACACAATTATAATAATTTACCTATATAAGTTAACAAACAAAATAAATAGACAATAAATATTATTTCTATATTAAATTAAATTCAAATCAATTTATTGCCAATACAACACGTTTTGGTAGCAATGTAAAAATCACATATAATTTTGTCTAAATATAAATCATAAAATAATAAAAGTATATAAAAACAATTAAAAATAAACATAATAAACCTTTGAATATTACTTTGAATCACATTGAAGGAAAGGAAAGGTAACAAACTGTTGCCATAAAATTATTTAGGAGTTTTCATTTCATTTAGGAGGTTGCATTTAATCAAATCATTTCTCTTTGTGGCAAATCTTGAAAATACATGTCAATTTAAGTTTTATTGTGAATGTTATATGTTAAGACCAATTAATAATTAGTTACCAGTAGTTTTGCATTGCATGACTTTTCAGGGCAATGCAAAAAAAAAGTAAATAAATAAATAAAGAGGAGAGAGGTGTGTAATGCTAACTGGTGTGACATATTTGGAGTCATCATGAGCACTTTTGACAATTAGCTTGAACACTAAACCATTGATGTTGCAAGATTATAGTTTGCAGCTCCCGACATTACCAGCACGTCCATGTTTCCAGGAACATTTTAAAGTGTGATTTTTACATAGGTTTTTACCAGTTTTTTTACACTTTAGATAGTTTAAAGATAAATTTGTAAATATTATTCACAAAAAAGTTAAGTCTGAATTTACAGTCAAGGAATTTGCCCACTGAAAATAGATTAATAACATTTTTATGGGAAGTTACCCTCTTGTGTCATTTCTTATTTTTGCTTATTGGTCAGTGGTTCTTAGTGATTTCAGAGCTACATTCTGGTTATAGTATAGTGGGTATTTCATGTCTTCACTAGCCTCATTAGGTCATCTCATTTTAGGAGATTGAAAATGTGAAAATATGATACTTAGGGTCTTTTGAAAACAACTACATTTTCCTCAATTTAAAAACTTTTTCCTGACACAATTTATTTTAAACAATATATTAGATAACAGGGCTATGAATTAAAAATTTAATTTATCTATAAGAGAACATTCTTTTAACAATTTTAAAAATGTTGTCTGAAACAGGGGAGTATAAAATATTACAAATGGGTAATTCATTTATTCATGCTTACTAGATAAGTTTGAAGTTTTTATATGACTAAAGCCAGTATACGGGGTGCTTCAGAACTCCCTACTGTACCAATATTTTAGGGCATTGTTCCTGGGTTAGAATAGTATCTACAAAATATGATATTTAAATTGTCCAGAAGTCTTTAGTTACTCACTCAGCCGCCATTTTATTTTTTTCACATAGTAATTTTTATTTCTCTGACGGATAATTCTATTCAGTTCATATTTGGTATGAATAATTATCATACCAATGTACATTTTCGTGAAAAAATTAATTTTTTTCTGTTGAAATAGCCTTAATTTGCATTAATTATAAATTAAAATCAATGTTTTTATGGAGAAAAATCGCAATAACTCCGTCATTTGTTGTTAGATTCTTACAAACTTGGTACCATTAGATCAATATAATTTAATTTGAAAACTTTTTTATTTCTTGTAAAGTTTTTATAAAATTTACCGATTTTGAGATATTTGAGTTTGAAGTTTTAAAATGACCGCCATTTTTAAAATATACAGTGAAAAAATAAATTTTTTCTTGAAAATGTACATTGGTATGATAAAGATTCATACGAAATATGATCCGAATACAACCATCCGTTACAGAAATAAAAATTATTATGTGAAAAAAACAAAATGGCGGCTGTGAGAGGAACTAAAGACTTACTCACAATTTAAATATCATATTAAGATATGTTTCTAGCCCAATAACAATGCCCTAAAGTATTGGTAGGGAGTTCTGAAACACCCTTTATATGAGATGAATTGGCTTATCCTATTTTCATTTTTCTTATCAGGCAGATGTTTACTATTTACACATAATTTTTTACTTTGGTTGGAGTTGCTCAATAATCTTCTTTTATGACTATAACAAGTATTTTAATATTACTCGTACCGGCACTGAGAGGTGATTGAGTTTAGAGTCAACGATCTCATCCAACTAGAAGTAAGTGAGAAAAGCAAATAATTTAACCCTAAAATGAGCGAAACAAACCATAATATTATCCTAACAATTTTCATCATATTTCACTTAACTTTTTGTGGCAAACAACTAGTATTTAGCTAAAAGTGTGACACTGCCTAAAGCAAAATACACAAAAATTGTCCAAAGAAATTTTATATGTTGTTGTCAAATTTCTATTCAAAACCCTGTAACCTATAGCGTTAGGCAAATGATAACAATGCAGCAAGGCAAGACAGGATGAGGAGATTCAGCTGTTACAATGTGCTGCGGACTATTTTTTAGTGTATTTTACAATAGTTGAGTTCAATTAAAACAATATCTAGAATTTTCAACTACTAACCAAAATAGAAAACATAAGCTACTCATTTCAGTTTTCAAAAAATCTTTATCACTGCTTCAAAATTAAAATATTTTCATTAATTTACACACGAGAGTACACTTTATAAATGTAAAATGAGCAAAGAAAATAGGTTATTCCCGCTACTGCAAGGCAAAATTACATAACATTAACTTTCTGTGCATTTGTGATGCACGGAAAGTAACCGTTTTGGGATTTTGAGGTGCAGACCGATCAGTTGTTGCATTCGGCCGATCAGCTGTTGTATAACGCTGAGTTTCTGTGCGTATATGTACCTCGACATAAGCACGGAAACTCTAGCGTTATGAGTCCGGGTTTTTCCTTGATACTAAGTTGAATAAAAAAAATATTCATGTTGTTTACAAGTTTTTTGTTATCGTAATGAAAAATAATGTTTAATACTCGTCTCAAAAGTGGTCACACTCGGCTCCGACTCGCACGTAAATGCAATCTCTCCCCGCAATAAGTCACTTTCGAGACTAGTAATGAAACCTAACATTGAGGGCTGCTTTCCCTTCAATTTTACTTCAATAACAAAAGATAAAGCCAGAAAAACATTAAAATTTTTTCTGGTTTAGTCTATTTTATATTTCTTATGTGTAAAAATAGAGTTTGGGCAGCAACCATAAAGTAATTTTTTACTTGAACAGATCTTAATAAAACCAGTTAATTGTGAGGAGCGACAATAAAGTTTTGCAAAGTGTTAATAAACTATGTACATTTTTTCCTGTGCCTCGACTGCCAAGAGATGGTATTTTGGATTTGAATTCAATAGACTTGGTCAATGTTTCTGAAATGGCCACTGCTATTGTACTGCACCTAAAAATTTTGAATTTTCTAAAGTGCAAACCTTCAGAAAAAGTGACAAATAACCATTCCAGTTAAAGAGTTTCAAATTATTTAAAAACTCTTTTGTCTCTTTTAGATGAGAACGTTTCTGCTGTTCGCCTCCTTGCTCGCTCTCTCATATGCAGACGATGACATTTTTGGCATAGACAAGAAGAGTGGCCGTAAACATTATTGCGGCAAGGAGCTCAGGCGGAACCTCATGTTCCTCTGTGACAGCATTTACAAGCGCAACTCTCCCGGTAAGAAACCTTATAATGTTTTGTCTCTCAATTTGTGAGAGGGTTTCGTAAATATTTTATTTACTTTTAAAATCTACTTTAGGACTCTTGAAATTTCAAAGTAATTTATTTGTATGAAAAAGAGAACTATAAATGTTGATCTTCAACTGATCTGTGATGGTTCTTGAAACTTTATTTCATTTTATTGCTGTATAAATAGATTTGAACCTACCTTTCATCGAGTTCATATTTGATTTATTAGTTTTCAAAAATCTTGTTAGGACTACTCTGTATTATTTATTTGAATTTGTTAGTTGTTATAATAATTCAGTATTTATTTTTTTGGTTTAATCATTATTCAACCAAGCCATATTCAATGTCGTGTATGCTACCTAAAACACTCCTGCGACGAAAAAAGTATGTGCAGCCCAAAGAAAATTTCACTGAGCTGTTGATGTACAATTTAAAAATCCTGAAGTTAAAATATTCCTTTGGACACCTATGATTCCAAAGTAAAAGCGAAATTCCCTAGTTTAATTCCAAGATTGATTGTGCCTTTTCTATTGCACAAACTATTTAACTATAAACAAGGAGTTCCATTCTACTAATATATTTTACTCAGTTGCACACTTAAAGTTCTCCTTTCTTGTAAACAGATGGCAGTTCAATGCATGAAGACTGGGTAATGAACATCATCGGGATGGAAGATCCGCAGACGATTTACCCGTTTCGCTCGAGAGCTAAGGCGTTTGCCGTGATCCCCGAGTATTTCCGTCGACAGACACGAGGCGTAGCTGACGAATGCTGCTCCAAGCCATGCACGATAGATGAACTGTCCAGTTACTGCGGCCAACGCCCCTCGTAACCTTCTTCCAAGCGTCTTTCTACCTTTGTTATGATGCATTAGACAGGCCTTCAGTTAACATAGTATAGATATTTTTTGTTGGTCATATGAAAAGCTGTAGGTTAAAAAAATTCAGGGAATTTTTATAATAATGTTCAGGCAAGCATAGTTAAGAATATTTATATATAACAAGAAATAAATTTGATATTTTAAACATCATCATGTATTTAGATTGAACAAATCTTGAATTTCCTTCTAATACTTTATTTATTTAAGATAATGTTGAGAAAGTGAAAAAGGCAAAACCCTAAAAAGGAGACTTTTAGTGTAACAGATAGGTCGCAGCCTCATTAATACCACCCATGTCTGTGAACATAAACTGGCATCCCAAGCGGTCTTAAGACCTCTTGTAAGTGAGGTCTTAAAAAGGTGATATCATAACTGCTGTAACTACTGCAGTTATGGTATCACTTTTTAATTAAAAATAGCTAGCACATTTTATTTATAGTTTAGAAATGTTAAAATAGTTAAAATCATTGAATAGAAGATAGCCAGCATATCCAGTTTGAATCCCCACACAGTTTAGTCAGACCATCACAATAAACTTTTAGTTTCTTTGTTCGAAAGCTCTGCTAGACTGCTGACTTTCAATAATCAGCCTATGCTGTTGCACAAAGGCATTCCTGAAAAACACTTTGACAAATAGAAGATAAAATTGTCTGTTTAGTTGATAAACATGATCCATAGGATATCTGTTTCATAAAAAGCCCAAGTGCAAACAGTAAAGTTCATAACAATAAGAAATAGTTTTTTACAAAACAATGGAGAGGAAAATGCATTATATAATGACAATATTTTTTAAAATTTAATCACATCTATGTTATTTATTTAATACGCTAAGGTTTTTTGTTAAGAGAACTTCTTCTACAATTAATTTTCAAACGATATCCAAGTTTCTGGTGCCGTTGGAAAAAGCTTGATCTGTAGTTCTTTCCGCCAAAAAATGATGAATATCTGACTTAAAATAAGGGCACCATCCATTAATAAAATTTGAAATTTTCCCATTAGAATAACATTATAAGTGTATTTTTGGTGATTAGGTACTGATAGTCACAATATTAGATTGGTAAGGTGTTATTGAGTTAAAACTAAATGTAACAATTTTAGCAATTACATGGGATAGTCCACATTAAATTGCTCGATTCCAAGGTACACGTTTACTTGTAACTCCTAAATACTGTTATGAGGGTTATTTTACATATCAAAGGAGGACTTTAACCCTCCGAGCATTATTCATCGATTTTTCGGCCCAGCTTTTCGGCCTCCGAGCGTTTGCATCGAAATTTCGATAATTAAAAAATGAGGTGTAACTTTATAGTCAATGACAGAAACGTGAACGCGACCACTGTTTTCGCAAGATTCCAAGCTACGTGAACACACCCATTTCAAATGGCTGAACGTGATTGGTTGTTTGTAATATGCAATGAAACAAATGGAAAAAAAACTGTTACCATCTGCTAACTTTGTAAACAATGAAATACGTATTTTACCAATTGTTTTAAGGTTATAAATGATTAAAATTGTTACTAATACTGTTAATTTACATTATTGAAATAAATTAATATGTTTTATCGAGTTTATAACCATTATTATGAGTAGGAATTAGTGTAATATTCCTAGTTTGATTTTACATGTGTTCTTATGGGATTAGGGTAAGTACCATAGAACATATTTGGTTTTATTCAACATACATTTTTTTCAAATGCTTCTAGCCTATATAAATTATATATTTTCTTGAACAGCATAAAATTCTAAACAAAATGTTTATCTTGGAATTTTGATCATGTGTTTAAAAAAAATTATTTTAGGGGAGAGCAAAGTTACATAAAATATTTTTTGTATTTTTTTAATTTTTAACCTTTAACCTAATTTTGGTAACAATAAGTAAGGGTAATAATTTTTGTATTTTTAGATAGTCCATTTTATCTACTTTCATATAATATATACATTCATAGTGCTAGGTCATAAAATATATTTTTTATTAATTTTTATTTGAAAGTATGCAAAACCTCAAAAAAATGAGTAACGCTCCAGGGGTGCTATATTGAACGCTCGGAGGGTTAAAATCTTGCTATTTGCATATTAACCAAAACTATTATAATCCAACTATATCAACTATTCAATGCAACATAGGATAAAATGTTATCACATACCACTATGATTCAACAATGATGATTATTAATATGTTTTGGATAGTAGAAGGTGAAAACACCGTATACTTGGCTCAGTTGTTTTGTTTTGTGTTCTGAGAGGTGAAACACTTGATGTATCTGTAGACAAAAACTCTTCAAATCATTCACTTTTTGGTCCTAGCAGTGGTTGACACTTTTTTGGCATTGACAATTTTAAATGAAAATGTTAAGGATTTAAAAACAAAAAAGGTGATGTGACTTGGTAAAGATTTAAACCTGACCAATCCAATATTCAGTATCAGTATCTCCCAACCAAAACTATACTTATTTACAGCTGTACATTAACTTATGTTTAAGATGCTCAACCCAATCCCAATGTTATTCTAATAGGATAAATTCCAATTTAAAAATTATAGATAGCACTTTTTATTTTAAATCCGATTCTCTACAATTTTTGAGAGAAACAACTTCAGACCTAGCCCTACAAAAAAAAAAAAAAAAAAAAAAACTTGGAGATCAGTTGGAAATTGTAGGAGTTCATATTACAAAAAAAGCCTTAATGTATTAAATCTTCTATCTATATCTATAAAAGGCAAAGCCACTCACTCACTCACTGACTCACTCATCACTAATTCTCCAACTTCCCGACTAGCTAGAGTGCTGAAATTTGGTATACTCATTCTTTAGGCTCAAAACAGGAAAGTCTGACTATTTTCATATTAATATTTACAAAGAGCTACGCCCTAGACGTCCTCAAAGTTACCATGTTATTCTTATGGAAGCAACAATTTTGTATTCTAACATATGATTATGGAAATTGAATTAGGTTTGTTTACATCTGCCACATGATGATTCATGCAAGAAAATGCTTATAAGCATAGAAGTAACCAGGTGTGAGATATGATGTTTTATTTATGTTTGACATTGTCAAGATTATAGTGATGTACTATTACTTTTAGTCTGGTGTACTTTGTATTTTATTACTATATACTTTTTTACTGTTCATAGGTACTAACAAACTGTTTTGCAAATATAGTTTTTAAAGCACTTAAGGGCTGCGCCACACTGGATTTCAAAATTACTTTAGGGCATTCGCGGGGTTGAAATTTTTGACATGGATGTTCCTCTTTGCTCATGAGTGCTCACTAAGAAGCTGTTTTACCATTATAGTTTTCGAATCTAAGAAAAGTTTTGCAAATATAGTTTTGAAGCCATTTAGGTCTGCACCCCACTAGACTTTCAAATTACTCTAGGGCCCACGGGGTTGAAATATGATGGTGGATTCCCTTTGCTCATGGGTACTCACTAAGAAAAGGGTTTGCAAATATAGTTTTTAAAGCACTTTAGGGCTCTACCCCACTGGATTTCAAAATTACATTAAGGCCTTCACGGGGTTGAAATTTGACATGGACATTCCTCTTTGCTCATGGGTGCTTACTAAGAAACGGTTTAGCAATTAGTTTTCGAAGTTCTTTAGGGCTCTGCCCAATAGGACTTCAAAAACATTTTAGGGCCTCCGGGGTTTAAATTTGACATGGACGTTCCCCTTAGCTTAAGAATTTCAAAAAAGTGTACATTTTGAAATTCTTTAGAGCTCCGTCCCACAAGTCTTGAAAATTACTCTGTTCCCGCGGGGTTGAAAGTTGACATGGACGTTTCTCTTTGCTCATTGTTGCTCACTAAGAAACAATTTAGCAAATTTACTTTAGGGCTCCACCCCAAAGAACATCAAAATTACTATATATGCTAAGGGATTAAAATCTAACGTGGATGCTCCGTTTTGCAAATAGGTGCTCACTTAGAAAAAAGGCTTTGCAAATATAGTTTTCGAAGTTCTTTTCCGCCCCATAGGACTTCAAAATTATTCCAGGGGCTTCCCCCCACAAATCCTCAAAATTACCATAAATCCTACGGTGTTGAAATTTAACGTTTATGTTCCGTTTTGCTAATAGGTGTTTACTAAGAAACAGTTTTAGAAATATAGTTTTTTTATGTTCTTTAGGGCTCCGCCCTACATGATTTTAAAATGACTCTAGGGCCTACGGGGTTGAAATTTGACATGGTTGTTCTTTTTTGCTCAATGGTTCTCATTAATAAAATGTTTTGCAAAATTCCGTCATTCTTAAGGAAAAAGATTTTGTTGCTCTTTTAAATATTTTATTACCTAAAAATAAATTCAGTCACGGGCGAAGCCGTGACGGGAAACAGCTAGTAAGTATATATATGCAGATGGGATTTGCAAATGATGAAGTCAGTCAACATGATGCATTCAGTAAAATTTATTTACTTTTAAAGTATATTACAAATTTTATTGATTTATAAATATTGATTTATAGCATATACGATTTATAGCAAAATAATCCTTTGAAATATATTATATTTGTTTTATTACTCATAATCCTCACAGTTACAATGAGATTAAACATTAACGAGATCACAACACTAATAGGAACTGTTAGATAATAAACTGTTACATCATAACAGCTATAAGTATACAATAATATTACAGGTACTGCATTTACTTATTTTTAACTTCATGCACATAAATATTTGTACCACTAACAACAAAATATTGCCTAATTTAACTGATAATTACATGTTTTAAAAACATACTCTATATATAAATAAGTTTTAAGGTTTATATAAATAAGTTATTCTACATATCACAGTACAGTAACAGATTTTCTTTTACCACACGACGGCCGGACGGTCGCCCCAGAGTCAACCCCTTGTGAACCCCGCCCTCAGTACTGCAGCAGAGCGGCCCGACGGGATTATGAGAAAGTGGCGGCCGTCATGGTCAGAGAAGGGCTGCAGGTCGGAAGGAGAGGGCAGCGTGGGATCGGCGGCGAGAGGGCGGTAGCCCTGGAGGCCTGAAATGAAAAAAGTTTATTCCAACTTTTAAAAAAATAACAAAGGAAGTTTCCTGAAATAAAGATATCCTACAGTATTACTATGTTGTATGTTCCAATGATATTTTTTGCAATCTAACGCGGTCCCATCACTAGTGAACGCTTTCTGTGGTCTGACCGCCATTGAGTGCTAAGATTCTCCACTGTTCGGGTACAAGACACAATATGATGCTTTTGCTTTATTTATCAACTTCACCTACTCCGAAAATTCGCTTAACAGAACAGTTTCCGGCCCTAATTAGTAGTGCTCTACTGTATTAATTAATCTAAATCAAGGAACAGGCCTAATACCTCTGTGTGCCGTATTATTTGATTTAGCACAATAATTGAAACTAGTTATTTCCAGTTAATAATATTATTAATATTAACCAAGGCAATTAGAATTAAAATGCCTTAATATTAACTACATTTTAATATCATTAAATTAAGACAGCTGTTTGTTTCCATAAAATGAATCATAATATGTTAGGTAAACTTGCTAAATTTTGTCTCATATTTAAAATACATGGAAACTTTAATGTCCAGTGGGGCAAAGCACATTGAACTGAGGGTGAAAAAGATTATTCCTTGACTTCTACAGAGAATTCCCTTTAATTTGACACCTCAATCATCAAAATTGGTCCATAAATAAAAGAGTCTTGCTGCTCACAAGAAATTCCGTACGGAATTAGTAAGGTGGACTAGAGATTACCTCATGGTAGAAATTCAACCAAAATATCAGTTGATCTGGACCCGATTATTAGTTTAAAAAATATTTTATAACTGAAACATCTGTTCTTCTCGATTTGTTGGCATTTGTTTTTAAAACAGCTGTCTAATGATTAAATCTTTCATAAGATTAACATTGGAACTTTAAAAGCCTGTAGGGCGTTGATCTGGACCCGATTATTAGTTTAAAAAATATTTTATAGCTGAAACATCTGTTCTTCCTGATTTGTTGGCATTTGTTTTTAAAACAGCTGTCTAATGATTAAATCTTTCATAAGATTAACATTGGAACTTTAAAAGCCTGTAGGGCGTAGCCCCATGGGCCAATGTAAATTTAAATGTGATTCTGCTCATCTACAGGACAATACCTTTCTAACGATCTGCGCGGTTTTCTCATACGATCATCACAAGCTGAGAAAGAAAAGGGAAAAGAAACATGCTTGCCTATTAATATATAGATTAGGCAGTTTTTTAAAGGAAACGAAATAAAGGAGTGTAGAAAATAACAATCAAACTTTAATTTACTTAGGATGAGAAAAACACATAAAGAGGGTAGAGGTAGCACTTTGAGTCCATGCTTGAGTCTTCTTGCGGGTATTGTTGTAAAAAATATATATAATGTGTATTAATATTAATCATTGCTTGCTGTTACTTAAATGACCACATTAATTTGTTTCGATGTTAATATGTGTACTACATGAAAAAGGTTTTTGTATTGAAACTTGAAAGTTTAATTATTGAACTAGTATTATTGAAAGAGTTCATGTAAAAAATATGTATCATTTCTCTAATTGTGTGAACTGAATACATAATTGTTTAGGAAAATCACAACCAGTGAAAGATTTGTTTTGACAACAGCTCAGGCAATACTAACACGAACATTTGACAGTGACATAACGGAGTAAGATAGACGGGAGGGTCATGGATATTTTTTAAATGCTGGTCTGAAAGGTGTACCTCGGTAGATGTAGACCCGCAGCGGCGCGGCGGGAACAACCGAGGCCACGTACAGCAGGGACTCCGCGGTGGGGAGGCTGCTAAACACAACCTGGCTGGGGGCAACCGCTGGCAGGCTCTGGCGTACGAGCAACCGGGAGGTGTCCTCGTCAAACCTGTGGTGGGATGGCAACACATCAACAATAGTGAATATTAACCCATGTCATGTCTCTTTGTCACTAAGAAATAACCATTAAGAGTCATCTTCACCTTAGGGCTAGTAGTGCAGTAGGCTACCGCCAGCTTTTTGGCAAAACATGACATCTTGTTCCCTTGTTTTAGATGCCGTTTTTCAACTGATTACCATAAAACTTTGTAATCATTTAGCTCTAATACCTTGAAGGTTTGAAAATGTAAAAATATAATTCTCAGTGACATTAAAAGGTTGGCCTGGCTCAATTTTTCTTACTTTTAAGAATCCCTTTTACTATTACAATTTATTTTCATTGAAATATTATCGGCTATGAGGGCCTTGGATCCAACAATGATCTACAAAGAAACATAATTTAGCTATAAATATAGAAAGAAGATGTATGAAACAGAAATACAGAGGCATGTTTATAGTGGTTTTACAGGGGTGTAGAAGACTCACAATAGCCCGAAAAGCCCCGAAAATAACCAATAACAAATGGATACAGTTTAATACTTTGTGGACTTATTATTATTTAAGGTGTAATTATTTCCTATAACCGAGAGCAGCAGTTTAGTGCTGCACTCTCACTAATAATGGCCTAACTGTCCCCACAATTCATAACCCTAATGTTTGTGTAAAGACTGCCGAACGTTATAGCTCAGATGGCTGTCTTAGACCTTGGCCAGGATGTCTACGACGGCGTGGGTTCAATTCCCACTTCATGTCCAAACCTGACCTGGTGGTGCAACTCTTAAAAGGGTTAGCCGATCTGTCACAATGTAGATAGGAGGGCCCACATAAAATAAATGGTGGCAGGCTAGTGTGGAAGTTGACAAGATTGTTTGATTCATTGAGTGATACACCTTGGTCGACATAAGTTTTTTTTCCATCTCCAATAAGAGGTGCCAGTATTTAGTTTAAAAAATGCCAAAAACCCATTTTTAACTTTTTTGAAACCCCATTAACATTGTTTTATAATTCTGGTTTGTGAACTCGATCAAATAAATGATGCCTTACACCCATGTACCAAATTTGATCAAAATAGGTTTTATTCAAAAGTTATTGTGTCCATGCACATACACACACACAAACATATTCATATATATGTATACAAATAGGTTTTTTTGAACAAACGGTTTTTTTGGCTTCTGGATACCTCAAAACGAAAAAGTAACATGGTCCCGGGCTCAGGCCTTACCATGCTACTACTGCATTAGCGTATCCCCTATTGGAAAATTCGCTAGTAATCCACGGTTATTCCCTTTCATTAAAGATAAGTAAGATATTTTTAAAGGTTAGGTAGTTGAGGTAGGTATTGACTAATGTGGGAAAACGCCAGTAGGAATTTCCTCTCACCTGTAAATATCGACAGTCTCGGGGCGGGAGTGCCCCACAATGTGCAGGTTGGCCACGGCGATGTGAGGTCCATGTGTTGTGGTGGCAGCAATGCTGACCGGGTTAAACTGTGGCGACTGCAGCACCAGAGAGATCCTCCGCGCGGACACCCGCCACAGGAACAGGGAGCCCTGCGGCCGACCTTGGACGCCCACCACGTATGGGCCGCGGTCTGTCGTGAACAGCGCAGCCTGGCGAGGATAATGGTGTTAACATGAATAGTAACTGGAATCCGAGTACTTTCTCAGTAAACTTATTCAATTTTTTTGTAGTAATAGCCTCATTTACATGCTAAACTATCCAGTCCAAAAAGACTTGTTATTTTTTATGTGAGCACTTTTGCTACGCTCACTAGCCTTGCTTCGCTTCACTCGATGAAAAGATGTCCTGGAACAACCTCATGGACAATCTCTGCTCTAAGCTAAGCTCGAGCTTATTTGCTCTCAAAAACACAAAAACAACAAACACTCCACAAGCCACCAGAACAGCTTATCAATCCATATCGAAATCCATCTTCGATATGAAATCACAGTATAGGGTGGTTCTTAAAAGGGCAACCTCCATAGAGAGCTAGTTTAGCATAAAAAAAAACGTAAGAATCGTGGCTGGTTTGGCCCCAAGAGAATCAAGAATCAAGAATCAAGAGTTTATTACAACAATTAACAAGATATACACAGCTTGTATAGTTGACGTCAAAGTAGGCAATTGAAGTATCAATCTTCAATAAAATATAAAAGCTGACCATTAGGCCTCGTCCAAAATTGCCAAGAACATATACAACAAGATAAAAATAACATATAACATAAAATACATAACATATATCTTTAAAAATTTATGCTGATAACAGGATAGTTAAAAAATTCTTCTAGGCTATAACAAGGATTATCAACTAACCAATTATAGAGACTAGATTTAAAAGACTTAATACTTACAAAATGAGCTTTAAGAGGCAACTTATTAAACATTCTCAGACCAACATAAGAGTATGATTTCTGTGTTTTAGTGAGCCTGACATGAGGTAAATCAATCAAATTCCTGTATCTTGTCAAGTGAGAATGCGTTTCCCCTCTTAAGGTGGCAGAGCTGAGATTATTTTTTACATACACTAAGCAAGTAAAAATATACAAGTTAAAAACAGTAAGACAAAGAGACAGTTGTAAAAACATATTTAAAAACCTTAAACTCCTAACAGTGACATCTATCTATGTTTTGGGAAATGTTACTGTGTGTTACTGCCTGACCCAAGACCTCCTTAAACTAGAGAATGTTTATGGACAGTTTACCTGAAATAGGGGTAACTACTAGCTGACTCTACAGAGGACAAATATGTAGGTGAATTACTTTTAGAAAGGTTGTTCAATTTCTAAAAAAATCTTCACAGAGAGCTATAAAAAAATCAAAAAATACACACTTTAAAACTAAACTTTACACACATAATAAAAATGAGTAAATGGGGACAAAATTTAACTAAATCAGTTTTATACATTTTTATAAGCCTTTGTACATTTAAAAATAAAAAAATAAAAAAACATTTTTAAAGTTGGTATTGAAAAGTAACTTTAAGAACAAATTATCAATACATATTCTTAGCACACCTTAGTTATGTTCTTGCAGGAGAATGATCTGATTTTTATTCTGTTCTCCACTTGGCAGTAGACGGTACACCGTTCGGCCACCACGACAAAGCAAGTCATCGCATTGTAGTCCAGGTAGGATAGCAGCGTGGATCCTGGCTTGCCTCCTCGAACCATCGTCTGGGTCAGCCGACCGTCCCTCAGTCTGAACAGATCTCCATGTCCCTCTGTAAATATATATATGATTAATATGAAAATTTTAATGTACACTAGAGCTTTTACTAAAAAAGAATCATGAAACGGTTTCCTCAGTAATTTTAGTTTATTACTCTTTTGACCTTACAAATTATGAAAAAATATAGTATTTTTTAAGAAAATTTTGTTGAATTTGTAGAAAATCTAAAATTATTCTTTTTTAAATACAAATTTTTACAGTTGAGAACAGTGGAAAAGTACTGAAATAGTCAAGCAGCTGATAGCAAATAGTTAAATAGCCAATACAGTAGCTATGTCACTACTTAACTTAATTCCATCTAACTTTCCAAAAACCATACAGGATAGGATTCAATCTCTTGACTGCAGTACTACCTCATGATTTAAGTATAGCTCCTGATAAACTTTATTCATAAAAGTTACAAATTAAGTATAAACAAAACAATGGCAAAGTCATTTATAAAGATATAAACAAAAATTAAGTTATTAATAATTTATTAAGTATTAGAATCAGGAAAGGCAATATTTCATTTCAGATAGTTCACAATGAAACAACAGGAAGTGATTGTTAAGCACTTCCTGTTGACTCAACAAGAGGTCAGTCAGTTCAATAAACGGCAATTCTGCAACCATGCAGAGTTGCTAAAACAATTGCTGATCCCCCACCTCAGCCTATCACAAAGAAAGCAGAACAAAAGTTTACAAAATTTTGAATATGATTGGCCAGTAGGCGGGGACAAGGAAATTGGGGGGAAAAGATTCGAGCAAGAAGAAGGGGGGAAAAGGAGGTTGAGAGTGGAACATGACGGCGACTGATTAGGAGGTAGTTGGGGAACCAGGAGATTTAGAGGTTCTGGACAAGTCAATAACTTCCAGACTTCAGTCACAGGCCCCAACCATCCACCCATCGTCACCTGCTAGACACCCTCACACACCCCGGGAGTACGTGGTCCAACACAACCGAGCAATGACCGTCTAAAGGACTCCAAGGACCCTGCCCAAGGAACACCAAGGAGCCTGCCCAAGGACTGCCCGAGGACCCTGCCCAAGGAACCCCGAGGAGCCTGACCAAGGAGCCTGCCCAAAGGACTGCCCAAGGAACCTGCCCAAGGAACACCAAGGAGCCTGCCCAAGGACTGCCCGAGGACCCTGCCCAAGGAACCCCGAGGAGCCTGACCAAGGAGCCTGCCCAAAGGACTGCCCGAGGACCCTGCCCAAGGACCCGACGTCGCAGCCACCCTCAGCCACTCCGGACGACTTAGGTCCCCGACAACGGTATGTCACGACCACCTTCAAAGTTAGGGGCGATGAGGCCAAAAATGATTAGGAGGATTTAGTGCAGAATAATTCCAAAGTACTAAATAAAATTCAAAGAAAAGAACAGGAGAAGTAAATTTTATAGTAAATTTTAAAGAAACAAATTATTGATAGAATAACAAAATTAATAATAATAGTAAAAATAAATAGACCTTGTGTTAAAAATTAATTCAAGTTGATAAATATGTTCAACATAGTCCACATGGGCTCATTGTAAATAATCTTGTAAATAATTGTTAATCTTGCAAACTAATTAATTTTGTCGTCAATATTCTCGTAGCATTCATTCTTGTATTGTCATTTTGCATATTAAATTTATTTGTTTATTATATTTAATACATGTAAGTGAATTAAAGGACAGTGATTCACCAAAGACTTGCCCTCGTGACAAGTAGTGATTAAGTGAATTTACTTACTGAATTTAATTGTGAAGAAGAAGGACTTGGGGCCAGAGGCCATGTCTACCTTAATATAACATATATAATATAGAATACCTCTTATTTAAAGTAAGAGCACTGTTGCATACCATGTACAAAATAGTTGAGAAGATTAGGGACCGGAGGCCTCCTTATTAGAATGCTTAGTAGTTGTAGCTAGCAATAAATCATTATTTGTTCACAAATACTGTGCCTGCTCAATTTGATCCCTACCTTTCACTAGCCTAAGCGAGTAGGAAAATCTAATATATATTCAAGGGTAGAAATACTAAGAGAAAGTCTTACACATTTAAGTGAAACTACAGTTTTATACTGTGAAAAAGTAAGTGTGAAAAGTACTGGGATAGGTAAGTTTATGTTTGAGTAGAGTTATTTCTTTCACCAAAAGTAACTGGGTTTACTTTGGAATTTGAGTAGGAGAACCGAGGAAATGAAAAAAATCAAAGTGACGGTACTGAGCATTGAATTTAAAACCCCAAAATATGAGACAAAAGTAGTGCTAATCATCACTACTTCACTCATTTTAACACAAAAACTAATAATAATAAATAACCTAACGACCCTTTTTAAGCCACCACACTTTTAAATGCATATCTTAGAACCAGTGTTTACCTGATGATGTTTGGTTATTGTGGGGCAAATAACTGGTTACATATGCAGCGAGCTCTCCTCCAGGTAGAGTGATGGTCTGTACTGCCGACGGAACCACTCTCAGAAAATAATCAACACTATCTGGAAAACACATTCAAGTCATTCATGTAAGCCTCTTAATATTATCAAGTCAGATGAAGTATTTTAGGAAATTAGTCAAATATAAATTTTCGTCTTCGCATTCAGATGTTCAAACAAAATGTTTCCAACAGTCTCCAGGGACAGCTCTGGTAAGCCAAAGCAGCTTAATACTTAATTTCAAATATACAAATATACAGGTACCTGTATCTCTGCAGTTTTCGTAATGCTGCGTAATTTCAAAAATAATTTTAAAACATGAATTTGAATAAAATTTTCATGTTTTTTGTGCCAAAGATCAAATTTTTGAAATTCATGAATGGTGGTGGTTCATCAAACACCAGTTCCAAACACTCTTTATTCATAAAATTAAATGTAAAGATTAATTAGAATTAAACTTTGAATTGAATTTTAGGTTCCTTGTAGGGATGGACAGAGGTTGGATTTTCAGTTCGAGACAAAGACGGGACGGGATTTGAAATTCTCATAAAATTTTGAGACGAGATTCGAGACCTTAACAATAATTCTCATTAATACAAAGACAAAACAAAAATTATAATAGGGCCCAAATGACGACCACAATCATGACTATAAACATAGATAAAACTAATAATAAAAACTAAAAAAACAAACTTTTAAGTACGTAAAAATTTGGGATGTAAATGTAAGAATAGCGAAAATAAAATACTTTGTTTCAAAATCATGTATTTCAGTATTAAATTGCTAGTAAAATAGGCTTAGCAATTCGAAGATTATATATAGGCCTACCATTTTTTTATGTTATTCACAAAATATTTCTCATCTTTAAAAAAACTCGGAAAAATAAAAATCTCATCTCGTTTAACGAGATTGAAAATTTTTTGAAAAATTTTAGAAATTTCGAGACTTGTCCATCCCCAGTTCCTTGTATACAACTTTATTTTGATAATGAAAAGAATGAATATAGTATAGACTGTCATAGAAGGTACAAGTCCAATACCAGGTGTATGCAGAAACATGCTTTGCTGGTCGCTCCAGTGCAGCAGTGAGAGAGTGATTCCTTTGTCGGAGTTCTCCCTCACGGCACCCAGAGCACTAGTGTTGCCACTTTTGAGAGGAAGAGTGAATAAGACGTCTCCCTCAACGTCTCCCACCCTGGTCACATTTTCCAAGAAGTACGCTTTACCTGTAACAGATTTTATATACTGTAACAATCATTTCTAGAAGTATTTTCTTCTGCAAACTTTGAACAAAGAATCACATAAAAATCTGAGTCTTCGTAGTCACATAATCATTTAGCAGCGCAAGAGCAGAATCAATAATTTAACAAGTAATAAAGTGGCACAGAACTCTTCATGTGTTAACCATTTTATTACACGTTAAACCATTGATGCTACTCTTGTGCTGCTAAAAAATCCACACATAGAAAGAACAACTATATTAATTATTGCAAGCGAGCAGTATATTTAAACCTATTGAATCACATAGCAAATTAGAAATACTTTAGGATGACTACAAGGTTGGAAAAATAAAGCTAGGTTTACCATCAAGGCAGCGTAGAGCGAGATCACGGGAATGTTGGATTTGGGTCAGCTGCCCGTGGTAACTAGGCCATGGGAGAGGAGCTGAGAGTTCACTCTCAAGCCAGGTCAGGTTGTGATTCTGGTAGATCTCAGGCAACAAGACTTTCTTCGACCACAGCGGAGCGGTGAACTTCTTGTGGCTGACAATCCTAACGTCAGCACTGGCTGTTAACTGCAAAAAAAGGTCAAGTCAGGCATTGCTGGAAGGATTGTAATAGCTCACACTCCCTATTATATGTTGTTTCATACACAAGTGTCTCTACCTTAACCAATTAATTGGCTAACCAAATTTCCACTATCTGACTATGCATAGGAATTCATGTTTCTGGTGCTTTTGGAGACTTAATAAAACCTGCTTAACCTATATTATGTCTTTACTGTTGCATGATCTAATAATTTGTCTTACTCTTCAAATAAGTTGGAAGACAATTTGAAATTATAAATATTCTTGTCAATTTCACTATATTGTAAAGAAGGCGTGGCTGCATTTTTACACCAAGGTCAACCTCAAAACTACACACCTATTGTTTGATAATATTTAGATTCACAGACAATTGCAGATTTTGATGCTATATCTCAGGAAATTGTCAAATCGTCCAACTAAAAACAGTGAACAAAGAAAATTTCCATCTAGGAATGGCAGAGCCCATTAGCAGTGTTACTGATAGATTCTAATCAGTTAAGGCCACTACTATTCTTAGAAATTTCATTTGAAGCTAGCATGGTAATGTATCTATTGAACTATACATTTTAAGAAATGTGATTATATAAGTTATAATAAATAAGCCTAACCTTATAAGAAACCTATTGATAAACATCAGAAGAGAAAATGTGATGAACATTACCTGATTATCGTAAAATTCTGTAACATTTAAATTATTAAACAATCCTTCAACTTTCAGTTTATTGATCTTCAAATCAGACTCAGAAGAAAACGTCTTCTTTCCTGTAACTTCCTGAGGTCCACTTGACAGCAAAATGTGGTGTTGGTCAAAAGTTAATCCATTAACTAATTTTTTTACTCTGAAAAAATACACATGTTGAAAAAAGTATGCCAGTTCGAGGACCAAAAAAAAGTTGCTGGTCGAGGAACAAATTGTTGATTCTTTATATGTAGTAATTATGCTTAACTATAAACAAACAAGACAGGATCCCAATAAGAAAGAAGAAACTTGTTAAAAAAATAATTTTAAAAACTGTTGGTATCTATATGAGTGATGCTACTAATTTTGGTTGGATTTTATACTTAACATCTGTATTAATCTTGTATGTAGACATCATATCATATGTACTACAAGTAGGTTTAATTTTTATTCTGAAAAAACATTCTTTAAGGCCCTTTTATGATTGTAAATTATAATTCCCGCCTGGAATGCAAATTATTTGATGTGATGAAAATTATGGACAAGATTACATCGTTCCTAGACATTTTAACACTATGTTTGTTATATTCAAAGTATTTCAAAATAGTAGAAGCAACAATGTTTTAAATTGTAATAATAAATTATTAGTGCATGAAAATTATGGGAAAGCTGCTGCTGCTGCTGCAAAAAAAAAAAAAAAAAAAAATAGGTACAGTAGAGTCCCACATACCTGGACAAAGCCTGTCAGAGCAGTAAAGTGCACTAAGCTTCAAGGCGCTAAGCGCCATTAAATTAATAACCAACAAATAAAATATCAGTTAAATTAACAACCAACAAATTTAAAATGTATACTTACAGTGTTTTATAAATTGAAATAATCAAATTTAATATCTATACACGGGCAATCAAATTAAAGAAAAGTATTTCCTTCAAATACACAGTCCTCGCAGTACCTGATGCCTTGGCTGGAGTCCAACTGGCCAGTGAATCTGACGTTGCCGCTGATGACGTTGTTGTTTCCGGACTTGGTGATGGCGGTTCTGCGCCAGGCGGCGACATCGACGCCAGCAACGGTGGCGCCGGCGGGGAGCTGCAGCCGCGCAGCACTCAGTCCCACCAGTGTCAGCTCAGCTGTCATCGTGTTGGCGGCTACGTTCATCAGCATCAAGTCCGATGAGATGTTCAGTCCATTCAGGAGCCCCTCGATTGTGAATTCCTCTGGAACAGAAGGTGTGGAGGATTAAAAATAACATTTTAGCAATGAATCAAAATACAAAAATGTGAACCCGTGAACATTCTACTTTTAATTTTCCTAAAAGATTACGTCAGATTTACGCAGGGGTAAATCGTTAATAAAAAAATAATTTACACACTTCTTCTTTGAATCCATTAAATATTGTCCCAGATAGCAAGGAAGCTTGAATCAAGCCTTGACTTTTCCTCGATTTTTAATTGCAGCATAAGCCTTGAATTTGATCATCTATTCGAGTCCGATTCGAAACAACCAAAGATAATCAAGACTTGAATTTGTTTCTCCCTTTAATGTCAATGTAAGCCTTGAATTTAATCATCTAATCGATTCCGATTTAAAAGCAACAAAAAGTTAAAGAAGGCTTGAACTTCCCTCTCCCTTTAATTGCAATGTAAGCCTTGAATTTGATTATCAAATTAAACTCAATTCACGTTTGCGAATCGAACTCGAATCGATACCGATTCGCGGCACAATGTCCCGACCAATCACAAGCCGTCCAACAATGCAGTGCGCGGCTCCCGAGGATCGATTTCTCATAGATTTTGTACAGATTTTTCGGTACGAAACGGGCCGATGCCATTACTTTCTTACCAGACTCCGAAGTTATCGGATGTGTATTTTACTGTTCAGATTTTTAAGTAAGTTTTTTGTCTTGTGTTTATTTGTTCTTCTGCAGCTGATATTACACATTAAAGTGGAATAATACATCACGTGGTAAGTGTGTAAATTGTGTTAAAATTATGCTATTCTTGTCAAGCCTTTCTTTTTGTGTTAAAATGTTGATTGTGTACTCAGAAAAAACCCCGTTTTAAAAGGTATGAAATGTATGCTCAAAATGTACTTTAAAAAGACTTAAAAGAGATTTGAAATAGGCTAAAAAATGTATAAAGACTTGAAAAAGGTTTGAAAAAGAATCAAAAGACTTGCAAAAGACTTGAAAAACAATTGAAACAGGTTCGAGAGAGGCTTTAAAAGGCTCGACAGAGCTTTGAAAAGTACTTGAAAGGGGCTTGAAAAAGGCTTGAAAAAAACACTTGAAAAGTGCTCAAAAGGCCCTTGTAAAAGACTTGAAAAGAGCTTGAAAATATTTGAAGGCTTGATAAAGACTTGAAAACCCATTGAAAAAGGCTCAAAGAGACTCAAAAATGACTTGAAAAAGGCTTGAAAGAGGCTCGAAAAACACTTGAAAAGGGCTCAAAAGATGCTTGAAAAAGACTTGAAAAGACTTTAAAGGCTTGAAAGTGACTTGAAAAAGAATTGAATGAAACACTTGATTTAAGTTGAAATCGATTCCACATCACGGTGACTAAGAGCCTCTTGAATCAAGTTTTCAGGCTCGATTGGTAAGGTTTGAATCAAACCTTAAAGCCTCAAAAATCAAGCTTGAATCAATTTCGAATCAAGCTTTTTTTGCTATGTGGGGTAATTCTATTGGGGTTTAATTTCTTTTTTGTGTGCTTTGCAAGATGAATAAAGGAAATGTAACTATGTGAATTATGTAGCCTTTATTATACCATAAAATTATTCCCTCTAATTATTTTAAGGTACTTGTCATTCAGGGTCATTGTTAATAGTTGATATTTAACTGAGTAGAATATAATTTACGGTTTATTTAGTTAAGTAAATAATCTGCAAACCAATTAGACTCCCAATAATTGGGAATAATCAATGGCTAGACTATCGATCATAATAATTTCTTCATTAGTTCAAATAAAACAGTGTAAAATAACCTAAAAATAATAAAATACAATCCAAACCAAAAAACGAAAATAAATTATTCCTTTAGTAAGTATTACAATCCTTTTTCCTAACTGAGGAAAGCGATTGCTACGAAGGAACAACAATCGCCAAATAATTAAAACAATCGCTAAATAAGTTTAGAAAAACGACTGCTAGATAAAAAAAAAAAAAAAAAAAAAACTATCGCTAAATGAATAAGATGAGTTAAAAAATTTGTATAACTAAAAATTGGGCTGCAAAGCTGATAATCCTCTCATTGATAATTTGGAATTACTGTATCCTGCATATTTAATGATTCTTAAACATCATACACTGCATGCGTTGAAAAGTCAACTTTTCTATTTAATCCTACACTTACTTTCAATTACAATGCTGGAGAAATCAAGGACTGCTTTAATTTCTTGATCTACACCATTCAATAAAACATTTTTGATAAACGATGACAGTTTCAAGCCTTGCACTTCACCACCAACGGAAGCTGATTCGGCTATCAAGCCTTTTTCTACTAGAACATCATGGAAGTAGAATGTCCCATTTATCTCCTGGTCTTCGCTCAGTCTCACTAATCTGTTCAATTGTTCATCCACGTTGTTATTATTTATTTGTCTCTGGAAAACAATAAACCAAACCAGTTTTATTAACAGACAAAAATATTGATTTTGGACATATTGTAGTTAAATTTGGCCGAACAGTGTTTTGCCAAAATTTTGGTTTTTAGTTGGTATTTATTTCCAATTTAAATCTTATGGTTAGTAATTGTTTGTTAGAAATGTTACTATTTGTTTTATTTGTTTATTTATTTATTTTGTTCCCCGAACTCTTTTGCCGCTAATTTTTGGCTAGTGCGGACTGGCACCGATCTGAGACTTTTTTTGGGTCGATTTACGTGGGAGTTGTACCAAAACAAACGATTTTTTATATTTAGAAATATTTACGTTAAATCGGTCAAAAACAAAAAATAAACTTTTCTTATGGAGATTGAACATAGGGAAAAAGCCAACATTTTCAATCCTTTGAACAGTTTGTCTGAGACTTCCACTGGACCGATTTACAAGTAATTTGCGCAAAATAAAAGCAAAAAATTTCTCTATTAGCAGGTTTTATTTACTTTACTGTTATCTCACTTTCTTAAATTAAAAATATGGATATTTCCAAACCTTGGCAATGAATTAATTTTACAGGCTTTCAATCCGCTGATTGTATACACAAGTTATATATTGTCTAAAAACAGTAGATTAGTAAACACTCAAGAAGAATTTGGTTTATTATGGCTAGTACATAAAAACGTATATAATTATAACAAATTATTCTTTAAATGAAAAGAAAAACTCATGAAAGAAAAACTAATTCACATAACCAACTAATTAAACTGTACAATTTTATTATTGGTGAATTAAAAAATTAATAAATAAGTTTTGATTGTTATATTATTTAGTACTTTACTTTAAGCTACATAATCACTTAAAGCAGTTGATTAATTGAAAGGAAACAGCAATTTAAAAAAGAACATTTTATACATGTTTCACACCATCTGCCTAGCGCTCCACTCACCACGGGTGGAGCTGTATCCGTCGAGTAACGACGGGCAACGACTCATACCGTTAAAGATATTCAATACAATTTCATCCCAACAAACAATTTGATCGTCCCAGTTTTCTGAGGGCGTCTTCAGCTCTAACATCAGGCTTACACATTTAATAGAAGACAGGAGTAATTCCCTGACCCATCTAACCATTACACATTTAATTTACTCTCATTAGGAAAAAAGTTTAAAATACCCCTAGCACATAAAATTATGCTTCACTATTATGTGATCATCTTTTCAAATGATATTTGTAAAAATTTTATGAAACCTTTTTGTAAAATATATATGTTCAAAATTATTCCTAGGAAAACACATAACCAAGCAGAAATCACTGAAATAACATTGATTGGGCTTGAAAATGTGGTCCCCATCAACATCCTACAATCAGCCATGTAATCTCAGCCGTATTCAGAAAAAAAGACAAGGATATTTATTTATTTATTATTATCATTATTTTTATTTATTATTATTATTATTATTAATTTTTTTTTTTTTTTTTTTTTTTTTTTTTTTTTTTTTTTTTTTTTTTTGCTCTGACCGAGTAAAATTAATAGTGTTGGTAGTTGTTAGCAGCCTTTATCAGAACTTTACTTTACAAGTTACAAAAATACTTTATTTATGTGGTTTAGTATGAGAAGTCTTCAAGAGGAATTGGAGGTGGCTAAATAGTTTACATAGTGTTTGGAGAGATATCCCAAACTGAGAATAGTTTCCCAAGTAAGGACTTTATGCTCAATATTTCAGCACAATTTAAGTCTTTGGCTTATTCACATATTTTTTTGCCAGGGGCACATGTGGTCAATCCGGATGGACTGATATTTCAGTAGTTTGATTGCCTCCATTTTGAGTTTAACACAAGTTCTTAAAAAAAGGCTTATCGAGCTAATCAGAACAGAACTATATAATATAAAACCATAAACTTATAGAAAAACTATGAAATGAGACAAATTTTTAGCATCTGAAACATTAAAACTGGTCAATAAATAAGAGGTGAGTAGCGTTTACAAAAACAGATTCACATACTACAATTAAGGATACTTCTTTCTAATTAATAAAGATATTTTATCAACTTATTTTGCAAGATTTTTAATAAAATACTTACAACATATAGGTTTTCAAACTCTACTTCATTCATCAATAAACTATCGAGGATTGTCACATTGTCTTCCTTAAACCATATGTTATGGATAACATCTCGCCATTCCTTGTTGTTGACAGATTCCAAAACTGTTGGCTCTTCTTTAAATATTCCGTCCCCTAATATAAAACATGTTTATTAAATTTAAAATACAAAATTATTAAAGTTTAATTTTTATTTCTGCATACAACCGACTGCTATGTACATTTAAATAAATTTATACTTGCTTAGTTAAAAGATTGTTTTACAATCTTAAAGTTTTTATGGGAGTTTTGGTTATTATTATTTTTTTATTCCTGTTAAAAAATAAATAAACTCTAGTTTGCAAAAGACAATAATTAACTAGACGATTTATGCAATTAAAAATTTACATAATTTTAGCGTTATAAATTTAACCATTCTATAGTGCCTTTACCACACACAATACCCAATTTGAGAAATACACTATTCTCAAATATACTATTTGAGAAGTGTTCATCTTTAGCAAATTATAGCTTAGAAAAAGAATTTATGATATAAAAAATTATAACTCAAAGCAGAGTAAATGATGGCAATAAATCAGAGATGATTCTGAGCGACTACTTGAAAACAACAATGAAATTTGCATCAAAACAAGCCATCAACTCTTAACATGCCTCATTAGCAAAAAACATCTCGTCAAAATCCAAGCAACTTGTAAATATTCTATAATTAAAAAATCCAATTTAAAATCTTACAAAACTTTATAAATAATAAAAATGTGACAAACCTGATATAACTAGATTAGATTCATTTGACTTGATGACTTGGCAGAAGTGCGATACGTTGATGTTTGACATAAGTCCGAAGACATGAAAGTCGCAACCGACAAAGACATTGCCACGCACCCTCTTGTGTCCTGTAATCAGCTGATCAACTGTGGGGTCTAGAATCACAATATCAGCTGGAACCTCGAGACCGTTCATCTTGCCTCCAACAACTAACTCCGAGATGTTCACATGCCCCTCTGAAAAGCGGTTAACATTAAAAATTATAACCTTCATGAAAATAATTAAAGTCCTAGTTTACAAATTACTTCCAGTTTAACATTGATCACAATCAACTAATCGATGATATTTTCCTGCTGTTACAAAGACAATAGCTTTACCGAAGATAACGCTGTCAAAGGTGGCGTTGTCATGGACGGAGACTGCCTCAGTGAGCAGATGAGTGATGTTGATAGAATTGAGAGTTGCGTCGGCAGGCATGATCACGTCACGAGCTTCCATGTAGTGTATGGAGTTTGGGAATGCCAGCATCTGATCTCCCTCGGTGAGCAACCACTTGCCAAACTCGGCTGATGATAACCCATCCAGTTTTCCTGCCATAAAAAACTGGTTAAAAAAAATTAAATTGTAATTGAGTAATATTTTTTTTAGCTATATTAAAATATTTTTTTATAAAATGTCAGAGTTGTTTGACACTGCAGTAAAACCCCACAAACTTAATGAATTATGGAGTAAGGCGAGAGTAAAGGTTGAGTTTCCCAAGCAGTAAAGTTTACTAATGAAGTTTTTTTCTTCAGATCTTGTGATATTATAAGATAAATATGATCGAACCATCCACAAAACAATCATCAGATGTGGAACTACATTTTAAAGTTGAAAATACCGATCGGAAATTCTGATTCCATCGGTCAACGACGTTCATAACGCAGGGAAGCTGCTCATATAAGACAGTATTCTGTCTCATGTTGATGATCATGACACAAAACAATGCTGCAAATAGCAAAAGCCAGTCACACAATGCACAATTGAACATTGTATGTACATAAGGAATGTGTTGACTTATCTGGAGTGTCGATTGATTGGGAGTTGTAGGAGTTTGTAGGGTTTTACTGTGTGAAAAAGAAGAAATAACAGAAAGAATTTGGGAAGTCAATGCATTTTTTTATAACAAATATGCACTAGTACTATCTACAATTAAATAGAGAAACTCATTAACCTTTGTAAAACAAATTATCGACTTCAATGATTTCTGCTTCCATCAGGCGCTTTTGCCAAAGGCTTTCAGAAGTTACAAAGTGATAGTTCATGGTTTCTGAGTCATTGATATATAGATGTCGGATTTCAGTCTCCCCAATAAAGCGTTTGGTTCCAGTTATGAGTAAATTATCATCTGAAACACAAAATGCACCTAAATACAAACCAAGTTGTGAAAGCAATATACGTTACAATATTATCACGTTGTTTACTAAACTAATACACTGGCTATGTAATTAGCTTATGCATTAAAATTGTTATTAAAATATTCCAATACAATTAATTGAATACAATTTGCAAGGAACCTGTTGACCTCAATTTACATTTTAAAAAATACGCACATTTTTACAGAAAAAGTTATCAATATTCCTCCATAAAATTCAAATGGGAACTTTACACCAGTAGGTCATATCCCAAAGTATTAAACAATTTTCCTTGTGGAAATAACCTTAGGTACTAAGACTTTTGGGAACGATGCTTCTCGTACCGCTGTCACTTTTGCCAGCCGGGGGAGGGCAGTAGATCCGTCAGAAGTACAGGCCGGTTAGAAAGTGACAGGTTCTGTGACCAACTAAGAGGGAATCAGTGCATTACAGTGCAGTTTAAAATAAAAATTTAATAAATTTATCAAGTTGCAGCGATCAAACTGAATTTTTTTAAATCTTTAAAAACTATATATTTGCCCTTAATTGTCAAACAAGTATTAAAATGTTAATGTGTTATTGTTAATTTAAATAATTTAGATGTTAGAAAATTATTATTCAGTTCTTTAAACTATTAACAGGGAAAACAAGGAAATGTTCATATCTCAGTGAGTCAAGCAAAAGTCTGTAACACAAAAATCTGCTTATAGGATACTTTGTGATCTAGGTTAAACAACAGCTTTCCAAGCAAAATGTATCATAAATTAAGCCAAAAGTTTTATTCTGCCATTGAATAATAAATAAGTTGGAAAGACATTTTATATTTTTAGGATGTTGAAGCTATAACAGTTTCAAACCAAATTTGGACCCTACTTTAGGTATTTTGGCATTTCCATAAGCCTTTATTCATGGTACTGCTTTCTGACTTGAGTGCAACAAAGATAAGAAATGGCTGATAGATGGAAACAAGTGATTACTCAGACTCTGTCCGGGGCCCGCTGGACATAAAACAGCCCCTAGCATTTTGGCAACGACGGGACGGACGATAGTTCTAGCCCGGATTGTACCCTATTCATCGCTGCCGCTCTGCTAAAAATTCCAGAGTTAACCGCGGTACGAGAAGCACTACGCCCAAGACTTTTTTAGCCATACTGAATTGTGAAAATCAGTTAAAAACTGTATAATTTGTGGTCAGTACAGTAACTTACCTGCAACTTTAAACAGTTCTTATACAGTTTGTAACAGTAAGCAGTAATTTTAGTGATAGCGGGTGTTTAAAAAAAGCGTAAAGAAGTGATTTTAGTGTAAATTGGTTACGTGATGCATTAGCTTTGACACATGCAGTTCGCTAACTGGATCACACCAACATGAGCGCTAATGAGAGCGACAGTTGTGCAATATGTAATGGGTTTCCCGTTGGAATAAATAAATAAATAGAATAGAAATAGCTGCATTAGTTGAACCGAGCGTGCCAGCTGGTTATTTGGGTTTAAATATTCAAAGTTCTACAAAACATTGATGCAATTCTTAAATGTATGCATACCAGAAGCATTGACTATGTACACTAACGTGAATAGACCTCTCATCCAATGCATTTAGTTTGAGGCAAAAATTTGGAAGTTCGGTGTACGCGGCACCAGAGTCGCTGCCATCGATCTTGTTATTATTCAGCTGAATTTACAGTGCTGCCAAAACACTTTACCAAAACATAAACATAACTTTCAGTTATAAAATGTTTCATCCTTAGTTGAGAAGAGTGGTAATACTGATTTATCTATCATATGTTACGTGTACTTCCATGTACGCCGCACGAGATCGCACCACCATCAATAGGCTCCACATACGCCTATGCTATGAGACGTCTACTCACATTAGTGTACATAGTCAATGCCAGAAGGGTATTTAGTGTATTTGGCATGGAAATCACAATGGTTTTACTGATTAACTGAGTATACTGAGTTTTATTGATCTTGAAATCAAAACAAAGGTAGCACACTCCGGTACAGTGAGGACAGCCATTTTTTATGTAACTTAAACTTGTAAACTGTGTGTCTTAAAGATTGGCGATTTTTCCTACAAATTGCCTCTCATCTTTGTCATTTCCAACACTAAATAAATTCTTAAAGTTGTAAAGTAATTAAAAAAAGCCTTTATTACTTGACTTACCAAATCATACATACATACATCCATCCCATGTCGCCCTCTAGACTGCTGATGACAGCATAGGATCAGTCCTTGATTGTGTGTTTCATCCCAACGGTGGGAAATTGCCGTATATTGAAAGAAAATCGGTCAAACTGGGCTTTATTACAATATTAACACAACAACGTTATTAACACCTTTACTGAAATGGCGACCTATCTCAATAGGTAGTTTAAAACCAAGTATGAATGAGAGATGAATGTAGGATGATTTTGGCGCAACCTTGTAGTCTTGTTACTAAGGCCGACATTCTCCTTAGACAGGCCTGTTAATTCATAGCCCAACTGCCAATGGTATCTAGGGACCTACTGTTAAACGTGGAATCCGAACCACAATTTTGACCTCATATATACGAATTGGTCTAATTATGAGAATGGTCTTTATGGATGAACTAGTATTCACTAGTGCGGACATTAATCCCCACCAGGGAATATCGCATCCACGAGCCATCGCTTATAACTATCCACAGATCAAAATTATAACTATTGTAGGTTAGATTAGTTAGATTGGGTATCCCTCCCCATTAGAATTGCAAAATTCCTCCAGGGAATAAAAAAAGTCCTGGATTATAAATTTGTTAACTAGGAACAAAACTTGTTGTTGTTCTGTATGTCTTTCAGAGATTGAGGAAGTTTGGAATACCGTTTATTTCCATGATAACTAGTTTTGGATTCAAAAGCTTTAATATTGTGATGCACTGAGGTTCTTACTTCTCTAAATCTGGTATTGTAACTGTGCTCAACCGGAAAACTCAACTGGTTTGAAACTTAAACATAAAATCATTGATTCAAATTTTAAAATGGATGGAATAGTACCGTAAGTTTTTTTAGCTGTCTATAGGATTCACTACAAGGATCTCTACCCCTCCATTTAAAGATATAGCGGATTGCTCTTTTTTGGAATTTGAACATTGAATGAAGATGAAGTTTAGAAGAAGAGCCACACAAAGCTATTGAATATTGAAGATTGGATTCATTCAATCCAAAGTAAACAAGCTTGAATAACTTTTTGTTACCAAATGAGGCAATATTATAAGCAGTCCTGGGCAAGGCATTTTTTTAGGAGTTAGTTGCGGTTGGCCCAATCAAGGTTGCAGTCAAGTATTAGGCCCATAAATTTGAAGATTCCATGCATGTCAGTATTTTGACATGGCTAGCTGTGGGAAGTGGATCATGCCTGTTGTCTTTGTGTGTATTGGGATGTAGAGAAGTTGTTTTGCCTTGTTTAGTGATAAGTTTTTGTCTGAGAAGTACTGTGCAAGTTGATTAAGTTTGATGTTGTTGTTGATTTCGAGTTTCAATTGGTCGGTATCTCTAATGATTAAAGTTGTGTCGTCGGCATAGTGATGAGATTGTCAGAAGGTTGAAATGGGTGTCATTTACATAGATCAAGAAGAGCACGCACCCCAAGATCGAGCCTTGCAGAACCGCTGAGTGCACCTGTGTTAAGTCAAATTGAAAACAAAGTTTGTGTTGTTGGTCGGTAAAACAGTGAATTTCAGTGATTGAGTATTGTCAGTCATGTAGGACACTATCCAACCAGGGTGACACTGGTCAACCTCTGGGCTACAGCCTTCTCCACCATAATCAAGGATTTAGGTCTTAAAATTTAAATATCAAAGCATTGAACGCCACATTATGAAGAGAATCTTTGAACTATCTTAACATAACAATCCTTATCCAAATAACCAAGTAATCAAAATATTTTTGTTAAACAACTAAGATTTACATATACATACCACCTTCAAAGACAGTATCATTCAAAAGTTTTTCCAAGGTGTAGTTATTTATGCTTCCCCGTACCATGACAACCTTAGCAGTTGCATCTTCTTCCACTAGTAGAGTTTTGAAGATGATAGAATCATTTCCCTTCAAGGTAGACTGTTTATACCAATAGTTTTCACCCAGCTTTATATTTTCACTGTTAATTCTGAAAAAAGAAATTCTATACATTTTATGAATTACCAAATAAAAAAATGTTCAGACTAATAGAAACACACCATTTTCGGTCATAGGATTGAAAAAATTTTAACAGGTGGATTTTTAAATGTCACCTGTTTTATTTGTGTCATTAAACATATAAATTATAAGTACCAGGAGGACCGAGCTAATGCTAGTAAAATTATTAAGTGTCGCTTTTCTTTATCACACAAAGCTCGTTCGCTCTGCTCACTCGCCTTCTTCCTCTTTAAGACGAGCTAGTTCGCTTCGCTCACTCGCCAGCCCAAAGATGCTGCAATTTGCTATGGGTGTTTTTAACCACAGGTTAAAGATGTAACACATTGGTTTGTATCTACAATTATTAGCTGATTTTTGTTCAATTTAGTAGCTACAGAACATCTCCATAAGGATAACATGGGAAATTTTAAGGGCTCTACAGGGTGTCTACTGCCAAAGAGGTATAAAAATCAGTGACTTTTTGGTGACTTTTGGGGGTGAAAATTGTTAAAAATCAGTGACTTTTCCGTCTCTAAGAGAGAAAATGTTCGAGGATAATTTTAAAAGTCGCAAAACTTTTGCTCACAATCGCATTATTTTTGCATTTATACTAAAAATGTGTGACTTTTCTTGCATTTCAAAGAAAAATCAGTGACTTTTTGGTGACTTTGGTGACCATTGACTAAAATCAGTGACTTTCGGTGACTTTTGGTGACTTCAGTGACCAGTAGACACCCTGCTCTAGGAGGAAAACTGGATTTTTCCTAGCCATGGGACCGACTTCAATCGATTCCTCGTGGCCAAAACCCCTATAATCAACCAAAATTTAAAAATCCTTGGAGGGAAAAAATTTTGCCCATTCAAACAGTGCTTGTCTTAGAGTAGGCCTATAAGATAAGATTAGATTATAAGGAAAAACAATATAACCTTTTAAAATACATTAAAAAAAATAATAAAAAAAAACACACACAGACAAAACAATAAAGATTTTTCACTCTGAAAACCCATTTTTGTTTTCATTAAAATTTTTTTGGTGTTATTTATTCTAAAAACAGTGGAGTTACATCTAGGTACTGAACTAAATATACCTATTAACATACGACTAGTTACATACCCTTCTGCATGCAAATAATCCAAATCTATTTCTACTAAATCTTCATTGTTTTCTTTCACACGTTTCAAAATACGTCCATTGACTGAGCCAGTCATATGAACTGTTCCATCCAATGTCAGTGATCCTTTGAAAATTTTTCTACCTGTCAATCTTACGTTATCCTCTTCTTCCAAGTTCACTAGACTTGTCAGGGGTACTGAATTAAGAGTGTCAATATTGAGAATAGGGGCCTGGAAGTATAAAACAAATATATACTACAAATTAATTATTTATGACTTAATGTATAGACTTCATTAAATTAGACTGATATTATTTATAAATAAATAAATTAAGTTCTCAGTAACTTTTATTGTTTTCAAAAAATTTTACAAATAGATGCACTTATTTTTGCTTTGAATAAAAAACTATTATATCAGTGACTTATGTGAGCAACTAATGCTGTAAAATGTATGCAACTTGTGAACTATCTCGACTTAAAATAAAATAACACCCATTAAAATTATATATAATGATTTACAATTCCTATCTTGTAAGATTAACACGTTCGCGGTGGCATGGGAGCGATCGCTCCCATGCGGAATCCTATTGCCATCCTGGTGGGTGTGATTGCTCTCAAACTGCAGTGCGATACTAAGTGATTTATTTTTAAAACAGGATCTGAACAAGAAATCTGAAACCTTGTACAGCACTACTCAGTAGTATATTGTATTTGGTGACCACATGGATTTCCCCTGGACAGCGCTGCTGCTACAGTAGACCTGGCGGTTTCGATAAATTTAGCGGTGGGATACTTGAAAAATCAAGCTGCCGCGAACGTATTAATATACAAGCTTTGAAAGGAATTACAACAGAGTCCAACATTCTACACTTTTTTATTGATTTCGGGCACAAAATAAACATATTGTCCCTACAAATCAACAAATTCATTAAAGTTTTTTATAACACTGGTATGTCTAGTTTCAGGAAACTCCTTTGTATAATAACAACTCGCCTACGGCTCGATGGGGGCTCCGCCCCCATGCCCCCTTAGGGGTTGCCCCTGAGTAGTTAAAGCCCAAGAAAATATCCTTGGAGATAAAAAGTAAAAAAACCACATAAAAATAATGGTAAGTAATAATTTTTCAGTGATAAACGTTTCTTATAAATTGGAGGGTTGATAAAATAAATCACTAACAACCCATAAAAGTAACACAGCATAAGTATTTTCGATACTCTATAGAGTACTCGTAACTTTAATGAAAGCCTTAAGGACCTGAGATGTATTTGAGCTGAAAGCTGTTTGGTATGAAAAAGGACTCTCATTAACTAACAGTAAAACAACACAAACTTGATTATCGATAACTAACCCCCAATTATTGATATTACATGGAATTTACGGTCATTAATCGTGATTCCATCGCTAATGCAGCCGCTTTTCAGGAGTATGATTTTCATTGTTGGACGATATTACATTCTTCAATCGGTACTTACAAATTATTAGGTTTATTACATTAACTTTTTGATTTTTTTAGAGTTCTTTTTTATACATAGATTTATTGTAAATCACATGTTTTAATGAAACACTTACCGTAAGTTCCCCAACAAACTTAAAATGTTTGTCTATTACAGATTGGTTCAAGGGTAAGGCAGATTTTGACATGTTCACAGCAGAAACATTAAATTTTAGATCAACTAAGTCTTTTGCTTTCAAAATCCCATTTTCAACTATTAGTGTTCCAAACAAGGTGATGTTACCTGCAACAAACTTTGCTGTTAGAAAAAGTTTCTTAAATCAGACTGTAATCCTTAACTCTAAACGACCTCACTATCTAAAAATATGAAAAAAATATATTAAATTTAAAGTAGTGATAGTCAAAACCAGGAATTTTGTATCTTGAAACAGAAACCGAAACTTAAAAAATTGAATCTTGAAACTCAACTTGTGAACCTATCGTTACTCACTATAAATAGTCAGGGAGGTTACAAAATTCTTAAAGCCTACTTACCTGCATAGTTAAGGCTTTCATTAAAACCAGTAACTACAAATAAATCAGTTCACTTATCACTTTCAAAGTAGCTTAAAATGACAAGTATCAGAACTGCCAGTGAATCAATGAGCGCGTTCACAATCATCAACCGCAAAGCAGTTTGTTTACATTTTTGCCTACCACGTGACAAAACCCACAAATAAAGTGTCTGGAATTTGTCACGTCATAGGCAAAAACGTAAACAAACCGCTTTGCGGTAGTTGATTGTGAACACGCTGAATTATTGTTAGTAGCCTCAATGTGTGTTTATATCTAAGTTTAACAACCAAAAGTCAATGTATCTAGAACAAACCGAGGTAGGTGACTCCAACAGCTGATTAGAGCGGTCCTGCACCTTTGACGTCATTGATTTTGTTATTGTTTTTGTTGATGTCAACTACCTCCTTCTCATTCCAGATTCTTTGCCAAAAGTTATCAACTTTTACTCATAGATCCATAAGGCTAAAGTCAACAATTTTTTGTCGTCAAACTCTGGTATAAACGCTCCTTTATCCTATTATATTAAACAAGAAAGGTTTGTAGTGAGCAATGTAAGCGGTTTTTTACTTACGAGGGATTATGAGCTCATCACCGAGGAGGGCAATTGACTCAACATCTCCCGCTCTTGCTCTTGCTACGATACCATCAGGAACAGTGTCTACATGCAGGACAGTGCCATCTTCAGTACAATCCTGGAACAACAGTAAATATAACGTGATATTAAATAACAGATAACAGACAACCTTTGTGTCTTACAAATAAAGTTTAGACCATTGTAACCAACCACTTTTGGCATTTAAATTTGCAGAAAAATTCTTTTAGGAACTAATTAATAAAGTAAACGAATCCCCTCACACATGTGGACCTCCTAGTAAAACCCATACTCAAGAAGCAAAAAATGTCAGTCAATGTCCGAAAAATATTTTGTTATTAAAACTTTTTATTCAAATAATTGAAATGCACATTTTATTCTATATCATTAATTAACTTAAAATACATTAGAATCCCCGGAGCCATAGTCAAACTAAATAAGGATTTACCTTTCGTCAAAACATCTCCAAATGGTGTAACTTCGTTACGGCCATTTTGGCTTTACAATGCCATCCTCAGACACTAACACTAAATTTAGCTAAAGCAGCCTCGTCATGTGTTAAAAGTAGAATTCACACATTTAACATTTAAGAACGCGCACAAGCCTGTTGCCGAAATGAAAAACGAAAACTGTTGTAATGCCGAAACGGCCGTAACAAAGTTACGCCATTTGGAGCTGTTCTGACAAGAGGTTACTTGAAATATATGTTTGCCATACACTATACCCTTAACAACCACACCCACAACACAAGAAACAAAAAAACTTTCATATTAACAAAATTAAAAAAGAAATAACCAAGAAAAGGCCAACTTATGCTGGCGTAAGATACATTAGATATATTAGATATATTACAATAACCTCCTAGATGAATTACAAAGTAAGGCTAGTCTCAGAATTTCACTAAAATGTTAAAAGAATTTCTCACACTAAAGGCATTGTATAGTTTCAAAGATTTTTTGTAAATGAATTAAACTGAGTTTAAAATATGTATCGAAAATAATACCTTACTTTAATGAAAACATTTTGTTTACATGTATATATCATTGATACCAGAAATTATACTGTAATGACTTCGCTGTTTTATTTTGACGCCATTATATTGTATATAATTGAATTGAATACCCTCCCCGGTATAGTCTGTACCTCATCCTGACAACTCCTGCGCTGCTGTGGATGATGAGATGGGGGCGGAACTGCTTTGTACACAACTGCTGTCACCTCCTCTGCCTCAATTCTGTCAACGTCTTGAGACTCTGAGACAAAAATACAGAAAGAATTATTTCGATATTTCAACTATTCAGCAATCAACATTACCCAACCAGAACAAAAATTGGTAATACTCTTATTAAAATTGTTTTATGAGGAGTTTAATAAAAGTTTTATATTAAAATTGTTTCAATGCAAGTTTTAAACAAGTATAAACTTGTATAAACAAGTATAAAGTTTTAAAAGTAGTTTTAAACTTGTTTTGATGTATTTGGTGCATATTACTACAATATTAATACGAGTTAGAAACAAGTTCTTAAAGTGAATGTTCAATTTGTCAAATTGCATCAAACAAAAATTAGGGTATTAAATATTAGGGTAGACTGGGGGAATCCCGCTACCTTAAAGGAAATTGAATTTTCATGCAGAAATGTTTTAGGATTAATGTATATTGTAATTAAAAAGCATACTATAGTTCATTCCCTATCTTTTTTTTCTATAATTGAAATATTAAATGTTATAAGACACACCCATTAATAGTAATACATTTTGATTAAAAAAAAAAACTATGATTTTCAATTTATTAAACTATTTTTGTCAAATTTTAATTTTGTGTAAATCTTGTTTAAAACTCGTATTAAAATGGTTTTGAAATAATTTAAATTTTCTTAAAAACTTGTTTTGAGAAAACTTCTTTTGATGGTGAAAAATTTGATGTCTAACTTATATTGATATAATTTCAAACAAGTTTAAAATTGTTTTGATATCGTTGAAATGCTACTTGGGTAAGAGTTTCAATTGGTATCATTGAGTCACATTTGGAGCTATCAGGGAATTTATTGAATATGTAATATTAATAATATGGTTATGCACATTTAAGTAATGCATTTTATATATATAGATCGTATGGACACTAAGCCAGCCACCAGGTTTTAAAAATAGGAAAATAAATTCTGCGGTGCAGAGCACCTGAGTCAGTACATGTAAAAAGAAAAACACTATATAATAAAAATTAGATCTCTCTTTATAGAGCTAACACAGCCTAAATTTTCTTAATTGGCCCTGGAAAGGGCCATTTGCATTTTGTCTGGCAGCTGGCATAGCTGAGAGATCACGTGCGTGATAGTTCAGCTGCCAAAGTTGTTGTTCGTTTAGCACCACCCGGGGAGTACGTGCAGCTTTAATGGAATGCTGCGGACGCGAACAACATAACCCCCCATTTTTGTGATAGACTCTTCCTTTGGATTAAAGTTGTAAATAATATCGGTATGGTTGTATTGTATTAAAACTAGTAATAGCCACAATCACATACAATAAAACACCGTGCATAAATTAAAATAAAATTAGATCTCTCTTTGAATCAAGTCCTATATGGGGATTAATTTTATCTCAGAAATATGATTTACAAGGTATACAAAAATAACTAAACCTTATACAATAAAGTGATATTGAGTAGGATTGCTGTAAACAAAATCAAATAAATGACCTTCTTACCTGAGAAAACCTGGTCGCCATGTGTTTTTAAGGTAGATGAAACAAATTTACTGAAGTCCACGTTGGATAGTTTACCATCCGATAGCATCAGCTGGGATGTTGTGAGTGACTCTATTATGCCTGGTAATCAAATATTTTAAATTACCTCAATTATGTAGAGATAAAAAAGAGGAAAATACTGCATTACATGAACTACTACGAGATAATATAAAATAGTGAAAATATCAATTATATTTACTATGTATCTAAGTTAATTAGAGACACTTTCCCTAAGTTAAAATTTATATTCAAGCTAAAAAAAGGTTTACCAAAGGTTTGTAATTAAATTAAACCACTTTTTTAATGTGTTGAGAAAAACAACATAGTTATACTCTTGCCCCAGACCACCCGTACACCTGTTTTAAACTTTACAGACCTAATTTTTAACAAAACTAATTGTACCATTATAGGTAAACCAGTTACCCTCTATCCATTGACAGTGATTAATGGTGTCCCAGAAATCAACTTTACAGACAAAGTCACTAATTTTAAATTCAAACACCTACTTTTTTATGACATTCTTTGATTCTACACGTAAATTTAAGACAACTTTACAATTTAATTTGCACCCAAAGTTTAAATGATAATGTTATAGAAGAAGGGTTATAATTGATTGAATCATTAGACTGATGTAATAAGGGAAACTGTAATTGCTAACTGAAGATGTTTTATCTTTCTTGTCTTTGATTATACCACAAAATATGACATAAGTGCGATTTCACTTGTATTATTAGATATAATTGTACGAAATGTACCTAAAGGAATAAATGCTTTGATTTGGTTTGATAACAAATGCTAGCATTGACAATACACTCATATGCTCCAATGCTAGCAAATCAGGAAGAACATCTGTAAGTTATAAAATATTTTAAAAACTAATTCGGTACAAATTAACTGAAATATCATTGAATTTCAACCAGTGGGCAATCTCTAGTTATAAATTAAATGTAATTTTAAATGGAAGTGTACAACAATACCATTTTGGGCTGTATGAGAGCAAAACTCCATAAGTCATGAAAATGTATTAGCCGTCCTACCTGCAGATTCAAAAATGTCTTCTCTTCTCTCTACATTGAGTAACACTCCATCGATAGCTCCCGAAACTGAAATTGAATTCTTCGCAAATACATCACCTTCAACCTGCAAATCAAAACATTCATCAAAGCCTTTATCAAAGTCAAATGATTCTGTTTCCTATTATTATATAAAATTTGTAATTTTGCTTAGGTTTGGTAAGGTCATCCACTAGTTTTCAATTGTTGTCAACAAATAAGTCAACAACAATTCAACACTGAGTCAATTTTATAGAATAATCAATGATTTATTAAATTGACTCTCAATAAATATTTTCAAAAGCCGCACGACTATTTTTCTGTATGCTATTTCAATTGAGGAGGCTGAGGCTCTTATCAAACCGAACAATCTCAGACACGACCCATGACCTACTCTCTCCTCTCCCCTCTGTCTCATCTCATTTCATTGCAATAGTCAAACAAATCTTCATAATGTTCGGGTTGTTGTCATCAAACAAATATTCGAATTTATGATCTTTCCTTACTAATTATGCATTCAGGTCACGTAGCTTCAGCAATTATTTTTACTATATAACAACAAGGCCTACGCACAGGAATCTGCTCATGTAGGCCTTTTCCATAAAATTTGCTTAGTTAGATAATAGAAAATTTTTATTTTGCTAAGGATCTTATTTTGTTGATGTATATTTTGGAATAAATTATCTATTTTCATTTTATTTCATTTCAGTTCAGTTCAGTTCAAAACCAAAATTTAACGATTTTTGAATAGCTAAAAAATATTTTATGTTTATAGATTATGGACCAGTTAAAAAGAGCTGATACAAATCTGCATAAATGTGTCTGTCCTTGGTTATCAGCTGGCCCTGTACCTTTTTTAAAGATGATTTTTCTATCAATTTCCTGGTGTAGGACTATATCAACTTTATTTATTGACGAGATCTCATGGAGATTATATGTGGCATTTGGTTATTACGTTTTTGAGCATGTGACTGATAATGACCTAAGTTGTATAACTCTATTAGTAATGAAAAAGCTGTAGTAAATTTAAAAAATTCATTGAATGGTATAACAGAAAATTTAACTCTCGTTTCTCAAGATTTGTTGTATTGAAGCTTAAAATTTGCGTTCTTCAAAGACAATTGATCTGGTACAAAATTTTTAATCGAGCAACACACTTGATGACTAATATGACAACGACACGATACCACTATATTTTGACGTTTTCACGCTTGACTACATGGTACGGACACAATATTTTTAAGCTATCTGTCCGTCAAAAGATACAAATAACAACAACAACGAAATTATCACACGATATCAATTAGGTGTGAAATTGTTCAAAATGTTTCCTGAAAACTTCGTAACATGCCAATGGAAATTTTCTCTGAGAGAAGCTGTTTGTCTGGAGTCAAAACTTTATATAGCATCAAGGACTTCTTCAATAAAGTATTTTTAAATAAAAACATTGATTTTGTGACTGTTTAAAAAAAAATGTGCTTGATAATAGGCCACAATAATTTATTATTAAGTTGATTCATATTTTGTCACTACTTTGACTAAATCTATTGTAATTGCTGTAAACTATTTAATGATAAATAAACTTGTTTATTGTCTATTATATAAAACATATGAAAACATTTATTCAAATAATTTACGACATCAGTTGACACGGCTTGAAAAGCCAGTTATTAATATACAAGGGTACAATGATAAATATGTTGCAGCAGACCTGCATACTCAGCGAATTTCAAATGGAATTACAGACTTTTTACTTTCCCCATAAAAATGCCATAGGATTGAGTACCATATGTAGGTTTGCTGCCATTGAGAGTAGTTAGAAAATGTAGGTTAATCAATAATCGGTTAAGCTCAACACAAAATTTTATCAAGGTCTGGAACTTTTTTACTTTCTCCCCCTATACCATAGTATATGGAGAAAGTATTGTTTTCGTCAAAATTTTTGAATTTGAGTTGTTGGTGGATTTATCCATTTTGGTTCCCCCTGAGTCCAAAAAAGTGGTTTTCGGAGTGATGTCTGTGTGTGTGTGTGTGTGTGTGTGTGTGTGTGTCAGGATGTATACAGAGCTAGAGAATGCACCAATGGTCCGATTTTGGTGAAATTTGGTACGTAGGTCCAAACCCACGATAATTCCAGGCGTTTTTTTTTTCATTTTAGCGAATTTCCCATAGGGAATAAGCTATTACCGTAGGTCTCATGGTAAGACCTAAGCCCGGGACCATGTTACTTTTTTGTTTTTAGGTGCCCAGAGACCAAAAATAATAGTCATTAAAAATTTTATATATATATATGTATATATATATATATATGTATATATATATATGTATATATATATGTATATATATATGTGTCCCTAGACACGATAACTCTCGTAAAAATGGTCCAATTGACACCAAATTTGGTAGAGATGTGTAATCCTACGTTTATTCGGATGAGTTCGAAAACCAGACATATCGACCTACCGGAAGGGGTAGTTTTGGGGGGTTTTGTACCCCAAAAATGGGGTTTTTGCATTTTTCATATGTAAATTTTAAATATTTTAAATTTTTATTTTGACCATTGGATTTAGCTCAAAAAAACACACAATTTAGTATTTTGAAGCTTTGCTCTATCTCCATTGGTTACCGAGATATTACAAAGTCTAAAGACAGTACATTGTCTTTTAGGGCTCCAATGTTAATCTTATGGAGAATAAGGATGTGTTAATATTTCACTTATTAACCAATATTTTTTGATGAAACTTGGTATTTAGCTTCATTTGGTTGAGATTCATCCATTTAAGGTAAAAAATCTTGGTTTTTGTACTTATCATGGCAGCAAACCTGCATACTCTTTTCCCATGTTAATCATATGGAGAATAGGCAAACTCTTTTATTTATGGACAGATATTGATGAAACTTACTATATGGCTTTATATGGTCGAAATAATTTTTTTCTATGCTAAAAACCTACTTTTAGTGTCCCCCATGGCAGCATACCTGCATACTCTTTCCCTATATTATTATCTTAAGGAGAATAGACATTTATTTCCCTATTTATGAGCACGTGATGAAATTGTGTTTACAAGTTTAGCTGAAATTGTGTTTACAAGTTTAGCTGAAATTGTGTTTACAAGTTTAGCTGGTCAAAATTAATATTACTAATTTGGAAATTCGCTGAGTACGCAGGTCTGCTGCGACGGGGGGTATTTTTTAATTTTTTATTGTTAAGGGTAGTTAACCCCCAAAAACCCTCAAAAAACATGAAAAATCAAAATTTCTCAAAAATGGCTCTAACGATTTTGATTAAAATTTTGTGGTTTATTAAGCTTAAAATGGTGAATAAAATGACACCTCCTGCATCCCCGAGAAAATGCGCGGTCAAAAGTTATGGAGTAAAAAGTGTTTCAAAAATCAATTTTTTTGATTTTCAAAGTAGTTGTTGTCTCAAAATAAATTTTACTTATCACCGTTAAATCAAGCTCAAAAAACTAAATAATCCAGTATTTTAAATTATTGCTCTACGTCAAGTGGTTGCGGAGAAAATTCAATTTTTCGTTTAGCGGTAAACGCAGTACGTTGTTAAAAGTCACAGACGCGCGTAGTGTCAAACGAGTGCTGCTCAGCTGGTAGCTATCCGACTGAGTCATCAAAACATTAATGTTTGAAGCTTTTAACACCTTTTTTTATATTGTTGGGAGAAAGTATGTGTCAGTTAACTGATACCGTTTATTATTTTTCCCATAAACCCCATGGTTTTGTAAGTAGTAAAAGTTAAACCCTATCTAAATAATGTACATACCAAATTTGTTGAAGTTTTGTTAATAAATAAGCAAGATACAGGGTTTTGTTTATTTCCCATAAGAATAACATGGGAAACACGTTTTCTCCATAACCAGTTACACTTAGTTAAAAATTCAAAACATTAAATTGTTTGTTTTTTCACGCTCTTTTAAATGATTTCAGTTAAAATTGAGGTCCAAAAATGCCAAAACCCCTTTATTTTACCCTTTTAAACCCCTGTAACCATAATCCGATCATTGTGGTTCGCGAACTCAAAAAAATAGGCCTGGTCTTACACCTCCATACAAATTATATCAAAACCGGCCTTTCTTTTCAAAGTTATCAGTACCATAAACACAGACATATCTCAAATTGAACAAATGGTGTTTTTGGCTTCTGGAGACCTCAAAATGAAAAAGTAACATGCCCCTGGGCTTAGGTCTTACCATGGCTCCACAGTGATAGCATATTCCCTAGAGGGAAATTCGCTAAAATCTTGTCAGAGTCAATGATTACTATCTCAGCACTTGTAGGAAGGATAGTGTTTGCCGACCAGCCAAGGCTACGATATTCGGCAACGGCCGTCAAAAAAATTGGGAAACATAATCCTTTCCTTAACCTCTCATTAAACTGGGTGGCCAACGATATTGTGCTGATATAAGATGCACTAATCGACGACAACGACACGACACCGACACTTTTGCGGGGTGTCATCAAGAGTGAAAATGGTAACTCTGATTTTGGTGCTCGTCGATGTCTTGTCGGTGTTGTGCTGTTGTCGTGTCAGTGTCGTAACAGTCAGCATATGTCACTAAACCATTTCCATATTCTCAGCCACACCTTGAAGGTTTTCATAGTCTCCACCCGTTACTTATATTTCTTTACACTCATCCACTGCCTAAATTTAAAGTAGTAATATAAATTCAGAAATAAATACTATACCTCAAGTTTATGGTCAATGTTGACCTCTTTGGTCCAGTCTATTAATGTTTCTGTCTTGTGACCATTAACCATTTTTGTGTTTAAGGGGCAACGAAGAGCTAATTCATTGAATGTAATCTCCTCTTGAAACTCTATTGGTTTCTCTATATTTATGGTATTTTCCAAAAAATCTTGTAAGTTTTCACTGTTCATATTAATTACTTCCAGATCTTGCACCAAGCAAGTGTTCTTGGAATTATTAGAAGCACTCTGACATGTTACATCTAAAGAATCTAACGATATATCTGTAAAACAAAAACAAAATGAGTTTGATTTGTGAACATAGTTTGAATACACTGTCCACCAAATAATTAGTAAGAAACAGATAAAATGTAAAAAAATGTTATATTAATAAAATTCTCCCATTATCATCCCATTCATTAGAAACAGTAGGCTACGCCCTTTACCAAAATTTGCAGTTCAAGGTCAGAGGTAGTTAATCTTAGAGTAATTAACACAACTCAGGGGAAATGGCCATACATTACTTTTTGCAGATGATACTACGCTGCTCACCAGAGGGAATGACATCAATCTCCTGCAAACAGAAGAAGACGATCTGCTTTCTGAGGCAAAGGATTAATTCAACTATAACCGCCTAAAGTTGAACGAGGAGAAAACGCAGGCCCTCATGTGCAGCTCAAGACAACTGTCGGTATTTTGGATGGATGCCAAGTTGAAAACACTCATATTGCGCAGGTATATGTCAAACTGTCTCGAGTTATTTACCTGTTACGAAAACTTAAATATGGGATATCACAGCCCCACTTAGTGACTATATATCATGCCCACTTTCATAGTAGTGTAATGTACAGACTTGTTTTGTGAGGGCATTTGGCTGCAGTACAGGATGTGCTGCTCTTGCAGAAGGAGGCCTTGAGAATCCTACCTTCTCCAGCTATTTAGATCACTGCCGACCAATCTTCAAAGATCTCAAGATTCTCACTGTCTTTTGCCGGTACACTTACAACATCCTCATCCTGCTCAAACAGAATTTAGCGACCTTCAGCAGAAGAGAGAGGACGTACACACACACAGGACACGTCGTGCTATGGACTTGGACATGCCATGATGTCGCCTAAGTCGCACGCTGAAATGCTATCCCGCTTAGCCATTAAGATTTACAACTCTCTACCATCAAGAGTGCGAGCGATGGAACTGTCCTGTTTCAAATCCACTGTACATGACCATCTAATAAATAGGCCCCTGTATTCCTTGGAGGAACTTGTTGACGAACCACTTTTTTGCTAAGGGTCTAAATAGTCAGTCCGCCATGCCAAGCAAAGTGTAATATTATATATATGTTTTATTTTGTGTTCATGTATTGTATTTTATTTTGACACAATCTATCTGAACTATTCGGTCAAAGATGAATGTAACAAATATTACAAGTAAGTAGGAAAACTTTACTGGAAGATTCTGTAATCAGTGAGTGTGCGACCGCTTTTTAAAATTGAAGTCTCTTATGAAGGGTTAAGAGAGGGTCTAATGTGCCTAACCTCAGAAGAGTATGATCGTGATCGTTATCATATGCGAGCTTGAAGACTTAATCAAGCAACATCGGTGTGGCAACATTTTGGATGGGTAGCCATGCATAATCTATAAATTATCAACATGTTTATTACAGCAACTTACCAAATTTAAGTTGGTTGTAGATAAAGTAATCTATCAAACAATTGTATTCAGCCTTTTCAGCCTTTAAGCCACTCGTGAGATATTTAGAACACTTGTTTCGCCTGTGTTAGCCTACATCCCACTCGTGACTTAACAGCCTTCATAATACAATCATTGCATAAACTACTTTTAATACACATTTAAGGCCTTTTCACACTGGCGTCTGCGACGTCGCGGACGACCTGGACGTTTTGGAAGAAATAAATCGCTTCCCGTGCTATCAAATGAGACCATACACACCGCACGTCCGCGACGTCTGCGACTTCCGCCAAGTTTTTGTGAGAATCTATTGGAGAGCGATTTTCCACAAACTTCCATGGTGATCCCGGCCTACCGCATGCGCAATGAACATTTCTGAACCACGTGCTTCGATCCCCCACCCGCACACCGCGTCATCTGCAGTGTGTTTACTGTTGTTAGTTGTCGTTGCTGGTGTGCTGTGCTTTTTTATATTTATAATTTTATTTTATGGAAGTTAATATAATATAATTAATCATAGGTTTTGTCATAATTTTATTAGTTTTTCTAAAGAATCAATTTAAAACAAGAATAACAATCGTAATTAACTTTTACGGGAAAAAGAAATATTATTTAAAATAGAAATCATGGTATGTCATGCACTTTTATTCTTATAAATCTAAATATATACCCCCGTCACAGCAGACCTGCAAACTCAGCGAATTTCCAATGGAATTTTCTTATTTTTTATTACAAAAAAATAACAAGATAAAAAACCAAAATCTCTTAGTAAAAGGAATAAAACATAAAATTTCAACTACCAAATCTAAAAATCCAACCAACTCTGGAGTTCATATCTACATTAAATTTTGCGACCTCGATGTTGAATTAAGATAGTTCTTCATAGTGTATCCCTAAAGGGAAATTTGCTAATGTAATACTTGGTACAGTAACCTATAAAATGGCCATGTCAAATACCTAAAAAGTACTGTAATACATTGCATTTCATTGCAGTATCGGATACATTAAAACAGTGAGAACTAATAATAAAAGGGAAAACGTGGTAAAACAATGCAATAAATTTAAGAACATATAATTTTATTCATCTGAGTACATTGTATTAAGAATGAGAAAAAACAAGCTCTTTGATAATTTATATACAGTAATAAGAGACTGATCAACTGTCCTCATAGTCATGCGCGAACAAGAGGACGTTTTGGAACGTCGCTGGGCGGTTTGAAAGTGGCGCTTCCGCGACGTCCCGGACATCCAGGACGTGCAGGAAGTCGCAGACGCCGGTGTGTAAGAGCCTTTAAGGTATGATTCAGTTTAAAGAACCTTTGTCTTTATCCAACCATAGCCAAGCCATAATATTGTTTAATCATGCTATGAGATCCTCGGCACTCAGGCTATATCAATGGCGAGTCTCGCTGTGTGACTCACAGCAATAAAGTGTTAAAAACTTACCTTCGTAAACGGTATAAGTGTGAATACTTGTTTGGTCAATTCTGAATGGTAGTTCAGCCAATGTTTGATTTAAATGGTCCAGTTGGATCTTCCATTGATCCAAGTCTGCGTAGACCTTAGCATCTGGATCAGATCCTCCCACCTTGGTCTGCCCACAATAATTTGATTTAAAGCCATATTCTAAACGTGACTCTGTGATCTTTCTAATTTTTATAAGAACAAAATAATTTGATGTAACTTAGATTAAGGTTTGAATTGCAGTGTAAGCTTAGAATTTGAGCATTGATTCAAATAAAATTTTAGTGCCAACAAAACAATGGTTCTCATACAAGCAAAACATCTTTGAAACAAACTATAATCTATATCGATCAGCAAGTTGGTGTCCCGAAAAATCAAAACATAAGCCAGGAATCCCACAATGCCACGTGCTCCGGGAGATTGATTTAGTTTTACTTTTTGCTACAAGACAGAGAGAACTATCAAACATTTAACTCACAACTCAGTGTCACCGTAGAATCACCATTTGTGTCTAGGAATTTGGCTGGGATTAGGACTTGAGTATTGATTGTTCTCAATGTGTTTAATGGTTTCTGCACTTAAGTTTTGCCTGTGGTTGAGTGAGAGAAGTAAACATGCTAATCCTGCAGGAAAGTGAACGGAGCGAACCGCTTCCCTCAATATTATTATTGTTAGGCCTATAAATTCTAATCTTCTTCTATATAAGTTTCTGTTGCATGCATGAGTTACAACTAGTACAACAAAAAACTAAATGGTAAAATAAATACATGATCCAACAATTTTATAAAACTACAAAATTAGTATTGGTTCTAGACAAAAGAAATTGGAAAATTTCCATTATTCTTACCACAAAAGTTTTGAGTTGATGAATCTCAGCATTTTTAAAATCAGCAAACGATCCCAGCTGAATCTCAGAATCATTGACTGAAGGTGAATTTTGAACAGTTGTTGTCAATTCATTCAGCTTTGCTTCTATCTCAAACATCTGCTGCACCATTTCATCTACCCACTTTGCAATTATTTCCTGTAAATTCTCAATCCTAGGGTTGTATTTGTAAACAGGGCTGAATACATTTGTATCGTCATCTTTGCTATCTCTGTTAGCAACACCTGTTTAAAACAAGCCATTAACACTATATTTTAGTTATATTAAAATAATAATGAAATGAAATAATGATTTATTTTCCTCTAAAAAATAACAAATATACCGTACATAAAAACAAAAAGATTTACAATTTCCGGAATTTTGTTACCACAGCATTCAGTAATTGTGGCAACGTTGAAAAAAAAAAACAAAAGCAAAATTTAATGAATCAGAAACTGAGTCCAGTCCATTCACTTAAAAAAATAGAACTTGCCGCTCACATGGCGTCGAAAAATATTTGATATACAATAATACATTATTTTAAATTTATTTTTTAGCTATTGCAAAACTTAAAATACAATACTCCTCGAAAAAAAATCACTACAATATTAAAATATACATATATATATATACATAAATATACAATAGACATAATTTAAAAGTTACATTAGCAAAAAATTGTACTTGTTAAGAAATGATATTATTTTTAAAAAATCTAAATTTGGGGTTCTCAAAACTCTTCATGTAAATTATTCAACTAATCAGCAAAAATCTCATCACTTTCAAAATATAATTTAAAAGGAGGATTTTGTTACACTGGGCATTAAAAAATTTTGAGCTTCAAAATTTAAACGGCTGGAAAATTATTGCCGTTATCCTTACCTAGCTATGTTGTCGGTTTTGTTTAGTTTAGGTTATTGCTTATGTCTGCAGTGGTTAATAACAGATGCCAACAGGTGGATTTGTCGGTACAAATCGGCATAACTGTTGTATATCCAGACTCACAATTTTGTGATGCCAACTATAAAAGTTTATCTCTAGACAAAGAGGAGACTGTTTGGTTACACACAGAACTTTATTTAGTAATAACATAATTGACTTTTTATAACCACGTGAGATAACCCACTTGTTGGAATTTGAGCAAAATTTTGGTTTATCTGGAGCATCTGCTATAAGTTTATAAAAATATTTTGTAACTAAAATATTTGTTATCCTTGATTTGCTAGCATTTGTTATTACAAAAGCTGTCTATTGATTCAATTAATTACCCTTCTTCCATAATATTAACATTGAAACCTTTCTTACAGTATGAGCGGATTTCTCCTTTGATGAACAGAAGCTGAGAAAAAAGAAGGAAAAGAAGCATGCTTGCCTAAAAAAGATTGGTTGGGCAGGTGATCAGCAACAATATGCTTAATGGGGAAGAAACAAAATGAACCAGAGACCCATAATACTCATACCTTCCTCAAAGTCCACAGTTAAAATTTGATACTTGAGGGGAACTTCACCCCCATCATGCAACAGTAAAGATTTCTAAAACTATTGGAGATAAGATAATAACCCGGCAGAACTGACATTGATTTGGAAACGTGAGAACTGACTCATGGTCTTTTAGACCAAGTTTTAATAAAATATCACATATATTGAAAAAATCGGTATTTTATTTTTCAAAACCAATTCACGTGTCTTTCTTATTAGTTGTTTTAACATTTTACACTGTAAAAAAGTGTTTACATAATTTATGTGATGTTTGTTTTAAAAAAATATGGTTTTTTACTTTTATTAAAGATTTTTGTTTAGCCTACTTAGTGGAGGAGGAAAACAAATTGATTGAACTTTTAACATTTATTAACTATCTATTTGTCACTCAAAATTAAATTCATTTCAATTTAAAAGTTTCAATTTATGTATTTATTGTTTAAAAAAATAATACAATTTTTGGCAAGTCAATGAACTACACAATTTTATTTTATTGATGATGAGAATTGTAAGGAAAGAGGTCTATCGATCCTATTACGTTCCTTTAAGTCCATGATTTCAAGAATAAAAATATTTATAGAGGAAAAATGATTTAATTACAAACAAGTCATCTATTAAAACTGTAACAAATTTAGTACACGAGAACCGACACACGGTCAAATGCACTGTTTGTCCCGTGATGCCAGAGCTGACTCACGGTCGAACGCACCAGTGTTCTACAGAATCGTCCATTGCACTGGCTGTACAAGTTGAAAAATGACAGGAAGTGTGTCATTGTGTTCCTCGAAAGTGGCGCATGAGGTACAGTGCCGGTGAAGACTGCCTTCAACCGGGAAATATTGTTTTGATCAAAAAAACTTCCAACCCGGTCCTTTCGACTGGTATGTCAGTTCTCCCGGGATAATGGGTACTATTATTGACATTGAGCGAAAAATTAACTTTTTAAGAAGTCCAATACTTACTAATATGTGGTTCATTATTAAAGTAAAAGACATTCAGGGTCTTATGACCAGGACCAAACGTAGATGTGTCATGTTGAAGCCCTGTGGACACAAATCGCCAGCCATCATATTGGAAGCTGATGATCCCTTCCTCACTGATGCCTATTAGAGTTAAACTCTCCCAACCATCCTGAAATGAACATATATCAAACATATTAATAGACGACTCAAGTTAAAAAAGGAATTATCATTAATTAAGTACCTTTAGTTGACACCGACTTAATCAATCTTAAGACTGTAGGGACTAGGTGGACAGAAATTTGGTTGGCCAAACTGTTTGAGGTAGGTTAAAACTTATTGAATTTAGTTTCATGTACACTAAATATAATTATAAGTTAAAAATTAAAGACAACTTGTGATCTATATTTATTTATAAAACTACTACCTGTAGTGTACAGAGACCCAAAAAGTCCCTTTACGCAGAACTTCACTATGCCGTAGTCGTAAATATTTTTATAACCATTGGTGAGTGGGTTGTTCTTCTTACAAGTAGATAAGAAATAAAATCTGGCCGAACTGTTAAGCACATCTGCCTCTACAAGCATTTCGCAAAAGTCCCCAGAAGGACAAGATATTTATGGAAAAGAAAGGCAAGCGACAACAGACCTCCTCATTGACCACTCAGAGGGTCAACTCCAGTGTTCCTCTAACAAGTGGTTTTCAGGCTCAAACCCACCTATGTCATCTGAAATTCCATTAACCCACAGGAGTCCTAAGCATAAATGGACATGAGGGAAGGAATATTGTCAGTGAGGACAGCCAAAAGACCTACTTGGTTAGAGAACTTCATTTGCTGTGCCTATTGTCAACTTAGCAACTTGTGTAATTGCGTAACTAATTGTGTAACTAATTTTAAAGTTGTCATGGGGAAAAGTGGGAGGAGGAAACTAATTAAAGAAACCTCTCATACAACTTCTATTATTTTCCATTTCATTTAGGCGCACAGTTTGACCCCCAGATGTATGTAGGAATATTATTAATGGATAAGTTTGTAAAAAAGTGCTGCATTACACAATAGTTGAATGACTTGATGGTGTGAGAATAGTAAGGAATGAAAATTGTGTAAAAAAGCAAGAGTTATCATTATTTCAACCAAGCTTTACTAAGGTGGAGTAAATTCTAATGTATTGATTTAAAGTCTATGTTCATGTTAGTCCAGACAATGAACTGAGAAAAACAAGACTAGTAGTAGAAACTAGAATTACTCATTGGTCTATTGGGATTAAAATTCTTATTGAAGGTCGACTAAATTGAAATAAATTATTCTGTGTTAAATATAAATTTCATATTAGGTTCAATTGATACCTTTTAACAATGTTATCTTCAGTGTAAAGGGGCTTTTTGGCTCCTCTGTATAGGGTCTGTAAGATGTGGTCAACGGGTTTGCTATATCAGAAAAAATTTCTTTGTAAGCTGAATATTAGTGGCAACTATTAATAATATATTGAAATAGTAATTATTTTGAAATATGTAAAGAATAACCATAAGTACTTTTTTGAAACATTATTTGTAAATACAATAAAAAGGTAAACAATCTGAACAAGCTACAGTAATATTATCTTTTCTTAAGCTATTCTCACAGTAATTAATAAATGCACAACCTTTCACTTGGTTTATAGTGTATCCTCTTTTGCTTAGAATGATAAAAATATATAAAAACTGACCTTAGCATGTTGTACTGGAAGCCAACTAGTGACCTTGGTGACTCGTAGAGCTTGAAACGGCACAAAATACTCCTCATCTGATAGTTTGTACACTACTGATGGCGCACTGTAGTCTTTATTACCTATTTCATCTATAATTACATCATATCATGAGGAAGTGGTATTTAATAAAAAATCAATACAAGATTAACAAATATTCAATATAATTAGACTTTTCATTACAACAACTTGCAATGGCTATTTAGATAGGTACATTAAAGAGACCCTAAACTTGCATGGCTGCATGTAGGGGCGTGGGGGTAGCGGAATTCTACCCCCAGGAAAAGTACCCCCATGAAAAAACGCTACGTCATTTTGACGTTACGAGGGGCGGAGCTTAAAGTAGAATGGAGTTTTGGCTCGCGGCCGGAAAAGTACCCCCAGTTTTATAAATACATTATTATTTAATTTGGTCACTCTAAATTAACATTATAGCAAACCAAACACCAGCCGGATTTCTACCCCCGGAATTCTACCCCCGGAATACTACCCCCAGCAAAACTACCCCCAGCAAAACTACCCCCAATGAACCAGACCCGGAATACTACCCCCGGAAAACTACCCCCGGAATTCTACCCCCAGCAAAACTACCCCCAGCAAAACTACCCCCGGAAAACTACCCCCGGAATTCTACCCCCAGCAAAACTACCCCCAATGGACTAGACCGGGAATCCTACACCCGCGAAAGTACTTCCACGTACACAATTCCTTAAGTATTTAATAATTGTTATTTTATGCACGTGTTCTGGTATTTAAAACATTTCTATTATAAAATAATAGAAATGTTAAGTTTATATTAATACAATCTTGCCCTTCGGGTGATCTCTTTCTCTACCCTCACTCGCCGTCAAGTTCTATAAAAGGCCTATGCTTTAGTTTTATATAACCAATCTTTCCTCAATCCTTTACAGGCTTTTAGCTGTATGGTTTTATTGACATCAAATAAAATATATACATTACCGTACCATGATATACTTTGATATTAGGTTTATAATTTTCACAACCTGGGGGCCAAGCATTAGCTCGGTAAACTTAAACAGTAATATTTTTTGATAATATAATTTACAGACAGCCCGGTGCAAAAAGGCTTATTTCTTGTTCAAGACGAGCTCGTTCGCTCCACTCACTCGCCTTTCAGCTTCCTTTTTCTGTGCTTTCAGACTGTTTCAATGTAGGCCTACGGGTCTCGTGTATATTTGTTGAAACACATGTTGAATGTGTAACACGTGGATTCTAATTTTTTAGTTAGCTGGTGTTAAATTTGAATTAATGATTATAAAGAAATAAGACACTTCCTTGCATAGAGACCTGTATTTATATTAAATTCATCCCAAAACTATGTTATCTGCAATGTTGGAAGAAAATGGTTTTAGCTGTTTTTGAGATCCGTGTGCAAACATACACACTTACAAATATATAACTTACTCGTATTACTGTATAGGATAGGATACACTTTATGCTTATGTAACTTAACTCACGTTTTGTAATTGGGGATAGTCTGAAAAGTATATAACTCATTATATCTAGTACAACCAGTAATGCGGTAATAGAATCTTACTGCTGAGTAAAGATCTTGTCCATCTCGGAGGCGAGTGATCAGAGTGAACAAAATTTCTTCAGATTATTGTGAATATTATTATTACGATTTTTCTCTATTTAACTTTCAGGTTTGAAGCACATAGGGCTTACATTGTCATCTAATAAATATTATTTAACACCTGAACATGAATGAACTTTGAAGGTAATTTCAGCTTTCTTTTATCAGTTGCTGCATACACATTTTCCAAACAATTTATAAAAAAATACCTTAGATAATAATACCCTTAATTTATTATATTGTTTTGTAAAATATGTGAGTGAGTGGAGCGAACCAGCGAACGTGCTCGTCTTGAAGAAGAAATAAGCCTTTTTGCACCGGGCTGTCTGTAAATTATATTACTATCAAAAATATTGCTGTTTAAGTTTACCGAGCTAATGCTTGGCCCCCAGGTACTAAAAATTATAAACATAATATCAAAGTATATCATGGTATGGAAATGTATATATTTTATTTGATGTCAATAAAAACACACAGCTTAAAGCCTGTAAAGGATCGAGGGAAGAATGGTAATAAAACTAAAGCATAGGCCTATTATAGAACTTGACGGCGAGTGAGGGTAAACAACGAGATTACCCGAAGGGCAAGTTTGTATTAATGTCAATTTAACGTATTATTATTTTATAATAGAAATTTAAAAAACAGAACACGTACATAAATTAACAATTGTTAAATACTTAAGGAATTGTGTACGTGGAAGTACTTTCGCGGGTGTAGGATTCCGGGTCTAGTCCATTGGGGGTAGTTTTGCTGGGGGTAGAATTCCGGGGGTAGTTTTCCTGGGGGTAGTTTTGCTGGGGGTAGTATTGCGGGGGTAGAATTTCGGGGGTAGATTTCCTGGGGGTAGTATTCCGGGGGTAGAAATCCGGGGGTAGTTTTGCCGGGGGTAGTTTTGCTGGGGGTAGTATTCCGGGGGTAGAATTCCGGGGGTAGTTTTCCACCCCTAGTAAACTTACAAAACATGGCTTAAATTGTTAATTATAGAAATAAATTATAAAAGTGGGTAACCAATGATTGAAGTATAGTATAATGTATTCTCTTCAAAAGTTCGCGGCCGGAAAACTACCCCCATAACTGTGACGTCAAAATGACGTAGCGTTTTTTCATGGGGGTACTTTTCCTGGGGGTAGAATTCCGGCGCCCCGGGGCGTGTACAGCTCTATACGTTTAACTATTGCATGCAGCACACAAAGTGATTTAGTGCCTATTACAGAACAGATTGAAGTACTGTACTACGGTGTTAACTATTGGTGTCATTTAAAAGGAAATAAATCATTGGGTAAGGTTTTTAAGAAGTTTAATTTTTACTGTTGGCACAGTGACCAAAGAATATATGTGAAATGGAAATGAGACATTAATTTTCATTTCTAATAAAAAAAAGTCAAGGGTTTTTAACTTGGAATACCAATAATTGAGTTGGTACTAGTACTGCTGTTTCATAACCTTGGTAATTCTCTTATTTATTCTTTATTTATTTATTTATTTTTATTTGCAGTGATGGGAATTGGTTGATGACAAACTTATTGTACAATCCAAACTTACCACTATATGATAATTGCCTTATTTTTAAATATCACAATGAATTATTTTGTTTTGAATCCTATCCAAACACTTGAATGTGGCTGCCCCAAACTAACCAAAACAAACTAAGAATGTGGATGCTTATTGAACAAGGACCAAACTTAGTGATTATCTTTGGGTGTTAAAAACAGGATCAATTCAATCTATATATTAATACGCAAGCATGTTTCATTTCCTCCTTTTTTCTCAGCTCGTGTGCATCGTAGGATAAATCCGCGCATACTGTTAGAAAGGTATAGTTCTGTAGATGAGCAGAATCCCATTCTAATTCACATCGGACTCCAGGGTTACGCCCCACAGGCTTTCGAATTTCGATCAGGAGGCGATTTCTAGTATAATTTATTCTTCTGAAAGATGTCATGTGGGGATTTTATGAAATAAAACACAGTAGTACACCTCAATTTTCTCTCAATATAAGTTAGCATCTATTTATCTCAAAGATTATAAAAAGTAAAAGTTCTAAGCATATTGGGGTATTTTTTTAGCCAAAGATTTTGCTATGTAAAAATATACAGTATGCTACAGTATAGTACCTGTATGGAATGCACTTGCGTAGATGAGAAAACTCTCAGTGATTTCATTGCTTTGGAAGCAGAAATACTTTATGTCTACTGCTGCCTCAGTGGGTAACTTTTGATAAACTTTGAACTTGCCTGAAGTTAAGTCATAACGGAAAATGTCTGAGTCAACCACTGTCTCACCTAGAAACCAAAAAACAGAGGAGACAAATATAAAAGAAAATTATAATAGGCCTACTTAGGCTAGAATAAATAAATTTTGAAGAACAATAAATTAATTAGAAGCTAGTTTTACAATCAAACCCCTAACAAAAATAGATTTACCATACACTGTGTTAATTCACAGAAAAGACACCAAAACATCAAAGACGTTCCCCCAGGCTTACCTAAATCATTTTGGAAATTTGCAACAGCAACAAATATTGAGCTGCGGATATTGAACTGTGCCAGAGCTTGAGGGTTGTTCGTTGGTAGTTCATCAATCTTATCAAAGGAATTCCCAAGCCACCGATAAACAGGACTTAAAGTTGAAAATCTTTTTTGTGATCCGACTGCATTTTCTGAGACAGCCACAGCAGCATAAAATGTGTCTGCATCGCTCCTGTAAAACTTCATGTTATTTTGATTTCTTGATTACTACCTTAAAAGATTTCTGTACACAACAAAATTAGTAATAGGCATACTCATACAACATTGCCCTTTTGTTAAATCGTTAAAAGGTATTCATTTGAATGTTGTTAAAAATTTTTGTAAAAAATACTTTTGATAAACATTGATCAGGCATCGATAGATTTTTTTCATTTGATAGTAGTGTATGATCTCTACGGAACTGCACCCAGACACTATAAGTGATTTCACTATTCTTGAACAATAGAGAGTTTTGCAACACACGATAAACATTGCGGTAAACGCTAAGTGCTTATTTTTATATTGGTATATTTAAAAATACTTTGCAGTTCACAGTGGAGGAACCGGATAAATAATATATTAAATTTACCGCTGATCCCTTTCAACAAGTTGTTCATAGCTTCAACCAGTATAAATAGGTAAATCAACCATAAATGATATAGCGTTTAGCGTTTACAGTAATGTTTACTGTATGTGCAAAAACTCTCTAATATACATTGTGTGACTAAAGATATTACATTGATCAATAGTGAGTTATTAACTATTACAAGATTATTAATAGGGCCTACTAATTTTAAACTATAATTCTAGATGATAATATTTTCTTAATTATTTTATGGAAGATTAGGAGGGCCTACTCTTTTTTTACCAATATTTTTTTTTTTTTGAGCATTTTAAACATTTGTTAATGTACAGCTGTAAATACATGTAGTTTTTGGTGATTATTCACAAAATTGGATTGGTCGGATATCATTGATTTAGAACCAAATATAACTTTTGTATTGTATCAAAATAAATTGCTTGATTTCGAGCAACAAGTACACTTGTATGTACAGAAGTAAATACAGAAATCACAAATATAGAGATATAAACAAGATAATCCTATGTTCTTTTTTTCTGTAAAGTGCCTACCATATATATATTTTTTTAATTTCTCATGAATACAATCGTATACAAAAGCTACATTTAACCAAAGAGAAATTAACTGGCCACTTCATCCAGTTGTGGGAGCATTTTTTTTTTTTTTTCGGGAAAAATGCATTACGCACACAGGTGGCCAGACTGTAGTGTGGGGCTCCCCTAAAAAACGGGCTTACCCACTAAAAAACCTCCTCTACTCTTTAGGATTCTAACCTGGAATTGTTTATCACATTACGATAGGCCTAAATTTGGCTTACGCCCGGTGTGGGTCTCTGTAGGTTTGGCCTGCGATTTGATCTGACCCAGAACTTCGGCAGAAGATCGTCCCCCTAAGGGCTTGATCAAAATCGCCTCTGTCCTGGGCTTTTTGGGTCTGGTTCGTGCAGGCTTCCTGGTAGATTTGCCAGGGGCCTCCATAAAGGGAGCAGAGACTTGGGCCTTCCTCCCTTTTTCAGGCGTCTTTTATGAGGCAGCCTCTGCAGGTTTTAGCTGCCTTTTCTCCCTTTTCGACAAGCGTCTTTCCCAATTCCCCGAAGGTGTTGGAGGAATAGACCCCTGCAGGCAAAGATGTGTCTATGGGATTGACGTTGGGATCTGGACAGCTGCTGGTGCAGAAACCCCTGCCAGAGCAGGAACTAAAACAGTAGCTGGAAAATCTTCAGTCTGCATTGAAGCAGAAACGAAGACCGGTTTCGGCGCTGGGTTCAGTTCCCCAAGCTCAGGGCCTTCCGACGAAGAACCGCTCTGAATCTTCTTTCGCTTTCTGGCTTGTGTCTGAGTCTCAGCCAGATGAACTTGAGGCGAAACAGAGATCACTTGGTTCATGACGTCACGCTCCTGCTTCACCGCCTTCAGCCTGATCTTCCAACATTCCTCGATTCCTCCAAGGAAATCCTCCAGTTTCGGAACTCTGTCCTTTATCACCACACTGACGTTCATCTGAATAATTAGAGCCTCGGACATCTCCTTCAAAAGAACTTTCATTTTCTTCAGGGACTGGTCCTCCTCCTTGCTGGCATCGTCCTGCTGCTGCTGAAGCATTTGCAGTTCAAATGCCGCATGAAGAGGGCTCTTCCTGGGAGGAATCCCTTGGATCCTGGCTATAGTGGTATTACCGGCTCGGTCACCTCCATCGCCAGATCAATCTCCTCCTTCTTTTCGGATTCGGACGACGATCCGGCATCACCAGAAGCCTTGAACAGCACCAGCGGGAGAGAGGTTTTAATACCCCTTGTCGGCGTTCCAGTGTTCAAGGTCGGAGACCTCTGCAATTTTGAACTGCGCTTAAAGGCGTCCTGGTCTATCTTCTTACCATCATTCATGTTTACGGATTTCATGTCCATGCTTTTGTGTCACCAGCGCATCGTGCAGCAAGGGGCAAGGCGTGCGGCAAGGGGTTCATACGCCGAGAGCGGGTGTACTCTCGGAGGTCCCTCCTCCCGTAGGAGAAAAACGCCCCTACCCCAGTTCCCCGGGGCCCGAACCTCCGTTTGCCCAGCACCGATACACACAAGGTGCCGTACATGCTGGGGGTTGAACGTGGCAATGCAGAGTCCGATCCCTGCATCCATGCCGCACTTCCTGACCAAGGACCGAGGTGGCTGGCTTCTGATGACACACTGGAGAAGACCATCAGCAGTGCGAGGCACACATCAGTCCCTGCATCACAACAGGGACACTCCCAGGACCCCCCAGCATGCGCCGGTCGAAAGAAGGTGGAAGGACACCCATGATTCGGGGTCGAAAAAAGAAGAAGATGAGCAAGGTTAGCTCAGAAAAGAATAAAGACGGTGAGCCAAGACCTGAAAGATGGGAAGAAAGGCCTTAGCTCTAAAAGGACTGTGAGGAGGGTCTCACAGCTTGGCTCAGGTACCCCGCGACGCCATAAAGCACCCGTACAGTGGAAAGCCCACTGCCCTCGAGGGAAGTAGTGTGACCAGTGAATTGGACAAGTATATAACTAGTTAGAAACAGTGAAATTAAAGTCTAGCATTTTTTTAATAACAATTGAAATCCGCCAACTGCAACATCTGGACAGTTTACTAACATAATTAAACAATTTTAAAAAATTAAGCAATAACTACAGATGAATAACAATTATTAATTAATAAATAAATAACAATAAATAAATAAATACTAAATAACAGTAATAAATAGTAACAAGGATAACAATAAACTAGTATATGTGTTGCTCGAAATCGAGCAATTTATTTTAATACAATACAAATGTTACTTTTAGCTCTAAATCAATGACATCTGACCAATCCAATATTGTGAGTATCTGTAATCACCAAAACAACACGTATTTACAGCTGATTATTAACACATGTTTAAAATGCTTTATTCAATCCCAATGTTATTTAAATGGGAAATTTTGAGATTTCAATGGTGGATAGCGCCTTTATTTTCAGTCCGATTCTCATCAGTTTTTGGCGGAAACAACTACAGACCAAGCCCTATCCAACGACAGCAAAAACTTGAAAATCGGTTGAAAATTGTAGGAGGAGTCCTCAGGACAAAAGAACCCTTAGCGTATTAAATAAGTATAGATTAGCAGTACAGGAGCATTTTTTTAGCTCAGCATATAGTTCAGAGAGTATACATCTTCTTTCGAGAACAACCAATTTACTACTTTGTTAGAAAAAACCTTGACATAATTAATGTTCTAATGTAAAGTGGAAGTTGATTAAAATATTTTGGGCCTAAATATTATAAAGAATGTCTAAATACTATTTTATTAACTTTTGGAAGTTTTAAAAAATTATTTGTATTACTTCTGGTAGTGTATAGATGACATGCCCTCCAGATTACTCCATTTCCACTTCTGATAAAAAAAAAAACTTAAAACATTAAAAACAAACAAATGCTGAATAGGTAAAATTTTTAGCTCTTGATACAAAGGAAATGAACTTTTCCTTTTTTGTTTTAAATAAAACTAGAGATCGCCTCCTGATCGAAATTCGATCAAAATTTCAGTTGATCTGGACCCAAGAAGCTTAAAACATTTTAGAACTAAAACATCTGTTCTTTCTTATTAGCTATAGCAGTTGTTTTTACAACAGCTGTCTTATGATTCATTCAATTCTCCTTCCTCCATAAGATTAACATTGAAACTTTGAAAGCCTGTGGGGCGTAACCCTGGAGTCCGATGTGAATTAGAATGTGATTCTGCTCATCTACAGGACTATACCTTTCTAACGGTATGCGCGGATTTATCCTACGATGCACACGAGCTGAGAAAAAAGGAGGAAATGAAACATGCTTGCGTATTAATATATAGATTATGCGCAAAAAGAAATTTTGAGTTGTTCTTTATCTTTCCATTAGTGATTTATATGCACGCCCCCAGAATAAAAAGGCATATTGTAGTCGAGAATTTATAAGTTCAAAATAAAGTGTCAGTAAAAGTGAGGAGTCGCCAAAATTTCTTAAAAAATAAAACTTTCTTATTTGGGATCTAAGTTTAGAGTGTAAATCTAAAATGTGTGGCTCCAACGTAAGTTTTTCATCAAGCTGTACCCCTAGATATTTAAATGTTTTAACTTTTTCTACCGCCTGGCATGTACAGTTCTGGAAATTACAGGTTATTGCATGAAAAGTTAGTGGAAAGGGAATGTCAAGTCCAATCAGATCAAAGTTTATAAATTTTATTTACATTTACTTGCATTTTATTCAGTAAACACCATTTCCTGAGCAAAACAAGGTCCTGATTAATTGCCTTGATTAATTGCACGTACCGTAATTACTAAGTATAAGTAAAATTACTTTGAAGGGTGGCATTAATTTTTTAAACAATTTTCGCTTTACTGAAATTAAAATCTACACTTTAACCTTAAATATCAAGTGGATTTCGGGCCTTTTGCAAAGTTTAAGAATGAAAATGACGAAAATCCCCTAAATAATATATAATATTGAAAATATTAATATATAATAATAATAATACATTTTAAAATACAAATAATTATATTTGATCTTATATCATCTATTGAGAGCTCAAAAGTGAAAATGTTTTGTAAATTTTTTCATGTTATACCACTATGAGGTCGGCCTACCCAATGAGATACCGGTACCAGGACCGTGCCTATAGGTACATGAAAAAAATATCGTCAGATAAAACAAATTCTCTTAACAATATGTCTTATCCAAAAATTAATAAGATTAAGTAAATGCAGTATATTATACAGTTAATTCCATTAGATCGAAGCAAAAATTCACATAAAATAACTGAATAAAAAATTAACCCTCTGGTACACACGTGGTCTACAAGGGCGTAGCAACAATTTTATTTTGGGGGTTGTATGTATACAACCACTGTACCAATATACAATCACCAACCAATATACAATCACTGTAACTAATTTCTCCTTAGGCCTATGTATTTTTTATTCCCAAATTTATCAACAAGTAGGTATAATACAACATAATTTAAATTTAAAAAATGAAATAGCTATTAAGTAATTATATCAACTTAAAATTAACTAAATAAGGCCTATAATAGAAAACAATTACCTAATAGCCTAGCCTACTCAATTATGTTTGTGTTTTTCATGGTAAATGAATGGAGTTTAAGTTAAGTTATGATGGGTTAAATTAGATTAAAAGTGATTGAGGTAAATAATATAGGCCTAATGTATTTCAAGTAATTTTGGATCCATAAAATATATAGATTTAAGTAGATTCAATATTAATATTGATTTGAACCGATGAATATCGTTTTACTCAATCGATATATCGATCATATCAATCGATAATTTTCATTCGATAGTTCCACCAGGTGTATACGGAAATGCAGCCTCGATCTATTCCATCAATATACTTATCAATTGATATTTCCATTCAATAGTAGTGTACTCACTATATGAAAGATTTGTAGGCGCTATATAACTTATAACTTACATTTTTGGTAAAAAATGTACTCTGTGTTTTCTTTGCACTCTAAATTATTTTATTCTTTATTCTACTTGTTTCTTCTTTCTTTCAATTACAACTTTACTGCAACTTGTAAACCTAAATTGCGTCCATCGATATAAATTAATTGTTTCATCTTATTTTGTATTTAGTTACAACGGCATAACTATTACAAAATCACTTTTTTATTCCAATAAAATTGTGGACAAGACTCACTGTCTTACGTTTTGCCAATCACGTGACTAATTCCAGACATTTTATTTGTGGGATTTGACACGTGATAGGCAAAAACATAAACAAACCGCTTTGCGATGTATGCTTGCGAACGCACTCAATAATACATGTTTGACTGTGACTTAACTAAATCAAAAACTTAATCATTTCTGTGAAATAAATAATAAGAAGTTAAGCTTACTACATGTAATATCAGAGCAATGGAAAATACTTAACATTATGTAAATAAATTAATAAACTACGAATAGAATCTAATACGCTAAAAGGGGTTTTTTGTGTTGAGAACTCTTCTACAATTTTCAACCGATATTTAAGTTTTTAGAGTCGTTGGATAGGGCTTGGTCCATAACTTAGTTGTTTCCATTAAAAAATTGATAAAAATCAGATATAAAATAAGGGTGCCATACACAAATTAAATTTGTAATTTTCCCATTAGAATAACATTGGGTTTGGGTTGAACATTTGAAACATCTGTTAATCTACAGCTATAAATACGTGTAGTTTTTTTGGTGTTTGAAACATTAAAATCCTGTAGGGCGAAGCCCCCTTGGGCCAATGTAAATTTAAATGCGATTCTGCTCATCTACAGGACATGGACAATACAGGACATTGACAATACCTTTCTTGAACGGTATGCGCGGTTTTCTCATAGGAAATTCACAAGCTGAGAAAGAAGGAGGAAACGAAACATGCTTGCCTATCAATATATAGATAATAGTAACTCTTCTAAAAATGAATCCGGATATTTTCAATCAACAAAAAACAAACAAACAACAACAACAGAAGATAACCAAATAAATTTGTTTTTGTTTTAAAACTTTTGAAAACCCCGATCTGAGTCTGACAGAAAATGGTAAGGAAATGGCAATCTCAAAGTGTTGTTATGAAGCCTAAGAGTTCCCTGACCATTTTGGAATTGTCAGATAGAAAGGTTTACTCATAATGAAAGTTATTGGGCTCGTTTCACTCACGTCATCCACCACGAACTGTTGCTTTTTTCTTATTACATGACAAAATATTCGAAATTTAATACACATCATTTGTGGAATTTGTCTCGCGATAAGCAAAAAAAAAAAAATTGTCATAAAAAAATTGAGGTGTCATTATGATGTAGCCCATGGGCAAAAGATGATTAAAAATGTAATTTCTTTTTTTTCAACTAGATTTATTTCGAGAGGGTGCTTTAAAATGTTGACCAACTTTTATTACAAGATCGTCAATGTGAATTGTAATTTAACAGCTGATTACCTTCAGATGAATTTCAAAGCTGGATGGTAAACAAAAAATATCTCTGTCACTTAATAATCAACACTAGAGATTGCCTCCTGATCGAAATTCGATCAAACTTTCAGTTGATCTGGACCCAAGAAGCTTAAAAATATTTTAGAATCAAAACATCTGTTTTTCCTATTTTTCTAGCAGTTGTTTTTAATTACAACAGATGTCTAATGATTCATTCAATTCTCATTTCTCCTTAAGATTAACATTGGAACTTTGAAAACCTGTGGGGCGTAGCCCTGGAGTCCAATGTGAATTAGAATGTGATTCTGCTCATTTACAGGACTATACCTTTCTAACGGTATGTGCGGATTTCTCCTAAGTTGCACACAAGCTGAGAAAAAAGGAGGAAACGAAACATGCTTGCTTATTAATATATAGATTTACGTACTGTAGGTGAGTTTCTCTCATACAGAATTATAAAATGCGCAATTTGCTCACGGGCCCCCTAGTTTCCATGAACCACAGTTAAGTCATCGGTGGGAAAGTGCCAATAAGCACGGCAATTAGAGATAAAAGAGGTAGAGGCAGTGCCGTCCTTAGGGGTGTGCCGGTGTGCGACAAGTGCGGCCGTACAAAGGCCCCTCACCCGAGAAGACCCCGTGCTGGCTGCGCTGCCCGTTTTCATTATTTATCAATTTTTTTCATTAAGCTTTGACAAGAACAGCTTAAGAACTTTTCCAATGAGCAAAATAAAAAAATAAAGTTACGAAGTGCATGTATAAATTGTTGGCAATTAAGACTATTATACCGTACTTGATATCGTCAATATGGGTCAATAAAGATTGAAGTCTTTAGCAATTATGAGGCAATCAATTGAAGGTAACATTAAAACAGACAAATTCAAAACCTGAATGGTGATTTTGCTGGGCTGAAAGTAAGGAAAATCCAATTTGATAGAGGTATTTAAAATTCCTACAATTCAATTTGTCCTGAATTGCGTGAGTTGATAAACTTCGCTGTCAAATGCAGGTCAAACAATTTTGTTTAAATCCTAAGATACGAGGAGTTTCTGTGGATTGTATTTTCTATCGATCTCAAAATATAGCTGGTGGATTTTTCTTAAACTTTGCATTCAGTAATTTTATCTAAAGATAAGTTTTGAAACAGCCTCAACCTAAGGAAAATCATTTTTGTCTTAAACTCATTAGTTGGCAAGTTTAAATAATTGTAATTTTTAAGATCGGTCTTATGGGTTGCCATCAAGCACAGATCTACGACTACTTTATGGAAATCTCAAAGTGTTGTTATAAAGCTTAAGAGTCCCCTGGCCATTTTTGAATTGTCAGACAGAATAAATGTTTACTCATTATGAACGTTATTGGGCTCATTTCGTTGACATCATCCACCACGAACTGTTTTTTGTTTTGTTTTGGCCTATCACGTGAGAAATTTCAGACAAGTTATTTGAGGGGTTTGTCACATTATAGGAAAAAAAAAACCCAGTTTATGGTGGATGATCGTGAACGAGCCCATTTAATTGGCAATAAACTACAGTTGAGTTGTCGGTGTTGAAAGTGCCGATAAGCAAGGTGTAATTAGAGATAACATGGGTAGGTAGAGATATATAAGCACATACATGGGATAAAAAGGGCATATTTGAGATATGGGACTTATTGGTTGCAAGTAGGCCGACTACGTTGATAAAAATTAATATGTTCAAAATATTCCTAGTTTTTTTTCAAATCGCCTGTTATTTACTCCATGGCTTTATAAACCAATGTATACTTTCTAAAAAAAAGTACAAACATTTGAGCCATTTGTAGTTTTAACAATGTGTGAATACGCACAATACAATACATATATGTTCTTTCCTCCGTATATAAATGGAAGGTCCTGTTCTGTTCAGTAATGCCTCAGAAGAGGCTTATACAGAATTAGATGTGAATTTTATACTCTACTTAAAATGAAAACGTTTAGTAGTAATACCGGTAATGAAGAAAATTGCCTTACAAAAGGTTACTTTCGTTTACCAACCATGTAATGGCGTGTGAGGCAAACTGTGTTCGAAGCATGTGCACATACTGCAGTTTATCAGAGTCGCTGGGCAGCCGCCACACTGTCGACCCGATACCTTCATCCGCGATATACTGGGACACCACAAGAAACACAGACTCGCCCACGTGCTCCACGGCAATGCTTCTGCCACCTGCTGCGCTCCTCAGGTCGACGTTACGCCACTTGCCCCCCTAACGACAAAGAGTACAGTGTCAGAGAGGCGTATTACATCAGGGAGATCTACTGGTTTCTGTTAAGAGTCATCTTCACCCCTGTGCCAGTAGCCCATTGTTGCGCAGTCGGCAATGTTAATCATACGGCTTTTAATGCAAAACATGGTATTCTATTCCCCTGTTTCGGACGCCGTTTATCAACCGATTTTCTTCAAACTTGGTAAGTGTTTATTTGAATAGTTATATTATGTCGCTCATACCTCGAAATTTCGAAAATTTAACATTAACTAATTATTAATTACTAAGAAAAATTGAGTTACTTTGCGTCATAAAAGAGAGTAATATTTGTAAATTTTCAAAATTTCGAGGTATGAGAGACATAGTATAACTATTCAACTAAACACTTACTAAGTTTGAAGAAAATAGGTTGAAAAACGGCGTCCGAAACAGGGGAATAGAGTACCATGTTTTGCTTAAAAAGCCGTATGGTTAACATTGCCGACTGCGCAACAATGAGCTACTGGCCCAGGGGTGAAGATGACTCTTAAAATGTGAAAGTGGTTGTTTCCCAAATCTTTACTTAACAGCGGTTTATTTATAATTTGCAATTAATTAGTTTCTCGGTATTAATATATCCATTAAAAATAATTGAGACGCACTGAGAAAGTGAGTCATTCTAAGATCATCTTTAAAATCTTACTTATTGAAGGGTTTTTTGTGTGATTGGAACTCCTTTTAAAAATGAGAACTGTACTTAAAACAAATAAATCAATAGTTGGGATTTGAAAATTTGCTATTAACACAACATTCGGATTGTGTTGGGTATTTCAAACATCTACTATGATCGCTTTCGCCAAGCCCGTTTAACCCTTAAACCAAGTTTAAACCAAAGTTGACCATCCGACGAATCCCGGTCTTCTGGTGACGACCGCGATGGTGATGAGTTGAAGGAAGTTGCCGACGTTTCAGACTCGATACAGCAGTCCATTCTCGAGGCACACTAACACTCACTCACTGCCCGGCTGGCCCGATTTTGGCGGTTATATAGACTCGTAGGTGCGGGAGGGTGGTTTACACCTCTGTTGTTTTTCCCGGAACGAAGAATTGACCTGGATTGGATTGGATTGGAATGGAATCCCACCAATTCCAATTGGATTGGAATCCAATCCATTGGATTGGATGGATTGACCTGGGCTTTTCTAGATGTTTACTCTGGCGTCTCAACCTTTTATCGCGGAAATCCACGTGGCGCTTAGTTCGATACTGTTGTCTCTATTAAAATTTGATTGATTTAATTGAAATTTAACTGAAAAAATAATTGCTGTATGGCGTCCGAAACGTTGGCAACTTCCTTTAACTCATCACCAATGCGGTTGTTATCTGAAGACCAGGATTCGTCGGATTTGTACATCGACCGTGGAAGCCTCTCACAACGAATCAAAGTTGACCATGTTTAATAGTGAATTAAACTAAGTTAAAGTGAAACGTGTTTCGGGAAAGCGCACCTAAGAATGTACAGCTAATAAATTAATTGTATTAGTCAGGTGTGTTTATTGATTTATAACTAAAAGTAACATTTATTCTAAAAACAAAAAGCCTTTATTACATTTTCTTTAAGTTCAAATTATCGGCATTATAGCATTTATCAGGAACATAAAATACAAATAAAAACATTTATTCTAACAATGAGACTCATTTTCAAATTAAATTGCAATAACTACTACACTATTAAATACAAAATCTATTAATTTGTATTTAACTGACTGAACCACATTTTCAAATATAAATTTGAAAAACTCATAAGTTAAAATATATACACTCTAGCAGCGTGTGCATAATTATTTTATATAGAACCTAACCTGTTGGTTAATTAGTGTGTTCATGACCAAAGTTAAAGCAATAAATTTAAATAAATTATTATTTTGAAAATTTAGTATAATTACCTCATATTTATAGAGGACAAGTTCGACATGTATATCCAGGTTGTCCTCTGGTCGAGATAAAAGCGCAGCAGAAAACATTTTATTTTGATTTGGTTGACAGTGCGAGAATAAAATTAGATCAAGTGGGAACCTGGCTGGTACAGAGTACATCTCTTGAAATCCTACAAGTAACTCCAGACCTGTAACCGAATCATTAGCATGACTAAAAGCTTTTGAAAATGTACTAATTTGCAAGCAAAACATTATTTATTTATGGAAATTTATCAATTCTTTTATATTCGACGATGATGAAAGATTCTATCAAGGACATAAAATTATACTACTGTATTTTGTGTTGCAGGTCATGCTTAAAACTATTATATTAAGCACAAATATAATATGAGAGTTTATGAGAGAAGTTTAAGTTTTAAGTAAAAATAGTTAACATTAAACATGTTGTTGTAGAAGCTTTGTAACTACTTATTAAGATAGACTGATTTATTTAATGATCATAAAACACCCCTATTAAATAATTAAAAATGGTGGGTCCGCCACATTTCTACGTATCGTAATCAGTTAAACCTCCATGGCACGGTCATAATTTTCATTATTTTGATAATTTTGATCGTAAAGTCAAGTTTTGCTATGGATCTAGGCCTTGTATATGATGGAAATTCCTCCCCTTTCAGTTTAAGAGGATTAATACTCGCCTAAGACTAGTGTGGGACCTATGATTTTTTTATACATACAGCACAAAAAGTTGAAAGTTCTATTTTAAAAATCAATGGTTAAAGTATTTTGTTTGTACGAATTCTGGCAATGTGTATATCAACGTGTGTATATGTTATGTAGGAAAACCCAGATACATCCGATAAGTATTGCTCAGCCGTTTAATAACATCACCTGGCACAGCTGCGGTCACATGCAGCCGATTTTCAATAAAACACCAAAATTACGAATTTACCCCACATTACCGTTGAACACCATTGTCTTTAAACTAGAGCTAACAAGGATCGGGACAGTCACCGAACGCATCTGCGCGAGGGACCGAACCCCCGTGACTATAGAATCAACCCCGACCTTCATTAATTATAAAAAAACAACTGATTGTGCGACCCTAACCATTACCTGTACCAACATTTCTATGAACCCTTCTATGAATGTAAATATCTACAGGCCGACCCTCAGTCGGATCAAAAGAGTCTTGATACTCTAAAAATAAACTATTATTCGGCGACCCACCTCAAAAAGTACTTTATTTCCCATTATTGCGCAGCAGCTGATAACGCACACGCGCTGTGGTCCACCCTTCCGGGGAAATACCCCACGGAGAGTCCAGGTGTTATCATTTCATATAAAAAGGCACTACCGTGAGAGGACATCATTCCTGTCTGCTGAGCATCATTGGACACGTCATGCTAGCAATGACTATTATAGTCAATGATGCTATCTATAGTCATCCTTGCCGTGAGTAGGTAGGAAAAGCTGGCCAGGGCCAGCCCTAGATTTTTTCGCCCAAGGCAAAAATGTCAATAGGCGCCCTCTACCCCGCAACCACTCGAGCCGTTTGTTTTAGTCTTATTACATATTACAAAGACACATTTAAAATTAAAATATATTTTTACTAACCATTTGTCATCAGATAAACCATGTGGAAAAAACTATTTAAAAAATTTTTTATTGCAACAATTGTTGTGCAATAAGTTGCAAACATCCATTTCAAACACCAAGAAAAAAATCCGTGTCAAGTGGGGGCGCTCTTTACCTCTGATTATTGAATCTATACTGCCGATTGCGGGAGCTATTTACTGCCTATTGGGAATGCGCTATTTAACACTATTAGGGGCGCTCATGCTCATTATTGCCACCACCTGATGGAGGGCTCTGTTAACCGATGATCAGGGCCGCTGTGTACTCTGTCAATTGGGGGACATTTAACGCCGTTTGGATTGATTATCGTATGGCTTTTAGTGGAGGGAGATCAGCAATTAACTGATAGTTCTCCTCGCCTGAAATGCCTGCACTTTTTTGTTTTGTATGCAGGTGGACCAACGGCTTAACGTGACTTCCGAACCACGGGAGCGGCCTAACGATCTTTTTGTCCCCGAGCCGGGATTTGAACCCGGGCCCGCTGGGTGATAACCCAGAGCTCTACCACTGAGCTATGGCCGCTGCCGTTTGGATGTTTACAGCTCTCTTTACCGAAGATCTTAGGCGCTATTCTACGCTTATTAAGGGCGCTTTTTACAGTTGGTCAAGTGCTATGATTGCCGCCAATTACATAACTACACCATGGGCATAATTACACTATACCAAGGGCGCGCTACTTACCTTTGATTAGGAGGCGATGTTTACCGGCGGAAGAGGGCGCTCTTTACCGTTGATCAGAGCCGCTTTTTACCGCCAGTCGGGGGCTGTGTTAACGCCGATCAGGGGCGCAATTAAACTCTGATCAAGGGCGCCACTTACCGAGATTGGGAGGCGATGTTCACCGGCAGTCAATGGCCCTCTTTACCACCAATCAGGGGTGCTTTTACCACCGATCGGGGAGATTTTTTACTGCCAATTGGCTTTACTCGTCTCCACCGCGATGGCGCCCCTCAGGCCTCGGCGCCCTAAGCGGGTGCCTAGTTAGCATATATAGTAGAGTTAGCCCTGAAGCTGGCATTGCGCAAGAATGCAAGGTATTGCCATTCGTTGCCTTGTCAATATTTATTGCCTTTGAACTCCTTGCGGTGGATGATGATCGTGAACGAGTCCATTAGCTGCGCTGTGCGTGTGCTCTACTAAGGGCTGAGTGATTGTTGTGCTTAGTGCTTGTGACCAGCGCTGCCAATTCGAGGGCAATTACCCTTTTTGAGGGTATTTTGAGCCTTCGAGGGTAATCATTTTATAAATTTTAATTTCATTATAAGCAATATTAGGTTAATTCCGAATGAAATAATGGATTAAGAATAAAAGGAATATAAAAATTAATGTAAGTTTCCATGCATTTTTCCAATGTCTCTCATGATTTTCCAATAAAACATCTCAAATAACATCTCAAATAAAATTGTCAAATTCTGTAAACAAGAGCTAATAAAACCACTACTACACATTATAAATCAAGCAATAGAACAATCCACTATACCAGAACTTATGAAAATCTCAATTGTTTATCCTAAATTCAAGAAAGGTGAAACTCAGATGGTAGAAAACTACCGCCCGATATCATTGCTTCCATCTTTTTCTAAATACTTGGAGAAAGTCATAAACAGCCAATTAATGAAATTCATAGAAGATTCAAGCCTAATTTCAGCAAACCAACATGGATTCAGACATGGAAAATCAATCAATACAGCCCTGGCACAACTCTGCGAACAAATCACCAATATATGGGAAGATAAAGAAACAGCTACAGGCACACTTTTAGATTTACAAAAAGCGTTCGACAGTCTGGATAGAAAACTTTTAATAGAAAAACTCTAGAAATTAAGGCTCCGGTCTACCCCCGGCGTGCACCCAAATGCAAGGGTTCTTTAGAATCGTGTTATCTTCTGCCAAATGAAGCCTAGAGCTATAAATAAGGTGTCATATTAAAGAAGAATAACGGTACTAATTTTCCTCTTTTTTACACTTTTGTAATTAGTTCATTAAAACGAATTGAAAACTTCAGTTAAAAATCGAGAAAACAGATTATTTTAGACAGTTATTGATGAAATTAGAAATTTTATTTAAAAACTCTAAAAAGATAGCCGACGAGATCCTTTTTAGCGAATTTCCCTATAGGGAATACGCTATTACGGTAGTAGCCATGGTGAGACCAAAGCTCGGGACCATGTTACTTTTTCATTTTGATGTCCCCAGAAGCCAAAAACACCGTTCATTCATTTCATAAATATGTGTATATATATATATACACATATATATATATGTGTGTGTATGTGTGTGTCCGTGGTACTGATAACTTTTGAAGGGTACTTCCGATTTTGATGAAATTTGGTATGAAGGTGTAAGGCCAGGTCTACTTTCATGAGTTCGCGAACCAGCATTGTAGGGTTATGGGAATGGGGTTTTATGGGGTTTCAAAGGGGTCAAAAATGGGTTTTTGGCATTTTTGAACCTTAATTTTTAAAATTCATCAATTTTAACTGAAATCATTTAAAAGAGCTTAAAAAAAAACAATTTGGTATTTTGAACTTTTATCTTAGCATAACTGGTTACGGGGAAAATCCAAAAATGTGTTTTCCATGTTGTTCTTATGGGAAATCAAGAAAATCCTATATCTTGCTTATTTATTAACACAACTTAATCAAATTTGGTATGTACATTATCTAGATAAGGTTTAACTTATACTTGCTTACAAAACCCATATGGCGGCAAACGTACATACTCACCCCCATGGGGTTTATGGGGAAAATAAAAATTGCCAGTGCTTGATACAATTTTGTGTTTACATTTACAAATGATTGATCTTCGCCCCTGGGCCATTAGCCCATTGTTGTATGCGCAGTCGGCAACGTTAACCATACGGCTTTTAATGCAAAACATGGTATCGCATTCCACTGTTTCGGACGCAGTTTTTCAACCTATTTTCTTTAAACTTGGTAAGTGTTTATTTGAATAGTTATACTATGTCGCTCATACCTTTGAATTTTGAAAATTTTACTAAATTTTGAAATATTTCTAAGGAAAATTGAGTTACTTTGCGACGTCTCAAAGAGTAATATTTGTTAAATTTTCAAAATTCCGGGGTATGAGCGACATAGTATAACTATTCAACAAAACACTTACCAAGTTTAAAGAAAATCGGTTGAAAAACGGCGTCCGAAACAGTGGAATGCGATACCATGTTTTGCATTAAAGGCCGTATGGTTAACGTTGCCGACTGCGCAACAATGGGCTAATGGCCCAGGGGTACTCTTAACTAAAACTAACAACACCCAATGGCAGCAAACCAACATACTCGATCTTATGGTGTTTTATGGGGAAAGTAAATAATCTGAAATTCCATTGGAAATTCGCTGAGTACGCAGGTCTGCTGCGACGGGGGTATTTCTACTTTTAGAAAAAGTTAAGAGCCAATCTCTATCTTAATTGGTTATTTTTAAAACACGATCCCCGTAAACCTCTGCATCTATAAAACTCAAAAAACAGATAATTTTAGACAATTATAACTGAAATTAAAAATTTTATTTAAAAATTCTAAAAAGATAGCCGACGAGATCCTTTTTTCTACTTTTAGAAAAAGTTTAAGAGTCAATCTCCATCTTGATTGGTTAATTCTGAAACACGATTCCCGTAAACCTCTGCAGCCATCAAACTCGCCTAGCGCTAAGGCCGCGAGGCGGCATATTAGGCATTGTTGTTGTTTTGGCCGGGGTAGACCGGAGCCTTAAACATTGGCAACAACGTCCTGAATCTACTCCAAGACTACCTTACAAACAGAAAACAACTAACTGAAATAGAATACTACTATAACAATTGGCAGCTAAAAACTACATCAAAACTTCAAGATACGCCTTATGGCGTGCCCCAAGGGTCATTACTTGGACCATTACTATTTTTAGTGTACATAAACAGCTTCTCAGAAAGCCTGCCTCTAAGCTATAGATGCATTGTGTTTGCGGACGACACAACTGTTATCAACCAACTCAATGCTTGCTGCATGTGGACTGTAACATTGTGTTGCACGGATAATTTACATTAAGTTAGTCTTTAGCATTAGTATTCTGCTTGTTTTTCATGCATATACTAGATGAGCTGTGATCTATTTATGTTTTCCTAAAGTTACATTCAGCCTGCGTTATCATATTTGCATGTATATTTATTTCGGAATGTGTCAGTAATCATTATATCCTTTTGTGTATTTGCTTATATTTATTCATTGTTAGTGAATTGTAATCTTATTTTTTATATTTTATACATAACGTGTTGAGCCAACACCTTTTGGTTGAGCCTGTATTGTAGCTATAGTGCATGTTTATTTATTTTTTATGCGCCTGTTATCATCTACCATCATTATGTATGTGTAGTCTGCTAACTTACAGCTGAATTCTTGCATGTAATTATTACTATTGTAGGCCTATTATTAATTATTCTCATTGTAAATTGGCTTACGCCGTTGATACATAAAATAAATGAAATAAAATAAAACCCAATATAGAAACAAGAAAACCCGCAACAAAAACAAGAAGAAACACTAAAAATTGCTACAGAAATTTGCTACAGAGGTTGGTAGCACTGACTGGAGCAGTGAGTTTTAGAAATGTGAAGTTCTGCACTTATTTATTGAATATTTATTTATATTAAAGTTTTTAGGACATAGTTTTGTGCTGGACACAATTCGGTGTACGTAATAATCTATTTGAAACAGTTACTTTCTGTTGGACTATTATTATTAATTATAAATCTTTGGAGGAAACCGGCAGGAGTGAAAGCTAGGTTAGTTTGCCTATCGCTCTGTAGTCTTATTGTACCGGTATCTCTAACCAATATTGCCTCTGCATAAAGTGGACAATGACTAGAAGTAAGGAAACTTCAACAGGTATTACTACGAATAAGACTATGCCTCAAAGTAATAGCTGTGGTGTCTGCAATGATGACGTGCCGGAAGAAACCGCAATGCTCTGTGATGGAGACTGCAATAAATGGTTTCACATTCATTGTGTTGATCTTTCTGGTGATGACTACGCCGCCATCAATGACATGGCAGACAAAATAAAATGGTTCTGTCAAGACTGTCTTGGAAAAGTGTCTGCGTTTTTTAATGGAAAATCACAAGGGTTAGCTGATTCTAGTGATGATGTGGCTGTGCTGCGCTTGACTGTTGAGAAGCTTTTGGAGGCAGTAAAGGGGATTGTTAATGACAATGTAAACCTTAACGATAAAATGGACAAACTCATCTCTAGTGGCAATCTGTATGATAAGCAAAGCATTGAAAAAATATATCCAACTGTTGAAGAAGTTGTTTTTCCTTCATGGAAAACAGTTACGGAAGCTAGGAGTAAAGGAGCTGACCGAGGCCGAGGTTATTCATCATCCTCAAGTGACTTCAGAAAACCAACTGTCAACAATAAAGTAGGCTTAGGCCTCGGCCCAAATAATGCCTCAACTCAGAGCACCGAGAAATGCAATCAGTCTCATAGGCCTAGTTCTAATGGTGAATATGAAGACATTCCACCATCTACTGATAAACCGCAGTACGAAGATGATGAAGAACCATGGACCGAGGTATCCCACAAGAAAGGCCGCAATAAACATCAGAAATTTGTCATCGGGACCAAAAGTGGGCAGAGTGACTCGAAGGTTAAAAGTGTCCAAAAACTGACATGGGTTTTCGTGTCTCGCCTGGCCCCTGATGTTACTAAAGATGACATCAAGGACTACCTGAAGAACTCCGGCGTCAACTCAGGAGAATGTGTTGAGCTTAAGGCCAGGTATGAAACTTATAAATCTTTTAAGATAGGACTTGAAGAAAATGTAGTGTCAACAGTGCTAGATGCTAACTTTTGGCCTGTTGGCACCTTAGTTAAAGAGTATGTCCCCGTCAAGAGACGTCCCATCTCAAAGAATGGGGCTTCACCTGTTTTTTTACCGAACATGAAGAAAAATCAAGTTTGAACACTAGGCCTAGGCCTAATGTACTTGTGAACCGTGATAGGGAATCTAGTGATAGGAATCTTAGTTTAATGTTCCTTAATATTCAGGGTCTTAGGGATAAGGTAGAAATTTTACAGGAGTTCATTCATGCACATGCATATGATCTCATCTGCTTATGTGAACACTGGTTGAAGGAGGAGGAGCTAAAATACAATGTTGTTGAAGGTTATTATCTGGGATGTAATTTTAGTAGGTCTAATATTTCAAGAGGGGGTGTATGTATCTTCGTTAAAAATAATGTAGCATGTACTAAACTTGATCTTGATTGGTTGAATTCAGAGTTAAATTTTGAAATTTCAGGAATAGTTGTGCAATGTTTTAAAACCGTTGTCTTTTCAATATATAGATCACCTGATGGCTCTGTTAATATATTTCTGGAAAGTTTACTTAGACTACTGGGTTATGTTGAAAAGTATCAAGGATATCAGATATTAATTGGTGGGGATGTAAATGCAGAATTTGACATCACCACTGTCAAAAGTAGTGTGAATGAGTTTTGCAACTTGCTCATGCAATATGGTTTTGCTTGTGTCAACACTAAGCCTACTAGATTTAATGCCTGCTTAGATAATATGTTTTCAAATTTAGCTGTAGAAGACTTTGACATTGAAATAATATATTTTCCTTTTTCTGATCATGATTTATTGAGTGTAATATGTAAAAATAGTAATTATTATCTTAAACTGGTGGAACAATCTGTTACCACAACACTTGGTTCGGATGATATAGGCCTGCCTAGATTTACAATCCCAGCAAATAGTGTAACTGCACTGAACAATACACTTCTAACTTTTGACTGGGAAGCCTATCTTCTGAACAAAAATCATGTTGATGCAAATGAACTGTTTGACTTATTTTTCACTAAATTAAGGCAAATCATTGAAACATTTTTAAAAGTTAAAAACAATTGTAGGCCTAAGAAAAGATCATCCGAATTAAATTTGTGGTATACGGATGATTTAAGTAGGCTTAAGAACCGTATTTTGTTTCTGGGTGATGTATATAAAAATACAGGCTGTGAAAATATTCTGACAAAAAAGAAAGATTGTGTAAAAATGTACAAGAAAAAAATCTGTGATGCTAAACGTAACTTTAATGCTTCTAGTATTGTAAACAGTGACAATAAGTCAAAAACTGCCTGGAGAATTATAAATTCAGTCAGTAAAAACACATCTCATGTTAGAAAAATACCTGTTACTCCAAATGATTTAAATAACTTTTTCGTTAACTCAATACAAGACATAAAATCCGAAATAGGCAGCTCAAAAATCCAAGCCTCAACTTTTTTGCAACAATTTAAGAAGTCAAATTCAGTTTTTGCTTAGAAAACAATTCACTGTAATGATGTTCTCACAGTAGTTAGTAGAATGAAAATGTCTCACAGCCAGGATATCTACTTCATGTCTAACTCCTTGGTTAAAAACATAATTCATGCCATTGTACAACCACTCACTTACTGTTTCAACTGGTGTTTATTTGAGGGTACTTTCCCCAACATTTTGAAGCAAGCCAAGGTTTGTCCGATCCACAAAAAGGGACCAAAATCGGAACCTCAGAGCTACAGACCGATTTCTTTGCTGCCAGTAATTGGTAAAATCTTTGAGTGCATAGTATGCAATCAATTCTGTGCATACTTAGAATCTGCTGGGCTGTTTTCAGGGTCCCAATATGGTTTCAGAAAGGGTCGATCGACCACACAAGCTGTTGATTCTCTTGTTCAGGAGGTTCTTAATACATTTGAGACTAGGGCCTTTGCTCAGGCCACCTTTTGTGACCTGAGCAAGGCCTTCGATTGCATAGACCATAAAATACTGCTAGATAAGCTGGATTTCTATGGTGTGAAGGGTCAGAGCCTTAAGTTTTTCAAATCCTACTTGGAAAACCGAGAGCAGTTTGTTAGTACTAATGAGGGGAATTCCTCCTTTTTACCAATAAAGTATGGAGTCCCTCAGGGTTCCGTGCTAGGGCCTACCCTGTTTCTTATCATGGTAAATGATCTTCCCAGTAATGTTAACTCTAAATGTTATATGTATGCAGACGATACTACTCTCGTTAATGTAAGTAATAACTTGGGGCAACTCAATTCAATTGTTAACGAAACCTTGGATCAGGCAGCATTGTGGTTCAAAGCGAATGGTCTCCTCTTGAACAATTCAAAAACTCAACATCTTACTTTTAGTCTAAGGCCCACAGATATGGAAAATGTGTCAGAAACTGAATATGTTAAATTTCTTGGTATATCAGTGGATGTTAAGTTAACGTGGTGTTACCATATTGATTTTATCTCAAAGAAATTATCTTCTGTTATTTTTCTGTTAAGACGACTTGTAAAACATGTCACAGTGGATTGTTTAAGGATGGTTTATTTTTCATACTTCCAATCTATAATAAACTATGGCCTGGTTTTATGGGGAAACTGTTCTAGAAATAATGAAATTCTTGTATTGCAGAAACGTGCCATTAGAGTTATGAAACAATGTAGTAGTAGATATCATTGCAAACCTGTATTTATTGAATTTAAGATATTGACACTGGTTAATCTGTATATTTTTGAGTTGGTAAAGTATGTATTGGACCACCTAAATGAGTTTACATGTAGAAGTAACGTTCATGACCACAATACTCGAAATAGAAATGCACTAGATTATGAGTTTGTCAGACTTTCTAAGTCATTAAAAAGTCATGTTTCAGTAGGATTAAGGGTCTACAATAAGGTTAGGCACAACATGAGTGAACCCTCTTTCAAGTCTAAATTAGTTAAGTTGCATGACTGGCTTCTGTTGAATCCGTTTTATTCCCTTGAGGAGTTTTTTGACCTGAGAACCTGTGATATTAGCTTTTAATTGAACTCTGTGATAATTTTATTTTTATACTTTTTAAACAATTAATATATATATATGTTCACTTTTAGTCTGACTTAGGCCTATTTGTTATCTTTCTATATGTTATCTGTTTTAAGTTATTTTATACTTGTTGAAAACTTCAGATGTTTATTTTACTTGTTGACATCTTGTTCATTGTTTTTTTGTCTCATTGAGCCTTTATTGTTTTATTTAATTGTAATATTTTAAATTTTATTTTCTTTAAACTTTCATCTCACTGCCAATCAAATTTAATTTAAATGTAAGGTCAGTTGTTTTTTTTTTCTATAATGCCAACTTATTGTTGATAAAATAACGTGACTCAGTAGCTTTTAAGTTATCTGTATTTTTGACCTTGTCCATTGTACTAACTATGTACCTAAAGACAATAAAGCATATTCTATTCTATATTCTATTCTATGCAACGACTTGAAACTACACATAAACCGGAACAAAACTAAGTTATTCAGATTCAATTTAAAACATCAAATAGAAATATGCACCTCACAACAGATGAAGACAATACACCAAATCACACCAAGTTTCTTGGATTCCAAATCGTTAGAAACTTAAATTGGCACAAGCACCAGATTACCTCCATAGCAAACCCTCGTCTGCACTATTTATACTACGAAGAATTCGCAGAATCCTGAACAAGAAAATAACAATTGTAGCATACCATGCACTTTTTGCTTCACATTTAAATTTTGGAATCATTGCTTAGGGTGCTGCAGGAGAAACATTTCTTAAAAAAATATTCACCCTTCTAAAGAAAGCACTGCGGATTATAGAAGAAGCTCATACTATCAAGACCACTGTCGACCATTCTTTCAGAAAAACAAAATCCTTACTTTAACCTCAACCTATATGCTAGAAACCATTAAATTCATTAAAAACAGAGACATTACATATAGACATGTGTGCCACCAACACAATCTCAGAAACAAACTTAAACTTAGATTAATATATAGGCTCCAAAAAACTAGCTCTACACCACAATATCTGGGTATTAGGCTCTTTAATCTATTACCAAAAAACCTAAAATCAATAAATAACAACAAACTTTTCATCCGGAAACTAAAGCAATACCTCATTCAAAAATCTTACTATAACCTAAACGAATTTTATCTAGAACATGATAGCTTAGTTAGGCCCTAAAATAAAATGCTCACGAATGCAACACATGAAGAAATTGACGATTTCCCGGTCAGAAGATCGTGGCGAAGAGGACCTGGTAAATGGTAAAACAAGTTGGTACACTTCGCCCAATATACCTAACACCCCGTTCAAAATAAATGTGCGGTCGAAACGCAGATTTAAATTCCCACATTTTTCAGTTCCTCCCGCTGACAAGAATCCAACCAATCAGAATAGCTGAGAATTACCACAGCTGTTAAACATCTAATGTCACTTCATGCCCGCCAAGTTTTTGCTTTTTCGTAAACAATAATATTCTATTTTGATGTTTGAGATGTAAAAAGTAGGACTTCCAGTGGCAAGTAGGGGAAGTAACACGATCATCAGCCCTATTTTCTATTCTGAATTTTAAGGGCGAAATCAAAATAACATCTGATTTTGAACAAAATCTGGGAAATTCAAGAATGTCTTCATCCCACAGCAACATGGCTTTCGCCCTGGAAAATCAACGACTACCAATCTTTGTGTCTTCAGTGACAGTGTTGTTACCTCCATCTCTCGATTCCACCAAGTTGACTGCCTGTATCTGGACTTCGCAAAGGCTTTCGATAGGGTCAGCCATAGCCATCTGATAGCTAAATTAGAGGCATACGGAATTATTGGCCCTCTTCTTCTGTGGCTTCAAAGCTATCTAAGTGGCAGAACCCTACAAGTCAAATTTGCATCATCACTCTCGAAGAATGTTGTGAGCGTAACATCAGGTGTGCCACAAGGGTCTCTTCTCGGCCCTTTTCCCTTCGGCCTATTCATAAATGATATTGGTGAGTCCCTAGTGACCAACTATCTACTATTCGCCGATGATATTAAAATCTTCAAGGATATTATCTCTGTCCATCAACAACAAGAGCTTCAAGAAGACCTGATTAGGATAGAGCAGTGGTGTGATAGGAACGCTATGCAACTGAATGCTGACAAGTGTCAAGTAATGTCATATGGAAGATCAAAAACTTTGTTGCACTTTGATTTCTTTTTAAATGGCTTGATCCTGAGTAGAGTGACAGTGGTTAAGGACTTGGGTTTGTATATGACACCATCCTTGGATCCAGGCGTACATATCACTAAGATTTGTGCTAAAGCAAACTCTCTACTGGGATTCATTGCTCGCACATCACGGAATGCCCTATCTCCTGCAACATTGAAGACCCTCTATGTGACTCTGGTCCGCCCCATCGTTGAATATGGATCTACTGTGTGGGCCCCACACCAGATTGGGCATTGTGACCACTTAGATAAAGTTCAGAGACGTTTCCTGCGTTTGGTGGGTGTTAGAAGTGGCATCCGTTATCCTGATGTGGATATACAAGACATTGCAAACCAGCACCAGATCCTTCCTCTATCATCTAGACGACTGGCTAGACCTTATATTTCTATTCAAGATTGTCAATGGTCATATCAATTGCCCCGAACTTCTACGTCGCATAGACCTTCACGTCCCTGCTGGAACCCGCCTTCTACAACCTTTCTCCAAGCACTCACATCAGCCTGTCTACGCCTACCACAGTGTAATTCCATGTCTGCTGCGCTCTGGAAACTCTGCCCAACAGTTGGAATTCTTTGGCGAATCCCTTCAAAAGTTTCCAAGGCAAGTCTTCTCTTGGGTGGCTGAGTATGGTGGACATTAAGAGGAAGAGCTGACTTTGTTTGTTTTTCTTTATGCTAGTCTATTGTTGTTCTTGTTCCTTTTCTTGGATTATTGCCTTGTTATTTATTGTCTATTTGTCATAGTCACCGTTGCATAAACTTAGCATGTACATAGTAGAATGCACTTTTGGCATTAAGTTATTTGTCGATTTTTTCTTTTTTTTGTTTTGCTGTATCTTAAATGCACTTTAGATGGCACATTCTTAGCATATATAGCTTGTATTCTGCATGTAGTAACTTATGTTGTTTATTATTTCTTGTCTTTAAATTGTTGTTGATGCACAGGTTGGCATATAGCACGAGCATGAATTTTATTGTAACTGCCATTTAAACTTACTTTGTTCTATCTTGTCTTTGATGCTCTATTTTTGTGTTTTATTTGCGTGTCATATTAATTGTACCTGAAACTGAAACGACTTAATTTATTGAATAAAGTAGTTATTAATTGCATGTAAGCGGCTCTGTAATGAAAATAATGTATTGTAACATTCTGTATGATTAATTAAACATATTTTGTAAAATGGCGATTGCCGTATGTACGAATAAAATAAAAAAATAAAAAAATTCAGGAAGGTACTCCCGAGCCTGAGCTTTGCTGAGGGAATTTTCCTTGTGGTGGGAAATAAAGTTCTGTCTTTCGACCGCACATTTATTTTGAATGGGGTATAACAACTTAGATTGTAGGTAAATTTAGCGATATTAAGTTATTTTTGGTATTTTAAGGGTATTTGGGGGTAATTTTAGTAATGACCAGGACTGAGGGTAATTTGACGAATGGTGATTGGCAACGCTGCTTGTGACGTTGTTTTGGTTGTTGGTAGAATGGTTGGTTTCATATGGTTTTTTTGGTAAAGTGGAAGTGTAGTGAAGTGAAATGTGTAAACAACGTGTCCTTTGTTTACACAATTATTTACAGTAAATGACCGTTCAATTGTATTATTTATAGTTGTTATACTTTTTAGTTCATTGAATTAAGTTGTACCCATTATTTTAAATTTCTCATAGTCTGTTTTACAGCATCTGCTATCTATTTTGGCTACCTTTAGTTTAGGTTAAGTTAAGCAATATGTTCAGGGGTTCTCATTTTGGTTTATCGTGAAAACAAAAATTAAATAATCTTAAGAACGTTTTTAAGCTTTACTCAAGTTTGTCAACAAAATATTTAAAATCAACATGTCTTCTTGGGAAGATGATGGTTTCTTAGATTTCAAAGAATTGGAAGATCAATTATCACAATTTGTTGATAAAAGCGAGATAGAAGAAATGCTTAGAATACAGTTGGAAGAAGTGGAGATGTTACAGTCTATGTTTTCTAATCCAGGAGAATTTGAAATTTATGATCATAGTGTAATAGCAGACATAAATGAATTTATTGAAGGCAAAGCAAACAACTTACCGCCAAGATTAGATTTTACAATTCATTTGGTTATTGATGACAAGAAATTAGAAGTTTGTGTCAATTTACCCTTAAACTATCCAGCTGATGAACCCGATATTTTTATTCGAAGTGACTCTTTGTCGAGGACTCAACAACATGACTTAAACAGTGATCTTGCCAAATACATATGTTCTTTAAACAAAGGTGAGATCAGCATCTATCCGACTGTAGCCTGGTTACAAGAAAATGCACCTTCATATTTTATTCAGAAGGGTAAAGTTTCTAAAACAAGTCACTCTAATACTAGAAATAATGATTCTTGTGAAAACTTTACTCGATATTGGATATACTCTCACCACATTTACAGCAAAATAAAGAGAAGATGTATCATGGACTTAGCTCAAGAGTACAACATCAGTGGTTTTTGCTTACCTGGTAGACCTGGGATAATTTGTGCTGAAGGGTGGGGGTCTGACTGCAGTGACTGGTGGCAACGGGTGAGTTACCGTTAAACATTTAAGATAGGCCTACCGGTAGGCCCTACTGAATAAAGTTATTGGGTGATCAGAAAAAGGTTTATACTGTAGCCTGAGAGAATTTGGTCTATTTAAATTCCTAAACCATGAATGAATGGTACATTTAGGCTATAATATTTCTGCGATAATTTTTTTATTCATATATCAAGTTAATATGATAGCCTAATTAGGCACAAAATTCAAACTTAGGCCTAGGCCTACTTTGTTAAAGATTTTTGTGTTCATGGAGATTTATTGATTAAAAAGATTTAAGATGTAGCTTAACACATTGGTCGGGTTCATGTTCATTCACCGCATCCACCGCAACCGGGATTTAGATAGTCACGTGACAAATCCCAATGGCCACCTGATAAATCCCGGTGGATCCTGGTGACGTCATTTTGCTGCCGTCTTATGAACCCACCGGGATTTTGATTGTTGACGTTCACGTGCTTACCGCAAAAAATCCACCGCATCCCGGTTGCGGTGGATTGCGGTGGATGTAACGTGAACCCGACCATTGTGGAATAAAAAAACCAAAACGATTTCTCATGACCTGTGTTACTGTAAGAATAAAAAATAAAATAATAAAACAATTTAGGCCTAGGCCTACCAGTAGGCCTACTTTACTTCTATTTTTATTCTCCTCAAATAAGACTAGGTAGGTCTTAAAATTTTTTTTGGGGAAACTTATATTTCCATCTTATTTGTTTCGAGATCACATTTGAAGAAAATATTTGAATAATAACTTAATTTCTTCATATCCCTTGTCCCACATTTAAAGCACTAGGCTAAACAGTGCTCCCCACCAACTCGGCTCAATGTTTACTTCCAGGTACTGTCCCGGGAGTTGGATGAAAGTTGAGTTCTAGTATTTACAGAGTCAATGGTAATCCCGCTTTTTACTCTATCAGACCTTGAGATGTAATAGGGCCTATAGGCCCTACCGTACAGTAGACTCCCTCTTAACCTGCCACCTCGGGACAGTGGCCGGATAACAAATTGGGCAGTTAACAACATTAGGCCTAAATTAAAGTTTTCCATGGCTGGAATAAGTGGGGAATAATACTAGGCCTTAATATGTTACTGTTTGGAACTTATAGCTACTTACGGGTCATTCCATGTCAACTCAACACACCCATTTTACCTCACCCCCTCAGATTTCCTCCAAATTTAGTGTACCTATTATAGGTACTAAGACTAAGAAAAACCCCAATTTTTAAATTTTTATCTCATACCGTTTCCGATATATGGCTATTTAAAGTTTTCAAAAACTCGCGAAAAAAGGGTGAACGTTTATTTTTTAAATTGCTCTAGAAACTGTCCTAATTCAGCTAGAAGGCTGGGAGAGGTGTTATTTTGCAGCATTTTAATTGCTCTTTCAAATGATATACAACATGACAAGGCTATTGATGAAAAGATTTTTTGCAAAATCCCTATATATATTTTGTTTTAATTTTTTTTCAAAAAGTACATAATTTAAAAATCTCAAAAAAATTATATAAATACTAGGTACTGTTGTGAATTATATACTACAATATAAATGTGGGGTCTTAATGGGTTCATTGTAAAAAAAATCTTTCTGGTGCTGTTTTAATCATTTTTTTACCTAATTTTGACAATAATCGACGGTTTTTCAAAAGTTATGTATTTTAAAAAATTCAAAATACTGTTTTAAAAAGTTGTTACAGTTGGAAATTTTAAAACAAGCATTAACTTATGATGGGTTCATTACAAATAAAGATAAATTAATTAAGATAGACTTGTTTTTACATAATAAAATATTTGTTACCCAGTGTGTAGCAAAACTTGGAACCCAAGTAGGTACTAACAACAACTAACTAGTTAAAAGGATTAATTACCCACCAACTAACCTGAGCATGAATTGAGCATTGATTTAAAGGAAGTTGGCCTATATCTCTGAAGATTGACTTGTTTACTGATTAACTTTTGAAAATGCAATTTGAGTTTGCTTCACATCACTTCCTCCAAGAGCGTAAGTTCTTCCAGTTGGTGTATCAGGATTCACTCGTGCTAGAATGACCACAACTGACACCCACAGGACATCTGTATGTCTAGGGTAAGAGAAAGATGGTACTGGCCTACAAGGATGAAGAAAAGTTATTTTCACTTCATCATGTTCTTCACCTTTTCTAAAACATAGCCAAGCCACCAGTTACTGACATATACAGTGGTGACATAGCCTGAAATGTCTTCTAACTTCAGTGTGTCCACTGGTTTAGCCACATTCCTTCCCCAACCCTGCATGTCATCTGAAAAGTATTTCACTAGTAGTTCCGATTTTCTGTTGGGAATGAATGCATGGAAATGTTGTGTTCCCTTAATGGTCAGTGCTTGTTCAAAACTGCTTATCAGAAACATTTCTGAAACAGCATAATCCTCTTGAGGGGAAAAGGCAAAGCCTTTTCAGCCTTTCAGATGACATGCAGGGTTGGGAGAGGAATATGGCTAAACCAGTGGACACACTGAAGTTAGAAGACATTTCAGGCTATGTCACCACTGTATACGACAGTAACTGGTGGCTTGGCTATGTTTTAGAAAAGGTGAAGAACATGATAAAGTGAAAATAACTTTTCTTCATCCTTGTAGGCCAGTACCATCTTTCTCTTACCCTAGACATACAGATGTCCTGTGGGTGTCAGTTGTGGACATTCTAGCACGAGTGAATCCTGATACACCAACTGGAAGAACTTACGCTCTTGGAGGAAGTGATGTGAAGCAAACTCAAATTGCATTTTCAAAAGTTAATCAGTAAACAAGTAAATCTTCAGAGATATAGGCCAACTTCCTTTAAATCAATGGTCAATTCATGCTCAGGTTAGTTGGTGGGTAATTAATCCTTTTAACTAGTTAGTTGTTGTTAGTACCCACTTGGGTTCCAAGTTTTGCTACACACGGGGTAACAAATATTTTATTATGTAAAAACAAGTCTATCTTAATTAATTTATGTTTATTTATAATGAACCCATCATAAGTTAATGCTTGTTTTAAAATTTCCAATTGTAACAACTTTTTAAAACTGTATTTTGAATTTTTAAAAATACATAACTTTTGAAAAACCGTCGATTATTGTCAAAATTAGGTAAAAAAGTGATTAAAACAGCATCAGAAAGATTTTTTTTTACAATGAACCCATTAAGACCCCACATTTATATTGTAGTATATGATTCACAACAGTACCTAGTATTTATATAATTTTTTTGAGATTTTTAAATTATGTACTTTTTGAAAAAAAAATTAAAACAAAATATATATAGGGATTTTGCAAAAAATCTTTTCATCAATAGCCTTGTCATGTTGTATATCATTTGAAAGAGCAATTAAAATGCTGCAAAATAACACCTCTCCCAACCTTCTAGCTGAATTAGGACAGTTTCTAGAGCAATTTAAAAAATAAACGTTCACCCTTTTTTCGCGAGTTTTTGAAAACTTTAAATAGCCATATATCGGAAACGGTGTGAGATAAAAATTTAAAAATTGGGATTTTTCTTAGTCTTAGTACCTAGTATAGGTATCCCAATTTTAAAGAAAATCTGAGATGTTGAGGAAAAATTTATTTTTAAAGTGTGTTGATTTGACATGGAATGACCCTTACTTGCAAACCAAACCTATTTTCCTGGTGTGACGAAAACAAGTTACAAGCCATTATCAAATTAATGGCCAATTTGAGTCTCTGCAGAAAAAAAATTACTAAAATAATTTTTCTCATGCAAATAAGTTAAAGCTTTGTTGTAATGGTAAGTAGCCTATATTATTAAACATGATCTTGCTTTAAATAAAATTATTGAATGAAAATAAATGTATAAATACCCCCGTCGCAGCAGACCTGCGTACTCAGCGAATTTCCAATGGAATTTTAGATTATTTACTTTCCCCATAAAAACACCATAGGATCGAGCATGTAGGTTTGCTGCCATGGGGCGTTGTTAGAAAATCTAAGTTAATCGATAAAATTGGTGAATGTAAACACAAAATTGTATCAAGCTCTGACAATTTTTATTTTCCCCATAAACCCCATGGGGGTGAGTATGTAGGTTTGCCGCCATATGGGTTTTGTAAGCAAGTATAAGTTAAACCCTATCTAGATAATGTACATACCAAATTTAACTAAGTTATGTCAACAGATAGGTAAGATATAGGGTTTTCTTGATTTCCCATAAGAATAACATGGAAAACACATTTTTTAATTTCCTCCGTAACTATTTAAGCTAAGTTAAAAATTCAAAATACTAAATTGTTTATTTTTTTTAAGCTTTTTCAAATGGTTTTAGTTAAAATTCATGAATTTTTAAAATTGAGGTCCAAAAATGCCAAAAACCCAATTTTGACCCCTTTGAAACCCCATAAAACCCCGTTCCCATAACACGACAATGCTGGTTTGCGAACTCATGAAAATAGACCTGGTCTTGCACCTTCATACCAAATTTGATCAAAATCGGAGGTCCGCTTCAAAAGTTATCGGTACCACGGACACATATATATATATATATATATATATATATATATATAGATATATTTTGAAATATGTAAAAATAACCATAAGTACCCTTTTAGAAACATTAATTTTTATTGCACTAAAAATTAATTAAGTGCAATAAAAATTAATGTTTCTAAAAGGGTACTTATGGTTATTATTTTTTACATATTTCAAAATAATTACAGTAGCCCTTATCTGCGAAATCTGTGCAATATAGATATATATATACATATATATGAAAATGAACAAACGGTGTTTTTGGCTTCTGGGGACCACAAAATGAAAAAGTAAAGTGGTCCCGGGCTTAGGTCTTACCATGGCTACTACCGTAATAGGGTATTCCTTATAGGGAAATTCGCTACAAAAAACAATATGTGTCTAATTTTTCCCCTCGCTCACTGTCTCCATGCCTCAGAGTCTCAGTTCTCAGTTGACAAAAGCCATGCAAATTTACAAAAAATAACTATGTAAAATGCCCATGATTTTCATATAAGAGTTATATTTTGAAATAAAGTAATAATATTATTGAAATCAGATCGATTTCAGAATAATTCACCATTATTTCCGTGTCTCTGTAAGACCAATAAAAGTGTAGCGATGTTTTGAATTTGCCGCCAAATCGACGTGGACCGTTTCATTTCTCCCGTTCCTATCATTGGCTCTCGGCCGAAGTTACGTGGAAGACGTGTTGTGGACGCTTCGTAATTGTCATATTTAGGTCGTTATTGACACATTTCAGTCAAGAAATCGTGCATACATTAATTGATATTCCCCTCGCTCACTCCTCATAACTCATTTACTAGGAGTACGCTTATTCTGCGCGTATGGGGATGAACGGACAATAAAGATAAGGCATAACTAAATTTAAAAATAAAAAAAACAAATAAAACACAACTAAATCCCCACACATTCTAAAATTTACTTTATAAGTTCTTGTACTCATTTCATTAAACCTTGGAAGTAGTTTATAAAAATAAATAGCTTTATACTTCTGGGAGTATGAAGATGGATTCTAACATTTTTGCATTTCTGTTACGTCCATTTGATCCCACTTTGTGGTGGTTAAAAAAACTGATATGATTCATAATTCAAAAATTCACTTGCCTTACATACATGCAATATATAATGTTAGGCTAAGTTATATATTTGACATGTGAAGGAATTTTAATTAGTCAAAAAGATATTTTTAAGGGTTCCATGCCCACTCTTTGTTGCCCATACTTTTGTAAACTCAACCTTTAGTCCTCAAACGATAACTACAATTGAATCCTCTACATCGGCACAATATGTTACGTATAAATAATTTCCTTTCAACTGACATTTATAACATATCAATTTTTTTGGTCCTTTTTTGCCACAAAAATTTTTTTTGTAGTCAAGTAAACTTCCTCTAATTCGGCATTCTACGATTCAACACAACTTTAAGAACAATTTTTATTGATAGGTAGGGCCTATAAAAATAATAGGCCTAATGAATGTCCAAGTTCATTTGGAATTGAAAGTTGTGAGGGGAAAACCCTGTCCATACAAAGCACTTTGGAATGCTTCGAGGGGAGAAAAGACATATTCATCCGACTTCAAATAATTCAAATAAATCTATGAATTTAAATGTAGTTGTTCCCATTGAATACCTTACCTTTAATACCTTTATTGAAATGGCGACCTAACTCAATAGGTAGTTTAAAGCCAAGTATGAATGAGAGATGAGTGTAGGATGAATAATGAAAGTCAACACTCTGGATATAATAAGTAAATGCCTTCGAAAGTGATGTGTTTATCTTCATTACAGAAGAACAGAATAGCCTACAGTAAAGCTCCGCAAACCCGGACTAATGAGGACCAAACGGAGTCTGGATTTGTGAGAATTCCAGGTTATCGGGAATAGTGTAAACTTAAGAAAACGTATGAATAGTTTATGTTGTACCTGTAAAAAACCATGTACCGTACCATATTTATTGCATAATGTACATAATACAAAAATAAAATTTTAAACCTCTTTGGTTAAAACAAACTTAAAGGCACCTCATCGTGTTCCAACCAATGCCATTGTGCTTAGCCGCCTTGAAACCCAGTGCACTTTAATGCTCTGGCAGGCTTCCCGAGTTATCCAACATTCCGGGTTATCGAAGTCCGGGTTTGCATGACTCTACTGTACCGAATTATATTGTGTTAGGTGTAGGTCATGGATCTCATTGATGTCAAATGTAGCCTACTTTACATTCCAATTGTAGGCCTGTTTTCTTTTAAACTCTGACAAGTTCAAAGAGTAAAGCCTACGTTTATAGTGAAAATTTGAGGGAAAGGTACTGTTTAATCACAAAGTGCCCTGCTGCATTTAATGTATTGTTTTCCTTTAGATTAAGTAGCCTACACAAGGGCTACTTGAAATTTATAGAAAAGTACAAAATGAGTAAAAACGTTAAGTCAGTTTGTTAAAAGATACGAAATAATTAAGCTACCGGTAGGCCTACTTCCAAATTGTATTTGATGTTACTGTATTTGACAACTAAATATTCCATTGGACAGTAATTTGATATTTTTAATGGTAGCCAACTTCAGTTTAATCACCAATTTGTTAGGCTATCCAGTTTGGATATATGACCCCCAAGTGGCCATAAGAGGCGATCTACTATAGGCCTAAATCAATTTACTGTATAAGTTAGTCTAGTGGGGTTCTTCTTATACCGGGACGGTAGGCGTAACTCAATTTTAAAACCTTGCACAAAAAATGTGTTGGTGTAAATCACGAGTAGCCTATTGAGATTGAAGTACCGGACGAACAAGTATGATGTACTATTAGGTGCCTATTTACTAAGACTGAAATGTAGGTGTAAGCTGTCTATTATACGTAGGTTGTCCTGTCCTGTTATGTTAATAGGTACTGTTGTAGGCCTGGACCTATACGGTAGTTGAGATAAGATGGGCCTTTAACAATTTATTGTGATTGGACTCTAATACGTCTACTCTCATGTAGCCCTTTTCACAAGAATTTTTGAAAAGTAATAGGTCTATTGCTATCTATGTAGTTTTAATACAGCTTGGTACTACTTTGTATATGGAAATGGATACTCTTATTTGAAAACGGGAGCATTTAAACATCTAGCCTACCATGGGTTAAATTTGCACTGAACACTTGACCTTTATAAGAAAATAAATATCAAAACAAACCACTTACTGCACAAAACATTGTTATATTTATTGTAATATCTTTAATTTCGTAAGTAGGGCTATTGAAGTAACACAACATAACCTCTATGATACACGGTACTTCTATGACGTTAGTGCCACCGCCATCTACATCTTACATTTGCGCTAATTATATTTAGTGTTTTTTTTTATGTCATGTGTCAGAATTGTTACAAATTTTATTTTTTTTTTGTAAATATTTTCTCTTTATTATTGTTTGTTAATATAAAATATTATCTTTCTAGTATTCAAACCCTATTAATACCCTATAATCCTATTATTAATTTCATAAATAACTAATTAATTGTATTATATTTAGCGTAGTTATAGTACAACAGCTAGAAAAACAACTTATGCACTGTTTAACATAGCCTGTTTTTGTGTGCACCGTTATTTACAGCCCACAATGCATTTCTTATGGCAAATTAAATTACGTCTCATTACTTTATTACTTGACAGAATAACTTCAGGAACGAACTCGACCTTTAAAACTACGCCTAAAATCTACTGTGAAAGTTTGAAGTCGATCTGAGGCTTCTTGCGAACGTAATCGTCGGTCAACGGAATCGGGATTTGTCACTCTAGTGAGGTTGTAACAGTCATGTATGAGGATTCACTCCTCTTCGATCCGTTCATCCAATAAATATAACAGCAAAACAAGCAATGGTAGTTTTAGAACTAATTATGAAGCCGGTATAACCTCAAACAATGGGTTGCGCAATACTGACGGTAATATAGGGAATCCCTTTGCTATTATCATCGTAATAATACATTTTATTATTACTTCACCTTGCATTATTAATTGATACGGTACAACTTATTTACGTATTAGTTTTTCATTTATTTAGTTCCCCTTCGCTCACGGCGTTTTTTCCCCTTGCTCACTCCCTCACGATCACATTTTCTATATTAAAAAATACAAAATAAAAATAAAATAGTTAAAAAAATTAAATTAATTGAAAGTTTATACTTTTTACTATCATTTTATTATATTTTTTTAATAAAAATAACAAATAATCTTTCAAAATATGGAAAGTTTAACTTAAGTGGGGTTTTTAAGATTGAAATGAAAATAAGGCACATTTTCCAATCGAAAGAACACAGTAATCTAAACCGTTTTAACTTATGTAGGTGTTAGTAATTACATTTACCTTTATCATTCAGCTTATAATTTTTGACTTTACCATTTTTTTATCACTTTTTTATCAAGAAAAAAACGTGAGCGAGGGGAAAATTCTCTGTGTCTTCCTGAAATGAAATCAGGAAAATCAGTCTTGAATGTAATTTTTAAGCTCTGATATGTGTAAAGTTTTATTCTGTAGGCTAGTACATTTACTTGGAACTACTAATAAATAACTTGTCTTCTTAACCTTTCTCAAACTGGCCATTAATTTGATAATGATACTTACGTTCTTTCAAAACATAGGCTGATAAGACCAAACTGAAAAAAAATGGTTACGTGATCTACCGGTACCGTACTCAAATGAATATAAACAAATTTATTCACTTCCGGTGACATTCATTTCCGTTCAGAGAAGTTCTCCTAAATTGTTCTATGGAACTACTGCAATATGAAGTGAAACTGATTTGAAATATACTTAGATGTATAAAACAACATTTATGGTGAAACAAGACCTGTTAAAGCAATGATATGATTCAAAATGGCCGGTTAAAAGGAAGTTTTTTTTTTCTTTTGACAAGGTAGGCTGGTTACAGTAGAGTCCCTGAGCCCCCCTGAAACTAACTCGAAAAGCCTGCCATACTATTTAAGGTCTAAAGTGCAACGGGTACCAAAGCGCTAAGCACCATGGCCTCAGCCGGAGCCTACAGAACAGTTTTGAATTTTCTTTAGGTTTGGTTTAACAGGTGAGACGAGGTTTAAGTTTTTCGTTTATGTATTATGTAGGCTACATTATGCAATAAATAAATGTTGATTGATTGATGTTTTTTCTTGAAAAAGTAAACTATTTGTGCTTATGTACTCCTTTCCTGATAACCCTTTCAGTCCAAATTAGTCGAGTTTGTGGGACTTAATTGTATTGTAGGTATGGGTTTTTTTCACTATGTATACATTTTTCTAATTAAGTTAACAATTTATTTGGTGCCTGAATAATCAGATTTAAAATAAAATAAAAGTAAGCTCTGGATAATTTGAGGTTTTGAAATCGAAGGTAGCCTCGATCCTGATGACCTCGGATAAGTTAGTCGGGAGTGTACTGCAGGGGGCCAGAATATATCCGATCCGGTTATCTAAGATCGGGGAAATTTTTGAGAAATTATAATTTTTTTTATGATTTTCCTTTTCTTAATAATTGAAGTTAAAACTGAGCATTTGATCAAGATTTTATTTTAGTTATGATAGATTTAAGAATTAAGAAGTACAGGTTAATAGTTTTGATTTGATTTTAGCCTAATTACTTGCGTTTTAGTATAGGCTAAGTAAACTAAAATAAAAAATAAAAAAAACTAACATTTCACTGCCCCATTGTAAGCTGTTGAATTTTAAGGAAAAGTCACATATGTCGCGTAACTTGGGGGAAATCTTTGATCCCTAATAGTAAGAAGGGGGAAATTTTAGGCGTCAATACATTTTCTGCACCCCTGGTGTACTGTACCACAAATTCAGTGAAACTCTTTTATTAAAAAATTATCAAATTTGCCAAATACAGTTAGTTGCCTATTAAAAAATGCCAAGAACTGATTGAAGAAGTTTTAATTCCTTAATTGAACATTCATAGACCAGTCTGAATGTTTTGTCAAAATGTAAATAAACCAACTTACGATGCCTGACAATCATTTGAATTACAGAGGCGTACCATGTCCAGACCATGGTGGAAATATCTTAGGTGTGCTCTTCAGATGGACGAGTTTGGGAGCGTTCTGCGCATCGGTGGCGATAGTCAGGCGGGGTGGGGGCTGGTGTCACCTTGGGATGAGATCGTTTCACGCTCATGTAGAACATGTGCCGCTTCTCGGATAAACCGCGTTTTAAAATAGTTAAGAGTCGATAAAAAAATTTAAAATTTGGATGTATTGTTACCCATAAACATAGGATGCTTATGAGCAAAACTATTTGAATTAATTTTAAAAAATTGTCTTACTTATAATATGAAATGTTTTAAACTTTGTGAAACACAACATGGAAAAGTTGGTCGGCAACCAAATTGCATTCTATTTGGTCAGGAATGTTCGACCTGTGGGAAAGTTTTAGAGGAAAAGTCAAATTTAATAAGATTAACAGCCTTAATCTACTAAAAGCAATATTTTCACTGCTAGGTTGAATTTAATCAGGCGAAATGCCGGACATGGCAGCGATGAAGCCTAACCATGACGAAGGTGCTACGGTAGTACAAAAGTTTGTAGATGGGATATTTGGTTGGTTCATTTACTCTATATCCTAATATTTAAATGGGTTAAATAATTAATTACACATAGTAAATCGACTACATAAAGAAATTATTTTATGAAATGTACATTATTACCGACTGATGAGTTTGAATATATAGCAGAAATTGTTAATTTAGTAATTAATTACACAAAAAAGTAATTCAAATTCAAACAGGGCCACAGTAATTCTGAGATTTTGACTAGCTGCAAATATCTCTGCTCGCAACTGCCTCACAAACTCATGGTAAGTCACTCCGTTCCACAACTGACTCTTCGCCTCTTCGTCGAACTATAGTAACTATAGTGAGCTTGGCTCCTGTGGCAACCTCCTGTGTGGAACTTCACAATATTGGCAGCAAAGTGCCTTGTGCGTACTTTGTCCCGCACACAACCCATGGGAGAACAGATGAGTTGTCGAAAGTTCTTTTTTTAAATTCTTCTGTAAGCTGTACAAATTGCTGAATTGTGGTCTTTAAAATATGTTTGTTCAGGTTTACCATAGTATGTAGATTTAGTTAAAAGACTGTAGACGGAGGTACCGGAAGGGGTTCTTTGGTATGCTAGATTGTCATCTATACTGTCTGACCTTTGGGATTTTCCAAACCTGGCCCTGAATATTTTTGAAACACCAGCACTTGCTTTCCTGTCCTCTTCAAAGTCCTTTGAAATGGAGTGTGCAAATGCTGTGCTCACATCAACTTGAAAATGGTCTATGGCTAAGCTCATGTCTTCTTCAATAACAGTAATTTCATTGGGCCCAATTGGTAAATTTAAAACTGTGTTGACACTCTTGTAAGTTGTTCACTCTCGGGGCTCTGAGCAGGCCAGCCACGCGATGGAGAAGACCTGGACTGCGGAGAAGTCCACACACCCTTCTCTATGCACACCCTTTTACCTTGAGCTGCATTGGGTGTTTCAGGGGCAGAAACATGAGAGATAGGTATTTGTTTAATGCTTTCGATTACCAGATCTAAAATACACTTCACCATTTCTCGCTTTCCCTGTTTGTTGACGTTTTGTCCCTGCTTGGTGTAGTTGTACCTCATAACTAAAAGATCAAGAACTCTAACATGATTACTTTATGCCAGGTCCATAATGTGGTTATTTACAGTGAAAGTTTCATCATGAATACCATCTTTACTGTCTAGATCATGTCTGTATGGTAGCGTACATATAATTACATTGGTGGTGACCAATGAGTTGATCATTTTGTCAATGGAACTAATGCATATTGTACAGCTGTTTCGATTGCATTTAACGTTTTTTAATTTATGTTAATTTTAGACAGCTTTCACAACAGTAAAAGTTGTGCAAAAATCAAGTTAAATTGTTAATTCTACTTAGGAACTCATTAGGAAGTACATCATTGACTTAATCTGATAGCATGCTAATTTCAATTTTACACTTAACAAACATTTTAACTAAAATAGCAGATTACACAATTGATTTCTCTCTTAGTGCGTACCACAGAGTAAGTAATACATACAGAGGTAAACTTCTAATGGAAACCGTGTTGCGGTATATTTTTAGTTCAAATTTTTGTCAAGAGGTAGCGTTTGCATCGCTATATCTGCTCCAGACGCCTTATCACTGGGGTGTGAGAGAGATGGTGAGAGACGTCACCCAAGGTTGTTTATTAAACAACATCTGGACTCCCGGTGATAACTCACCGTGTACGAATCTCGCTTCGGGTGTCCCGGGCCAGCCAGCCAAGGCTTTTGTTGACTTATACGGTCGCTTATTAACATGTCATAGCGAACGGATTTTTTAAAATTTATTTTCTTGACAAATTCAAATAATTTTGGGTAAGCTCGTAGTTAGAAAAGGCCAAAATTGATCAATTATTTAAATTATTTAAATTTAAATTATATAATTGTTTTATTATTGTTGTAGAATTTGATATTTTTAATAAAATTTTGTAATAGTCGTATACAGTTTAGAAAAAAAGTAAGGAACACTTTGTTTTAAAAAATAACTAGTTTACAAATATTTTAATAAGTAATTTATATTACTTGAATAATGCATGTTTTTTTTTACAAAAATCGTCTTATTCAAACACGAGTAGGCTGTTAACAGTAGGCCCTACTGTCTACAGTAGTTTATTGAATACCCTGAACAGTCTATATGGAGTAAAAATGAATGTTTAAAAGTACTCAATTGTTAATGTGTACATCAAAGTGAAGGCCTTCCATTAGTAGAGAACGCTGCAAGTCCAATAAATCGGTGGGTATGTCGAAATGGTTGGCGATCAAACTTAAAAACTGCAACATGAAAATCACATTTCAATAACATTATTGCACAAATTATTATTGCGACATATTCGAACTTTTATGGCCGCGTTGTAAAAAAATGCTTATACAACGACCCTTTTAAGAGTACCCACCATCTTGGATTTTTACTCACATAAAACTAATGTTTAAGTTAAAACATTAGTCCGCTACCCCACCCCTATAATAATGGTTAAAATAGATTGATCTTCAAATCATTTTAAAGGGAACTTAAATACCTATTAGACTATGAAATAAAAGGTCGTATACGGTATGTGCCAAAATAAACAGTACTGAAACTGAATCAGCTGGAGTTTGAATCATGATTGATCAGACAAAAAAAAGTACGACTGTCCGAGGGTTGCCTCAAACTGGACGGAGGTCATACTGAACATGTTAATAATCTATATATTAATACGCAAGCATGTTTCATTTCCTCCTTTTTTCTCAGCTCGTGTGCATCGTAGGAGAAATCCGAGCATACCGTTAAAAAGGTATAGTCCTGTAGATGAGCAGAATCACATTCTAATCCACATCGGACTCCAGGGCAACGCCCCACAGGCTTTCAAAGTTCCAATGTTAATCTTATGGAGGAAGGAGAATTGAATGAATCATTCGACAGCTGTTGATAAAACAACTGCTAGAAAATTAGAAAGAACAGATCAACTGAAATTATTTTGATCGAATTTCGATCAGGAGGCGATCTCTAGTTCATTTTAATCTATGGTGCTCACTTTTACTGGTATATTTTGGTGAAACTGTTACATGTTTGGCGCTTTCTGTATTATTGATATTTTGATTAATAAACAACAAAGTATTTTCAACAATTTTGTTAGAAGGAAGGTGAAAGCGTTTTTTAGTAGTGTAATCTCATAAATCGCTATATAATCGTAATTTATATTTCATAGACCCCTTGGTAAAATAAAATTGATGAATCCTTTTGACCTATATTAAAGGCGTTAGTGGACGTTTCAAATTTGACAATAGTTTTATGGGAATAAAAATCCAAGGTGGCGGGTACTGCAGACTCTTTAACATCGTTTAAAAAGCTGCAACGTGGACTCTGTAAACTTTCAACATACACATTTCATTGTCTTGTTTTTCCTACAATTGAATAGATGTTTTCGCTCCTGTCACATTTTGTTATTTATTCGTCACAAAAGTTTAACACATCACCTCAAAGTAGATTATCTTCACTCACTGTTAATATTCGTCGTGATTTCGTGTAAACAAAGCAGACTTTTTTTTAATCACTATATGGAGAATTTTTCAGAAGAACCTTTTGGAAAATATATCTTATTTATACATTTCCCATTTTGTTGTAAAGTTTTTTACCTGCTACTTTTTTCCTTAGTATGTAGGACAAACGTCTTTGATTTTAAATCTATCCTATAATTCTGTAATCTATTAAATGACCAAAAAGCTAAAAGTCTTCACTCCGTATGATCTTATGACTCTTCTTGTTTTAAAATCAACCCAAAACACGTTGTAATGTAAATAAAGAAGGCGTTTCTCAAACCACAATTCATCGCCCTTTGCGCCCCTTTCACGATCAGAATATTTCTTTATGACTTCCATACACGCATAGTAAATTGTAATAAAAACTATAAACTTGCTGGTTTGCTAACTGAACCAGCAAGTTTATAGTTTTTATTACAATTTAAATTACCATAATGATGGTAAAAACCAGCAGTCAATTTGTAACATTTTGTAAGGTATATAACGCTTCTAATAGAACTTTTATAGTCGCTCAAAACTCAAAGCCTAAAAACGTCTCATTATAGTACTACTACTCTAAGTATACTTTTTGTCAATTGGTTATTAATAGTTCTTCAATCAAAGTTATCATCTGTCTCTCATTTTAAAATCAAACCATAACACATGTTTTAATTCAACTAAGCAGACGTTTTTCGAATCCCCATGCTATATTCTTATGGAGGAGGTTTTACGTTATTTCTCATTTCCTGGTAACTTTATGAACGCGCCGATAATTTTCCCCCTTAATGCATGGGACCGATACTTTTAATTTGAGACCCCTACCATCTTCCTGCAATTTCATTGCAGGAAAAATGTTGTTCATCGTTGTCTGATTGCAACATTTCAATCAGACAACGACCCTGAACAATCTGATGTAGAAGACGTTATTGAAGATTTCTCTCAGCATGGGGAAGCGGATAATTCAGTATTAAGAGCTAGTGCCGTCACATATTTGAGTAGAGTGGTTTTACGCCATTTGGAAAAGAAATACCACTGTAATGATTGCTCTAAAGCTTTAAGTAAAGAAAACAGAATTCTAGAGAAAAAAATGATGAACTGTTTGTTCATTTTAAAGCATACAATACCAAAGTTCCCTCTGATTTTGGTAATTTGAAAGTTCCATAAATTGAATTTAAATCTGTAATGGACAAGTGCATGACTGTATTTGAAAACAATATCAATAGACTGAAACAAGAAATAATGTTAAGAAAACTCTGGTTTCTTTATGTGTTTCTACAGTCAGCGAGGAATTTTCAAATTGGTTAGTCCAATGTCACACTCACAGAATGTTCTGTATTGAAAAGATTGTATTAATTAAACTGCAATATGAGGTTAAAAGGCGCTCATGCCTCTTAGGTTTAACTAAACCAACTCAAAAACGGAAAGCACACGAGATTAATATTGAAGAAGTGCAGAAAAAAGTAAGGAGAAAGCTGTTTCATTAAGTGCAAAATTAATTGTTCTTATTTCATTAAATCATTAATGTGTGTTTGAGTGCCGACATGTTGGATTTATTTTCCATAAGGGCAATGCTAAACTTGTCCCCGGAATTTGTCATAATTTCTTTATTTTTGGTCTGATGGATTCAAAATAAATAACGTTTGAATCACGATTAAACTCACCGTTAATTTTGCGAGATCGATTCTTTGTAAATAATTTATGAAATTCTGCATACAATGTTTTAAAAGTAGTAAAAAAACACTATTTTTTATCAAAAGTCCCTCTCGCAAACCAAATCTGCCTTTATGAACGCTTTATTAAGAGCTATAAACCATTATTTTCTGATTACAAAAAAAAGAGTTATTTGGTTCCCCGTTTAACATTGCTCTAATGGGGGAAAGACGGAATCTGAATTGACTCCAACGCCCTCTTAAATTATGTAAAAAGTATAGTATAGCTTAATTTATTTTGTACACTTCACCAGCGGTGCTCCATTGTTTAATACTATAGTAAACTGTAAACCGTGCAATGATTAGAGCATATTACATTCTGTACTATAGTTATCCTGGACTAATTTTAAGGACTAAAATTGTGAAGTTAGTTCATGATATGACACTAATAACATAAATATCATTTTTAGGTGTTGGGTTCATAGAAAATTCACTTCAAGTTAAAGAGAATTTTATAAGCCATAAAGTTAGGCCTAAGTTTTTCAAGTTAACTGAATATTATAGCTTTGCTGGCATTATTTTAGATTTAAAATTTAATTTGAAAAACGTATAATGATGCACAGTGTAAAAAGTTTCATACTGTAAAATTGGACACGGATTATGTTTTATTTAATTTTATGTATTTAAAATGTACTGCATTACAATCGTTATATGACATTATTATTTTAAAACACTGACGGTGCACAATTAGTTTGCCCTTTATATATTTTTCTACTTAAAAAATCACCTTAATATGAATTTTTTTTGCATTTATGAACTTGTATTTCCCTATAAGGTCTATTTATATTAGCTCCTAGAGACATACTTCTACATACATTATATCGGCGGTGAGCCCAAAGAGATAAATCATCTGTATTTCATCTATATATTGACGTTTTTTAGAATGAATTACATAAATTAGGCCTATTGCACAGCATATAAACAATTTACCAATGTTTGTGTTTTTACTTTCTCCCCCTATACCATAGTATATGGAGAAAGTATTGTTTTCGTAAAACACTTCCCATTAGTTTGATGATGTATATATCCATTTTGGAGCCCCCTTTCCCCCTATAAATGTATATATTGAGAAAGTATTGGTTTCGTCAAAATTTTAAAATTTGAGTTGTTTGTAAATTTATCCGTTTTGGTGCCCTCTGAGTCCAAAAAAGTGGTTTTCGAGTGATGTCTGTGTGTGTGTGTGTGTCTGGATGTATACAGAGCTAGAGAATTCCCCAATGGTCCGATTTTGGTGAAATTTGATACGTAGGTTCAAACCCACGATAATTCCAGGCGTTTTTTTTTTCATTTTTTTGAATTTTTTATTTTTAAGGGTATTTTACCCCCAAAAACCCTCAAAAATCGTGAAAAATCCAAATTTCTCAAAAACGGCTCTAACGATTTTGATTAAAATTTTGTGGTAGATTAAGCTTGAAATGGTGAATAAAATGACACCACCCGCATCTCCGAGAAAATGCTCGTTCAAAAGTTATGGCGTAATACGTGTTTCAAAAATCAATTTTTTGGATTTTCAAAATAGCTGTTATTTTGAAATAAATTTTACTCACCACCATTAAATCAAGCTCAAAAAACAAAATAATCCAGTATTTACAATTTTTGCTCTATGTCAAGTGGTTGCGGAGAAAATTCAATTTTTTGTTTAGCGGTAAACGCAGTACGTTGTTAAAAGTCACAGACGCGCGTAGGGTCAAACTCACGCTGCTCAGCTGGTAGCTATCCGACTGAGTCATCAAGACATTTATGTTTGAAGCTTTTAACATCTTTTTTTATATTGTTGGGAGAAAGTATGTGTCAGTTAACTGATACCGTTTATTTTAATAAAACTTATTGTTATAAAAGATTGAATTTTGTACCGAAGTGCATTCAACGCCTAGATAAAGCCTAACTCATGTCTCATAACATTATTTGATCATTAATAACAAAGTAAACTCTAGCCACTATTAGGATATCGCGGGCCCTACATCTGCACCAACATCTGCTCCGACGCCGTAATGTCTGGTTGAGCTCTGGAGCGACAGCGCTGCTGCCATCTAACGGCAATTAGGAGAACTACGTCGGCCATTTTTTCGAGTTGGGGACACCCGGTGTCCTCATCTAAAGCGCAACACTGATCTTCCCTCTGTAATATTACTTCTCTGTGGTGCGTACTAAGTAAACTTTTAATTTAAAAAAGGTGGCAGTACATTATTATTTTTATTTAAACTATAAAGCTCTTTTATTTCCTGCCCCACAGAAAACTATGTGATTTGAAATTTAGCGACCAAACACTTTTACCCAAAGGAAATATGACATTATTTTTTTCTACTCTAGCGGCCAAATTATAACATCTGAGGCAATCATATCGAACATCTTTCAAGTTACTACAAGTTTGGTTCTATTAATTTTTGCCCTCCAGTCTGTTTTTAAATGTTATTTTATTTTTGAGGGGAATGTTACCCCATCTAGACGTACTTTTACAACTACTGTAATATTTTACTTAGAACCTTCACTTTGCGCATAGACATATCTTGCACAGTACCAATATCAATTATATTATCAAACATAAAAATTATCATGATGATTTCCAATATAACGTATTCTTCTGTTGACTGTTAGGCAGGACGAATCGCTATATCAAGCAACTGTTACATTGATTGTTATTTACTGACCTGGTCCTACAGCTAAAACATAGGCCCTTTGATGTTTATGGCATTTTTGAAATTTTAACCATTATTTAACGTTCTTTTGTGAGTAACTAGTGTATTTTTGTACTTAGAAGCTTGAAGTTTGTTTTATTTGCCTTTACAATAATTTTTTAATGAAATTAGATAAATTTAAAAGACTAATACCATTAAAACTGAAATGAAGGTATTGTAATGAATGCAATATTACATTAGTATTTTTGTATTTATCATTGTATGTTCAATATTACCGGATTGCTATGTTATTCCCCGGAATTTCAACACATCCAAATGAAGGATAGTAACTGAATAGTATTTTTTGTGAATATAAGGGGTTTTTGGCGGGTTTTATCCACTTTGTGAAGATTTCCAATTATTTTGTTTAAATGGAATTTTCCATAGTTTACGATGATCTACTGCACATTTTCTATTCAGTTTATCCATTTAATTTTTTCATATTTTTTTATACTTATTTTATAATTTTTGCGCTAAATACAATAAATTACTAGTATTCTTCCCATTCTAACACCTTTATTTTGTTGTCCTCGGTCCAGTCCGTGCTTCTTTATGGAGCAGAGGTGTGGGCAGACGCTCTCGATAAAGAGTTATACAGGTTGCGACTCGCCCGGGTTCAGCGTCAAGCGGCGCTCCGGGTGTGTTCCGCCTACCGGACAGTGTCCGAGCCTGGTGGTCGCCGGAGTCATTCCTGTCAAGCTCTTGGCAGGAGAGAGGAAGGCGATTTATCAGAGACAAGGCGAGATCGGCAAGGACACGGCAAGAACAGAAGAGCGCTCCCGAACCTTCCAGCAGTGACAACACAGCTGAGAGCACGACACCCGAGGACGATGGACTGTGCGACTTATCAAGCAGGTCCAACCATGGGTGGAACGGCGGCATGGGGAGGTGGACTACTACCTGACCCAATTTTTGACAGGTCACGGCTATTTTCGGTCGTACCTGAACCGGATGGGAAAGACCGGTTCACCGGACTTCATTTATTGCCCGGGTGTTCCCGACGATGCGGAACACACATTCTTCCGCTGTCCCCGTTGGGAAGGGCCCCGCCTGGAGGCCACACAAATCTTTGGTGCATTTTCGGTGGACTCGGTCTGCCAAAAGATTTTGGAGGATGAGGGTAACTGGGATTGTTTGTCACAGTTCGTCCGGGGCATCCTCCTGGAAAAGAAAACCGATTTGGACCACGAAGTTCCCTAGATCCCTTGACCGAACAACTGGATAAGGAGCGAGCCCCATGGGCGTAAGCCAAATTTAGACCTAGCCTGACGTAATGTGATAAACAATTCCAGGTTAGAATCCTAAAGAGTAGAGGAGGTTTTTTAGTGGGTAAAACCGATTTTTAGGGGAGTCCCACACTACAGGCCTGTGTGCGTAATGCATTTTCCCTGCCTCTCCCTAGAGAAAAAAAAAAAAAAAAAAAAAAAAAAAAAAAAAAAAAAAAACACCTTTATTTTAATCAATTTCAATGATAACTAATAATTTTAGACCAATCGAATTCCTGCTAAAACTCCTAAGTTACAATTATTATCCTACTACTTAAGGCGACACTATTCTTACTCAATACCTTACTTATTATGCTAAACTTATTTACAGAACATCCCCACTCTATCATCTGAATTATAAGTTTGTCAACTTTGAGTAAATACTTATACAATACCTACATAATAAATTTATTCACAACTCCATTAACCTTTATAGAATTCGGGGGGATTAGGAAGGGGGTTTGGGGAAAGAGCCTCTAAAAACTACCCGTTGGCGAATATATTTTCATTACTTACAAACTCATTTATTTTGCATTTTGAATTACATCCATCCTTTACATTCACAACAGTTTATTTTATTTCAATTGCTTGTAAATAGTGGTTACTAGCCGGTTTTGTCTTTGTCGTGGCTAAGGATACTAACTCTTATATTTATATGTAGTCTGTTCATTATATGCGACTTTTACAACAATTAACGAATTTCTGGGCAACCCCTAAGGGGGCATGGGGGTGGAGCCCCCATCGAGCCGTAGGCGAGTTGTTTAATATACTTTAAAACTTACTATAGTCAAACGATCGTAAGTTATTCTGTAAGAATAATGTATACTCAGGTGCATATTTTTATGTGCACAATCGTTATCATTCTAAAACGTCGAAATTGTATTATTCTTCACTAATCACAATCAATTATTATTCGTTGAAATATATAATTTGTACTTTTAAATGTAAATAATAAACTTCTATAAACGTTTGTAGATCGTGGCCGTATCCGCTTCCAGCGCGCACCTTGTCATCTGATATAATTCCTTCTAGGAATGGAAATAATGCTTTTAGCGAGTTATAGCTGTTGATTATATTAAGTTTGGCTCTTCATATAAAACTTTCCCGTAGGTCGAACATTCCTGACCAAATAATACGTAATTTGGTAGCCGACCAACAATTTAATGTTTGGTTACAGTAAATACCGATTAAAAATTATTTTTCCCAAATCACCCGCGGTAATGATAAAATTTTATTTGATCCATTCGCTATCTCCATTCAATGGCTACAATCTTGCAAAATTTCAAAATTTTAGGTTGACCCTAAGTAGTTTAAATCATTGTTTAATTGACGCCGCGCCAGTTCCTGTAGGAACGGGATATAGCGCCTCATCCCAAGGTGACGTAGCATTGCTCCACCCCGTCCGGGCATGGATGTGCAGTAGCACACCTAATGTAAAGTAATGGACTTTAATGGACCTAAAGTAATGGACCTAATGTAATGGACTTTACCTATGTAAAGTAAAAGCCTGTTGAAAATTTTTACTGCAGTGTGATCAGGAATAAATTTTCTTGTAAGCCACAAAGTATAAGTTAATAATTTGTTTCAGATTCGTTGCATGAACTGGAAGAAAATTATGTGTAAAAAGAAGGAAGAAGTTAAGGTACCGAAGGAGAACTGTATAGAATCTCTTAGGAAATTCACTGGTTTTCTAGAGATTTCTTTTGATGGTGGCAAATCTAAAGCTCGAGAAAGTCACATGAATATGGGAGATTTCTACAAGTATCTTTCAGATCACGAGTGTAGTTATGTGTTTAGGGATTATTTTGGTGTTGAGGGCAAAGTTGGTGCTTCAGTTCATTGATTTAAAATTGAATCAACTTAAAGATGGTTTGATATTTTGGATGAATTAACAAGAATTTTGTAGGCCTATAAATACTACAGATTAATATACAAATGTTTGCTCTAAAAGTTTAAGATAGATTTTGATAAAGATCTTATATAGGCAAGATCTTATATAAGTAGTTAACAGAAGTATTTGAAACTATTTCAAAAACTTGTATAGCCTATCTATTAAAAATCATTAGTTTAAATCTATGATCACATCACAATCATATTTTTTTGTCTTTTACAGCCAATTTTTCTCTTTATAAGATTTTTTCATTTCCTTATAGCAGGGTATTGCAAAAAAGTAAAACTTTAATTACTTAAAACTTATAAAGAATGTTGGTTTGGTTTATTTATTATACTTTATTGATTCTTGTTTACTGGCTCTGGATCACTCAGACCCACAGTACTGCTTTTGCACTGACACAAAATAGTGGCTTGTTTATTACCCTGAATCTGAATACAATTGTTTACTAGCTTTACTAAAATAGGACCTTATCCGATCAGGTAAATCTTCGTTATGAAGCACACAAGAACTTACAGTATAGTGGAACATCACTTAACATCAGTTATTTTTCTGCTTGTTCGTAGTATGGATCCTATTACGTAATTTAACCTGGTTAAAATGTTTTATATCATATATTTTTCACAGACAAGACAAAATAAACAAAAAAGTTCTAGATACAGAAGTTCTAGATGTCCTAAAATGCTCCGTTAAACCGCAAGTCACCATTTTGTCTTAGAAAATTTCTCGGTAGGAATTCCATGTAGCGAATAAACTATTACGGTAGTAGCCAAGTAAGACCTAGACCCGGTACCATGCTACTTTTTTTTGTGATCCCCAAAATCTAAAAAAAACAATTGGTTCATTTAAATACATAAATATATACAGGGTAGAAAAAATCTGGAAACGATATAATATCTTTAAAAGTATTTAATTTATAAAACTAAAGCTGCAAATTGGTTTTAAATGACAAAGTCTACTTTCTAAAGTACTTTTTGTCCTTGGACCTCCAAGGGGGTACGGTCCACAAGGAGTCAAAAGAAAATCTTAAATTTAAGCATGAGTCAATATGTACATCAAATTAAAGGTCTCTAAGATTAGAGATCAAAGCCACAAACCCGGCTTCCAAACGATGATCGAGTCAAAAATAGCAGGCAATCAACTTTGTATTAAAATCATATTGCTGAAAACAAAAAATGCAATAACTCCCGATCCTCTCGACCTTTTGAGGTTGGGTTTGTGGCAAATTGCTCAGAATGTACTTATATCACACCAATGTTCATTGTCAATGAAAAGATTATTTTATATTTATTTTTTAAATGGGGTCCATTAAACATTTTTTAAATTCAAATATCTCAAAAATTATAAACTTTATCAAAATCTTACGAGAGACAAGTTGAAAAATTAAATTATCTAACCAAGGATTCAAAGGCAGTCATTTAAAATTTTAAATCTAAAATATCTTAAAACTGGTACGTTTTATCAAAATTTTACAAGAGACATAAAGATGCCAAATTAAATTATTTAACCAATGGTACCAAGTCTGTAAGGATCTTACAACAAATAACGGAGTTATTGCAATTCTTCTGTTAAAATGACCTTAATTTGCATTAATGATGCAAAATCAATGTTTTTGTAGAGACAAATTGCAATAATTCCATTATTGTGTTATATTGATACAATTTGGTAAGTACCTTCACTAGGTAGTTTGGTTGGTTGCACGAGACGTGAGACAACCTGCCAGAATTTGTGCTACATGTTGGCAAGTTGGCTCTATCTTGTGCAACATGGCGTGGATTAATCATTATAGTGAAAAACAGTAAAATCATTACAGAGGTCTTCATTTCAAATTCAGGCTGTTAAACTGCCCATGTATAGCACAAATCCTGGCGGGCTGTCTCACGTCTCGTGCAACCAACTGTAATAAATCTATATTTGCGTATAAAATCTTAAATGTAGCAAACCTACATACAGAACCCCATATGATATTTATGGTTAAAATGCAAAAATAACCAAATTTTACTGGAAATTCGCTTAGTACGTACGTGACTTGGGTATTTTTAAACACTACAGGGTATTTTAAATATAAATTAAAGCATTTACTTCTATATATATTACATGCTCAAGTAGTTTCCCGCTTTAACCCGGGACTTTAAGTTATCCGACCTAGGCCTGGATAGGGTAACGTTGACAGAGGGTCTACTGTATATATTTTGCATAATTAAAATGTGGTTATAAGTTGCTTTCTTAAGCGACTGGAATTGTACACACCTGTCAGTTTTTTAAGGTCTATATCAGGCTGGCTCCTCTTCTGAATGACATGCTGATCCTTGCCAATCCTCAGCGTTCGCCTAACCTCCTCCATATAATTATTAATAAAATTGTCAACCTCATCTCCACTGGAATTTTTCGCTGTAAAGATTAAATGGGTGTTAACGTGTGATTGGTTGATTTTATTTTATTATCTTGCTTCAAAACAGTACAAGACCAATTATATTGAGCGAAACAATGTTTTATAAATGTATGAGTCTATAGTTGAGATCTTTAGATCGCACAGAAACCAATGAATATAAAATAATAAAGAAGAACACATCTTATGGACAAAATGGTTAAGAAAGTTTTGCTTGATGTAGTAGCGCACTCCACCATGAGAGCGCGAACGAGTCAATAACCTATTAGCATTGACTATGTACACTAACGTGAGTCTTCTCATAGCATATGCGTGTGTGAAAGCTATTGATGGTGGTGCGATCTTGTGCGGCGCACATGGAAGTACACGTAACATATGATGGATAAATCAGTAATACCACTCTTCTCAACCAAGGATGAAACATTTTATAACTGAAAATTATGTTTATGTTTTGGTAAAGTGTTTTTGCAGCACTGTAAATTCAGCTGAATAATAACAACATTGATGGCAGCGACTCTTGTACACCGAACTTCCAAATTTTTGCCTCAAACTAAATGCATTGGATGAGAGGTCTATTCACGTTAGTGTACATAGTCAATGCTATTAGTCAGTTTACATTATGATTTGTTGCAGGTACTCTCTTGTCCACACATTACACTCATAAATCATACATAACCTATGATAGTTTTAAATTACTGGACCTTGTCTCACAATTAATGTAGGAACGCTTTCTTCCTCCACCTACTTTAGTGCTCATTTTGAACCTTGAGTAAACTAATATAAAAATAGTAGGATACCATGAAAATGTTAATTACTTGTAAAGTATAACTTGGTTTGTTTTTTAAACATATAATTAAATAAAATGTCCCCATTAGAATAACATTCGAAATTTGAAAGCCCATACGACAAAGTCCTAACAATAAAAGGATTTAATAATGACTTAAATTAACGATTCTCCTTGAAAAAAAAGCTTTTAAATGATACCAAATAAGCTAGGCAACTTATTTTTCAAGGGGTATATTTAAGAGGGCGTTGGAGTCAATCCAAATTCCGCATTTCCCCCATAAGAGCAATGTTAAACGGGATGTCAAATAACTCTTTTATTTATAATCAGAAAATAATGGTTTATAGCTCTAAATAAAGGGTTCACCAAGGCGGATTTTGTTTGCGAGAGGAATTTTTAATAAAAATTATTGTTTTTTACTAATTAGAAATAACAAAGCAAGTTTTTTACTACTTTTAAAACATTTTTCACAGAATTTTATAAATTATTTACAAAGAATCCATCTCGCAAAAGGAACGGGGAATTTAATTGTGATTTAAACGCTATTTATTCTGAACCAATCGGACAAAAAATAAAGAAATTATATGACAAATGCCGGGGACAAGTTTAGCATTGCTCTTATGGGAAATAAATCCAAGATGGCGACACTCCAACTTTATGATTCTTGGATAATCCAACTTTATGACAATCCATTATTTATGATTCTTAATGATGAAATACTAAATAAGAAATTCAATATCTCCCTCTCTCTTGTCCTATGTTTACGTTTTGCTGGCGCTATCTCTGTTTGAAGTTCTCATAGTTTACAGCTCTCCCAGCAAAAAAATTTGTTTCCCAATTTTTAACATGTGATATGACCTTCTTAATTTTTTTGTATTCGTTGCAGAAACATACATCTATTTACAAAACTATATAACCTTTCAACAACAATATAAAGCACTTTCAGTCTGAGTGATGAACGTTTTTCATCACACTGCAAAAATATTAAAGTAATAGCTAACTTAAAAACTAATTTTATTCTAATTTGACTATCTGTTTACTTTTATTAGTTTACTTCTCTCTTAATTTAAATTTTAATATACCTTACACACAGCACAGCTTATGTGGTATGAATGTAATATAAAAATCTTGTATTAAAATTTTAGTCTGCAAGTGGGGTTTTTGTTTAAATTGGCCTTATTTGATTTGAATTAGTACAATTTTTGGTAAAAAAAGTAAAAAAAAAAAAAAAACAACTTTTGAGGCTAGCGCACAAATGTTAACAGGCTTTTTTACAAGGCACTTTTAAAAGGCTACAGAAAACGCCTGTTGACTAAATACAGGCCAGAAAACAGCTGTTCTGCATGCAATATGATTAAATAAAATTTATGAAATTTAATATTAAATTAAATATTAATCTTGACAGGGTTTATTAATTGCATATTTTTTATTCGTAAGGGTTTAAATCTCGTCGAGGATTATCTACGCTCTCGAAGCCTGATTTATGACACGAGGGACGGAACGCGGACGATGGAAGTCACTTCTGGTGCCGCACAAGGTTCAATACTCGGCCCGGATCTCTGGAACGTTGCCTATGACAGCCTCCTGAGGTCCGAGATGCCTGAGGAAACCACTTTGGTTGGGTACGCCGATGACGTCGCAGCTCTCATTGCTGCACGCAACGTTGAGCTGGCCCAACTGAAGTTGAACCGAGTTATGCGGGTGGTCAACAACTGGATGTCCGATCACGGTCTCTCACTTGCTCTCAGTAAGACGGAGATCGTGATTCTTACGAAAAAGAGGATCGACACCGTCGTCCCGTTTCGAGTGGGAAGGGAGGTGGTCACATCAACTCGTGCCGCCAAATACCTCGGGGTTATGGTGGACACCAAGTTAAGCTGGAGGGATCAGATCTTCGGTACGGCGGACAAGGCCGCTAAAGTAGTGACTTACCTTAGTAGGCTGATGGCCAATGTCGGGGGTCCCCGATCCAGCAGAAGACGTCTGTTGATGTCCGCGGTCCAGTCCGTGCTTCTTTACGGGGCAGAGGTGTGGGCAGGCGCTCTAGATAAGGAGTGCTACAGGTTGCGACTCGCCCGGGTTCAGCGTCAAGCTGCGCTCCGGGTGTGTTCCGCCTACCGGACAGTGTCCGAGCCTGCCGTCCTGGTGGTCGCCGGAGTCATCCCTGTCAAGCTCTTGGCAGGGGAGAGGAAAGCGATTTATCAGAGACAAGGCGAGATCGGCAAGGACACGGCAAGAACAGAAGAGCGCTCCCGAACCTACCAGCAGTGGCAACACAGCTGGGAGCACGACACCCGAGGACGATGGACTGCGCGACTTATCAAGCAGGTCCAACCATGGGTGGAACGGCGGCATGGGGAGGTGGACTACTACCTGACCCAATTTTTGACAGGTCACGGCTATTTTCGGTCGTACCTGAACCGTATGGGAAAGACCGGTTCACCGGACTGCATTTATTGCCCGGGTGTTCCCGACGATGCGGAACACACATTCTTCCACTGTCCCCGTTGGGAAGGGCCCCGCCTGGAGGCCACACAAATCTTTGGTGCATTTTCGGTGGACTCGGTCTGCCAAAAGATTTTGGAGGATGAGGGCAACTGGGATTGTTTGTCACAGTTCGTCCGGGGCATCCTCCCGGAAAAGAAAACCGATCTGGACCGTGAAGTGGCCCAGATCCCTTGATCGAGTGGCTGGATAAGGAGCGAGCCCCACGGGCGTAAGCCAAATTTAGGCCTAGCCTGACGTAATGTGACAAACAATTCCAGGTTAGATTCCTAAAGAGTAGAGGAGGTTTTTTAGTGGGTAAACTCGTTTTTAGGGGAGCCCCACACTACAGGCTGGCCACCTGTGTGCGTAATGCATTTTTCCGCCTCTCCCTCAAAAAAAAAAAAAAAAAAAAAAAAAAAAAAAAAAAAAAAAAGGGTTTAAATCTAATAATTAAATTTAAATAATTGTTTTCTCTTTCAAAAAATCATAGTAAAAATATCAATAAAGAATAATGATGTGGAGGAATATTTATGCCCAAATAAATGAGTTTGTCTCTCAAAAGTTGTTGAATTTATTTGCCATGTTACTATGAATGTTTTTCATAGTAATATTGTTAAAATTTACAAGACAGCAAAAGGCATTTGAATATAATTCATGAACTTTAAATAAATATATCCAACATAAATTTAAAAGAACATTTGAAGGACTAAACTGTTCAGTACTTTAGAAATTATTTTAGTTTAAAATGTCTAACTATAATATAAAACACTATACACTTGGTAACACTTGTATGAATTAAAATACACAATGTAGTTTATTAAAACTACCTGTTATTGAGATACCCTCTTCAACTTGTAGCAGTACCCACACAACAAATGAAAAATATTTGTGAAAATTCTTCATTTCTTGGCTGAAAAATAGGTTTCATTAAATACTGGTTGTTGGTAAAATTAATTAATCATGAAATTTAGTACAACAAATCTGCAATACCCTGCTCTCTGTAAACAATTATGAACATCTGCGCTCAGCATTGAGTCAACGCTAAACACATTTATATTGCCACACTCTTGTTTACATTACGTTTTGTCACAGTTTTCAATCAATTTTTATTATAGTGTGGTGCCAAGACATGTCTTATTGGAATATATTTTCTGTTAAATATCAAATATTCAGAGCGGGTTAATTGTAATCACAATAGAGAATGTATTTTGCAGAGTTAATTTTTATGTTGCAGTTTCTAGGTAGGAATTAATAATGTGTTCATAGATAAGAAGTTTTTTTTTTTTTTAATTTAGTTGCCTTCCCTTAAATTTACAATTTATTTGGAATGAGTAATATGTAAGTCGATTTGTGTGTTTTTGAGTGATCCAAAAGTTGTTTTTGTTATGAAGGGTTTTTATTTGTTAATTTGGTATGTGTAAAAAATTAATTGTTTAGTTTTAGACGTGTAGAGAAGATCAGCTTTACAATTGAATTGTTTTACCACAGTTTGGTATTTAAAATCATAAATAGCCCACTCTAGCAATGGTACAAATAAGCAAATTTTACAGAAATTTTTAATTTTTTTCATAGTTTTTTTCAACTTAGTAAAAATATGTTTATTTAGAAGATATATTTGTTTAATTTAAATGCTTTTTAAAGTAATCAAGATGTTAATAATTATCCATGTTCAAAGTGACTTTTGTATTTAATGTGGGAATTACATATCGTTGTTTACAATATTAAAACCAATTGTTAACCTCTAGTTTTATAGTAAAGACAATTTTTATTTACATACATGTATTTCTTTTTAAATTTGCGTTTACAATAAAATGTTTTATTTTTCTAGTTTTTTATTCTATGTGGGACCCTATAATTTCTATTTTATTTAAGCGATTAATAATTAGAATCGGGTTGATTGCATTATAATTAAATTGTTAAATGTTTCATATGCAAAACAAACTTGTTTCATGTTAAAGATAACACTACACACATTGCATTGATTGGTATCAATTAAGCCATATGTGGTTACCATTGAATTGGTGTTTCACTCATAATTTATCAACTGAAAGCTTTAACCTATTTCAGACACTCCTCGTATTGTAGTACAGGATTTTAAGAGCTGACTAGAATAATATTGCAGACATTTGCCATTGATTAATTTTTTGTAAACAGACGTTTGGAAGGTAAAAATAATTGCTTACAATGACAAGTACAGTGACCGGCTCACGAGAATGCACTTGATCCATTAGTAAACAATCATATGGAATAACAATCCAGCCATTCAAATTGAATATTCACCCAGATGTATGTACTAAACTAAAAACATCGTCTTATTAAAAATAAAAATAAATAAAAAATAAAAATTGTCTTTAAGAGATAATCTGAAATGTTTACCATCAAACATGTGTTCTGTTTTAAAACTGTAGCAATTCTTAACTAAGTTTATGCTTATCCCAGGTTTTGTTTTGTTATTTTACTGCCTCCTTTAAACTAGAACCATACATATGAAAATAATTGCTGCTTTACTTATAGAAATAAAATCAACCTGTTCAACAAAATAAATTCAATTTTTTCTATATACCAAATTGAAGTGTTATGTATTGTAAATAAAACGGACATTAAAGGGTTAAATCTTGGAGGGTCAACAAAACTCTTAACCTGTCGTAGCGTTAACAGGGGCCGAAGTTGATTCTGACAGTCATTATCTTTGTAGGCCTACTAAATGTTTAATGGAAGGACGCTAAGAAGAATACCCACACTCTACTCATAAACGTCATAATTATATTTTTTCACCAAACATTTAATATTAAACTAAACATACTGCATGAATATTTTTGGTGATCCGAGGTTGTGCCACGCTTGGTCTGACCCCCGCTTGTTCTTGGACATGATATTGACTGCAAACCGTCCCACTTGTTCCACGCAAGATGTCCTAGTGTGATAATGAATCCCGATTGTCCCGCGCTGCCGCTAGGGCAGCCATATATTACTTTCGCTTTACTGCAAACGATGACGCCAAGTACCAGGAAACCCAGTGTTGTTATGTGATTTTCAGTCCAATTCAACATTTATTGAAAGTTGTTCATATAACAATTTTTTCAATTATTTTGATACAAAATTTGATATAAATATGCTGCAATTTAATTATTTACGAAAAATAAAACAAATTTTACATTATGTGAACACATTTACACAGCTTTGATTAATAAATGGGTATTAATATTTGATGGATCATCGCTGTTCTAGATTATACACTTTTTCAAGTTGTAGAGGTTTGATGAAAAAAGTAATATCTTTCAATTCGTTTTTAAACACTACTGCAACAATTTAAAGTATTGAAATACATTTTTTTTACAAATGTTAAAAAGCATAACACTTTTTACGTGAAATTCCTTTCAAATTACAATAAAACCTCGACTCCCGATAGATGAACACTCCGGACAACACTGGTCCGGATGAGGCTACAGCGCTCGTACTTGCAACATATGTGATTCACAAAATAATAATAGCAGGTTTTTTTCGCGTCTCGTTCGTTGATATTTCATCCGAATCTGCCGAAATTGCGGCAGCTTTAATGCTCTGCGGCCGTCTTTCACTGACGAAATTGACATAATGAATTGGCATTTTTGGCCATTACAGTAGCTAACAATTAGCTATACCCCTTTTCAGTGGTCTGATCGTTATTTAGTGCCGATAATATAAGCTATGAACGAGTGAACGACAAGAGTCATATCGGTGATATCGGCTCCTGTAAAATCAACTTGTTAAGTAATCTTCAATCGATACTGATATGTTTTGATTTGTCATAATTTATTAAACAATCAGATGATTACGAAAGAAATGTTTTTAGAAATGTAATACAACAATTAATGGATTTAAATTTTAAAATGTGATCCATTTCGATCCACATGATCTTGAATATTCAAGTGCATTCTCCTGAGCCGGTTACTGTAACACTAGCATCAGAGTTTTAATCTACTCTGATTTTCTAGGGCAAAACTAAAAATCTTTAATATGTAATGCCCGTATTTATTGGTTTCTGTTACATCAGTTAAACATTTTTGAAAACTACTAAATTTCACTCTGCTAAATCATTTTTCATGGTTAAAAAATGTTTTCTAAATCAAGATAGTTCAACAAGGGTAGGTAAAACAAAATGGAGCGTACATATCAAGTAAGTTAAAAGTTATGTATTTTTACTGCTCTGAGAGACAAGTTAGCATAGCAAACAACCTCATATTCTTAAGAGGGTGGTGGGTGAGCTGATCGTAGATTATTTCATTATTACAAATTTAAGTATTTATACATTTTTATTTCTGCAATGAAGCGTAGGTATATAGCTTAGTCAAGTACCCTTAAATGTCTCTCAATTTACTTTAAAGATAAAAGATAACCAAATTACTCATACATTGTGGAAACAATCTACCTTGCTCTAATATGATGAATTTTAAATTTTGGAATCATTCAAGTTTAAAACTATTATCATCTTTATGTTATATCAAATAAAGAGGTAACAAGTAATTAGTTGTCATTAGAATAATTACCTTTAATGATAAGTAAAGGTTTATCTCTCTTGAAGCCGAGCACTCCCTCTCATCAGATTTAACCACCCGTTGAAGCCTGTCCTGTTGCTGTCAATCTATCTGCTTTAGACATGACAAGGTTCAAGTCTTAAAATTGACCTTTGTAACTTGCTGAAGTTTCTTTCTGCTCTGGGTATATCACAAAGAAATATCACTTTTTCTCAGTCAGTGAGTTAAGTTAGTAATAAGTTTAAAAAAGAATCCATGCTTTTTTTGCTTTACCTTGTCGATTGCACTAAAGAACCTAAAGACAATAAAAATCTTGAATTTTTATATATTTTCTTAGAAGATGTCGTTAATAAGTTAAATTTATTTATTAGTTAAATTTAAATAATCATTCGTTGTTTCAACCAGTTGTGTTTTATTTTCTTATAATAATAATTTAACATTTAATCCACTGATATTAGCCTAATTTGATATTGTATGAGAATTTATATAAGTCTTTTACAGTATTTCACCATTTAAAAGTTCATATTTCCAAATTTTATTTCACCAAGTCTTTCAATTATTTTTTGCATAGTTTTTCTTCTTTTAGAGGAGAACTAAAAGAGTAACTAAACATTTAAATATAAAGACAAAGTTGATTATAACTGAATATGTAGTAAAAAAGATAAATAATAATACCCCCCATCGCAGCAGACCTGCGTACTCAGCGAATTTCCAAATTAGTAATATTAATTTTGAACAGCTAAACTTGTAAACAAAATTTCATAACGTGCTCATAAATAGAGAAATAAATGTCGATTCTCCTTAAGATAAATATAGGGAAAGAGTATGCAGGTATGCTGCCATGGGGGACACTAAAAGTTGGTTTTTAGCATAGAAAAAATTTATTTCGACCATATAAAGCTATATAGTAAGTTTCATCAATATCTGTCCATAAATAATAGAGTTTGCTTATTCTCCATATGATTAACATGGGAAAGGAGTATGCAGGTTTGCTGCCATGATAAGTACAAAAAACCAAGATTTTTTACCTCAAATGGATGAATCTCAACCAAATGAAGCTAAATACCAAGTTTCATCCAAAATTATTGGTTAATAAGTGAAATATTAACACATCCTTATTCTCCATAAGATTAACATTGCAGCCCCAAAAGACAATGTACTGTGTTTAGACTTTGTAATATCTCGGTAACCAATGGAGATAGAGCAAAGCTTCAAAATACTAAATTGTGTGTTTTTTTGAGCTAAATCCAATGGTCAAACTAAAAATTTTTAAAATTTACATATGAAAAATGCAAAAAACCCACTTTTGGGGTACAAAACTACCCCTTCCCGTAGGTTGATATGTCTGGTTTTCGAACTCATCCGAATAAATGTAGGATTACACATCTCTACCAAATTTGGTGTCGATCAGACCATTTTTACGAGAGTTATCGTGTCTAGGGACACATATATGTATATATATATATATATATATATATATATACATATATTACATATATACATATATATATGTATATATTATATATACATATATATATATATATATATATATATATATATATATATAAATTTTAATGACTATTATTTTTGGTCTCTGGGCACCTCAAAACGAAAAAGTAACATAGTCCCGGGCTTAGGTCGTACCATGAGACCTACGGTAATAGCTTATTCCCTATGGGAAATTCGCTAAAAGAACATTCCACTAAAAAAACTTCAGGTACCTTAAGCTATTTTATTGAATTTTACTGGGTTATTTGATGGGATGATCAAATAAATTTTACTATCAATTATTTTTTATAGAATAAAAATAGTTATAAAATAATTTTTGATTACTCAACAAATGTATTCAAATCGGAAAATAAGAACTCAGCAACACTACCTGGGTGGAGTCACTAATAAGTCTTCAGTTCCCAGCGATTACAGACATACATATCAGCGTGAGTTAATTATGAACACCAAGAAAACATTTCCAAGATTGGTTGTGACTTTTAACTTAAAAAGTCACAAAATCTAATCAAATGAGTTATTAGGGAAAATAAACTAATGGAGAACAGATAACAATTTTTAACAAGTAGCATAATCTATCTTGATGTATTTATTCACAAAAGCAAACTAATACAGACTTGCAAACAGTACCTGTGTCTGGTGGGTTGAAATTGGCGGGTTCATTTAGCAAAATCTATATATTAATAGGCAAGCATGTTTAATTTCCTCCTTTTTTCTCAGCTCGTGTGCATCGTAGGGGGAATCCGAGTATACCGTTAGAAAGGTATAGTCATGTAGATGAGCAGAATCCCATTATAATTTTCATACGCCCTTAGGGCTACGTCCTACAGACTTTCAACGTTTCAATGTCAATCTTATGGGTGAAGGATAATTGATTGAATCATAAGACAGCTGTTGTAATAACAAATGTTAGCAAATCAGGAAGAACAGATGTTTCACTTATACAACATTTTAAAACGAATTGGCTCAAGATCAACTTTTTTTGGTTGAATTTCTACCAGTGGGCGATCTCTAGTTTACATTAATCTACTATCTCTATGCTGAATGAAAAAGCAAGAAAAATGACTATCGAGAAACTAAACATTTAAAATAAAGACAAAGCTGGTTATAACTGAATTGGTAGTAAAAATGTTAAATAATAAATTCATGTGTTACTAGACTATTAATTCCTCGGTGCACCGAAACTGCGATCCAAAACCCAGGTAGACGCCGAAACTGCGATCCTTACCCCAAGGGCGACCCCAGGCAGACGCCGAAACTGCGATCCTGGCACGGAGGCCGCCCCCGGGACGATACTGACGATACTGTACGTAAGACGATATTAACAAATACAGTAGAACCTCTTTAGTACGTCCCTCGATAACACGATTACCTTGATAACAAGTAATATTTTCTAGTCCCCGTGAATTGCCCATAACACTCAATGTTAAAAATACCTCTATAGGACGAATGCCATTCACATAAATACCTCGATAGCACACATTTTACCAGATGAAATTAGTGCACAATCAACCTCTATAACACGCATTTTAAAATACCGGAACCTCTATAGCACGAACTCGCCCTCGGTGACACGAATCTTTCAGTATATTAACTCCGTAACACGAACATAACCTCTATAGCGCGAAGTGTCTCGTTATGGAACCTTTACTACACGAATCGCCTTTCTCATGCATCGTTCCCACAGTTTGGTCAGACATTTTGAAGCAAACAATGTCTTTATGCTCAGTTCTAGGAAAAACTTTCCTACACTTCCTCTCAGAGTCACAATTAATTTGTATCCAGTCAGTTGCATGTCTGCTGTCAAAACAAAAATTATTGGTTTTACGTCGCGTTTAGGACAGCTTATATGATACCAGTTTAAGTTCAGTGCTATTGTGTGACATCGTGGTTTTCCATATAAGTGTGTAGTGTCAGTAAGTAGGGATTAGAGAATGTCTGCTTCAAATGCCGTTAGTATATTAAAGTGTTTTATGAGAAAAAAGTGTTATAAGTGAGAGTGTGGTTAGGGTCACTACGGAAATCAATAGCGCATTGGACTACGTTCACGTGAGTAACACGAAATAAAAAAATAATTAATGAATATTTCACTAACTTTCCTTTCTCATTCACAACAACATTGTATCCTGACGTAGGCTTAGACGTAGAGGAAATTGTCTAACATGTAATCGATAAATCAATTAACTTTCCTGGTACTCAGCTTAATTAATTATACGGTAAATGATTAATTGAGAACATTTATGGTACTCAGCTTAATTAATTATACAATAAATGATTAATTGAGAACATTGATACCGTATAAAGGTTTTTTAATTTCTTTGATTTATAACAAGTTACTGTATTTATTACATTTTGTATTTTTCTTTAAAAAATTTTATTAGTTTTTTAAAGTTTTTATAATAGGCTATTTTTTCATAACAATAAAATATTATGGAAAATATTAATAATAAAATATTATGTGTTTTTTGTATGCTTGATTTCATAAATTTTCAAAGGAATATTTCTAGTGAGACTTAAAATTGCACTTGCTATATGGGGAGTTTAAAAATATACTCTGTTAGGGTGCACCTTGATAAGACGAATTATCAGCAAAACAACCTTGATATCACGACACTTGATTAGACAAACACCTTGATAAGACGTCAGTTTTGTGTGACCCCTTGAGAGTCGTCTTATCAAGGTTCTACTATTACTCTCTGTGACGTCGCAAAGTAACTCGCTTTTCCTTAGTAATATTTGTTAAATTTTCAAAATTTTGAGGTATGAGGGACCTAATATAACTATTCAACTAAACACTTACCAAGTTTAAAGAAAATCGGTTGAAAAACGGCGTCCGAAACAGGGGAATCAAATACCATGTTTTGCATTGAAAGCCACATAGTTAACATTGCCGACTGCGCAACAATATGGACTACTGGCCCAGGGGTGAAGATGACTTTAAGGGGGTGGTATGCGCGAGTTTAGTACAACTTGGAAGTCCCAGTTCATTAGCATTAGTTAAAAAGTGACTTGAGCGACGCGTCGGACGGCGAAACACTCCAGAGCCATTAGCCTACACCGGACGCTGGAATCCCCGCTGGACCCTCCGCTACCTGCTGATGGGCCGCTGTGCCAGGATCGCAGTTTTGGTTGTGGGATTAGCGAACCCTTTTGAGGATTAAAACTAGGATCGCAGTTTCGGTGCGCCGTAATTCCTTTAAAATGCCAAACTTTGTCAGCGGAACAAAATTGTTACATATTACTATTTAGCACCTGGGCGACCAAGCGTTATCAGCAGTGTGAGTCACATGTTCCATAGTCAAGGAAGAAGGATTATCTTTCCAAGACTAATCCAATATTTTTCTTCCGAGCTCACAGTTGAGATTTACGGGTTGAACCACACCCCCAGATATAAGGGATGATAATTTTGTTTAGCGATTGTAATGAGCTTATGTAACCTTAAGCCTCTATACCGTAATGAGTTCTATGGCTGTAACATTAAATGTCATATTTTTAAACATAAAAATAACTATTTAACTTGGGTGAAGGTGTTTGATATTATAATATTAAAGATCTCATATCTTCCAAAGAGCTCGCACCCCCAAATATCAAGTCCTAAATCCTCCCATGAAATGAGCTCCTCCACTTTGCGTACGGTACTCTCCTTTCAGAAAATTATAAGGAGCTGCATTTTGCTATGAATTTATTGAACCAACGCACATGTTGCAACTGTGAATTTTGCTTTTATAGTGCAATAATGAGCTATTTGTATTATTGGTAGCAATTTTTTCCCATTAATAGAAAGTTTTTGCAACACACAATTGGTAAATCTAAATCTTAAGGTAAATGCTAAACGTTATTTTAAAATTGGCAAATTTAAGAATAATACGTTATGCGGCATGGATATACTCTGAATAAATAATGTGTAATACTTGCCATTGATCACTTTTCAACCAGTTTTTGTAACTTCACACAGTAAAAATAGCTAAATCCACCAAACGCTATTAAATTACACTGTAACAATTAATTGTTATTAACAATTCTGAGTGTAATTGAATCAGATTTTCTAGCATAGGAGGCCTGTATGTATTGAAAAGATTTATTTCAGAACTATGTTTTTGCAGAAAATAATAAACACATTTTTGAGATCAGTGTGCTTACATACAAACAGCAAAAATTTACTCTTATTAAAGTGTGTGTGTGTATAGATTTTTTTGTGTGTAAGTGAACACCACTTAAGAGTCATCTTCACCCCTGGGCCAGTAGCCCATTGTTGCGCAGTCGGCAATGTTAATCATACGGTTTTTAATGCAAAACATGGTATTTGATTCCCCTGTTTCGGACGCCGTTTTCAACCGATTTTCTTTAAACTTGGTAAGTGTTTAGTTGAATAGTTATATTAGGTCCCTCATACCTCGAAATTTTGAAATTTTTACTAAATTTTGAAATATTATTAAGGAAAATCGAGTTACTTTGCGACGTCACAGAGAGTAATATTTGTTAATTTTTCAAAATTTCGAGGTATGAGAGACCTAATATAACTATTCAACTAAACACTTACCAAGTTTAAAGAAAATCGGTTGAAAAACGGCGTCCGAAACAGGGGAATCAAATACCATGTTTTGCATTAAAAGCCGTATGTTTAACATTGCCGATTGCGCAACAATGGGCTACTGGCTCAGGGGTGAAGATGACTCTTATAAAACCATTACTTGAACCAAAATGAAGAAAGATAGGAGGGTAACTGTGAGCTGCATGGCTAGAGTGAAAGAAAGATAGGAGGGTAACTGTGAGCTGCATGGCTAGAGTGAAAGAAAGGAAAAGCCAACTAGGGGGATAAACGAGAGCAGGGTGCTTCACAATAATTTTTTTTTTCTTGAATGACTATAAATAGGGGGAGCCCTAAAGAAGAAGCCATTTGTTGTAAATGTTTTAAACCTCTCCTGGGAAACCTGAAAAGACTGCACCTCCGCATCTCAATTGGTGCAGGGCCTCTTCTACTGTGTAAGGGAATTATTTCCGTGGAACGACTGATTTAACATGAACATTGGTGTACATATTAATAATTGTTATAATAATTTGTGACGCTTGTCATTGTCAAATCTTTATGATAAACAATTAAGAACCCCCCCCTCTCTCTCTCTTCGCCCAAAGACAGATTTAACATGAACTGGTGTACACATTAATAATTACTAGAGATCGCCTCCTGATCAAAATTCTACCAAAATTTCAGTTGATCCTGACCCAAGAAGTTTAAAAACATTTTAAAGCTGAAACATCAGTTCTTCCTGTTAGCGAATTTCCCTATAGGGAATACACTATTACAGTAGTAGCCATGGTAAGACCTAAGCTCGGGACCACTTTACTTTTTCATTTTTAGGTCCCCAGAAGCCAAAAACACCATTCATTCATTTTCATATATATATGGATTTATATCCATATGGATTTATGAATTCTTTAAATATATATATATATATATATATATATATAAATGAATATATGTGTCCGTGGTACTGATAACTTTTGAAGGGGACCTCCGATTTTGATGAAATTTGGTATGAAGTTGTAAGACCAGGTCTATTTTCATGAGTTCGTGAACCAGCATTGTCGGGTTATGGGAACGGGTTTTTATGGGGTTTCAAAGGGGTCAAAAATGGGTTTTTATACCTAAATTTTCAAAACTCATCAATTTCAACTAAAACAATTTAAAAGAGCTTAAAAAAAACAAACAATTTAGTATTTTGAATCTTTAAATTAGCTTAACTGGTTATAAAGAAAATTCAAATCAAGTTTCCCATGTTATTCTTATGGGTAAATCTTAAAAAAGTTACATGTCGCTTATTTATCCACATATCTTAATAAAATTTTTTATGAACCTTCACTATGTGGTGAGTAATTAAGATTTGATCTAAAACCCACATGGCAGCAAACCTACATGCTAAATCCCATGGTGTTCTCATGGAAAATAAGTGTATAATGGTAACAAGAGAGATGGAGATAATAAGGTATCCGTTCCTAATCAGCTGATCAGCTGTCTTCTGCATATTTGTCAAATTTGAAATGTTTATGTTTTGTTATTTGTAAACAAATCATTCCTTTTGCATGGAAGCTTTGGATATGCTCTTTTATTACTGTTAAAAAAAAGTCATTTATTGTAATATAAATATTAATATATAAATTATTAAATGAAAAAATTTACTCAGAAATATAATGCCATTAAATATATTATATTTCCTTGTAATGATCATTAATTATATAAGACAACCACAAAGTTCTTTGATGTTGAAACAATAATTCTCTGGAAATTCGCTGAGTACGCAGGTCTGCTGCGGGGGTATTTTTCTATCAGTTTTGTTTAAAACAGCTGTCTAATGATTCAATCAATTATCCTTTCTCCGTTTCCTTACAAGATTAAAATTTTAACTTAGGCAGGGCGCGACATCGGAATCGGCTCGGTGAGTAAATTTGCTTTGCGTGTAACATATAATGGAGACGCGCGCACTGCATCGGGACGGCACGGCACGGATCGGCATTTGCCGTCGGCATTATGTTATACGCAATAGCTATTTGTGTAATAAGAGCGTAAAGTACGTCATTGCCACTCGAGAATTGTAGATGGCCACACGAAGCGTCAGCTGAGTGCGGCCAAACAATTTGAGAGCGGCAATGACTATTTGCGCTCGTAATACACACAAGATTTTTCCTACCAACATAATTGTTACATATTACATGTTTTATTGTCTACAAAATGTCATTTAGATTATTTTTTATTTATTTCTGTCGGAACATAATGTGAACTATCAAACATAACATCAAACTAAAAGAGAAACAATTACTAAACGACAACAATGAATAACAGCTGTAGCATGGTTTGTAATAACAGCTGATTTAAAATTGCTGTTTGATCTAGCGTGCGGTAAAGAATCATTGCCGCTCTAGAGCGGGAAATGAACTGTTTTGCATAGGGGTTACAGGTGTGGCAATGCAATTATTTCCATGCAGTGGTAGGAAAAACAAATTTATTCACCGGGCCGATTCCGGCCGAGCCGAGCCGATTCCGAAGTAGTGCGCGCCCTGCCTAATCGGCCCGGTGAGTAAATTTGCTTTGCATGTAACGTAATGGAGACGCACGCACTGCATCGGGACGGCACGGCACGGATCGATATTTGCCGTCGGCATTTTGATGATTCGCTCCGGGAGGCGATTTTGATCGGAATTGCCGAAGCGTCCCGGAGGGTAGAGATGGAGAGCGGTAGCGAGGGGGGGGGGTCTGCCCCGCCACTCCACATGCATTCCCGCCCTCGAGAACAGCATAATATACAGAGTGTAAATCCATGGATTTAATTCCTTACACTTAGTCATTTCTTTATTCCAAAATAAAAGCAGTTAAGAATTATCCTATTTAGAGTACAGTAAATAAAATATCTTAAAATATTTTATTGTATACGTAGACATTTATTTACGATGATTAATCCCACCAGCTGTAATTCTTACAATCGCATTATAAATATGTAGTATTTATAGTGAACTCTTTAATCAAGAAAAAATTTATTCTAACATAAAATCTTTCAGCAGTTATGTACAATTATAGTTTTAATTTCTTATTTCTTTTCTTGGTAAAGGGTAGCCGCTCTCAAACTTTTTTACTATTTTGGTTACTCGTTCTAAACTGTGGTCTTATTACAAATTAGATGCTTTTCCAGTGTACAAAACCAATTTTATTAATTTGTTAACACTTGGACACATATGTAATCAAATTGAAATGAACCTAACAAAATCGGCTATATAAAAATTGTTCAAATCCCCGACGAATGATTATAATACGATTTCTAAAGCAGCAATAATGAAATGAATCCCAAGGTGGTCAGCGTAAAACCGGTGTATTAGATAAGGTATGTAAGATAACGTGATAAGACTTGATAAGACGGTCGTTGTCTCCGGTGCCGGATCCGGAGACTCCGATCTAGTGCGCGGGTAAATGCCGATTCCGGATGATCAGGGCCAATTCCGGCCGAGCCGATTCCGAAGTAGTGCGCGCCCTGCCTTAGAATGCGTATGTGTGGGGCGTAGCCTTGGAGTGCGATGTGAACTAGAATGGGATTTTGGTCATCTACATGACTACACCTTTCTTACGGTATGTGCGGATTTTGCGTACGATGCACACGAGCCGAGAAAAAGAAACATGCTTGCCTATTATATAGATTATAATAATTTGTGACGCTTGTCCTCCTGGTGCCTAACCGGTCGGCCTAGTGACAATAAGGGATGTTTAATTTTAATGTGTAATTTTGGCAACTACAGTATAACAATAGCATGAACTCAACCCTAACCACCCATGATTGGTGCTGCCATCTATGATATTCTGATTGTACTAGATATAACTCTGGGAGCATAGAGCACACAACTTTTTATTTATAGGCCATAAAATTAGTGATGTCGAATGCCACCGTCATCCTATAAGAGGTTAACCTGTGGCACTATACAGTCATCTTGATCCCAGACCTCTTTGAAAACATGAGAATGGGGGAAATAATTTGATCAGCTGTGGTATACTTTTTCCAAGCAAGTCTCCGAAGCCGCTGACAGACAACCGACAACGACAACTGGTAGGTAACTGCTGGAAGTGCTTACTTACTTACTTCACTTATGGTCTCCGTCCGTGGGCTTCCTTCGAAGCGTTGAACGTCAAAGTGTGCCAACTCTGTCGTTAGCCTCTATAGGATGGGTTGGGTTGGGTGAGGTATGGACAAGAGGGGTTACAAATTTTATAATGCTTAAGAAGCTATCTAAATTATAATATGAGTGAAGCAAAAGATAATTCTTCAAACCAGTGCAAAAACTATTTGGATTGAGAATCTCAGTTACAAAAGAAGGCAGAGCCTGAGCAGAGTGAAAAAAAATCACTACAATGCTCCCGAGGAGGGAGTTTAAAAATTATACGGATTTCTTTTTTCTGAAGAGTAAAAATACGGTCTAAATGTGACTTACAACTACCCCATAAGGAGATAGAGTACACAATATGTGATTCAATAAGGCTAAAATAAACTAGTTTTGACAAATTCAAATTGGGATTTAAGCAGCTTGTTCTTCTCAGAACAAAGAGCCCAGAGGATATCTTCTTTTCTATTTTTTTCAATTTGATTCGATCATGCTAGACTACCGTCCAATCTCACCCCTAGAAAATCTACAGAATCCCATAGGACCAGCCTATCTTCATCAATGAAGACGTCGATGTTTGAGGATGGATCAGCGAGGCTCCTCTGATGCGTCTGAATGCCGAGACACCCCGTTTTTGTGGAGTTTAAGCTGAGGAGATTGTCAGAAAAGTACTGTGCAAGCTGATTGATTTAAATGAAAGTGTCCACTTCAAGTTGTTTGACATTTTTATTTTTTGTGGAAAGGGTGGTGTCATCCGCAAACAGGAAGAGACTCTCGTCCGGAACTATCCCCGGCATATCATTGACATATGCCAGGAACAAAATCGGGCCAAGAATCGAGCTCCGAGGAACTCCGCTAGTGACGAGTCTGTCCGTTGAGCGAAAGTTTTTGATTTTGACTGATGTTGAATTTCTGTGAATTGCCGTCTGTTTGAAAGGAAAGATGTGAGCCAATTAATTGAGAGCCAGAGAACTGATTCCAAGTAATTTTAGCTTCTCAACGAGAATATTTGTATCGACACAGTCGAAGGCCTTGGAGAGGTCCGCATAGCAGCCAATAACGGTCTCGGTCTCACCGGCGACCGGCATTAGTGATGGGACATTCGGATCATTTGAGCGATCCGGATCATTCAGATCAGATCAGTAAAATGATCCGGCTCATGAGCCGGGTCTTCAGATCATTACAGGTCAATGTGTTCACTTCGTCACAGGTCAATGTGAGCCGTGCGCCGGCTCTGGCGCCGAGTAGTTTCACGCAGACTTCTTCACAGATGGCAGAATGCGTTGAAATGACCCGTCAAGTGCTGCTACCTGTGGCCTCCAGAGGAACTAAATCTGACAGCTACCTCTGTCAAGTGTTTGGCGTCTTTTAGTAGTTTATGTGTCAAATCGTTCTTATATGCAACAGCAATTAATTGATAATGTTTAATCATTGAATGTAAAGTCAATGGTTTAGTTTATGTTAAAATAAGAAAATAATTTTCCTGCACTACAATATGTAAGTTATGTCCTTTGAAAACTATTTAAGCAACTATTTGATTACTGAAATATGTATTGAAGTAAACTTTCTTAAACCAGTTTTTATACTACATGTATTCAACGCATTTCCTTTGGCGCGTTATTAAAAGTATTAAAAGTATAGCATTGTGTTATAATTTGAGTCCTTTCCATAAATAGTATGCTTTATCTTATTCCGTAATGTTTTCATTGTCATTTAAAATGATTTTGAATAGGCCTAATGTGATTATTTGTTGTTTAACATTACATAGTTCAGTCCTGATCTATGAGAACTGAGATATAGCTAGAGCTGTTGCAGATAAATTAAATCAAGATCTCAACCAGCAAATCAGCTTTATGCAGATCATTTTGAGCCGGCTCATTTTAAGAGCTGATCTAAGATCAAACAGATCACCAGGTGAGCCGGCTCATTGAGCCGGTTCGCTCATGAGCCGCCCATCACTAACCGGCATCGAGTGCATCGATACACTGGGTAAGTGTTTGCTGCCGGGCTGCTGTCTCTAAGTCATTCGTCAGTTGTTTTGTTGAGTTGTGTTTTTCGTCAGTAGGATTGTGATTGTGAGTAGCTATCTAGGTAGATTTCCTGATTGACGAAAATATTGATTATAATTCGGTGATTTAATTTATTTAACACTACTAATACAGTGTTCGTTCATGAACACTTCCATAAATCGTGAGTGATATTCGCATTATTTTATCTGAGGAAGATGGAGCGACATACGTCATATGAAGTTGTAAGTAAAGACATTTTGTCAATAATAGGCTAGTAGTTTTTGTTGAAGACGATTTTATTATTAATTCTTATCTTTCTCCAAAAAAATTATGAATGTACGTTTGCTCTACCACACCAAGTCAATAGTATTTAGCGTAAGTAACGTACTAATTTATTTTGTACACAATTGAAATTGCAGTTTAAGATTTAATATCTTCATAGCCAGGTTGTGAGGATGTATTTTTTGTCATGTTGAGGCCTAGGTCTGATCATGAAGCTTTATCTTTAAGTTTGCTGAAACTTAAACACTTAAGTAAACACATTAAATTAAGTTTTTTTACATCTTAAGTAAGGTCTCTTTCCCCTTTAAGTGATTTTCCTTATAGGCCTACACCTGTAGGTATGCCCTAATAGTACTCTTTGGCCAACTTTCGAAAATTACTGGGGGGGCCCAAGTGAGGGAAGGGGAGGATTCAGAATTTGTTTAGGCCTATGTCCTTTGAAGAAATGCATCTTGTGGCCTAGGCCTAATTTTTAGTTTAAGTAAGTTAGCCTAATCCTATATTCGGCCTATATAATCTAACTTATTTGAATTTTATTTTATTGGTGTTGAACTGCTAACTTTTTACCTTCACTTTTCAAGTGATTAGGAAAACAAGTTTTCAAAGCACTTCATAACCTCAGTTTTAGACTTACACTCTATTCCAGTTTAAAACTACCGTATCACATAACCTCGAATTTAGGTACAGTATGATAAACTATGATGAAATTGATAAAAATGTATGAAAAACACTGATTAATGAGGGCTTTATAAGGTGGTGTACAAACCCATGTTTTAAAGCTATATATTCGTAAAATCCACAGTCAAGATTTGACTGTACTGTAAAATTGTTATGGTTTTTTGGACTTCTTTCCCTCTAAAGCGTTGAGTAGTACATTCAACCTGTCCAAGTAAAGTGCCACTGTCGTACACATGAGGATAAAAAAGTGTAGGCCTACCGTCAACTGGGGACTATGGTTGAAACCCGGGTTATTTTTTTCACCATGAATTATACTAAAACTCTAGTAATATTAGGTATAGGCCTAGCCTAATGTTTTATTCCTTGTTATCGCTAAGTGAAGTAGGAAAAAAATGGCTGGAAACTTTCTTGTATGAATTAAAAATTAATAAAAAGAAATACTTTTTGTAAAAAAAAAGTCTTGCAAACTCTAGCATGCAACTTGCAGAAAATTCATTTCTTTCTTTTGAGATATTTTTTCTTGTACTTTGGTATGTAGCCTAGTTAAGAAGATATCAAAGTTTGGTTTGCACCCGTCAAGTCAGTTTTGACCAAACAATTTTTGCAAAACTTGACAATTTTTATAGATATTTGTGTTGACTAGATGGTGAGTTGTATTGAAGAGAAATGACCTGTTTTCCGCATGTAAATGATTATTTTTTTCATATTCCACCACTGAAACAACAATAATACATATAGTGACAATAACTTCATGATTACTTAGAACTAACATTAACCATGGTGCGTAGGCCTTATTAAAAATGAAAACGTGTGAGCAGAGAAAAATTATAGGCTACAGATATAACTGTGTACATACTTATCTGTAAATATTTTTAGGCTATATAAATAACCACTGAATAAATATGCTTTACAAACAACAATTTTAAGTTTAAATTTAAAGGATTCTCATAATCTTTATTCTCTTGGCGCTCGTCGTCGTAGACCTAGGACTGTCCATGGTTATCTTGAAAATGATCAATTAGAGTTACAACTACTGTATGGTAATTTTTATAAGTTAACTTACTTGCTATACTGTAGATTAAATCGAATAAACGTAAAAAATGTCTTCTTGTGTCTTAAGTTATTAAAATCATTTCCAACTAAAAAATTCCAATTAATTAAACTGCTAGGGAACTTTTAATTGGGTAATATTGCTTGAAATTAACTTTAAATTCTTGTGGCAATATACCACTATTAGGCCTACTCATAGGACTTAAGAAACAATGATGCAAAAATTTTTCTTAGATACGATTACACAATTGACCTACACATGACGTCACGTGTGGGACAAAATTTAATTTGTTACTTGGTATTCAATGTATTATGAAATGTGGCTGATTTATTTTTCTACAGGAGTTTCATAGCACTAGTCATAATTTTAGTTGGAACTTCTTAAATTACTTCAATATAATTACTACCGTAACTCATAAAACTAACAAAAAAAAACTTATTTTGTTGATTAAACCAACAGCCATTGGAAAGTACTGTACGCAGGTCTGTTGGGACGGGGGTATTTGTCTCTTATAAAATTTAGATAAAATAATTTATTGTTTTTTGAGTTTAAAAGATTTAAATACACATTGGAATTTTTTTCTGAAAATGAACAAAGTGCGATAAAGGTCCATGCCAAATACAAACTAAATACAACTACTATTCATTTCGGAAATTATAATTATATATTAAGTGTAAAAAACAAAATGGCAGATTGCGGCCAAACAAGACATTAAAGAACTGCTTTTAACTAAAGCTTGTCACTCTATGAATCACACCTAAAATATTAGTTTCTTGAAAGTGATTTGATTCTCAAAGCCGACAAGTAATGTGAATTACTTAATTACTTTACTGAATTGTAGCAGACGCCACAACCGGACATGAACAGTGTAAGCCTGACGGTGGTGTTGCCTCCAGAAGCTCCGCCAGTCCACTCTCTGCGCATTGATCCTCCTACATTCCAGATGTCAATGTGCTCCCCCCACCAGGTGCCAATGGTAAAGTTGTTAGCGAATTTCCCATAGGGAATAAGCTATTACCGTAGGTCTCATGGTAAGACCTAAGCCCAGGACCAAAAATAATAGTCATTAAAATTTATATATATATATATATATATATATACACATGTATATATATATATATATATATATATATATATATATATATATACAGGGTGTTTCAGAACTCCCTACCAATATTTTAGGGCATTGTTCCTGGGTTAAAAACAAATCTAAATATCATATTTAAATTGTCCGGAAGTCTTAAGTTACTCACACAGCCGCCATTTTGTTTTTTACACATAATAATTTTTATTTCCGTAACGGATGGTTGTATTCAGATCATATTTGGTATAAATCTTTATCATACCAATGTACATTTCCAAGAAAAAATTTAATTTTTTCCATTGTATATTTTCAAAATGGCGGCCATTTTAAATTTTCAAACTCAAATATCTCAAAATCGGTAAATTTTATAACAATTTTACTAGACACAAAAAAGTTGCCAAATTAAATTACCTAACCAATGGTACCAAGTTTGTAAGGATCTGACAACAAATAACGGAGTTATTGCGATTTTTCTTCATAAAAACATTGATTTTGCTGTTAAAATGGCCTTATTTGCATTAAATTCAATGCAAAATCCATGTTTTTATGAAGAAAAATCACAATAACTCCGTTATTTGTTGTCCGATCCTTACAAACTTGGCACCATTGGTTAGGTAATTTCATTTGGCAACTTTTTTGTGTCTAGTAAAATTTTTATAAAATTTACCGATTTTGAGATATTTGAGTTTGAAAATTTAAAATGGCCGCCATTTTGAAAATATACAATGGAAAAAATTTATTTTTTTCTTGGAAATGTACATTGCTATGATAAAGATTTATACCAAATATGATCTGAATACAACCATCCGTTACGGAAATAAAAATTATTATGTGTAAAAAACAAAATGGCGGCTGTGTGAGTAACTTAAGACTTCCGGACAATTTAAATATGATATTTAGATAGGTTATGTTTTTAACCCAGGAACAATTCCTTAAAATATTGGTAGGGAGTTCTGAAACACCCTGTATATATGTATATATATGTTTCCAAACAACCTGGAAATATTTTGTGTGTATATTCCTTAGGTCAAGACAATCACAAAACATCATACAAACATGGGTCTAAAATTCTTTGTTAAGCCGCTAACCGCCATTTTGTATTTTACACATAATAATTTTTATTTACGTAACGGATAGCTGTATCAACTTCATATTTGGCACGAACCTTTATCCTAACAATGTTCATTTCCAGGAAAAAAATAAATTTTTTCCACTTTGTATTTTCAAAATGGCGGCCATTTTAAATTTTTAAACTCAAATATCTCAGAAACGGCAACTTTTATAAAAATTTTACAAGAGACAAAAAAGTTGACAAATTTAATTATCTAATCAATGGTACCAAGTTTGTAAGGATCTGACAACAAATAACGGAGTTATTGCGATTTTTCTTCATAAAAACATTGATTTTGCTGTTAAAATGGCCTTATTTGCATTAAATTCAATGCAAAATCAATGTTTTTATGAAGAAAAATCGTAATAACTCCGTTATTTGTTGTCAAATCCTTACAAACTTGGTACCATTGATTAGATAATTAAATTTGTCAACTTTTTTGTCTCTTGTAAAATTTTTATAAAAGTTGCCGTTTCTGAGATATTTCAGTTTAAAAATTTAAAATGGCCGCCATTTTGAAAATACAAAGCGGAAAAAATTTATTTTTTTCCTGGAAATGAACATTGTTAGGATAAAGGTTCGTGCAAATATGAAATTGATACAGCTATCCGTTACGTAAATAAAAATTACTATGTGTAAAATACAAAATGGCGGCTAGTGGCTTAACAAAGAATTTTGGACCCATGTTTGTATGATGTTTTGTGATTGTCTTGACCTAAGGAATATACACACAAAATATTTCCAGGTTGTTTGGAAACACCCTGTATGTATATATTTATGTATGTGTCCCTAGACACGATAACTCTTGTAAAAATGGTCCGATTGACACCAAATTTGGTAGAGATGTGTAATCCTACGTTTATTCAGATGAGTTCGTAAACCAGACATATCGACCTATCGGAAGGGGTAGTTTTGGATGGTTTGGAACCCCAAAAATGCGTTTTTTGCATTTTCCATGTGTAATTTTTAAAAAAATTTAATTTTTATTGTGACCATTAGATTTATCTAAAAAAAAAAAACACACAATTTAGTATTTTGAAGCTTTGCTCTATCTCCATTGGTTACCGAGATATTAAAAAGTCTAAAGACAGTACGTTGTATTTTGAGGCTCCAATGTTAATCTTATGGAGAATAAGGATGTGTTAATATTTTACTTATTAACCAATGTTTTTGGATGAAACTTGGAATTCAGCTTCATTTGGTTGAGATTCATCCATTTATGGTAAAAAATCTTGGTTTTTGTGCTTATCATGGTAGCAAACCTGCATACTCTTTTCCCATGTTAATCATCTGGAGAATAGGCAAACTTCTTTAGCAATGGACAGATATTGATGAAACTTAGTACATGGCTTCATATGGTCGAAAATTTTTTTTATGATAATAACCTACTTTTAATGTTCCCCATGGCAGCATACCTGCATACTCTTTCCCTACATTTATCATAAGGAGAATAGACATTTATTTCCCTATTTATGAGCATGTGCTGATATTTGATTTACAGGTTTATGTGGTCAAAATTCATATTACTAATTTGGAAATTTGCTGAGTACGCAGGTCTGCTGTGACGGGGGGTATTGTTTTATTTTATCATATAATTGGTATATACAATCTGCAGGATCCATGTTATCTGTTCAGAATATGATTATTTTTAAAGGCTACCTTTGATTCATGATTTAATTTAAAATCAAAATAATTCTGTGATCTGTTTCTAAACTCGTTTTTATCAATTTGTAATCTTTCTGTTTGTAATAGTGCAATTAAAATTGGATAGACATAATGGTGAAAAAATAAAATTCATACATACATACAGGATGTTCCGGAACTCTCTGGAACCCTTTCGTACCGTGTGTCCATGAAGTCTTGCCCTGATTTCATAGCTCTGCTGTACAGACACCATTATAGCCAAATGAATCTTACATTTCTTGTTTTCAAGGGAATTTAATCTAGCTTTTTTTCATAAATTTGTAACACCTAAAGGTATACATTGCAGTTTACTTATAACACACCACCAAAAAAAAAATTATAGTGGCCCGACTTAATTGCTACATAGATACCCACGCTTGACCTCTCTGCATTTATTTATGTCCTCTGATTTGTCGAAGATTTGGTTTATTCTTCCAAACAGAAGAATAATTTATCAAAGTGTTTCTTTTAATTTTGAAACTCTAAAAACAAAATAATAAATACAGTTCCGTCCGTTATTCAAGAAATGTTATCTGAAACCAAAAAATTGTTGTAATAGAAAACTCATTAAAGTGGTATTTTAAGTTTGTGCTTAGCTATAAAAAACTTATGAAGTGACTCGTTACAACTAAAAATAAAACTTGATCTTACCACCAATTGTTTCATACTATTCGGTTTCTTTTTCAAGGAAAGACTTTATGGACACCCGGTATATTTGTTCCTTGCATTGAGGCAAGACAAAAACATCATACAAATTGGGGTCTAAAATCCATCGTTAAGACGCTAGCCGCCATTATGAAAATATTCAGTGGATTTTTTTTTTTTTTCTTGAAAATGTACATTGGTATGATAAAGACTCACACAAAATATGATTTGAATACAATCATCCATGAGGGAAATAAAAATTAATATGTGAACAAAAACAAAATGGCGGCTAGCGGCTTAACGATGAATTTTAGACACCTATTTGTATGATGTTTTTTTCTTGTCTCGATACAAGGAACAAATATACGAAAGAGTTCCAGAGAGATCCGGGACATCCTGTATTTTATTGATTATACTATTTTACCGCAGTACATTAACCAAAGTGTATATACTCAATGGCTTAACATAACCTCTTTGGTATGAATAGGTAGGTAGATGCTCACTGGTGTAAGCCTACTGTGTTTTGTACTCTACAGCTGTTTAATTTTTTGAAAATCAGTCATCAAATCGGTAACATTGCCTACTAATGTTAATAAAATAAAAACATTTAAGGGCTTGCTGGGTGCTCATGTATGGGTGGATATTTACCAATATTTCTTTGGAAAAAACTTCACATCAAGCTTTACCCAAGATGTTAATAATATGATTACATCAATTGAATAATTTTTGTATGCTTTTAAGTAGGATGAATAATATTACTTATTTATTAGTACCAGAGATCTCCTCCTGTTTGAAATTCGTCCAAACGTTCAGTTGATCTATACACCCAATTAGTTTTAAATATGTTATCCCTGAATATCTGTTTTTCCTGTTTTGCTAGCATTTGTTATTAAAAAACTAAAGCTTTCTTCCATAAGATTAACATTGAAACTTTGAACGTCTGTAGGACTATATTAATGGTGTAATATAGTCCTTTTTAATAGGACAAGATCATTAATTAGAGAAATGCATCACTCATTTATATGCATGATTCTTTTCAGAATTTTAAATTAATTAATTTTTTAAAACAAATTTTGTTATGACTACTATTATTAGTAGTTTTTACTTAATACTTGTTATGAAATAATCAGTTTTTCTACTTATACGTTTATGCCATTAAGTTTTATTGATACTAGGGATTGCCTCCAGGTAAAAATTCAACCAAAATGTTTGTTAATCTAGACCAGTTTAAATAAAAAATATTCTATAACAAACATCTGTTCTTCCTGATTTGATAGTATTTGTTCTTACAGTACAACATCTGTCTTGTGATTCAATCAATTACTTTTCTTCCATAATATTAACATTGAATATTTGAAAGCCTGTAGGGCTTAGCCCTGGGGACTGATGTGAATTATAATGTGATTCTGCTCATCTACAGGATGATACCTTTCTAACGGTATGCGTGGATTTCTCCTATGATGCACACAAGCTGAGAAAAAAAGAGGAAAAGAAACATGCTTGCCTATAAATGTATAGAAACCCTAGAGACATTATTATAAAATATGTAGAACTTTTATGAATGTCTACTTAGCTCTTGTCCAATTATGTGATTTTGTTCTCAAGTGTGTGTATGCATTTAATTGGTTTCTAGGTTGATGGTGATGACATACCGCCCCCCAAGGCAGATTTTTCAGCTCCTCCTCCGTATGACTTAGCTACAAAACTCCCAACATATGAGGAAGTCCAACGAGAGAAGACTCTTCAAGGGGAACTTCCTTTGCCCAGGGTAAGGGTGAACTCAAAAATTCTGGTTTCAGATTTAAATCCTAATTATTGTTTAAAATAAGTCAGGAAAAAACTTTGATGATTTGAAGTAGCATTAACTTTGAAATTCACTGACTTCACGCCTAAAATGCTTACAAAGAGAATTCTTAGTAGAAATTGTTGATTTATTGACAGTAGGTTAGAGCTGTGGGGGTAGAGTTGTGAGTATCAGTTGTGTGTTGATAAACTTGTTACGAACTTGTTTTTTATCAAACTTGTTATTTGTAAGGCCGGTTTCACACTCGTCTTGATTTTACTATGTAATCAAATAAGATCCTCTCGCACCAAGGTAGGCGCCGGCCCGCACCCGCAACAATACCACCGGCCCCCTCCGATGACCCACTCGAGTCAAAACTTTGTCGCGGGTTCACGCCTACACCCGGGCCCACACGAATGGTTTTGGCAATGGAGTTTATATGGCTCCTTTCACACATGTGTTATTTTCACCCGTTCAAACACTAGTTCTGGGAGTCCTGCTGCCATGAATAAATTTGTTTTTATAAAGTTACAAATCAAATGTGTCAATTGTTTATTAATTCTTTTAGTTGTTTTGCGAATAATAAAACAACCTGTTTACATCAAACTATTTTAAAGAAAATAGGATGAACTTTTGTATTTTTAGCGAATTTCCCTATAGATCTATCTATTTATCTATGTGTCCGTGGTACCAATAACTTTTGAAGGAGACCTCCGATTTTGATGAAATTTTGTATGAAGGTGTAAGATCAGGTCTATTTTCATGAGTTCGCGAACCAGCATTGTCGGCTTATGGGAACAGAATTTTATGGGGTTTCAAAAGAGTCAAAAATGGGGTTTTGGCATTTTTGGGCCTCAATTTTCAAAATTTATCTATTTTAACTGAAACCGTATAAAAGATCTTAAAAAACAAACAATTTGGTATTTTGAATTTTTATCTTAGCATAATCGGTTATGGAGAATATAAAAAAATGTGTTTCTTATGTTATTCTTATGGGAAATAAAGAAAACCCTATATCTTGCTTATTTATTGACATATTTCAATCAAATTTGTTATGTACATTATCTAGATAGGGCTTAACATATACTTGCTTACAAAACCCATATGGCGGCAAACCTACATACTCACCCCCATGGGGTTTATGGGGAAAATAAAGAATTGCCAGAGCTTGATACAATTTTGTGTTTATCTTCACCAATTTTTGATTAACCTAGATATTTTAACAACACCCCATGGCAGCAAACCTACATACTCGATCCTAAGGTGTTTTTATGGGGATAGTAAATAATCTGAAATTCCATTGGAAATTCGCTGAGTACGCAGGTCTGCCGCAACGGGGGTATTTACTACAGCTAAAAAGGCATTTTTTTACAACCAAGAAGAAATATAAAATTTTACTCTGTATTAGGTTGCAGTTTTATCAGCTCAGTAATATTACAAATCGGTTTAGTCGTGTGCTAACGATAAGAAAAAAATAACTTCTGTACGTATAAAATTATTTATTGGAAATAAAGAGTAGGCTTTTAAAACCACTCAACTGTTCCGATAAAGGAAGTGAATATCATGGTTCACCTTCGGAGAAGATAAGATGAGCACTAACTATGATCATTTCAAAAGAAAGTAAATAACATTCACTTTATCACAAAAACGCGGTCCAAAGAATCTACAAAAAATTCTCGTGCTCGTGAACGGGTCTTGCACCTGCTTTAAGGTGCAGACAAGGCCACGTGTGTAAAAGCTCGGAGGTCGATGAGGTTGCTCAGCGTAGTTAATAAAGTAAAATGAAAAGGTAAATTAAAGTGATGCCGGCCTCCCCGCCCCTATTGACTGCCGGCATTGAATTGAATTGAATTGAAAATAACTTTATTCGTTAATCATACAAGTATGTACATTGAATGGCGTCAAGATTCTTACAACTACTTAAACTAAAGCACAATATCATTTGTACAATTCATCAAAATTATAAATTACTTTTTAAGTTAAGTATGCCTTAAGATGACTTTTAAATTTTTTATCATCATCAATACTCCTCAACCACTCTGGAAGCCCTTCCAAAATTTTTATCCAGCACATGATGGTTTTTTGTTATAAAATTCCAATCTATGGGTACCAACAGCAATTTTGTTTCTATGCCTAGTTTCATATTTATGGTTATCCCCTAGTTTAGGTAACTTTTTTTCAGAAAAAAGCTTTTTTGTGTAAAGGACAGTATGGTAAATGTAAATGCCGTACACCGTCATTATGCCCATGGCTGAGAAATAATCACGAATGGAAATATCCCAGTTTAGGTTTAACATTATTCTTATTGCTCTTTTTTGTAAAATTAAAATTCAATCCAAATTTTTCTTTGATGTTCCGCCATAAATACTGATGCCAAACGATATTGAGGATTCAATGAAAGCAAAATAAAGCATTTTTAAAGTATCTATTGAGCAAAATTTTGACATTCTATAAATGGCATAGATTCCAGATTTAATTTTGCCAACCACATGGTCAATATGAGAGTTCCATGAAAGATTTTCATCGACTACTAAACCTAAAAATCTTGTAGTAACTTGATGAAGATTGGAATTATTAAAATTAATCACTGGGTGAATTGGATTTTTCTGTTTACCGGCTGAAAATACCATGAAGTTAGTTTTACTACAATTTAAGAGCAGTTGATGGTAGTTTAAGAAAGCATCTATTGTTTTTAGGCAATCCAAAGAGTTATATTCCAAACTAGAAACAGATGCACTACTTATTTTTAAACTGGCATCGTCTGCATACAAACTTATTTTATTAGATAAATTGTTTTGAAGTGAGCTGGGCATGCCTTTAATGTAACAAAGAAATAAAACAGGCCCTAAAATCGAACCCTGTGGTACGCCATGTTGAATAACGGATAACTGAGAGCAAGTTTTTGTTGAAATATTATTTTTTAATTGCTTTATTTCGACATACTGCGATCTCTGAGTCAAGTAGGATTGAAACCACTTGACTGACCTGCTGTCAGCACCCATATCTCGGATCTTCCCCAAAAGAAGCTGGTGTGAAACACTGTCAAAGGCCTTAGTCAGGTCCAAAAATATGCCTACTGTTTTTTCCCCTTTGTCCACTGAGTTTATTATTGAATCAATAAAATCCACTGCTGCGGTTACTACAGATCTACCTGGTCTAAAGCCATGTTGTTCATCATCATGCAAATGGTTTTCTTCTAGGTATGTTACTAATTGGTTATAAGCAGCTTTTTCGTATAATTTAGAGAACGATGAAAGTAAAGATAAGGGTCGATAATTTGTCAAATTTTTTGAATCTACATTTTTATGCAGTGGGATAACCTTAGCAATTTTTAATTTTTTAGGGAAAATTCCACTCAAGAAAGAAGAATTTATTATATGAACAAGAGGTTTAACCAATTGTTTACTAGCATATTTTATAACTAACATAGGCACTTCATCGTAACCAGTTGATGGTTTATTGTCAAAAGAATTTATAATATTTATCATCTCATAATCACAAACAGCACGCAATTTGAAATTAGCCTTTGGGGAGCACTGAATGCCTGGACAGGACTCACTCGCAATTGAAGTGTTGTTTTGAGCCAGCTGAGGAATAATTGATGAATTAATATAGTTATTAAAAAAGTCATAAAAAATACAACTTATCTCTTGAGGGTCTCTGTACAATTTTCCATCAAAATCAATTTCAATATTACTTACATATTTTTGATTGATATTTTTTCCCTTATGGTTGTGGCAAAGTTGCTAAAAACAATTAATTATAGACAATATATTACCAAAAAGTTATAGGAACTTGAATAAAAAAATTCAGTTTTAGAGATTACAAAGAGGACAGCAATAAAGCTTTTGCATAAAGTTTGGAATAAAATTTTCAATAAAATTAAAACACATCTGACAAACTTTATGTAAAGTTTAAAGGACTTTTTAGCTGTTAAATTGTTCCTCACAACTGAGTAGGAATTTGAGAGAAATGGTTTGAGTACAAAAATGGAACTTGTAGAACTACAGGTTAGCAACATAATGTTTTATATTGTTTTTAATTTCAAAATATCATGGGTTACCTGATAAAATAAATATTCCATCAGTAGGTCAGTCCCCTCAAAGTTAATTAATAATTTTAAAGTATATTCTTCAATATATCTAAAAATATAAAAAAAACTACATAACTAAATTAATAATATCCAAACAATTTAAATTGATTACGTTGAACTGCGATCGTTTTCAGGCAAGTGCTCCTCACAGGCCGCAGACATTGGCTTTTCTCGCCATCGACACAGATGCTGTGGAGTCGGATGGAGAGAACAGTCTACTGGGAACTGACTTTATGTTCTCTCTCGCATTTTTTGGTAAGTGCATAACGCTTAAATTTAAACTCCAACATTCTTAATTTTTTAGCATATATGTGGTATCCTACGGTGATTATATTATGGACTCTGGAAGGCAGCTACACAGCTTTCTAAAAAAGGTCCCTTGCCCAAATTTTGGATAATTTACGTAAATAAATGATTTATTTAGATGCATTTGAGGTACATTACACTAAATTCAAATTACAGTAGAACCTAACTTACCCGACCTCCCAATAACCGACTCCTCCCGATATCTGACCTAGTGTCTGACCATTGACTATGTACACTAACGTGAATAGACCTCTCATCCAATGCATTTAGTTTGAGGCAAAAATTTGGAAGTTCGGGGGACGCCGCACCAGAGTCGTTGCCATCGATGTTGTTATTATTCAGCTGAATTTACAGTGCTGCCAAAACATTTTACCAAAACATAAACATAACTTTCAGTTATAAAATGTTTCATCCTTGGTTTAAAAGAGTGGTAATACTGATTTATCTATCATATGTTACGTGTACTTCGATGGACGCCGCACGAGATCGCACCACCGTCAATATGCTTCACACACGCCTATGCTATGAGAAGTCTACTCACGTAGTGTACAAAGTCAATGGTCTGACTATCTATCTGTGATTATGGCGCCCCAGTCATTTCTGACCATGTTGAAACGTGAAACTATTTGTTATTTGTAGAGACAATTATGCATAAATATTGTCATTTTCTATTTATTATACATATGTTGGTGTTAATATTAAATGTGTTATAGGTACAATACATTTTATTATAATACTGTAGGCCTATAGCTGTTTTTCTACCATGAAAATGCGTTGTATGTTTCATTTTCTGCTCCCGATATCCAACTTTTTGGCTGTTCCGACAATGGACCAGTCCTGTCATGGTCGGATATGGAAGGTTCTACTGTAACGAGTAATGACCTAGCAAAAAAACTTAAGTTGAAAACACCATACTTGTGATATTTGTGTTGGGACTTAAAAATATATATAAGAGGGAAGAAAAGTCTTACTTGAATATGTGAATCTTTTGAGGTTTAAGTAAGTCAGTAAAAATGGTCCCACCATTTTATAGGGGTCTGCAGTACAACCATTTTCCGGCAGGTGCAAAAAATTTTTTGTAACTCGATACAAAATCAGTATGGTATGTGTATGTGTAATTTAGCGGTAAAAATTAATAGCGGTATTTATATTGCGGTATTGATATTGATGGGTCACATTTCAAATACCTCATTTACCATATTTTTTTACTCAGTAAAAATGTCACAATCACTCAGTTTAAGTCCTTGTAGCCTACTTCACATCTGTGCGTGTAAGCTGATGGCATCAATTGAATGCTAAGTAGTAAAAATGTTCTAAAGATATTCTCAAAAGAAAGCCTATACATGCTGGATCAGGCTTTTCCAATTCCTTTTCTAATATATAAAAGAGCCGAAGTAAGCATGGATGTAGAAGCGGCAGATGTCATCATTAGAGCGGGTTCGTCAGCGTCAAAATCACTCATGATAGCAATTGTTCATTTACTACATTATTTATGCTCCAAATTTGCTTAGTTATACAAATCCTAAATTTATTTCATAAAACTTCCCTTTTAAACCTAAAACCTGTAATAACAAAATATCATATCTGAAATTTTTATCAGATTGTATAGTATACAGTAAAAGGACATTGTATACAATAGTTAAAACATATTTTTTATTCTTAGTGAAATTTATGGGTACCGGTAGTAATTATTGTTTTCAAGAATTAGTAAAATACTAAATTGTATTACTTTTATTTTAGTGTTTGTCAGTATTTCCCAGATGGTGAATCATATATGTTTTTAATACATGAACGTCATGAATATTTACATATAGAACATGTTCATAGAATAGGAATCGAAATAAGGAATTGTCATGACAAGTCTACAGCCCATGCAAACACTGCATGTAAGGGCGTGATTAGACACTGTAAATAAATAAATAAACTATATTGGACAAAATTGGTTGAAATACCAGAGGGAAAAAGGTAAATTACCGGCGGGGGACTACAATAATTTTATGCTTTGTATTTTGTGGACACACAAAAAAAAAAAAAAAAAAACTAAATTATTAAACTTAGTTAATCTTGTGCTCTTTTAAATGATGTTTTATCATTCATTAAGAGAATGACGATGCTGTTATAGTGGCATTCCTGTTCAACTGGATCGGGTTCCTGCTGCTCATGTGTTTCTGCCACACAGTCGCCGCACGCTACGGAGCTCTGTCTGGCTTTGGGCTGTCTCTTGCCAAGTGGACACTCATCGTCAAACAGTCCACAGACCTCGCATCCCATGAGAACAGCTGGCTGTGGTGGCTTGTCATGGCTTTTGGTAAATCAAATTGTTCATTTTAATTATTAAAATACTTATGTTTCTTTGGTTTATCCCTTCCTGTACCATCCCAGCACTCACAATAAATTTTAGGGATGCAAAAAGCACTACTGTAATTGGCCACCCAGCCCTTTGAAGATCATTTGGCTGGGAAAAGTTGTGTCTGAAAAATGAATTATTGTACTTCTTACATGTAAATTTCATTATGAGTTTGAATTTTAAACAACTCAGTTGGGGGCAGCAGAATTTTTGTTAGGAATGACAATTTGATTTTTTATGGCAAAGCTATTTAAGGAGTATTAAGAGGGCATAATCATTGGTTATTTGCACTACGTGAGTAGAATAGCTTAGATTGAAACCAATTTATGGTAGCGGTACTTTCGGGGTGAACACGAACTAACTACAAGTGACAGACAATAAATAAATCACCTTTTTAAATACAGATGTAATTTATTATTGTGTATTTTGATCAAAGTTGTATGACCTATGTTCCAACCTGTAACTTATAGGTGAATTAATGTTATTACAATCAACTCTTGATTATCCATTGGCGGGTAAACCGGGTTGCGGGGTCATAAAAAGCAAATTTCAATTTTATTTATTTTCTCAGCTTAGACAACAATAACATCATTTATCAATCTTATTTTAAAATTGACTTTAGAAAAATCTCTTTACTAATTATTATTTAATTTATCAATGGGGAAAAAACAATTAAACCGGAAATTCATCCGTAAATTATTTGATGGTGTGATAAGGGGAGAACAAGTCAGAGTGATGGCGTGGTGAAACGGGGTGGGATGGGGAGTGGGAGCAATGGTGGGTTGATGACCTTGACTGCTACACCTACTCACCCGACGGGATGCGCTAAAAATAGAAACCAAGCAGGTCCCATTTCTTTTCCAGTTCAGTGTGTGATTATCGCTCTGATTCATGTGCTGTTCAGTGACCCCTAGTAATTTTGTGTTGTATTACGCAAAACAACACATTTTGAAATGCATTTGTTTTACATGTCAAGAAATGTTAGGTAAAGTGACATTAAATTTTATTTAACAAAGTTATAAATTTATTAGCCTAATTCATTAATTAGCATACATTTTGAACAATTGGTTGTTCTTCAATTTTTACCAATTAGACAAACATATGAACCATCATTTGGTTTTGTATGAGGGCTCTTACCTTGAATAAATTATACCAAACAACCCTTCCCCCCTCACCATACCCTCCAACCACTGGCTGCCTATGCCATAAAATAGAACACCTGACCTTGGTTTTTTGTCCATCTTAGACCCTTTTATATTGTTTCTTGTTTACTCAACTAGAAGATCAGTTTACTTATTGCAATGAGGTTTGTTTAGTAACAAATAAATGAATATATAATTAACTAGGGATGGACGGGACCCGAAATTTCGGGAAATTTTTCGGGAGCAAATTTGTCCCGATCATCGGGCGGGATTTTTTTTGCTCGGGAATTTATCGGGACGGGAACTGCCGAACGGCGCGGCGGCCGCGATCGCGGCCGGCGATCTCGGTCGGCGATTGCGGCTGGCGGTCTCGCTAACGAGGAACGGCACAAATACACGCGGCCACATTCCACGGGCGCCAGAGACGATCTATTGTTCAGCTTATCTATTGTTCGACATCCGGCAGTAATTTATTCAAGTGGGGTGTTTTTTGCTCCTAGTACCAAATGCTACTTTCTGAACCAATTGTCGTAGAAAACTAAGGGATGGCTCGTTTGATTCGTCTAATTCTTACAAATTAAACAAAATGTCAACCAAAGTTGTGTGACTTTCCAATCAAAGGGAAAATGGCAAAGTATTGTTAAATAAATCAATCTTTAATTGAATTACTGTTTTATAATGTTAAAAGCATCTTATTATAATTTAATATAATTTAAAAAACTTCAAATCCCATAAAATATATTAAAAAAAAATAAACATTACAAATATATTTATTAGATTTTGAGGTTCATAACTTTAAACTTTCATTGTTTTTATTGATTTTTTCACCATAAACTACTTTTTTTAAATAGCAAAAAATAGCTAAATGGATACATAGAAATAAAAATAATTAGGTCAAATAGTGTATATTTTTAAAGTTCAATTTTTATGATAATCTCTAAGTAAGAACCTGTCTAAGTTAAATCAATAAGTATAAAAATGAAAAATAAACATTTCTTGGGGTTATAAATGGCTTTGGTTTGTTGAATCACTTCATTCCTTAGTGTGAATGTTTATTATAATATCAATTTGTTGTTGTTGTTGTTATGTTATACAGTTTTGTTTTCCTTAAAAATTTTCCAATTGTTTTAATCCATACTTTTATGTACGTAATTTTTTTTTCGTTCTTTATAGGAAACGTTTAATATTACATTCAACAAAACTTTTATAAAAATTTTAATGGATTTTTTTATATGTATACTGTTTATTGATTTTATTTAGATTTTTTTACAAGAAAATTTATACTTTATCCTTATCTCATTGTATACTGCAAATTTAAAAATTAGATATTTTAAATCTTTTCAACAAAAGGAGTTACATTGTAACTTATACAAAAACAAGTGGAACAATTTGGAAACAGAACCAGTTGATATTTAACATTAATTAGTCTTTATACGACATACAGATAAAAGTCAAAACGAATATTTCCCGATAGCATCGAGAAGAGCAATCCCGTCCCGATGCCGTCCCGAAATTGGACGGGAAATAAAAATTCCCGTCCCGAACTAACAATCCACTCCCGTCCATCCCTATAATTAACCCAATCGGAAACCCGCAGACTCTAAATTAATAGTATATTTCGTCACAAGGGCCGAAAGTGGCGTTTTGCCGGCCCCGAGATCGTGTTTTAAGTTCGAGACGAAGTCGAGAACTTGAAACGATCGAGGGTTGGCAAAACGCTTTCGGCCCGAGTTACGAACGATATTTTTCATCACACTACACATTTCAATAAATTCTAAACAAGTGAAAACATTACTTTTTCGTTCATAACAAACAAAACATAACATCAACTAACCTAGCGAGATGTACTGTTTGAGTTTCCGGTTGCTAGGCAACCAATTCATTTCATTGTTGCAGTCACATGTTTTTGTGATACAACGTGTTGTGAATGTTTTTATGTAAGGTCTAGGCCAGCTGATTTTGCAGGCCTAGGCCGGCAAAACAGGTGTTTCGACGGTAGAAACGAGGATCGAAAACAGGTGATATCGATGTAGTGTGATGAAAAACTTGTTTATTTCGTGTTTTACTCAATTTATTGAACTTTATGTTTTACCTGTGGTTTTGGGTTATCCGGGACCCTTCATAGTCCAGTCAACCTGTGCCGTAGAACACCATTTTGAGGAAAAAAATAGTATAAAGCTAATTTTTTCCCCATCGACTACTACCATTTAGAGAAGTGTTTAGCCAAAAGTCCCCTCCCCTACCCCCCTTGCTTCCCCCCCTGTGCCCCCCTAAACATGAAAAGTGTAAGGGTAACGTAAATCGCTTCTATCTCGATTACTAAGCAACTTATCGGATTGAAATTTCTTTTATTATTTTTGTTATAACATTGTCTATAATTAATGTCCAGTTAACTTTCGTCGTAACTTTCACCGTTTGTTCGTAATTCGTATGAAAAAGTGAAAATTTGTATATTTTCGGCTAGTAATTTTACTTTTTGTCCCAGAACTTTTCACGCCGACATTTTATGAAAAAATGTTTCCTACAAAAGTTATAGCTCCTATAATTACCTTTAAAATGATATATAATAGTAGTTACATTGTTGGATATCCAGCGCGGTTTAGCCGGTGCAATGCGCTGATGCGTACGCTGTCACGGCGGGTTCGGTCGAGGTGGGGCCAGCCGGCGCGGCGTTGCAATGACAATGTTGTGGTATAGTGAGAGTGTTTTTCATCTGTAATTTACACTATAGCTTTTTACCAAATCCAATAAAGTCTTAGTGAAACCTTAATTCTTTACTTATTTACATGGGTCAAATAATAATAAGTCATTGTATAAAGCTAAAAAACGCACTTTTAATAGTTTTGTTCTTAATAGTTTTAAAAATATTATTTTACAATAAAATAATAGCGGTATCTTGATTTGAAGTAAAAAATATATTCGGATTATTCTTATTAAGAAATAAATTGATGTTGACCATTTCTGAGATTTAAACATCCCTGACGATTTCTTAATTTTCCTTGACTTCAACCAAAGTTACATTGCTGCATGATCCGCCACTGCTCCCACACATTTCTGTGCAATCAAGCGATGCTCTAAAGCAGCTACAATAGTTTTTGGAAGTCTTTTAGCAGTTTCAGGAAACAAAGTTTATAACTTCTCAGGTGCCGGTGTTTTTTTTCGAGTGCACTATGGGTATAGCATATTGTTAGTTAAAATTTACCCCCAGCCTGTAGCGCTGAGTTCCTTATATCCGATCTATTTTTGATTCTGGTGATAGGTTCGATAATATGGTACTTCTGACTTTTTGCAATTGATGATAAGGGTGTCGGACAGAGACCAGGTAAATGAAATTAAATACTTCAAAACGTTATCACTATTACATTGTCACTTTTTTGAAAGACTTTATATTACAAACATGAAAAAATAGTGAATCGTCTATTGTTTGCTTAAAAGATACGGCGGACCAAATTGTGTGTTAAACTTGATACTCTCAAAAGAAAAGCAACAAAGATGATGAAATTAAAGTCCGATTTAAATTAGAACAGTCCTGGGTAGAGCCCCCTCCCGTGCTACCCAGGACTGTTACAATTACCCCCTCCCTTGCTATTCAAGAATGTTCTAATTTAAATCAGAGTTTAGGAGAATTGTTTCTACAGCAGCAGCTTTGAAAAGAAATTCAAAACCAAGTTCATGATGACTTGTACTATCCCAGTGTTGAAGATATAAGGTCAGGCGGGAAAGATGTTGTTCTAGAACTACTAGATTTGTTTTTAAACGATCTAACATAGACGAGAAGGCAAACATTAGAATAAAGTATGGACGAAAAACTAAAGAGGATTACTATAAACCACATAATATTAAAACTATGTAGGCCTAGGTCTTTTCAATCACCTGTCCAGTCTGCTTTTGGATTAAACTTATCAAGACGTATGGCTCTAAACATTTAATAGACATTTGTTACTCTCTGGGGTGTTCAACGTCATACTATGAGCAAGCAGACAAAATATTCTCAAACAGTTCTTAGGATAATCTTTTATCTTGAAACTATATGGATGCACAAGGTCTGTAAGTCTGAATGACAGTATATATTCAATGTATCTTAAAGCTATTTCAAAAATGTAATTAAAATCCAAATTTAACATGGTATCCCTACCTCCAACATCTGGTCCTGCTAAACAACACGCTTATCGAACATATGGTGTAGTAAAATTAGTCGGGAAAATTAATTGAAATAATTTATTGACAGCCAATTTCTTTTGAAATGTGTTCTATGGTATCCCCTGACCTTCTTCCGAAAAGTCCCCTCAAATCTCATGTGGGGATCATGCCTATAAACGAGGGGTTGGCCCATAAGGAGTTACAATAAAATTTGATATTAAGCATACTAAATTTAAATACATTCCAGAAGGTTTATAAATATCAAATTAAAGGCCTTAAAATGTATATTACAATGCCGTAAACCCGACCTCAATAAAACGGTCGGGAGGAAAATGGCAGACGTTCAAAAATTAGAATAAAATTATATCAATACTTTGAAATGCAACAACTTTCGACATATTTGACCTTTTGAGGTCTGGTTTTCAGCTATGTTTTATCCTTACTGAGACCTTTAAAATGATGAATGACATAGCTATGGACTAACAAAATTGTCTCAAAACTTCCTCTTTAGGACAACCATGTTAGAGGGTGGTTCAAGGGTACCGTAATATGATAGGCATTTTTATGTCGAGCTATAAGCATTTTCAAAGGTAATTGTAAAAGCAAACGTTTGCCACAAACAGCCCATCAAGAGGTCAAGTATTTCGAATATTATTACATTTTTAAGGGTTTAGGTTAAAATTTGATTTTATTCAAAGTTTGACAGGCTGCCGTTTTAGACTCAGGCAACCTTTTGAGATGCGGTGTTTGCAAAATAAAATTTTCCGACTTAAGAGCTTTAATTTGATATGCCTAAGACTATTGGTCGACGAAAGATTTATTTCTGACTCCACGTGGGCCATCCCATTATTTTTAGGCATGTTGCCCACTGGGGATTTCAGGGGACTTTTCTGAGAGAGGTCAGGGGATGACATAGAGCACTTTTCAGCAAAAATTAGCTATCCAATTTTTTTTTTTCATTATTTAGCTATATTTTGGCTTAATTTTACTACACTTATATTATTAGATTACAAAATTGATCGGAGATAAGGAAATCAGCACTACATACTATGGGTACATATTACCTAACAATATGCTGTATCCAGTGCAAAAAAAAAAAAATATTTAAAAAAAACACCGGCATTAGAAGAAGTTATAAACTTAGTTTCCTGAAACTGCGGAAAGACTTGCAAAAATTATTGTAGCTGCTTTAGAGCATCGCTTGATTGCACAGAAATGTGCGGGAGCAGTGGCGGATCATGCAGCAATGTAACTTTGAAGTCAAGGAAAATTAAGAAATCGTCAGGGATGTTTAAATCTCAGAAATGGTCAACATCAATTTATTTCTTAATAAGAATAATCCGAATATATTTTTTACTTCAAATCAAGATACCGCTATTATTTTATTGTAAAATAATATTTTTAAAACTATTAAGAACAAAACTATTAAAAGTGCGTTTTTTAGCTTTATACAATGACTTATTATTATTTGACCCATGTAAATAAGTGAGGAATTAAGGTTTCACTAAGACTTTATTGGATTTGGTAAAAAAGCTATAGTGTAAATTACAGATGAAAAACACTCTCACTATACCACAACATTGTCATTGCAACGCCGCGCCGGCTGGCCCCACCTCGACCTAACCCGCCGTGACAGCGTACGCATCAGCGCATTGCACCGGCTAAACCGCGCTGGATATCCAACAATGTAACTACTATTATATATCATTTTAAAGGTAATTATAGGAGCTATAACTTTTGTAGGAAACATTTTTTCATAAAATGTCGGCGTGAAAAGTTCTGGGACAAAAAGTAAAATTAGTAGCCGAAAAATATACAAATTTTCACTTTTTCATACGAATCACGAACAAACGGTGAAAGTTACGACGAAAGTTAACTGGACATTAATTATAGACAATGTTATAACAAAAATAATAAAAGAAATTTCAATCCGATAAGTTGCTTAGTAATCGAGATAGAAGCGATTTACGTTACCCTTACACTTTTCATGTTTAGGGGGGCACAGGGGGGGAAGCAAGGGGGGTAGGGGCGGGGACTTTTGGCTAAACACTTCTCTAAATGGTAGTAGTCGATGGGGAAAAAATTAGCTTTATACTATTTTTTTCCCTACCAAAACACAGGTTGACTGGACTATCAACCAGTCATTACCTCGGATAACCGGGAGTTGACTGTATTATGTTGTTTAAATATTTAACTAAAATTACTACAAAAGTCCTTATTTTTTATAAATATATAGAATTATTATTTTACTGAATTAAAACTAAAAATATTTATCTTAACAAAATGCATTTCTATAACAAATAATAGCTAGTAATTCTAAAAAAATTAGACATGGAATAACAAAACATTGCTCAAGCCATAATTTGAGGGTGTTTCTAAACTTTTTTAAATGGTTGGATTTTATTCTATTACTCCCACATATTTAATAAATTTCCACAAAAATACAGTAGTTAAAGTTTTATCTTTTAGTTTTAGCTTTTGATTAAAATTGCAAATTTGCCCTCTAAAATGCAACATACCCTGTACAACATCACAACATCACCTGTAAAATTAGCATCACTATTGTAGAATGTTAATGGTGAAAATAAAGCAATTTGATTTGATTTGCAGGTCTGTTGATCTGTGTCCGAGCCATCATCCAGTACCTGAACATCAAACGCGGCTGGCGTCTGCTGTCTGGCTCCGCTCAGGAGCGGCTCCTCTTCTTCTACTGAGATCTTAAATCTACGACTTGTAAATAAATACTCACCTTCACTCTATGTTAAATCTCTTCGTTTTCATATCACTGATATAATTTTACTCTGTAACTCGAATACTGTGTAGTATGTTGTAACATCATCCTGTTACAAAGCAGAACAATGTTTGATGTCGGAATTCACTGTTGTAAGTTTTAGGTTTATCTTGATTTTACCTTCGGAACTGATGTTTTGAATGTCATGACTACCCGGGTCTTTCAGACTCACCGAGATGTATCTATTTTCTGATAGAATTGGATTCTATAGCACAATTCAAAGGTTACCATTGTCAAAAAAGCTTTAATAACAGCACATAAGTGGTTGTTGTTTTTAAACCAATTAATCTCTTGATGATTTTGTTTTGCTCTTTTTATCCTTGTAACTCCATTTGATGGTTGTAAGATTTATTAAATGTTTTAAATATGGAAATTTGACATGGAAAGTAAATCAATTTATGAAAAGCATTGTGTATTGTATATCAAGGTATAATCTTTTTGGCCTAAAAGTTTTATCAGAAATTAACAATGTGCAGACTTTTTTTTATTGAGTCAAGATATTCTATGTAAAATAACTTTGGTGCGGGACGTTTATGATCATTATATATTTTAAAAAAATAAATAAATAAACTGGCACTGAATCTTCAATTAAAATTGTTAATAAATTGACCGAAACTCGTTTATATATTTTTTATGTTTGTATTTACTATAATCTTTAATATTATACAATTATTTTGACTTAAGGAAATTTTTATTTCATTTAATGGATTTTGACCATAATTTGTTTTAAAGTAATGATTAAGTTAAGACCAAGTGATCAACTTCATCATGCACAAACTTTGTTGTGCTATTTAGTGTCCTGAATTTCATCTCAAGTCTTTGTGAATAAGTTATGCTATTGTATTTAAGCTAGGGTTAAGCTAAATATACACATTTACTTAAGTTGTATTTTATTCAAGTGTATTGTTAGTGAAGAGAGTATTATACTGTATAGCATTTAGCATTATTGATGTTATATTTATTTGGTTCATGCACTTGTTTGAAAAAGGTTATGTTTTTATAGCTGTCATTTCATTGTTTGTAAAGTGTAAAATACTCTAAGTGCATGTTGCTAGTGATACTTTGATTCTCATGTAGAAAATTTATGACTATTTTTTGTTTCATGCAATAAAAATTTATATTTGAAACCTGTTTTACATCTCCAAGTCTTATTAACCTTTAAGCAGCAAAATACTGTACTGCAGAAACATTTAAGGGCAGATCAGTTGAGCGCTAAAATACTTCTTCCGACTACTGATGGTGGGGATCAGTTATCACCCCTGGTGTGATAGATAACTGATACGTAGTCCCTTCAAAAATTAGAAATTTGGGTGAACAAAACACCCAAATGAAGTGAAGTAATGGTCGAGAGTAGGCCTACTATTGGCTTATCTTGTAGTCAGAAAATATTAAACCATTGAAGGACTTAGTGTGCTCCCTGCAAATCCAGCTATAACCAATGAAATTCATTATATGCGTAGTATTTACTATATGTAAATGGGATCCAAAAAATCAAACAACAATTTTCAAAAATTAAAAATATTTACTAGGAAAGTATTCAAAGTTATTTACATAGGTTTTTACATTTTGTTATAAAAATATACTGCACATATAATACCAATAATATAAGACCACACAAAAATAATTATTATGCAATAAAATATTTAATCTCTTGTAGACAATATTGACTAATATCTCAATAAAGTAAACTAATTAATTTCATAACAAGCAAGATAAAAAATCTAGGTATATTGATTATATGCATTACCTTGCAGGATTAAACTCTAACTCAGAAAAAGCTGCTGATGAAAAGGTCCCAAGCATAACCAATTCTAAAAGAAGTGATATTATGACTTTGAGATGATCAACAACATATTTTATTGCTTGGTATTAAATTAATTGATCTTAATCATATTTTTTTAAGCAACATTTTAAGGATGGTGCCTTTAGTATTAATTGGCAGGTTTGACTGAGATAAATAAATAAATCTATTAATAGCATACATAAAATTAAACGATAACAAATGTGAATCTAGACTAGCTTTCTTTTATAATGCTTAAAAAGGATTTTGTTGTACAGTGGATGCTCTTTCAACTGTCTTAATATATGCGTGCACTCTAGTTTGGATAATTTAAAGGTTATTTATGAGGGTGGATAAAACATTTTGAAATTATATAAACAACAATAAAAAACAGACAGAAATACTGATAATGTGATATGGAATAATGTAATCTGTTATGTCTTAAATATATTTGATGGGTTTGGACCGCTTTTCCTATAGTTTAAATGCACATAGTACAACAAAATACATAGTATTCTTTAGCACATAGCACACCCAATTGAGATGCATCTGGAGCAGGCAATAAAATAGAAAACACATTACTTAGCTTGTGACATCAGCTAAGGCGGACGGAAGTCATTTTGTAGGCAGTTAGGTGAGCATCCACTGTATTTACAAACATTAGGTCGACAAACACTATGTTTCATTGATAAACCAATTTTCAGATCATACCCATTCACAACATTTCATAGTCGTACTTTTGGTAAACTTACAGTTTATATGTTAGATGAATCAACAGCTTAAAGGACAACAGCATGATTGAGGAATGTTGATGAACAAATGTACTAATTAAAAAAATCTGTAATTTGTACACAACAAAAGATAATATTTTCATATATTTTACAGATTTTAGTAAATTCTTCTATCCCTTCTTAACTTCAGATCTACTAATGTTCATCCTATCACTTTTTAAGCATACATAGATAGGTTGTTGGTTGACTACACAGCACTTTGGCATAAGTTTTATTATTTACAGTCACCGTGATTCTTAAACTGTGTAGATTTTTTTTTAATCAAATTAAATGTACATTTGGTTTGGATAACACGTTTAAAATGCAGTTGAAATGATTTGTTATAACATTTTAAACAGTAAAGACTGGAATGTTACATTTAAAAAAAGACTAGACTCTCTTTAATTGCCTAATTCTAAGCTAATAAAGGGGTTTAAAATTTTAACAGTTTTGACCCCTAAATTAATAATGAAATGCAATAACATAATTTTATCTACTTGTTACTTAAAAACAGGACACTTATACAATCCCTTCTTAGTATTTGGGGAAGCATCAGTTTAAAAACTGGATACTGTAATCAAATATTTCATATAGTTGGTAGGATCAATTTGTATATTTATTCTAAGCCTAAACTTCTAAGCTCTGATGTCCTCCAAAAACCATCAAACCAATCTTTGAATGAAAATATTTCAAAGTATGTTTGCATAAATTATTAGCTTTTAAAACCACTATATTCCCGATACAGTTTTTATGCTTTTATAGGCATACCAAACTAGCATATATTACTAAGTAGATATGTTTAAGCTTTATATTTATTTAAAAAGATTATGACAACGTTATTGACAATGTATTTACACAGTGTGCTTGAAACATCAATAAGGCATAGTGTAAAGACAGTTCAAGGCTAAGTGATCAACTATAATTTGTGCGTGTATTGTAGATTCATAAAACAGAATTTTGCGAAAAAACTAATATACTCGATTCACAAATATACAGGCTTATATAAAAAAACCGAACAGTAAAAACCTAGCTTTTGTCAATATATTGTGGGGACATGTTTTTTTAAACCTTTTATTTTTTTCTATTTATCATCTTCTTAGCAATTGACTTTTTTTAAGTGATTACCCTTGTAAGTTTGGTTTTTTAATGGTTCTCAATAAAAGCTTAATACACTTGTACAATTTAAACCTGCTACACACTGATGAAATACACAACATGAAATATTCAGAAGATCAATGAAAAATATTGATTGAGTAAAGTTTTGTTACATAACCTTTCAGAAAAAATAACTTTAAGAAAAAGGTGTATGATTGTATAGTTAATGCTGGTGCTTATGACAAACCGCTAGAACACTAAACTGAGCTGTAAGTATTTGTGTATCAAGGGAGTAGAGGGTAAGTTTGTCTGCCTGAGGAAATTATTGGCGCTCGAATCGTAGAGGAGAGGGGGGCATGACATTTTTCCTTAGTGTACAATGAGCTTTAATCCCAAAAGGCAGCCAACATTTATCCCCCACACCAAAATCACCCCCTACCAAAAAACCCCCTACCAAAAAAGAGGTGATAAGCAGTCACTAACCATTGTGTTGGTTATCTAACCTCAAAACTGGATATGTCGAATGTTGCCAGTGTATAATCAGCTGGCTTCTGCTCCGGGTGTAGTGACAAGCGTTGCCTGTTTACACCGCACAGTGTTGCCAGATTGTCAGATTGTCAGGGTGTACTTTGTGCCCTTATTACGGAGTAAAGTTTGACTTTAGAAAGCAGGTAGGGGAAAATATTGTTAGTCTGGTCTGCAGCTCCAAAAGCGCACTAGAGACGAGCTAATCTATGTTAAACATTATACACACAATTTTTTTATGCCTTTCGCTATAATATTTGCTTTAATATACTGATCAACTCCTGGAACAAGTCGTCAACAGTTACGTAATGGTTAGGTTACAAAATCTTCGAACTTCACAAAGGAAAGCCTGAATTGGAAAACAAAATGTTAGAATATAATTTAGGAAACATGTCTCAATTTATACTAGGCCACCATAAATTTTTACATCCTTGCTTTTGGTAATTTTGATAATTTAAAACTTTTTAACCATATTCAAATCCATAACGAATAATGAGTTACTTTTTTACCTAACCAAATTCAGTCAGATTGTTCAAGGATATGTAGTAGTCATTCTAGAATTACTTTTAATTTTTGTATTGCTTTTATTTTGTTGGTTATTTATTATAAACTTCTTATGTTTAAACAATTATATAATTAGGCTATTAACACGTTCGCTGCGGCATGTAACCGATCGGTTACAAAGGCGTTACTTTGCGGGTGCGGATGTATCCGATCGGTTACATATGACAATGTCAAGTTAATGCGACTGCTTTTCCTCTAGCATTTGAGAAGGAAGCACATATTGTGCATTAGCGTGTAGGTAAGGGTATTGAGCTTTTAGATTACTTGTGATTAGAATATATTCTACAGGTTTTTAATTTCGCGCTATCGTTGGAGGAATGTAAATATAGTTCAGCATGGGGGTTGAGTTTCGACATTTTATATGCCGCAGCGAACGTGTTAAGTACACTGTCATATTTTTTACAATGGTAAAATATTGGAGTGTACTTGAGCCCAAGTAAAAAGTAACCAGGCATTTAATAAAAACTGGAATAAAAAAATACAGTAATAAATACAATATACTAAAGAGTTTTGAGTCCCTACCCAAAGTGAGTTCAACCAGCCATGAGGTAAGCGTGCTCTTTTGAGTATAAACTTGCATAAACAATACAAATACGCAAGTGTTACTGGTACTTGTGAAATCACAACGAATAAATTAATAGTAGCATTCCTTCATGCACTTGAGATAACATCCATAAAATTTAAGATTAGGCCTTATCATTCAATACATTTTGAAATGCCGCTTCTCAAAATCAACAGAATGTCAAAACAAAAACCTTTCAGTTACTGCAGTCTTCCTATACTCTTCCTTTGTGATCAAACTATTATTTAAATACAAATTTGACCACAGGTTTTACGTTTTAGACTGCCCTCTCAGAGGGTGTTACAGAGCTGTAACAGACATGCTACGAGTCTACCACATGTAACTGCCTACAGACTGCTGCTATCTGTGCACGTTTCCGAGCGAGTACCACTGAACGGTCTCCCGGCTCAGGTCCAGGGATTCAAGAGGCAGCGAGACTCCTCCCAGGAACTCGTTCTCCTGGAGTGGATCGTGGTTCCAGACAGTCGCTTGCAACACCCGGTGCTGCACTATCTCCAGAGGCATGCGGTACTCCAGCTGAAAAACAGAAAAACTTACAATGACTATGCCATTTTTGTTTGATTGTAGAATCTGGAAATTTGTTTTTATTCTAGAATTAATTTGACCAAATTTGTAAAGTTATCACAATTATTCTATTGCTAAATCCATTGGATTGCTGGATTAATTGTTATAAAACCTTACATCTGCAAACCAATTGACACTTATCACTATGAGATTGATTTTGGATCTAGGTATCTATGTTATTGATGACCAAATTTAGTTAACCTATTCCTCAAAAACCCTTTCGTGCTACTACGGCAGAGCTGGAAAGTACTTAAATGAACTCTCTCAAGTACAAGTAATTCACAACTTCGTAAAAAAAAGTAAAACATGAAATCATAAAAAAACAAGTTTTAATTAGAGGTCTGAGGATTTCCAAATGGGTAAAATATAAATTCTTTATTTTTACTCATCAAACTTCATTGGATTGAGTAAAAAGCTCTTCCAGTTGACTGAACATGGAACCCGACATAAACTCTAGGTGGACCTAAACTCCTATGGTCTATTGTTAGGGATCCGGCAGCCTGTGCTGGGAGAGGGGGGAGGGTCGTGCTTGATGAGGGGGAAGAGGGACCACTCGGTATAATTTATTCAAGATAAAAGCAAGTAGAACATATCCGCTAATAAACCAACTGTACAAAAATAAATGGCTAATTTTTTGTCTTATTATGTACAAATTGGAAGAAAAGTCAAACGAAATTGTAGTCAGGCCATTGTTCAAAATTTAGGCTAAGTAATGAATTATCCGGTAGGCTAAGGAAAATATAACTTTATCAAATAAAATTTATTAAGTACAGTACCAACTTGATTTTCTACCTCCAAAACCAAACAAAGTATAATTGAAATTATATAAATAGTTGTAATAAAGGTCAATAACAATAACATATGTCATAGATATGTTTGTTATTATGCTTTTCAAATTGTGAGTTGTGTTTTAAAAGAGACTTTCTGCACCACAGATATTTTCACCATGTCAGAACTACTACAGTTCAGCTGTTGGGTTTCATAGTGACTAACCATCTCCATGAAGCTGGGGTGACAGCTGCGTCGCACCACCTTGGTCTTGCGCTTTGTCTGCTTGTGAGGGTCGGGCAGAAGGTAAACCTTGACGTAGGTGGACGGCTCCTGGCCCCCGGAAGCCGTCGGCAGCTCCCGCGCGTGGTGGACCATCACCTGCGATTATGAAACACTAAATAACTTCCTCTAATCCAGCATGTCTCTTTTTGACACATGACGGATTACCACAGGAAAAATGTTAGGAAAATGTAAATTCAAGATAAAATTACATTAAATGTATTAAAAATATGCTTTACTACCTACGGTAAAAAAAATATTGTACAACATACTGTAATGAAAACTACCGTACCTACATGATTATGAAACTAAAATTAAAATTATACGATGTCACCCAATGTTTGATGAATACGAATCGTTTCCCTCCACGCATTCCAAAGTGCTTTTGTTTGTGGCACAGTGCTGTCCTCTCGCGACTTCCTATCCCAAACGAACTTGAACACTCATTATCTTTTATACCTATCAATAAAAAATTTTATGAAAGTTGTGCCGTATTATCAAGCATGCCGGATCGTAGGATGACGGATCATAGTGATGTGCGATACGGCCGTGTATCGCGATACGGCGATACAATACGTATCGGAGCCGTATATCGTATCGGCCGTATTGTTTCGGTCCTGTGTATTGCGATACGCGTATCGTATCGGCCAAAATTTCGCATAAACGATTAACCTCAAAGACCTTTCATGAAAAATTTAGGTTTTATGATATTCTTGGATGAGGTTATTTTTTAAGCACAAAATAAACTATGCCATATTCACTAAGTTATTTTGTTAATACTACGCCTTTTTGACACTATGCAACCTCCTCTCTGATATGCATGGTATACATGGGCTAGGAAATACAATTTAACCACCCAGTTTCTTCAAAATTAAACCACCTGAGTTGTTGACACTGATTTTAGCCAGCTCCACCCCCATCACCACCACCAACAAGTTTCTAGACAACTCACCATGAGGGTGCCTCGCTGGTAATGCACGGACAGTTTGAGTTGTCCCCTCAATCTCCACGACTCACTATTGATGGCTCTCTCTTTTTTACGTTCTGCAACAATATTTTGTATAATTATCATCCATTAAGCATCAACAGTTTGATAGAACTACTGAGAATTGAAAAAAATAACATACAATATTACAATGAGGTTATTTTTTAAGCACAAAATAAACTATGCCATATTCATTAAGTTATTTTGTTTAAACTACGCCTTTTACAATATTGTAATGGAAAAGTCAAGCACATTCTCTTCAGCCACACTAAACAACCCAGAACTTCCTCTGAAGCAACTGACAATTCAGTAGCATGACAATAAAAAATATTTTTCATTTAAGAATATATTCCAAGTTGGAAGAGCCAGATTGAAAAATAAACAAAAAAATTACCTTCAGTACAATTCACCATTGAAAGAACAAAATGCATAACCAATCAAGGCAAAGAAATTATAATCTACCACACACTTGTTGTACCACATTTAATAATTAGAATTATCCTTAGGACAAACGGACCACTACCAAAGAAGTTTTTTACACCCCAGAGCAAGGCAATAACAGTCATAGAATTTTTTAAAATGATAACACATATAAAATCACATCCCTAAATAATCTAAAATTAATGCTTCTCAAGGTAAAATCTCTTGCTTTATGTGACAGAAATCTCACAAACAGTCTCTTTAGAAAGAGCAGAATTTCGGCCAATAACCCTCTAAAGACCATCTATTTAAGCAAATAATCTAGTATAATTAATTGATAGCCTATTTTCTACTTCACTCTTTAAAATATTTTATTGAAAATATTTTCAAGATGAAAATAATGAAAGTTCCATGATTAAAATGAAGTGTGACAAAGAGTGAAATCTGAGTGATTTATAAGGTAAGGTTACTTCAAATGAGGAGAGTTAAAAACATCATTTTATGTTCAAATACTGTATCATATTTTGTTTATAGCAACATGACTACAGTAAAACATTAGTCATTATTTGAGATTTTTAACAAAATGTGTGGTGGGCTTTAGAACTGTTGTAGTTTGTTTTTTGCAGCTAAGTCCGTAACTGTAACTTAAAACGTAACAGAAAACTCTAACTCTGTGCGTTTATTATAATGCATGCACAAAGGAGTAGACTAATGTGCCTGGTAGGTGGCGTTACAGTTACCATATAGCAGGGTGTGAACAAGGCACCTCCCCAATTCCGCATCCACTCTCCTACTTCTTACTACGCACTATTCCCTCATCGCTCGCCCTTCTGTTAAGTGCATAGCTTATTGACAGGCTGTATGCTGTTTTATTTTTTGCAAGATATAAATTTTATTATTGAATTTTTACGTGAATTAATCTGGAATTTTGATGTGTGAATTATCGATGTTCTACTGTACTTTAAATTATTAGACCTTTACTATTTTTGAATAACATTGCCAACAATTTTGTGTGGCATTGCAATGCGTGTGATGAGCAGCTGGGGTTGTGCATGCGTCCCAAAGCGTTCTGACGCTTGGCACAAGTGAATGGTATACATGGGCTAGGAAATACAATTTAACCACCCAGTTTCTTCAAAATTAAACTTTCAGGCGGGCTGGTGGGGTTTTACATAGTAATTATATATATATTAGTGTTAAAAATATACAATTAGCAACGTTTTATGCAAAACTGAAAATTTGTTTCTGACCGGTCACGTGGAAAGACGTTCCCAGGCACTACGCGTCCACGACAGTGGATGCACATTGAAATGGCAAAAAAAAAAACACTATTTTTATCGGATGGTTTTCTATCAAAACACACCAAAATCCTATTGCAAAACTTTTAGCAGTCAAAGTGTTAAACAAGGGGATTATTTATCAAAATAAGTTTTTTCACCTACGAAGTTGAAATTGGAAATGATTTGATAAAAAATAACGTTATAGAATGGAGGAAATGTGAATATTATGCCACTTGAGTTGCATTATGGTTTGAGTTGCTCACCCTTGAGTTTTTGCTCGTGGATGCTCGCCTCCTGCTGGTCACGCAGCAGTGGGTGGAAGAACGTGTAGACCAGGTCGCTATGGCAGATCTCGTCGGCCATCTTGAACAGCGACGTCAGAAAACGCTTAATGTCGACGAGTCGTTTCTCCGCCACCTGCTTGATGTTGGACCGGCCCATGTGCAGTGAAGTGCTCTGCAGGCTGCAACACACGTGGTTGTTTGTTCATTCCGCTTGCAAGGGACAAAAAAATGCTGAGGCACTCTGCATTGTTAACCCTTTCAATGCTAGAAAATATTTACTTAAATTTTAAGAAATACTGGGGTATTATTCATATAACATCTAAATAGTCCAACGGGGTAGAGGCGAGCGTATGAGAAAAAAAAACTTTAAAAAGAAATTTTTAACCCAAAAGTGCTGGAAGACAATATTTAGGATCTCAATCATATGGAGAATACAATCAAAATAATTGGGGTTTTGAAATAACAAGTGAGACAACCGATATTCTTGTTTAAGTCCACAGTATCCTGGTTTGTATTGTACATCAGGGTATATTGACATGATAGTATAAGATTTACACGGATCTCAAACTGTTGTGATATTGTCACCGCAGAACTGCTGACACCCACATTAATCTTAAATTCAGTTGATCCCAAAAAACTAAGAATTTACTACTTACTTGATTATGACCTAATTCTTTAATCATGATAGTCCTTGATACTTTAAATTGGGCACCGCAATTGTATAAATAACTAGTGGCTCATAGGGGCAAAAGCCCCTAATCATAAAATTAAAATAGCATGAACCATAGTGTATGACAATTTCTTCCACTACGAAGGTTTCCAGAAAATTTAATTTTAATTTGCGGAATATAATATTTTAACAATACCATTTGTACAGACCATTCGCCCCCAAGTACTCTTATCAATCCTGTACTATTAGGTCACTCGTTTGTAAATGCTCTATTTTGTCTGTTGTTAAACTTATATCGATCTGCGAAAAATAAGTTTTGAAAGAAATCATAGTCCCGTAATTGAGCTATGACGGATTTTTAATATAACATAAAAACGCGGCAATGGAAAAAAAAACATGACGGATGTGCAGCACCCATTTCAGAGTCAATAAACTTTCAATACTTTGTATCATACCTATCTAATTGTCTAGTTTGTCCTAAAATTGAATTGATTTTTTAGCTAATGACAGATTTTTTAATGTTTTAGTCACCAAATTTAAACACAGCACCTCAATGTGCATCTTCACTTGTTGTCAATATTCGTCCCTCCTAATCAAAACTCTTGATTTTGTGTAAACAAAGCAGATTTTTTTTAAATCACTGCATGGAAAATCTGTAAGAAGAACCTTTAATAAAATAATAATTTTTATATATATTTCCCATTTTGTCGTGAAGTATTTACCTGCTGCATTTTCCTATAGTAAGTAGGACAAACGTCTTTGATTTTAACTCGTCCTCTATAATCCTACAATCTATGAAATGACTAAAAGGCTTCTGGGAAAATTCAGCTAACCAGAATACCAAATCTTTACTGACTGATAAACTTTAAGAATCAATTAATGTGTCATCGTCATTCAATATGATCATTTGACAATTTTCGTCTTAAAATAAAACCAAAACATGTTTTAATGGAAATAATGTAGGTATTTCTCAAACCACAATTCATCGCCCATTGCATCTCTATCACGATCAGAACGTATTTTATGATTTGCAACACGCTCAGGTTTTTTTTACAATTTAAATTATAGTATAACAACAGTAAAATCAGAAGTCAATTTGTAATAGTATGTATAAGGTTAACTCTCCTAGTAGAATTTTTAGTCGCTCAAAGCCACAAAACGTCTTACTATAGACAATGAATACAGAGACTTTTAAGAAGAACATATCCCATGTTAAATATTCTTAGGGATGGACGGGTCTCGAAATTACGAGAAATTTTCGAGAAATTTTTAATCTCGTTCACCGAGACGAGATTTTATTTTGACCGAGATTTTTCGAGACGAGAAATAATTTATGAATAATGATAAAAACTGGTATAAATAATCTACGAATTGCTAGGCCTACTTTACTAGCAATTTAATTCTGAACAATAAATTATTTTGAAGCAATGTGAAGTGTTTTATTTTTCCTGTCCTCCTCACAACTACAAACTTAATTTGCCATCATAAACGGTTAAACTAAGGTTGGACTTCCAAGACTTGGACTGGACTGGAGGCTGCATCTGCTCGGACTGTTAGTGGTAGTTAGTCAACATAGCTACTGATTTATAAATTAATTCATTTGTTTGATAAATCTTTAGAACATTGGGAAAACTTTATAAACAATAAACAATCATAATTTGACATTTAATTTCTTCAAGACAATTATTTAAAACTGATTAAAATAATTTTTGACAAATTTAAGAGCTGTTTTGACATTAGCAGTAAGAATGGTAGTGACAATCAGATGAATGACAAGATGGCCAATCAGATTTAATAATGGCTAACCTCAAACATCCCAGTTAATACAATTTAATTTCCTTTAACACTCTTTGCAGAGTTCAGCTACTTTAAGCCAAAAATGCTTAAAATTGGAAGATGGTTGATTTTATTTCAAGGTTTGGATGGATACTAAAAAAAAACTGAATAGGCCTATTAACAATAATTGTTGAACAGCAATAAATAGATTGTGTTGAATACATAGAAAATCAATGGTTTTACCAGAACCATACAGGCTTCATGGCTATACTAATGTTTGCCTTTCTACAGTTAGGAGCAAAATAAAAACCTTACCACTAGCAGACGGAAAATCAAATCGAGGGAATTACGTGAGTTCCAAAACAGTGAAAGTTATGTATACAGGACGTGAATAGTTTGGAGAAATGACAATGAATAGCAAACAAAATGAGAGCTAGCTGTAGATTTTCTTATGGACAAAGACAAAAAAGAAGAGAGAGTTGAAAATTTTGATTTCTTGTTAGCCTCCAGGCCTCTAGGCCAGTGACTCAAAGTTAGTAGGCCTATGCCTATTACAAAAACTGTGAGTGAGGAAAAGCTCTTACTTGGAAAATTTTAAAGTAAGTTAATAATAATAGTGAAAAGTGTGAAACATGAAATTGAAAAGTGGACAAAGTAACTGTAACAAAGGATTCTCTTTTTGTGTTTTATTAAACTTAGGTTGGTAGGGTTTATGGTCATATCTCCTCAATCTTTAAATTGTATACATTCCTTTATAGGACTAGACCTTTTGTTAGGAAAGTGACTTTTTTAACTTCAGTTTATCAACATAATCAGCAATTTACAAAGTAATATTTGTTCCTTCACATAAATCAGGATTTAACAATGTTACAAAATCAGATTAAAATCCCGAATGCACATTTCTCGTAATGTACAAGAAAGAAAATCTCGTCTCGATCTCGTCTCGAAATTTTATGAGAATTCAAAATTCTCGTCTCGTCTCGTCTCGAATTAAAAATCCAATCTCGTCCATCACTAAATATTCTTTCGTTTTTCTTAATTGGGCAACTCACCACCAGGTAGCATCGGAGTGCTGGCTGTTATAACAACGACTACAACCTCCCAGTCTTTTATATAAATTGGGCCAATCACCACCGGTAGCTTGAGCGGTGAATGTTCCAACCAGCGAACACTGCGAACAGCTGGCTGTTCCAATTGCACTTCATGCCCCCTCCAGCAACCACCATGTGAGCGGCAATTTTAGTATTTGAATTCGAAATGTAATACATAAACATAATATTGAGATTTTATAGCCCTTCAACCACTTTCGTATGGCCCAGGAAGGTGTAAACAAAGGCGCACACCATTGTTGGAATTGCGCTAATTCCTCAGTAGCCCTGAGTGGAAGGGGGGGGTACATATAATGGAAAACCGCGGGAGTACAGAGCGCGCTGTCTCGTGGTGAGTTGCCCAATTACCGAATCTGGCAGAAAAAAGCCATAAGATGTGTTCTTCTTAAAAGTCTCAGTATTCATTGCTATAGTATTACCACTCTAGGGTTAATTTTTGTCATTTGGCTATGAATAGTTCTTTACTCATTAGACTATCATCTGTCACTGGTTTTAAAATAAAACCAAAACATATGTTTAAATGTACACAAAGAAGACATTTTTCGAATCCCCATGCTATTCTTAGGGATGGACGTTTTACTATATTTCTCATTTCCTTGTAACTTTATGGATATACGCTTAATGGGACCGAAACCTTTAATTTGAGACCCCTACCATCTTCCTGCGATTTGTAAAACACTCACAATTTTGACCAAGAAATTTTGCTAACAGTTACTTTACCCAAGACTGCTTCTCTTGGTGTGAATTATTTTATTATCTTCACTCAATGTTATCATCTGTGTCTCATTTTGAAATTAAACCATAACACATGTTCTAATGTATACAAAGCAGACGTTTTTTGAATCCCCATGCTATTCTTATGGAGGACGTTTTACGTGATTTCTCATTTCCTGTTAACTTTATGGACACGCTGATAGTTTTCCCTCGTGCATGGGACCGAGACCTTTAATTTGAGGCCCCTCCCATCTTTCTGCGATCTGTAGAACGCTCACAATTTTGCTCAAGAAATATCGCTTACAGAATTATATATATTGATTGTAGATTCAAAGAGATGTTTGTTAGAGGTGTGTGGAAATCCACAAAGTCAGTTTGGTTTTGGTTCAGATCGGATATTTAAATGCGACCCAAATACTTTATTCATATCCGTATATTTGGATTGGGTATCAATTTTTCCACATAGACTACAATGTTAAAGACAAGATCAATTCACAAATGTTGTGTTTTTTGCAATGGCGATTCTGCATAAAATAGGGACGATGCGACATAATGTCTAAAACGACGACACACAGTACTGAAGCAGATTAAGTTAGGTCATAAACTAAATGGAAAATAGTCATGACACCCAGCCACTTAGGCTAAGTGCTTACCATTCAACTGCGCAATTCACAAAGCATCATTTCTGAAACCTTCCGCTTGAACGCTAGCAGCAAAGATACAAGTGTCCCAAGGCTCGGCCAATCATGGCAATCTCTAGAAGCTCTAGTTTTTATCCCGCCTGCTTGAATTGCTAGTGTGGTGGTGTTTGTTTCAGGGGTGCCCACAGGTTACGATGCAGAATGCGTCGTTGAAATTTTTGCGGGGGGCGAAAAAGTGGTATTTTTGTCCGAGATGGGGGGGGGGGGGCGGGGCGATTTTTTAAAGTATGCTTTTATGACGAGTATTACTGTATAACTAAAGTTTTTTAATAAACAAATCATTTATGACCGTTAAAAACCGTACAGATTTACCATCAATATTCCCAAACTGTTTCTCTGTTTCATTTCTCTGAGGTTGTCGAAATCTAGAAGCCTGGTTGCTATGGGAACGGGCGAGCTGTAAATGGCGCACGCTATGTCGTTCGCGGCAGCGGCGGAAGTCGATGCCAAAGTGTTCAATCACTTGCCCATATCTGTTATTATTTTATGAAACACACCAAAAACAGGCACGTTAATTTGTTCGTAATTTTGTGCGGAAAGTAGCATTTTTTATAGCCTTGGTCAATGAAATTTCACAATTCATAAATCTGACTGTTGTGCGAGTGTGATAACCTCAAAAAGTTTAGTTTCTAAGTTAGGCCTATTCAAGGTTTCTGTGATTCAAAAAGACAATTATTGAATATTGTTCTAAAAGCTATGACAATTTAATCAATTAGATCGTATTAAAACCATCCATAAAAAGGAAATTATAAAGATTCATGTGTCCCTGATGATTGATGAAACACCAAAACAAACAGAACAATCAAATACCAAGTTTAGTCTTGACGCCGTGCCTTCCTATTCACGTTGTCAAAGACAAATGGTGACCCCCGCCACATTTTACTTTTAAAACAAAAGAGTTTATCTTTATTAGGCCAAACCAGTAAAAAGTTAGCTTAATGTGCAATGTTAATAATTATTTTAGTTTTAATCTTAATGGTCCGTAAATGCATTGGCCCGAGACTTTAAAGAGATATAGGGTGTAGGCTAACCCTAAGAATAATTGTGTATGCTGCAATATACTGCAAATATACTCATCATGCTCTTAATAATTGATACATTAATCATGAAAATTGGTTTAGTAGTTACTAAGAACATAGCGTTTCAATTGTATAACTTATTAAGATATAGGCCTTTAAATGTATTAAAATGTAGTCCAAGGCCTACATCCTAACCACTTTCGCAGTTTTTTTTCCCATTACACTTTGCTCAACCAATCTATATTTATTTAATACGCTAAGGTTTTTTGTGTTGAGAACTCCTTCAATTTTCAATCGATTTTCAAGTTTTTGGTGTCGTAGAATAGGGCTTGGTCTGTAGTTGTTTCCGCCAAAAACTGACGAGAATCGCACTGAAAATAAAAGTGCTATCCACCCATGGTGGAAGAGAGACCACCTTGCTTCTTCCACCATGCTTCTATCCACCACTGAAATGTCAAAATTTCCCATTGGACATTCCCATTGGTTAAATAACATTGGGATTGAATAAAGCATTTTAAACATCTGTTAATAATCAGCTGTAAATACGTGTAGTTTTGGTGATTAAAGATATTTACAATATTGGATTGGTCGGATATAATTTATTTAGAGCTAAAAGTAACATTTATATTGTATTGAAATAAATTGCTCGATTTCGAGCAACATGTATACTAGTAACATTAAACAGCCAAGCCTACATTCAAATACATTTCTTGTTAAATGAATTACAGAAAGTTTACACAAGAATAATTTGTATTTAGAACAGAGCATTTTTTCCGTGGGGCGGGGGGGGTCCTGGTCCAAGGCGGGGGGGGGGGTACATCTGGTTTGTTTCCTTAGCAACTGACTTGGAGCACTAATAGATAGAAAACAATTTATCATCTCATGATGGAATGTTAGCCTCTGGATTACCCATGAATACAATTAATGGTGTAAATACCTGATTAATGATAATCCTATTGTTGCGAAAGCAACTAGTTTCGACTCACATCGGAGTTATCATCGACCTTCAACAAAGATGTGAATTCTCTTCATCTTTGTTGAAGACCAATAATGATTCCAACGTGAATTGAAACTAGTTGCTGACGCAACAATAGGATTATCATTATAGCAAGGAATAGGATTATGAGGAAAGATCAGGTATTTACACCATTAATCATCATTCATAGTTTTGTGACTCAATATAAGATTTAATCTTGTGAAGACTACGATCGCGTTTGAAAACAAATTTGTGAAGGCACTGGATACATCTCGATTGGACCATTGGAACATTCTGAGTTGTCTGTATTTGCTCTTTAATGTTAATATTGGGTTATTTCTTAATACCTCTTATCGTATTTTTAATTAATTTGAACAGTTTTACTGCCTATTAATTTTTGTTTCTAAATGGATGAGGAAAAGCAGAGGAGTGTCATATGAGAGTTATTCACAAAAACCGAAAATGATTGCGCAGAATGCTTGGTATGCAAGCTGAAGCTGAAGGTAGGTTATGTTTTATACTAAAATTATATTTGTTACAAGTCCTACTTTTTCATATAGTACCCTACAAAATAAATTATAGCAGTTTTCTGAGTTGTGAATATCACGTAATTATTACTGTCCAAAAATTTCAATCCAAAAAACTATCCGATCCGAACTTAAACCATCCAAACTGATTCGGTTCCAAAAAATTTTACTATCTGCACACCTATAATGTTTAAACTCATAAAAAGAGGATTTCTTAAAAATAGTTTACTAACATATCTCTTTTATTAATAAAGCTGTGTCCTAGTAACATGATAAAACTCTTATCCGCCTTGTCAGCAGAAGTTGTACTTGTTATAAACAAGAAAATTCAATGAAATAAAAATTAATTAACACATTCGCTGCTGCCAAAAATGTCAATAACTACCTATGGAGCTAAAAATAGTTATGGCATGGAATCTTTCCTTAGTAATTGAAAGGTCATAAAATGGCTAAGAAACCATATTTGGATGACAGCATTCTGGTTCCTGGACCTACGAAAGCCATGGGTCACCGGTGACGCAGCAGCATTGCGCGACGCAAGTCCAAGGTTCACCTCCCACGTAAGGCACGTTCTCCAGAGCGGTCAAGTTCGATTGACCGGCTTTTGTATGATCCAGTGTAATAAAAACAATAGCTAAACACTAAAATAATTCATATCAACACTAATATATACAGCAGAAAACACGATTCACAACAAAAAAGTTGTGCGTCACGGGAGACGCACGCAGCACCCCGGGCGAATGAACGAAACACACTACACGGCAGACTGGTATCCGAGACGCAATGCTAGCACACCTCGACTGTCCTCGACGAGTGGCTGAACCACGCTGGCTCCGTAAATGAAACATGGCGCGCTGCGTCCCCGGTGACGCACGCGCCGTACGTCACCGGTGACCCACCCTCAGCGTATGTGTTAATAAAACTAAATATATATTCCTTTAGGAACAATTTTGGGGTTACCTGTAACACTTCGCCAGGGGGAAGTGTATACAGAGTTTTTGTTGGAACTCGACGAACTCCTTGTACGAACGGAACAAGTAAGTTGGGTCCTTCTGGTGAACCCGCTGCACCCGCAGTATGTAGGTATAGTATTTGTCTGGGTCATAACGTTTCTGGTAACCGTACACCTCCACACTGTGCAGCCTCCCATCGACAGCCATCCTGAACAAAACACAATAATATAAAACTTCTATTGGACCTGCTGCACCCAGGTGTAGTATTTGTCTGGGTCTTAACTTCTCTGGTAAAGGTACACCTCCACGGTGTGCAGCTTCAATCAGCAGCCCGTTCCTGGACACCACACAATCGGACAATAATATAAAACTTCTGGTGGACCCGCTGCATACGCAGTATGTATGTGTAGTATTTGTGTGGGTTGTAACGTTTCTAGTAACCGTACACCTCCACACTGAGTAGCCTTCCATGATTCCGTTATCCCGGGATCAACCCTGGGATTGGTACTTCTTGACTTTTTTGGCTTTTTGACTGGCTACTGGAAAAATAATTTTACTCTGTTTAAGAATACCTAGAGGGACGAGGCCAACCTCATCACTGATAAAGAAAAATAATGACAAGTGACTGTACTTAACGTTCATGTAAATAAAGAGTATTTTGTATTGTCTTGTCAAAAGCTTTGTAATAGTAATGTTTATGACATTTTTATTCTAATTCATGATAAATTACACACCCAGCACTCACAAACTCGAGTATCTCGATATGGGAGCCTGATAGTAACTGAAAATATTGTTTCTCAGACAAAAATAAAATCATCAAAAATGGTGTCAACTGTGGGAAGAAAGCGCACCCGAAATATTGAGCGATAAGAAAGTATTCTTGGCGCCAGGAATAATTTAGGTATGGATGCTAATGCAAGCAATTAAAAACTTTAAAAATAATTACGCATGTTGGGTTAACAATTTTGTTGGAGTTATGCATCAAAAACATTTTAAAAACAAAAAATAATGATTTTTGTCAATTCTGCTGGTTTTGGGATTGTCGATGAAAAATCCCGGGATTTTCAGGGACCCAAAATTCCTTAGGATCAAAGAATTGAGGACCCCTAACTGTGAGTCCAGCCATATGTGTTGGATGTAGAATATACTCTGACTAAAATCTTGAAATTTCATGTGCTTTATTGTGAATATGTTTATGTTTATCTGAATTTATGTTTGTTAGGGGGTTTTCCCAATTGTTAATGCTAATTTTGCTATCCAGCTTTTTTACTTTTCCAACGATGGCCCTTCTAAACATGGTTGGTTATTAAGAGTTTCTACTGTAGTTATTACTAGTAAACATTTCTTTCGGACTATATTTTGCCACATTTCAAATCAACTGCTGCATTCTTATGGGTAAAATACAAAATTTTAAACAAATGGTGAAGATAAACGTCACATATTGTAACATACACATCAAACGACACACAAACTCACGAGTATGTGCGAGGGACGAAGCTGAGTAGCTCGCCGTCGTTGTGGTCACCGGTGAACCGCAGCTGGGCGAGGTTGTGCAGAAAGAAGTTGAATTGGGTGAACCACGACTTGAGCGAGCTCTGGATCATGCGGGCGAACATGGCCGCCGCCTCGGGATTGGTGAGGTCCAGCAGCAGCGACCGCTGGATGTAGCGGACTGCGTCCATCGTCACTCCAGAGATGCCTGACGACGCCATCTGGGCACAAGGCAAGGAAAATGAGAACAGTCATAACATGGCCGCCACCTCGGGATTGGTGAGGTCCAGCAGCAGCGACCGCTGGATGTAGCGGACTGCGTCCATCGTCACTCCAGAGATCCTGACGACGCCATCTGGGCACAAGGCAAGGAAAATGAGAACAGTCATAACATGGCCGCCACCTCGGGGTTGGTGAGGTCCAGCAGCAGTGACCGCTGGATGTAGCGGACTGCGTCCATCGTCACTCCAGAGATGCCTGACGACGCCATCTGGGCACAAGGCAAGGAAAATGAGAAAAGTCATAACATGGCCGCCACCTTGGGGGGTTTAATTTAGTTTTACTTTTAAGATGAGTAAACGATGATAACTGAACCACTTTTGACATAACATGACTTAACCTAATCAAACAATACACATGATACACTCTTCACTCTCCTTTGCGACACTGCGCCTTCTGTGACTTGTTGAAAGAACTACATCAACCTGTATAATTGAAATTTGTGCCAAACTAAGGTTAGTGCTTTACATTGGAGTAATATTTTAATATATCATTGTTTTTCATAATGTAACTCTAAAATAATGAATGATGCCTATAACTTTCAAGTACTGTTTTAAAAAGTTAAATTTTAAGAATCAAGAGTTTTACTGTCATTAACCTCACTTAAAAATAGGGATGGACGAGATTGGATTTTCAGTTCGAGACGAGACGAGATGAGAATTTTTAATTCTCAAATAATTTCGAGACGAGATCGAGACGAGATTTCCCCTCTCGTACATTACGAGAAATTTGCGTTCGGGATTTTAATCTGATTTTGTAACATGGTAAATCCTGATTAATGTGAAGGAACAAAAATAATTCTTTGTAAATTGCTGATAATGTTAATAAACTAAGTTAAAAAAGTCACTTTCTTAACAAAAGGTCTAGGCCTATAAAGGAATGACATACCCAATAAAAAGGTTGAGAAGATATAGGCTCACCATAAACCCTACCGACCTACATTTAATAAAACATAAAAAGAGAATCCTCTGTTACAGTTACTTACTTCACTTTTCACTTTCATGTTTCACACTTTTCACTATTAACCTACTTTAAAATGTTTCCAAATAAGAGCTTTTCCTCACTCACAGATTTGTAATAGGCATAGGCCTACTAACTTTGAATCACAAGCCTAGAGGCTGGGAGGCTAACAAGAAATAACTTTTAATTGGAGGATTTTAATTTTAACTTTCAACTCTCTCTTCTTCTTTGTCTTTGTCCATAAGACAATCTTCAGCTCTCATTACGTTTGCTATTCATTGTCATTTCTCCAAACTATTCAAGTCCTGTATACATAACTTTCACTGCTTTCAAATTCATGTAATTCCCTCGATTTGTCGTCTGCTAGTGGTAAGGTTTTTATTTTGCTCCTAACTGAATAAAGGCAAGCATTAGTATAGCAATGGAATAGCCATGAAGCCTGTATGGTTCTGGTAAGACCATTGATTTTCTATGTATTCAACACAACCTATTTATTGCTGTTCAACAATTATTGTTAATAGGCCTATTCAGTTTTTTTTAGTGTCCAAACCTTGAAATAAAATCAACCATCATCCGATTTTATGCATTTATGGCTTAGGAAATTAAATTCTGTATTACGTGGGATATTTGAGGTTAGCACTTATTCAATCTGATTGGCTATCTTGTCATTCATCTGAATGTCACTACTATTCTTACTGCTAATGTCAAAAAAGCTCTTAAATTGGTCAAAAATTATTTGAATCAGTTTTAAATAATCGTCTTGAAGCAATTAAATGTCAAATAATTATTGTTTATTGTTTATAAAGTTTTCCCAATGTTCTAAAGATTTATCAAACAAATGAATTATTTTATAAATCAGAAGCTATGTTGACTCCGCCCACTACTGTTGATTGTCAGTACCACTAGTCCGTGCAGATGCAGCCGTAGAGCCGTCTCCAGTCCAGTCCAAATCTTGGAAGTCCAAACGTAGTTTAACCGTTTATAATGGCAATTAATTTAAGTTTGAAGTTGTGAGGAGGATAGGAAAATAAAACACTTCACATTGTTTCAAAATAATTTATTTTGCAGTATTAATTTCGTAGATTATTTATACCCGTTTTTATTGTTATTCACGAATTATTTCTCGTCTCGAAAAATCTCGATCAAAATAAAATCTCGTCTCGGTTAACGAGATTAAAAATTTCTCGAAAATTTCTCGTAATTTCGAGACCCGTCCATCCCTACTTAAAAATGATAAAAAGTCAAATGCTTAACCAAAATTGTCATACATCTTATTACAAACTGACAACATAAGTACAAATAATATAAAAAAATAGCCTGTAGTTCACTCAAATTTAATGCTCACAATGGTTTCTAAAAGTTCCTGATATCATAGAATAGATTTTTGACCATCCATTCGTGTAATTTTGCTTTAAACACATTAATAGAAACCTTCTAATTATAAAAAAAAGCATAACGAACAAGATTCAAACTCACCAAACCGAACAGGTTCAGAATTAAGTTGCCATGTTTGCGAACGATGTTGAAAGCCTGGCAGCAGAGGTCGACAAAATGGTGGAACTTGGCTGAGGGCTTGTCTCCGCCATTGATAACGTAGGCCATGTCTGACGTCAACACAAACGGTGTTCGGTCCCTGGTGACAAAAACAAAAACTTTGATTAAGGCCTATGTGCAAAACTAATAGATGCATCAGCATCTCTTATCCTTATTTAAAAATGCAGAGGATCAGTAATTAACAATATCAATTTAGTTTTGTTTGATTCGCTCACTGTTACAGCTTGGAAAAAAATTCCTGAAAATTAAATTACACTAATTAAAAAAAAGAAAAAAACACCTATTTATTCAATAATGCATTTTTAAATTATGGAAGTAATTTAGTATTATTCAAATCCCAAAGTATTACTGTTTCAGTTACTAAGTCAAAAATAGAAAAGTTTAAAAGTGCAAGATGCATTACCTTTTAAAGTTACCGAACATCTGAGCATCGCCGAGGAACTTCCCGAAGTCAATATGGAACAGATGTCCGGAGGTCTTCAGCATGATGTTGTCATTGTGACGGTCGCAGATACCCAACACATAAGTGGCCACGCTGTAGCCCGCACACGATGCTGCAAAACGTACTTCAATTTATTACATTACCTAATTATTTTTGCAAGTTTATTGGTTTTTGATAATTGGAGTTTGTATATTAAATAAGTATGTTAAATTAATGTCAAAACTTATTTGTCAAAAACCAATAAAACAAACAACCGACTTTAACAACTGACCCATCCCTAAATAACATTAATAAGGTATGTTTGTTATCTGGCAATGATCATTGAATATTGAATTGGAGTTATCTGCCTAGTTTACTAAAACTATTTTGTAAAATCAGCAGTGGAGTTAAATTTTAGTGTAGGACATGTTTTTCCTATCATCTAGATGCTATAATAAATCCATTGACACCAAAATGACCACGATCGGTACAGTAGTTTTCTCTCTATACCCTTAAAACCACCCTTTTATTATATAAGATTATTCACTTGTGCAAAGTTAATTTTTTCCAAAACCTTTTATAAATGCATAATATACAGGTTTATATTGATATTTCTGGTATACGTCTATTCACTAAAATGTCACAGTCACAAACGCAAGTATGACAGTTTACAGATGTCCCACTGTAATTATTTACCGGTGAAGTTAGCGACTGCCCTCTCGTACTCGAGAGCGGAGGGGTTGTGCTTGGCCAGCCACTCAGCGATGGGCCGGTCCTTGAAGGAGCCCGTCAGTCCCAGCTCCACCTGGATCTTGCGAAGGGTCTCAGCCTCCGTCACCATCTCTATCATGCCTGCCACCAGTAACAGATTTATATTCCAATTTGTTTTGCTTTCAACATTTTTTTCAAACATAATTGTACTATGAATATTCTCAAAATCAATTGTGTAAATAAACAAAAGAGTGCAAGTAGAATTTTTTTATAGAAACAATTATTACTAGCTTATATTAAAAAAGAGAAGGAAAATGGAGACAACAAAGTACAGGTTCAATATTATCCTTAGTAAGCATATATCAAGGACGAAGATTACATAAAGGCTGCGTAATTCTACATTTGTAAATGTACAGATATTATTAGAGCACAGTAATAAAGTGAAAAAGTGATAACGTGTTAAAGCATAATAAAAAAAGGTTTTCTTTACCCTAAGACGTAAACCTGGTAAATGAGTATCAAAATTAAAGAGATCTCTATTTCAAGATAAGTGGGAAGACATGTATTGGGTGCAAGTATGATATTTTTGGACCGAGTTGAGTTGAGTAGTGAGTAGAACAGAACGTCTGCTACAGCTGAATCACTTGATGTAAATGGTGCATTTTTTAAACTCTCTCTTCTTCCATAAGAAAATCTACCACTTTTATTTGTTTAGGACTCGTCACTTCTCCAAACTTATCAAGCACACATATGGTTCACTGTTTTGGAATTCATTATATTCCCTCGATTTGCCATCTTCTAGTGTAGGATTTCTCATAACTGACTAAAGGCTAGCTTTGGTGTACATTCATGAAGCCTCGTGTCTGGTAGGACTTCCAAGATCACAAACAACAATAAATTCATAAATTTGGTGTCTATTTAATAATCAAAGCAACCACAAAGTAAAAATTTGTTGGTTATCAATTGATACACAATAGGTTTTTGACAATATTTTGTTACTCATACGTTATTTTGTTTTCATCACTATCAGACATATGAGAATAGAACAAGTTTACGTAGGAATTCAACTTAAGCCAATAAAATATTATTTTTTTTAATTGCCTTAAAACACAAAACAAAGTTTTGTGATTTTCTACTGACTAGTATCGGTATCATTGGGCAATCGATTCCTGACACCGATACCAATGAATAAGAATCTATGGTATCGAGGATCGACACATCCCTCACAAAAATAGATCGTCTGTCACTGGATAATCAACATTATTGTTAAAACATTCAAATTTTTTATTTTCACATACGAAAATGTTCTCCTTGATAGTTTAGTGTTTTAAGTCGTATAATTTCATCGAATTGTACTGTAGGTGAGTTTCTCACAAATAGAAATAAATATATTACAAAATGCCCAATTTGTGCACGGGCCTCAAAGTAATTTTATAGATCAGAAGCAATGTTGACTCACTACCACCAACCATCCTTGTAGATGCAGGCGTCTCTGCAACCTCCAGTCCAGTCAAGACCCTGTTTGCTTCACACTGTTAGAAGTAGTTCATTGTCTTGACATCTGTCTTTTGTTTCAAGATATATCAAACTTGAAATTAATACATTTTAGAATTCGAGGAAATGGGGATTAAAAGAAAAGAAAAACATTTAAGTAACAATATATTTTTATTTACGAGGTACTCGACTCGGCTTTTAAAGAGTGGTCACGAGTACTCGTTTGAGCCTCGAGTACCAAAAAATACTAGACAGATACTCGAAAATTTGAGTACTCGCCCCCCCCCCTAATTTGAACATGAGTAACCAAAACCAGATGAGTTTATCTAAAATTTGAGCTTTATCTGATTGTAGTTTAGAAAAAAATACTGTTAAATATCCAATTGGAACTGTGGATTTACCTCGCTTGGTGCCGGTAGGGATGCAGGCGAAGGTGACCATCTTGAGGTCGAGTCCCTCTCGTAGCCACAGCTTGTCCATGATGCGGATCATCTGCAGGGTCAACATGTCCTGCTGCAGGTCATCCCCTACCTGGGAACCACACAACAATACATGATAACCTGCGACCAACTACTAATTGTGTGGGTTGACAATCAACCCATTTGTTGTTGGTTTGCTAACATCTGTTTCCGCAAAATTTTATTTTTAATTTTTAAACAAAACTAGGTAAGAACAGTGGTTGGTTAATTCAGGATGAGTTTACAGAGGTTTGCATTTTTGCTTATAATACAGAATGTAGTTTATTATCTTAAATAACGATCTTAAACTTAAATTATAAATTAAAGTTTACTTTTATAGTTGCTCTAGGCCTAGGTTAGAATCATATTTGAGAAACAGATTCCAGAGAACATCTTAATGAAGGAAGACTCGAGAACTGACGCTTTTCTCTTTGACACAATTCTTCATTTGTGGTTTAAGTTTCTATAGCATTCTTCTCTCTAATACGATTTAAAATTTGATAAACATAGAAATTGATTAAAATTAATTAAATAAAAAAAATAACTTGCTTATAACAATAAATATTAGTTGATGTCTCATGTTATACCTCCCTTTAGCACTCTCACACATTTTCATACAGTAGAAGCTGTCTAATCCGACCCTCGCACAACCGACTCCTCCCGATATCTAACCTAGAGTTCGACTGCCTCGTGATTCATACACACTCCATTGGCGAAGCTCTTTAGACTTAAATGACCATGCTGTTTCTTGTATTTTGTGTCACAAACTGTCAATTCAGCCGTGTTTTTTTGTTGAGCATAACTATAGTGGTTTCCTATGTTTGTTAAGTGTCAGTACTGTTTGAATTTTCCCCCATTATTTATTGCTCCTCCTTATATCCGTTAAGCCGTTCCGACTAGGTCATGGTCAGGATATGAGAGGTTCCTACTATAAAAAGAAATTAAAGCTGGAAAAGTTAACAACCATTACAGCTTACTGCTGTTATAGCCGTTAGTGTTGAGAAGAAATCACATGCAACTTTCTCTGTAACAGGTAAAGTTACCTTGAAAATAGCTGGTTTTATACAGGTGTCAGCGCAGTGGAAGCTGATCTTGAGTGGGAGCGTGTTGGAGGGGAAGTACGAGCATGACCGGACGTGTACGCCGGACACCTCCACGCCGGGACCGAGCGGCAGACACGTGTTGGTAGCCTCGAGCGAGCTGTGAAGCCCCTCGAGTGAGGCTACCAGCGCCTTCAGCCGCAGTGACTCCTTGGTGGTCTTGACTGTCTCCGCCACCTCGTACAAGTTCTGAGGAAAAATGTTGACTGCAGTAGAAGGATAAAATAAGTATATTAAATAAATATATTACGGGAGCGGCAGCTAAGTGGTACAGCTCTGGCCTCACAAGCCAGCGGTCCCTGGTTCGATCCCGGGCAACGACATTACACACACAAACATGAGCGGTCAACCTCTAGCTAGCCTATGTGACTTAATTCCGTGACCGTACATTGCTGTCTTTAGATCACCGCAAAGGCCTATTGGCACATGGTGACGGGCAGTAGAGGTTAAAAAAACATATATATATATATATATATATATATATATATATATACATCTTTACTGTGATAAGGCATCATTAACAATCTCTTGGTTACAGTGCAACTGCAAAGCCAAATAGCCCAAGCTTAAAAGCAAAATGAATAATATTTATGACGTTACAAAATAGTTTGTCAAAAATCTAAATACAGTATTTATTTTCATTTGTTTCTAAAAATGAATATTAAAAAATTCATCCAGATCATACAATTGGTGATCCGTTAACCAGTTATCACTCTTTCAAGAAAGTAGCTAATTTCAATAACAGCTCATATCAAAGAAAATAATTGTTTCCCAAGCTTTAATTTATAGGAAGGGAAAAGCGATCAGCTGATTTTCCCTAGCTCTAAATTTACTTCCTTACTCTCAATCAGGTCTCTACCCATTACAAGCACTGGTGTTTCTTTACCATTTACTTTTAAAATTTAAATCAGCTGTTATACTATTTAACAATCTAAATGTAAACAAAAATAGACATAAGGCATAATCTAGTTTTGCTGTGTTTTTAGCATAGCACAAATATGTTTAACCCTAGATGAGTCAAAAGTTCCGCGCCATTCCGTTTTTTTACAATTTACTACGCAGTAGGGTGAGGCAGCGCAATGTCGGTCAGTGTATTCTCCCTCCACCTTCCCCTACCCCCACCAGAAAATATCGATCGGTCCGCTGCTAGCATTCGATCTGTGTGTACGTTTGTTTGTGGAGCGCGGTCGTTTTGACACCATGCGACCAAATGTGTCATGCAAATTTTGTTTATTAAGAAATAACTAAATTTTATTTTTCTAATTAATAAAATATTAACTATGTAAATGTTACACTGTCTAAGTAAATAAAAATTATTTACAAAAAGATTTGATTACTATATACTGCAATATACCCCAATTTACAATTTGCGGTCATTTTGATGCCATGCGACCAAATGTGTCGTGCAAATTTTGTATATGAAGAAATAACTCATTTAATTTTCTAAGTAATAAAATATTAACTATGTAAATGTTATATTATGTCTAAGTAAATAAAAATTAATTACAAAAGGATTTGATTACTCTTTTACTGCAATATATCCCAAAGTACATTTACAGTCATTTCAACGCCATGCGACCAAATGTGTCGAGCAAAAAGTGCGACCTCTCTAGGGTTAAAATTCCTCCAAATATGTCCAACATTCCAGACAGTTGAACTTTAAATTTTAACATTGTTATGTAGGTTTGCTATGACCAATTTTCTTTTAGTTTTATATATATATATAAAAAAAAAAAAACATGTTAATTGAGAAATATAAGTTTTAATTTTTCCGAGGTTTGTTATTCTCTGTGTGTATTTTTGCCTTGTGATGAAAAGTATCATTCATAACTTAATACGAAAGTCATCTTCTGGCACTTCCTCCAATTATTCCTAACACCGGCTTTGCCTTACATGTGACACTCACTCTGACATAACCAGCTCCCCCTCGCATGGTGAAATTTGGTGAAACTTGAGTGCGCACCCCTCCACTTTTGGTACTTGTAATGAAATATACTATTTCATTTAAAACATTCAAAGTATAATTTTTACTAAAACTTTCCAAAACATGGTATACTTTAGCAGACATTAAAATGTGGCTGTTAGATGTTTTGCGTAAAGGCGAGGAAATTGGTAATAGGTGAGGAGTGCATATCCCCAGTAAGGGTTGAAGTAGAAATCATCATGACAAGTTTGATATGTGAGACAGATGGCATGCGTACCTTGACGAGCAGTTGCTGGGACATAAAGCGTTCCCGCGGGGCCTCGCCGGATATCGCCAGCAGTGCACGCAGTATCAGCTGCAAACGACGGAAGTACCTCGCCTCGCACACACTCTGGTCCTCTGTGCCCACCTCGCTTGAGTTCTGCGACAAAACAGCAACTCGTTACTTCAACACTTCAGACACAACACAGATACAACACATAGAAAAACCCTCTGGCCTGGTCGCAGCGATTCGGCCGTGATCCATCTGTTAATGAAACATTCAGCCTCGGACCTTTTCTCAGCTGAAATAAACAAGAGTCAACTGGTTCCATGTGCAATCACTAAAATATCTCACTTCAATTGACAATTTCCAGATGATTTTGTTTCAGGTTCTTCAGAAATATTGTGCTCCTTTAGATTTTTTTTGTGGTCATTAGATGGATCTTGTTGCTATTACTGTCTCATTTCTATGCTAGGACTTTTGTAACAGCTGATATTGGACTAAAATATTCAATCAGCATTATCACTCATAAACTGCAGTTTTAATGCTAGCGATTGCTAGGCCGTTGTCTGATCCTTTCGGCACTATTACAACTAGAGGGTAATCTGAGCGAGTAAATTATGACTGTTAAAGAGAAAAGGGAATGTAGTAGCAGACCTACCTGGGGACTGGGGCCGGGCAGGGCCTGGGTGAGCAGCCAGTAGAGGTGGTGGGCGACGCGGGGTGACGTCAGTGCCCTCTCCAGCAGTAGCCGTGCGAGGGGTGATGCCTCGTACGTCTCGTGCTTCAGCGCCTGCACCAGCTGAGGCAGGTAGTCGACTAGCTCGTCACTAGAGAGGCCTTGGATCCATGAAACGGCCACACGCCTCACTTCGCAGTCTGGAAAACTGCAACAGAAACATGTTGTCATAAATTCAGTCTCACTATTCTGAAAATCTGTCTAATGCTGATAAAAAGTTAAAGAAAAAAAAAGAATAAACTGATAAGGATTCCCCTGATTTGAAACTAACTTGAACTGATAATGAACTGAACTGAGGGTAGGCCTAAGTGATTCTAAACGAAACTCCAAATCACTGACAATTCATATTAGTCAAAACTGACAAATCTACAAATAGATCAACCAGTCCAAATAATAAAACTAGTAGGTATATGCAAATGTAGATTAAAATTTCTGTAATTCTTTAAAGACAATAAACATTTTCTTATTCTTATAAATAGTAAATAAAAAGTATATCTAGTAATATTGGCGTGTAAAAACTGGACAGATAACAAGACTACAAGATCACGCCACAATCATCCTACACTCATCTCTCATTCATATTCAGGTTAAATACCCACTATGTGAGGTCCCTTTCTCAAAAATAGTGATATAGTGATATATAGTGATGACAGAGATTTCTCTCTTCTCTTTTTTTGTACTGTTTACACCAGAGGCATTTTACATTGTTGCAGTAAACATTTTACAATGTACACATTAAACGCTTTTGGGGAAAGTGGTGCAACCTCATCATAATTTCATGACCACCCCGGGAATCAAACTCGTCACCTCTTGAATGGAAGTCAAAGACCTTAACCATACTGCAAAGGTAGACTCCCATGTTTTACTCTAGACACTGAAATGAAATGAAATGAAAATGAAATGAAAATATGTTTATTTCAGAAATTGAGTACATTGGTAATTATTACAAAACTGATCAATGAAATTAGTTTCCCACATGGGCTAACGCCTGTGTGTGGGAAACGAGCACATATCAAGTCCACTTAAAACTAAAAAGTACTCTCAGGAGTTGACATATGAATTAATTATTCTCTTAGTAATAATAATACATTGAGCTTGCGCATAATGAGGATGCAGGGGTAAAATAAAGAAAAAAGAGTAATCAGCAATAGCAAAACAAATAATTGGTTTTCTTTTGACAAACAGAGACTTGGAACACTCACACACTCATTCAAGCCTCTCTCTCTCTCTCTCTCTCTCTCTCTCTCTCTCTCTCTCTCTCTCTCTCTCTCTCTCTCTCTCTCTCTCTCTCTCTCTCTCTCTCGCACAACACACACACACACACACACTACCCTATCTTCAAGCACGCATTCCTATCATTCAGATGGGTATCTTTATCGGACCTTATCTATAAGGAGACTGAAAATAATGTCTGATACCTTCCCGACCGGTTTCCATTATCCATTTATTAACGATTTTTTTATACGTATCTATGCCACACGGTGGAGGGTTCCTTATGAAACTTGGAATTTTTTGAAAAACAAAGTTAGCAATATAATGCACTTATTTAGCGCATGCCCAGATGTATCCTCTGGTTAGAGCGTTTTGCTGGAACTCACCATGGCAACAGCAACTGCAGCGCGCTGACTGGCTCCAGGGGGGCCCAGGTGTGCAACATGGCGTGCAGGTCAGACAGACAGGCGTAGTCCCAGCTGTGGGCCGCCAGCAGCACCTTGGGTAGCGCTTGCGGCTGAGACACCAGGTAGTGGCGCTTCTCCCACAGGATCTCCCGGTCCTCCAGTAGAGGTCTGGTGACATGACACTCACATCAGGTCTAGGATTACAGGCAGACGTAGTCCCAGCTGTGGGCCGCCAGCAGCACCTTGGGTAGCGCCTGCGGCTGAGACACCAGGTAGTGGCGCTTCTCCCACAGGATCTCACGGTCCTCCAGTAGAGGTCTGGTGACATGACGCTCACATCAGGTCTAGGATTACAGGCAGACGTAGTCCCAGATGTGGGCCGCCAGCAGCACCTTGGTAGCGCCTGCGGCTGAGACACCAGGTAGTGGCGCTTCTCCCACAGGATCTCACGGTCCTCCAGTAGAGGTCTGGTGACATGACATTCACATCAGGTCTAGGATTACAGGCAGACGTAGTCCCAGCTGTGGGCCGCCAGCAGCACCTTGGGTAGCGCCTGCGGCTGAGACACCAGGTAGTGGCGCTTCTCCCAGAGGATCTCCCGGTCCTCCAGTAGCGGCCTGTTGACATGACACTCACATCAGGTCTAGGATTACATACAGGCATGGTCCCAGCTGTGGGCCGCCAGCAGCACCTTGGGTAGCGCCTGCGGCTGAGACACCAGGTAGTGGCGCTTCTCCCAGAGGATCTCCCGGTCCTCCAGTAGCGGCCTGTTGACATGACACTCACATCAGGTCTAGGATTACAGGCAGACGTAGTCCCAGCTGTGGGCCGCCAGCAGCACCTTAGGTAGCGCCTGCGGCTGAGACACCAGGTAGTGGCGCTTCTCCCACAGGATCTCCCGGTCCTCCAGTAACGGCCTGTTGACATGACACTCACATCAGGTCTAGATTACAGGCAGGCATAGTCCCAGCTGTGGGCCGCCAGCAGCACCTTGGGTAGCGCCTGCGGTTGAGACACCAGGTAGTGGTGCTTCTCCCACAGGATCTCCCGGTCCTCCAGTAGCGGCCTGGTGACATGACACTCACATCAGGTCTAGGATTACAGACAGGCGTAGTCCCAGCTGTGGGCCGCCAGCAGCACCTTGGGTAGCGTCTGTGGCTGAGACACCAGGTAGTGGCGCTTCTCCCAGAGGATCTCCCGGTCCTCCAGTAGCGGCCTGTTGACATGACACTCACATCAGGTCTAGGATTACAGGCAGGCATAGTCCCAGCTGTGGGCCGCCAGCAGCACCTTGGGTAGCGCCTGCGGCTAAGACACCAGGTAGTGGCGCTTCTCCCAGAGGATCTCCCGGTCCTCCAGTAGCGGCCTGTTGACATAACACTCACATCAGGTCTAGGATTACAGGCAGACGTAGTCCCAGCTGTGGGCCGCCAGCAGCACCTTGGGTAGCGCCTGCGGCTGAGACACCAGGTAGTGGCGCTTCTCACAGAGGATCTCCCGGTCCTCCAGTAGCGGCCTGTTGACATGACACTCACATCAGGTCTAGGATTACAGGCAGACGTAGTCCCAGCTGTGGGCCGCCAGCAGCACCTTGGGTAGCGCCTGCGGCTGAGACACCAGGTAGTGGCGCTTCTCACAGAGGATCTCCCGGTCCTCCAGTAGCGGCCTGTTGACATGACACTCACATCAGGTCTAGGATTACAGGCAGACGTAGTCCCAGCTGTGGGCCGCCAGCAGCACCTTGGGTAGCGCCTGCGGCTGAGACACCAGGTAGTGGCGCTTCTCCCACAGGATCTCCCGGTCCTCCAGTAGCGGCCTGGTGACATGACACTCACATCAGGTCTAGGATTACAGACAGGCGTAGTCCCAGCTGTGGGCCGCCAGCAGCACCTTGGGTAGCGCCTGTGGCTGAGACACCAGGTAGTGGCGCTTCTCCCAGAGGATCTCCCGGTCCTCCAGTAGCGGCCTGTTGACATGACACTCACATCAGGTCTAGGATTACAGGCAGGCATAGTCCCAGCTGTGGGCCGCCAGCAGCACCTTGGGTAGCGCCTGCGGCTAAGACACCAGGTAGTGGCGCTTCTCCCAGAGGATCTCCCGGTCCTCCAGTAGCGGCCTGTTGACATGACACTCACATCAGGTCTAGGATTACAGGCAGACGTAGTCCCAGCTGTGGGCCGCCAGCAGCACCTTGGGTAGCGCCTGCGGCTGAGACACCAGGTAATGGCGCTTCTCCCAGAGGATCTCCCGGTCCTCCAGTAGCGGCCTGTTGACATGACACTCACATCAGGTCTAGGATTACAGGCAGACGTAGTCCCAGCTGTGGGCCGCCAGCAGCACCTTGGGTAGCGCCTGCGGCTGAGACACCAGGTAGTGGCGCTTCTCCCACAGGATCTCCCGGTCCTCCAGTAGAGGTCTGATCACACCACAGGTCAACACTCACATCAGGTCTACAACTGAATTTGTTAAGAGCTAGAGGTGGCAGAGGTAGTCTACGCTGTACTTGTTGAAGCATGGTGAAAGAAGAAAAACTGCAAAAAAGGTGTTATTTCCTCAGATATTTCCTACATCTGGGAAATATCTGAGAGAGCTACATTAGAAGCTTTCAAGTCGATGTGTTTTTTAACTGTTTCAGGCCTTTATACTTTTCATTTGGTGACAAAGAAGGTAAAATGAATGGTGAATGATGAAAGATGAATTCTTCACCATTCATCTTCTCCATGATGACAAAAACACCAGTGGCTTTAAAATTTTCAAAAAATTTTTTTCAAGACTATTTAAGTTGAGTTTACATTTTTGTGCTACAGAAGTAGGCCTCCAATTTGTAAGGTAAGTATGTTTTTTTGCTCATAATTAATTATCCTCACGACTACACTGTTATAACCCTACCTGGTGAATGTGTCTTGTGCGATGATATCCTTGAGTAGCTCCTGAGTGTTTCCGTCCAGGCACTCAAAGTCGTGGGAGGTCGGCGAGAACGATCCTTGGTCCACCTCCTTGATCAGAGGGGGGAACTCGACTCTACTACCGTAGTCCGGCAACTCCACTCCTGCGGCGAGATTGGGAAGTCAGTCATGACATTTTACTTAAGTCTAGTTTTGATAACGTTCATAGAAATGAGTGGTACCAGCTTAGCAAAAGTACAACTAATTAAGTACATTTAGCTATGGTAGAAAGTCAATTATCCAACTTACTAGTTCAGGGTACAGTTTAAAAATGACCTATTGTGCAACACCAAACATAGCCCACGTGTCTACAAAAATCAAATAAATTGTACTATTTTTTATTGCAGTCTATGGATTATTTGGAAGTATATTTGTTGAAAACAGTCAATAAACTATTTAGTGCTTATAAATGGTAAATATTTTTTCATGTATAATTATCTGAACCATCCCCAGGCATAATTAGTTGATTGTCAACTCTCTACTATATTGTAAAACAATAATTTTGACTTAATCAAGATTTACCACTTGTGTGCATCTCCTAAAAGTTGTAACCTATGATATTGGAATTATAATTTCATCCTCAGCCATACAACATTGCATCTGAAATAACTTTCAGCTTGGTCAAAATTTAAAAACAAAAATACAAACCATGAAGGTCACAAATACCGAGCGAAGGGCTATAAAAACTAACACGTCTGCCACATTGCACGGCACCGTTTGATATACTGGCTGCCAATAATGACAAAAATCTTTACATCTCGGAGACTGATAACCTAAGTCTAAAAATTGATGTAGGTATTTGATAATTGATAGTGACAACCTGCTCACCTAACACCGGGTGGGTGTCACCGTGGGGCTGGGTACCAGAGGCGGGGGCAGGCCCCAGTCTCTTATCAGCCCCCGGGGGCCAAACAGATAACAGCAACGATCCCTGCATCAGCACACTGCAACAGTCACACACATCACACTGCTGAGCATTATCTCCATCCAATGAAAAAGGTGCAGCTGGGTGGAATACATAAAACACTATGTAAAAAAGAGTTCAATTTTCTAAATTGATTGGTCATAGCATTAAATTGTAGAGGATTAGAAAAATTTGAAAGAAGAAAATATTACTTGATAGTTAATAGGAAGGTAGTTTTTAAATTGGAAAAACAGGAAAGCAGGGAAGAACAGTAAAAGAAAAGTGTGATGGAAAGCGTTACCTATAATTTACAGGATAGTCTTGGAAAGGAAAGTTGCCTATTAACATTTTTAAAAGTAGTAAATAAGAAAATAATAATTTAAGAAGAATGTTTTCCCAGGCAGAATACCCATAAAAAGCAAAGAGTAATGTTGAAAATTTATTAAAAACACTTTTTGGGTTTTTTCAAACATTTTGATTTTTTACGAATCTAAACGTTTCACCGACACTTTGGCCGGCTTCGTCAGTAGCTCTAGATTAACAAATTATAAACAAATAATTTTGAATTTACATACATTAGTTAACATATATGATATAAAAAATAAAATAAAATCATATGTATAAAATTTTTAAAATAATACAATTACCTAGCAATTCTGAAGCCTAATTGTATTGATAAGTGCAGAAAAACAAGTACAAAAATCTATTTAATTACAGTAGGATGTTAGTTTTTTTAAACTTATTTGAATTTTTTCATAGTTAAAAAATACTAAAAAACTTATAAACCTACACACATGTTAATGTCACATCTAGGGTGTTTTGAATGAAGTGCACTTGAAAATTGAGTTTTTTTGTGGGGGGGGGGGGGGGGGGGTACTTATTCAGTTAAATGTCTATCTAGGGGTATGCGACTCCAAAAAGGTTGGTAACCACTGTTTTAAAGGAAAGTTTATAAATAGTGCTTTTACATCTAGGCTTAATAGTAAATTTTTTCATGAATCTGGATTTTGTTCTTTTCTAAAAATTTGATTGTTCCTTTGCATTATACAGATCTTGAAACGCTAGATTATCAGCAGCTTGAGATATTTAGACAGTTTGTATGTGGGACAGCTTATAACTCAGCGCTTATAATGCTCCAAGTACTTTTTGTTAAACTTTCAGAAGTTTTGATTTTATTATTTAAAAGTCTTTTTTTGCTTTGATCGGTAAACTCTTTTTCTCTCTTATGCGAAAAAGAACTTCTTCAGCTTCGCAATGCAAGAATTAAAAACGGCCGTTTTGTAGCAGTTTCACAAAGTTACATATTACTAGCAAAAGAGGAAAAGTCAAGTAGCGTTACCCGTCGTAGTTGAAGAACTGGACGGCAGCCCAGCCGAGCTCGACTTGCGTCATCTCGCCCTGGGCGGTCGTGGGTTCCCCCTCGGCTGCTGGCGTGACCGATCGCCCGTAGATCACTAGCACAAGGCGACACTCGCGCGGCAACTCACACACCGACGTGCCCTCAAAGTTCAGCCTTTGGAGGGGGTTAAAAACAAAGTATTAAATCACATGTCACAGTTGGGTTCTCAGTGGTTAGTTTTCAGTTCAGTATATGGTATTAGGGTAGTACAGCATTGATTGTGCTATAACAGAAAAAGAAAAGGATGCCGGCTGAACTATAATCTTGAAGATTTTATGCATTCCTGCCTGACAGAACTAGCCTATTGTCCATTCCCACTTTTGTTACACTTGTTCAGTACCACAAGAGAGTCCATTCAAAATAAGTAAGCAGTCAAGGTGCAGATTTAAATCCCCCAATTTTCCTGTCCCTATAACTGCCAAGAATCCGACTAATCAGAATCATGACACATCATTATAGCTGTTTTAAGATTCTCATATAGAAACAAAAATTATTCTCATATCACCAAAAAAAGAATCATCTCATGTCATGGAAAAAAAAGCGCTTGGAACGGCAATAATAAGGAGTAACGTGATTATTTATTTACTCTGAACTTCAAGGACGAAATTAAAATAAAAGTTGACAATGCAGATGAATATAAGAATCCAGGACGGTATTCTTTATGTTGCGTATTGGGAAATAAAATTTTGTCTTTAGACCGCACATCAATTTTGAACAAATTCTACACTCCTAAATAAGCAGAACTTTTGAACTTTATGGTTTTGTATGGGCTTCTAAACTGCACAAACAGAAGAGAAATATAAGAATATAACAGAACATAAGAATATAAGAATATAACATAAGAATATAAGAATATAAACAGAAGAATATAAGTAAGAGATATTGAGTATTATAAGTTTGATCAAACATATTATTTACAATTCCATTAAATACAAATGTAATGAAGCACTGACTCCTTACTGCTATCTCAAGTTAGTTGCCCTTAAGTGTAAAGTTAAGTGCTCTTAGGTGAAGCTGAAGATGCCTTAAATATAACGGTTTGAATTAAAAAATTTTAATCATTGGTTGAAACTTTGCAATTGAAATGTGTGGCAATGTTTTTACTGACATTACAATTAGTTAAGTATTAATAAATGCTAAAATAAATTACCAAGAATCAAAGACGATCCTGTTGTACAGTGATCGGGAAGGTGCGGTGGGCTTGGACAAGACGGGATGACCTACAGGCCGAGTGCCATGGTAGAGTTGACCAGCCACCATGTACGTGTCGTGTGACCAGCCGGCCGACAGACGGTGTAGACACTCCACATGGACCAACACTGTGTCCAACACCTCGGATGACAGCTTCGTAGCTCCTGCAACACCTGACTGTGTCAGTCTCAGACACAGGTGACCTACAGGCCTGATGCCATGGTTGAGTTGACCAGCCACCATGTACGTGTCGTGTGACCAGCCGGCCGACAGACGGTGTAGACACTCCACACGGACCAACACTGTGTCCAACACCTCGGATGACAGCTTCGTAGCTCCTGCAACACCTAACTGTATCAGTCTCAGACACAGGTGACCGACAGGCCTGATGCCATGGTAGAGTTGACCAGCCACCATGTACGTGTCGTGTGACCAGCCGGCCGACAGACGGTGTAGACACTCCACACGGACCAACACTGTGTCCAACACCTCGGATGACAGCTTCGTAGCTCCTGCAACACCTGACTGTGTCAGTCTCAGACACAGGTGACCGACAGGCCTGATGCCATGGTTGAGTTGACCAGCCACCATGTACGTGTCGTGTGACCAGCCGGCCGACAGACGGTGTAGACACTCCACACGGACCAACACTGTGTCCAACACCTCGGATGACAGCTTCGTAGCTCCTGCAACCACCTGACTGTGTCAGTCTCAGACACAGGTGACCGACAGGCCTGATGCCATGGTTGAGTTGACCAGCCACCATGTACGTGTCGTGTGACCAGCCGGCCGACAGACGGTGTAGACACTCCACATGGACCAACACTGTGTCCAACACCTCGGATGACAGCTTCGTAGCTCCTGCAACACCTGACTGTATCAGTCTCAGACACAGGTGACCGACAGGCCTGATGCCATGGTAGAGTTGACCAGCCACCATGTACGTGTCATGTGACCAGCCGGCCGACAGACGGTGTAGACACTCCACATGGACCAACACTGTGTCCAACACCTCGGATGACAGCTTCGTAGCTCCTGCAACACCAGACTGTATCAGTCTCAGACACAGGTGACCTACAGGCCGAGTGCAATGGTAGAGTTGACCAGCCACCATGTACGTGTCATGTGACCAGCCGGCCGACAGACGGTGTAGACACTCCACATGGACCAACACTGTGTCCAACACCTCGGATGACAGCTTCGTAGCTCCTGCAACACCAGACTGTATCAGTCTCAGACACAGGTGACCTACAGGCCGAGTGCAATGGTAGAGTTGACCAGCCACCATGTACGTGTCATGTGACCAGCCGGCCGACAGACGGTGTAGACACTCCACATGGACCAACACTGTGTCCAACACCTCGGATGACAGCTTCGTAGCTCCTGCAACACCAGACTGTATCAGTCTCAGACACAGGTGACCTACAGGCCGAGTGCCATGGTAGAGTTGACCAGCCACCATGTACGTGTCATGTGACCAGCCGGCCGACAGACGGTGTAGACACTCCACATGGACCAACACTGTGTCCAACACCTCGGATGACAGCTTCGTAGCTCCTGCAACACCAGACTGTATCAGTCTCAGACACAGGTGACCTACAGGCCGAGTGCCATGGTAGAGTTGACCAGCCACCATGTACGTGTCATGTGACCAGCCGGCCGACAGACGGTGTAGACACTCCACATGGACCAACACTGTGTCCAACACCTCGGATGACAGCTTCGTAGCTCCTGCAACACCAGACTGTATCAGTCTCAGACACAGGTGACCTACAGGCCGAGTGCCATGGTAGAGTTGACCAGCCACCATGTACGTGTCATGTGACCAGCCTGCGGACAGACGGTGTAGACACTCCACATGGACCAACACTGTGTCCAACACCTCGGATGACAGCTTCGTAGCTCCTGCAACACCAGACTGTATCAGTCTCAGACACAGGTGACCTACAGGCCGAGTGCCATGGTAGAGTTGACCAGCCACCATGTACGTGTCATGTGACCAGCCTGCGGACAGACGGTGTAGACACTCCACATGGACCAACACTGTGTCCAACACCTCGGATGACAGCTTCGTAGCTCCTGCAACACCAGACTGTATCAGTCTCAGACACAGGTGACCTACAGGCCGAGTGCCATGGTAGAGTTGACCAGCCACCATGTACGTGTCATGTGACCAGCCGGCCGACAGACGGTGTAGACACTCCACATGGACCAACACTGTGTCCAACACCTCGGATGACAGCTTCGTAGCTCCTGCAACACCAGACTGTATCAGTCTCAGACACAGGTGACCTACAGGCCGAGTGCCATGGTAGAGTTGACCAGCCACCATGTACGTGTCATGTGACCAGCCTGCGGACAGACGGTGTAGACACTCCACATGGACCAACACTGTGTCCAACACCTCGGATGACAGCTTCGTAGCTCCTGCAACACCAGACTGTATCAGTCTCAGACACAGGTGACCTACAGGCCGAGTGCCATGGTAGAGTTGACCAGCCACCATGTACGTGTCATGTGACCAGCCTGCGGACAGACGGTGTAGACACTCCACATGGACCAACACTGTGTCCAACACCTCGGATGACAGCTTCGTAGCTCCTGCAACACCAGACTGTATCAGTCTCAGACACAGGTGACCTACAGGCCGAGTGCCATGGTAGAGTTGAACCAGCCACCATGTACGTGTCATGTGACCAGCCTGCGGACAGACGGTGTAGACACTCCACATGGACCAACACTGTGTCCAACACCTCGGATGACAGCTTCGTAGCTCCTGCAACATCAGACTGTATCAGTCTCAGACACAGGTGACCTACAGGCCGAGTGCCATGGTAGAGTTGACCAGCCACCATGTACGTGCCATGTGACCAGCCGGCCGACAGACGGTGTAGACACTCCACATGGACCAACACTGTGTCCAACACCTCGGATGACAGCTTCGTAGCTCCTGCAACACCAGACTGTATCAGTCTCAGACACAGGTGACCTACAGGCCGAGTGCCATGGTAGAGTTGACCAGCCACCATGTACGTGTCATGTGACCAGCCTGCGGACAGACGGTTGTAGACACTCCACATGGACCAACACTGTGTCCAACACCTCGGATGACAGCTTCGTAGCTCCTGCAACACCAGACTGTATCAGTCTCAGACACAGGTGACCTACAGGCCGAGTGCCATGGTAGAGTTGACCAGCCACCATGTACGTGTCATGTGACCAGCCGGCCGACAGACGGTGTAGACACTCCACATGGACCAACACTGTGTCCAACACCTCGGATGACAGCTTCGTAGCTCCTGCAACACCAGACTGTATCAGTCTCAGACACAGGTGACCTACAGGCCGAGTGCCATGGTAGAGTTGACCAGCCACCATGTACGTGTCATGTGACCAGCCGGCCGACAGACGGTGTAGACACTCCACCATGGACCAACACTGTGTCCAACACCTCGGATGACAGCTTCGTAGCTCCTGCAACACCAGACTGTATCAGTCTCAGACACAGGTGACCTACAGGCCGAGTGCAATGGTAGAGTTGACCAGCCACCATGTACGTGTCATGTGACCAGCCGGCCGACAGACGGTGTAGACACTCCACATGGACCAACACTGTGTCCAACACCTCGGATGACAGCTTCGTAGCTCCTGCAACACCAGACTGTATCAGTCTCAGACACAGGTGACCTACAGGCCGAGTGCAATGGTAGAGTTGACCAGCCACCATGTACGTGTCATGTGACCAGCCTGCGGACAGACGGTGTAGACACTCCACATGGACCAACACTGTGTCCAACACCTCGGATGACAGCTTCGTAGCTCCTGCAACACCAGACTGTATCAGTCTCAGACACAGGTGACCTACAGGCCGAGTGCCATGGTAGAGTTGACCAGCCACCATGTACGTGTCATGTGACCAGCCGGCCGACAGACGGTGTAGACACTCCACATGGACCAACACTGTGTCCAACACCTCGGATGACAGCTTCGTAGCTCCTGCAACACCAGACTGTATCAGTCTCAGACACAGGTGACCTACAGGCCGAGTGCCATGGTAGAGTTGACCAGCCACCATGTACGTGTCATGTGACCAGCCGGCCGACAGACGGTGTAGACACTCCACATGGACCAACACTGTGTCCAACACCTCGGATGACAGCTTCGTAGCTCCTGCAACACCAGACTGTATCAGTCTCAGACACAGGTGACCTACAGGCCGAGTGCAATGGTAGAGTTGACCAGCCACCATGTACGTGTCATGTGACCAGCCGGCCGACAGACGGTGTAGACACTCCACATGGACCAACACTGTGTCCAACACCTCGGATGACAGCTTCGTAGCTCCTGCAACACCAGACTGTATCAGTCTCAGACACAGGTGACCTACAGGCCGAGTGCAATGGTAGAGTTGACCAGCCACCATGTACGTGTCATGTGACCAGCCGTGTTATGGACCAAAACCAGCTCCTGCAACACCAAACTGTATCAGTGGAGCTATATGATATTCTTGAATCATGAGGAATCTATATGCCAAAGTAATGCAGTTGGTAAAACAAGCACACCCAAAGTGGAAGGATAATGTTCTCAAATCATCACTCTGATGAAAGTGTGGCTTGTAGTTGTTAAAGATTGGAGGACTAGGAGGCAGATTGTGCAAGACCAAATACCACATTGGGTATTAATGGCCATTGAATTCAGAAGTAATCATACTGTATTAAATTTTCCAGCTTAAATTAATTGTATTAATTTATGTTCTATAGGTATTACATGTGATGTGCACATGTTAAATTATTGTAATTCTTCTTTTGAAAATTACATTATTCAAGCTAAGCATGCAATAATATTCCTAACATATCATGTCACAAAAAGCCAGATGGCATGAAAAGATAAAAGAATGAATTAGTTCAAATTATGAATTGATGTCTTATCAAAAGGGAGAAATTTGTTTTTATTTTAATAAGCATGGTACTTACATTCTTACATTCTCTTAGTAATAATTTACCTTTAGATTATTTACGCTCTGCATATTTTTCTTTTTTTCATTCTGTCTTTAAGTTACGGTATTCTGTTGTGGGGTTGTATTTGTATGTCAGTGATGTTCTATTGGTTCAGAAAAAGGCTGTTAGAATCATCACAGAGACTGGCACATTTCAAACCATTATTTTTTGACACTGGTGTTTTAACTGTTTTTAATTTTTTATATTTATTTCTGTCTAGTCAATATAAAGAAACGAGAAAATAATCTAGTTTTAAGAAGAAATGTCCACTCCCACAACACTAGGAATCAGAACCAAGTAGATTTGCCTTATTGTAGACTTAGTATAACTGCAAACAGCTATTCTGTGATAGGAATGAGGATGTATAATTTAATTTGAATCAAGAATCTAGATTGTTAACTTTAAATTCATTTAAAAGAAGATTGAATGTATGGCTATCAGCAAATCCTTTTTATAGTATTGACGAATTTTTTAATCATGAAAGATCATTATAATAGTCCATCACAGTTTGTTTTTATTAATTTTATAGTGCTGTTACTGTTTTTATAGATATATTAAATGTTAACTACTGTTAGAATTATAAATTTTCTGGTATTTTAATGTTCATGTTAAATCATGTTCTGGTAGCTTATTAGTGTTCCGTTCTTTTATGTTTACATTTTGTTTTGTCCCAAATATTTCTATAGTTTTCTGTGATATTAAATATAGGCCCTAAGTAAACTGTGATATTGTAGTTGGTAAGTGAAAAAATCATGATATAATGTAAATACTGAAAAGTAAAATAGGTCTGGTTGGGAAGTTCCTATTAGCCTATAAGATGTTGTCTATTACAATATTGCATTGTTTAAGGACAGAATAAATGACTATTCATTGACTATTCATACATGGTATGATAAAGGGGTTTCTGCTTAAATTTTTGGTGGTAAGAGTTTTAAAGAAGTAAAAGGATACAATGAATAAAATACTAATTTTAGGAGATAGAAATTGATAAATTAGTTTTAAAAACAAATAAAGCCAGAATTTGCTACGGATCATTTTTTTATTAGGCCTTGAAATTACCACTGAGCAGAGCATGGCTAGTTAGCTCATAATAATAATTTAAAACCCTCTCACTACCCAAACATTACAGTGCTTCACATTTAGTGACGAAATCACCAACAGTATAATTACCGTTGTTGGGTGTGGAGAAGTCTCTGATCTGGAAGTCGACACGGAAGGCCAAGGCGTAGGTGTGGATCAACCCCTGGACAGCCTCCCGTATGCGCTCACAGTGGCCCGAGATGGTCTCGGAGGCAACCTCTCCTCGAAACAACACCACAGAGTAATCTCCGTCCTCATCCACAATCTCCGGCCTACCCCACGCCTCCTCCTGCAATGTAAAATGACTTTGAACCAAGCAGCGCACACTCTGAGAATTTTGCAATCTCAAGATAGTAATTTTTAATTATGACTGTTGAAATGTTTTTTTTTTTCTGGTATTTACCATAGTTTAAACAAAACTAAATGTGTGAATCCTATATGAAAACTCACTAAAAATACTGGGTTAGCTGGTTATAAATCTTAAAATTAATTATTGAACTACTGGTCTTTATTATAAAATAATTATACAATAAGAATGGGTTGGTTGTCAATCTCGGTTGTTGGTTTTATTGTTTTTCTTTTTTTTCAACTTAACGATGAAAAGTAAACAGAAATCAATTATCAAAAAGAGGAAGTCTACAGTTCTAGGAAGATATCAATTAAATTGTATTAAGCCTATGAGACAATAGATTGAATTCAGAACACCCTGATAATTCCACATAACCATAATATTGTTTGGCTTCTGGCCAGCAAGAGGTTATCTAATTTATTTGATTCTTAAGTTGCAAGTTAAAAATTTTATTTGTAAACTAATCTTCAAACAAAAACAAATTATATCTTATTTTTTCATCTGATTTTACAAAGTGAATCAAAAGTCAATCAAAGTATGATCTTCCATTCCAAAAATATGCAAATCATAACACTGAACTAAAAATAAAACAGTTTTTTTTGGTAATAAAAACTTTTTAACTATAGGAATCAAATTACTACCTGACCGTATAAAAAAAAAAAAAAAACTAAAAAAACTTAATATTATTATCTGACAAAAAATTATTTCATTTTCAACACATAATTGCTGGTGAAAAAATCAGATAAGGTACATAGTATTTTCAAAAACCAGAATTTGAGGGTTTTTTTTTTACTTTTAAATTGGTAGCTGGTCATAAATTTTAATACCAACATTTTCATTCTTATCATCATGGACATATTTAATCAATTCCTACAAATAATACAATAGCAAAAAAAAGTTTCCATTAATTTTCTGTTTAAATTGAATTGCAATTTGCCCTCTAAAATAATTGATTGCTTTTTGACCACTTTCAAAAGAAATATTATAGTAAAATAAACAATTTCATATTTATGTATTTTCCTGCAATGGCTAAATGGTACAATATAAGTAAAAGTAAATGTAAACACAGCATAAAATATAGCCCTATTTGAGATAGTAACCTTGAGTTGTTTCATGGTTACTATCCAAAATAAACTGAATAACTGATAACCAATGCCATTAAAATAAACGGTATCAGTTAACTGACACATACTTTCTCCAAACAATATAAAAAAGGATGTTAAAAGCTTCAAACATTAATGTCTTGATGACTCAGCCGGATAGCTACCAGCTGAGCAGCGTGAGTTTGACCCTACGCGCGTCTGTGACTTTTAACAACGTACTGCGTTTACCGCTAAACGAAAAATTGAATTTTCTCCGCAACCACTTGACATAGAGCAAAAATTTAAAATACTAGATTACTTAGTTTTTTGAGCTTGATTTAATGGTGATGAGTAAAATTTATTTCAAAATAACAGCTATTTTGAAAATCTAAAAAATTGATTTTTGAAACACTTAATACGCCATAACTTTTAAACGAGCATTTTCTCGGAGATGCGGGTGGTGTCATTTTATTCACCATTTTAAGCTTAATAAACCACAAAATTTTAATCAAAATCGTTAGAGCCGTTTTTGAGAAATTTGGATTTTTTACGATTTTTCAGGGTTTTTGGTGGCAAAACACCCTTAAAAATCAAAAATTCAAAAAAATGAAAAAAACGCCTGGAATTATTATGGGTTTGGACCTACGTACCAAATTTCACCAAAATCGGACCATTGGGGCATTCTCTAGCTCTGTATACATCCAGACACACACACATACACACACACAGACATCACTTGAAAACCACTTTTTTGGACTCAGAGGGCACCAAAACGGATAAATTTACCAACAACTAAAATTTTAAAATTTTGACGAAACCAATACTTTCTTAATATATACATTTATAGGGGGAAAGGGGGCTCCAAAATGGATATATACATCATCAAACTAATGCGAAGTGTTTTACGAAAACAATACTTTCTCCATATACTATGGTATAGGGGGAGAAAGTAAAAAAGAACCAACAAATTTTGCAACCGACCCATTACTCATCATATTACATAAGAACTTGAAAAAAATCTGATCACACACATGAATAGTTGAGGGAAGAAAGAGAAGTGTTATCCAATTTCAAAATTAGTCTACAGTTTATTCCTGTTTTAAATTTTTTCGGCAGTGGGCTTTGAAAAATACCTGATCGATTGAGGTCAGATTTTGCTAATAGAGTCCTGCTAAACTGAATCAGCTTTCTGAAAATCTGCCTATTCTGAACACATTTTAGAACATATCTTCAAGAAAATACAGATCTTTTTCTTGACAAGCATAGAGAGATCCCAGTTATCAATATCCTATACTACAGTAGACTCCCTCTTATCCGGCCACCTTTTAACCGGTCTCCGCATTAACCGGCCTACCCTTGCACAAAAACAACATCTTTTTAACCGGCCATTTTTATCTCAACACCGCTTTAAACGGCCGTGTTTCGCTGGAAACGTAGTTTTATATCTATTGTATCATTCAATTCAACGTTATTTCATATTGACTGTCTCAAACCAATTAAAATTTAACGTCCTGGACGGAAGTGAATGCCACCGGAAGTTAATCCGTTTGGACCTACTATCCAGTAGACCACAATAAAGAAACAAATTATTATTAGTTTAGGGTTTTTGTGGATTTCATGGGTGTCGGATGTTAGCTATAAATCATGTACAGTAATGTATTTAAAGTTGTTTTTCAAGTTATATTTATATTTAGGCCACAAAAATTGTAGGTTGACATTCTTCAATGAACATCGGTTTAACCGGCCAATTCATTATCCGGCCGCGGCCTGGTCCCGAGATGGCCGGTTAAGAGGGAGTCTACTGTATAATACTAGGAGTGTCTGAAGGAATGTGTGTTCCACGATCTCGAAATACAGCGGGTATATTTTGCTTAAAATTTGCATTTACGAGTGTTTTGGTCCAAAAATAAGTTTAGAAACAGCCTCAACCCCAGGAAAAATAAAATTTGATCTAAAATAAAGTTAAAAATCGTAATTTTTAACATTGTTCTTATGGGTTAAAAATTAACATTAATTTTAAGGAGTTTTTTTCAAACAGCAGTTAACTGTGAAGAGTCTGGTGTAAATTTAACAGCTTGGTTACCAATTAAAACCAGCGAGCAAGGCTCGGTTAACCTGGTACTTTTACATGTAATTAACGATTATGAGACACGATTCCCATAGCTGTTGTGGCCATTTCTCTATGGTCCTATCATTGACAAGCTTTACAACAATATTCAATTGGCTAACATTTAACACAGTCTCACATCTAGGTAGAGCCTTCTTTACTGCAGTCCGATCATTGAGTACCGATATCATATACACATGTAATGATTGAGATAACAGCGGGATTAAGCAAGTCGGTATCTTGATTTATTTATATCTGTTTATCCCAAAAATTTGATAAACCGTATATGATCTGTTCCCAATTAGTTTGGAACAGACAAACTCTACTGAGGTAATATCATCTCTATGTAGCTCGAAATTTAGCAAACTCTACAGTTCCTACTTTGTGTGGAGTTTATAATACCTGAAATTTGAGAATAATTTAAGGGTATTCTTTAGTGAGAACTAATACATATACTAATTTCTTTGTTAGTTGAAGCAGGATACCTGCGGGGTCTGGGAGAGTTGACCGCAGGCGCGGTTGAAGGCCTCGAGAGCCTGAGTGATATCCAGTGTTTCCACACTACCCAGGAGAGCGCACACCGCCTTGACTGCTTGGGTGACCTTGCGTGGCTGCACAGTGGCCTCTCCCCCTCCCGCCACACTCGCCTCCACTCGTTCCATCTCCCGCTCCAGTGTCTCTGGACATCAAACACACAGTCACTACCTTCCATCAGTGGCACTACCATCACCAGGAGAGCGCACACCGCCTTGACTGCTTGGGTGACCTTGCGTGGCTGCACAGTGGCCTCTCCCCCTACCGCCACACTCGCCTTCACTCGTTCCATCTCCCGCTCCAGTGTCTCTGGACATCAAACACACAGTCACTACCTTCCATCAGTGGCACTACCATCACCAGGAGAGCGCCTTGACTGCCTGGGTGACCTTCCGCAATTTTAAATTAAAGTTAATTAACAATTCAAAACACTGTCAATAAAAATAGATGAAATTATATTGTTAGTCTTACCAAGAAGAATTTGTAGTGTTTCATAGGATATAGGTTGGACTGGCTCCTTGGGTAATAAATCTTCTAGGGTCAGATCCTTATCCCTCTCGTCATCTTGAGGCTGTAAGATAAACATAAAAATAAACATATGTAGGTATTGAAAACCTTGAGATTATAATAATATCTTTTATCGTCTATGATTATTTAACTTATAAAGGTTCTAAGACATATGGTCGTAACTGCAGCTAACAGATTTCCTGAGCTCTTGCTGAGCAACATGTTTCTTCCTTACCAAAAACACTATAGAAGAGGCCCGCTATTCCTGGGTTTGACCATATTCGGGATTTTTGGGTTTAGCAAATTCTAAGTGTGGGCGGATTTAACAAATAAGGCATGATATTGACTTGTTCAATCCCGCCGCTTACTCAATTAGGAAGTATGATCTTAACACTCAATAATTGGCTGTGGAAAATCGGTTACTAGTCTTGTGTTAAATGATGGAGAACACTGATGGAATATTGTAATAAGGTTGGTTAATGATGATGATTTAACCATAGAAAAGCAAAAGCAACAGAGAATAAACACATGGAATGATAGTGTAAAATACACTACATATGTAAAATATCGACAACCGGGAATTTCTCTGTTCTTAGGTCAAGAAAACATCAGTATTTAAACTGCAGTAATGTGTTTAAAATGAGTTTGGAATAGGAGAGTTTTTGAAATAGTGGGGTTCAATGAAGTTGTACTCTACTGCACACATATTAATCAATAAATGAAATAACACTTTTTAAATTGTAAAACTGTAGGCCAGGTTGGTCTAACTTTCTAGTCTGAAGTTAATTCGAATTTAAAAGAGGCTGCCTGAATTCAATCAATGCTCTGCACACAGACTGGCTTACCGTTTTCATTGTCAACAGCCTTTCTTGTATAATTCTATATTATTTGGTTTGAACATTTAAGTTGCAATCACAGCAAACTGTCAAATAAAGAAATTACACATAAAATATTTAAAAACAAATAAATTATCAAATATTGGACAAGCAAAAAAGTATTTGAACAGGCCTGAGAAAAATTTGAATTGATTTCCTGCAATAACTATGCTATGAAAAATAAAACATGATTGATGACACATATACTTGTCAGACCAGCCGGACCCTACAGGGGGAGTGTAATGTAATATAAAATGTATTTGCTTTCAAAGTAAAAATTGTTGTAATTGAACATGATCTGTAAAAGTAGCTTCCATTCGGTTAGGTCAGGTCAGGTGAACATAATTTGAAACCGTAGGGTCTATCTGGTTAGGTCAGCTAAGGTTAGGTTAGTGTCGTGTAGGTTAGGTAAGGTTAGGTGGGGTAAGTTTAGGTTAGAATAGGTAAAGTGGGGTTAGGTTAGGTTAGATCAGGTCAGGTTAGGTAAAGTTAAGTTAGATCAGATTAGGTTAGGGTACTGACCGTGCGGGCCAGAGGGCGGAGCAGGCTGTCCACGTGCACCAGCACCAGTCTGATGTCCTGCTCTAGTTTGATGCACTGGTGGACATACTCGTAGTCTGACAGCTGTGTGTGAGTAGTCAGGTACTCTGCCAGGCCCCAAACCTGTGATACAGAACAGCCTTGAGTAGAACTTTTCATAATGGAACAAATGGTTGGCTTTATATAACACGAACCCATTATGCAGTAAAACCTGCTGAATATCGAGTTACGCAGAACCAATATGAGTCCCACCATTTACATGATCAGACTGATGATAGTTCTGCGGTAGAGCGAGAGAATTGCATTAAATGGCCGCATATACTGATCAATTGTAATATATGTGACAACACCTATCAAGTTACAAAAAAGCAGTTGTTGGGAAATCCAAAAAGGACGAATTAACTGTCCCAATAACACTCCTTGTAAATTGATTTAGATGAAGGGGTTTTCCCTTAGGATTTTAAGCCTCAAGATTAGGCTGATTATTAAATGGGTGACAGAGAATCCATGTCAAACTACCGGCCGATGGCACTTCTCCCAATAGTCTCAAAAATGTTGGAGAAAGTTGTTCTTTTTTTGTGTGTATTTACGACAGAGGCATTTTTTAACGTTTTGACGGGGAATGGTCCCCGTTTATGGACAGAGGCCACATCTGTTTTTAATAATAATAGATTACCTACTCCTAAAGCCTAAAAGATAATTTTTGTAAGCAGAATTTTATATTACAATTTATTATCCTGGATTTGGGGCCTTCAGGTTATATTTTTTGAAGGTAACATTGTAAATAATCTGTCTTAGAACAGAATATAAATATTGTCTGAGCTGTTTTACTATTAAAATCAGAACTAAATTATAAACTGCATCAAACTGATTGTGTTTGATAATTTTTATGGATAAATTTAACTAACTAACCTTTAGAACATAATCTGTAGGCGATCCCGCATCGAGCAAGCCACAGACAATCTGTTCCATCACCAGATCAACACTACAGCTCACTGAAAACAAGATTTTTTTACAATTACATCATAATAAAGTTGCTTACAGCAGAAATTTGTGTAGAATTCTCCCAATAATACATGGAAAAATGAATTTTCATGGATAAAAAGACCTTTGCGAACAATAGGAATTTTTATAGCAAAATTTAGCTTTTGCACAAACTTACAATATGAATTTGAATTGATTATTATTTCTCTTACTACAAAGTCTAACACTGCATATTATATATATATATTATATAATTGTTTTTATAGTCTCAAAAACTGTGCAATTTTGAAAAGGAAAAATTTTCAAATGTCAGAAAAAACCTCAAATTGCAGGAGGGCGTGGTTTAAGCAAACTGACAAAGGAACAGCTGGTCACAAACTATTCAATAAAAATATAGCTTTGTAAAACTCTGAACAAGACCTGCTGAGCGCATAAAGCATTTTAATACATTCAACTGTTTTTTTTTATGATTAATTTCTTTTTAGTGATTATAAAGTCTGCAGTGCAAATCGTATAATAATCTTTACTTTTGAATGACTTATTAATTAATGACCACCTTTGAGTGGTAAATTATTGCAATGAATCACATGATGAAGAAATGTTCCACTATACTTAAATTAAAAGAGAAATATTAATTTATTACACTTACTACTACTTAATAATAGTATTACTCCCGCCAATCAGAGAGAGTAATATCAGCTCTAAATGACTATCAGGCCGCTGAAGAGCAACCACTAGTGATAAAACCACTATAAATGGCTGAAAATAATGATTGAACATAGTAATCATCAGTCATAATGCAGGAGAATGGTTGAAGAAGCAATGTAATCTCGTCTAACAAGCGTAAATTCCATGTAATATTGACAATCAGGCTGTGAAAAAGGCATATATAGCAATTATTTAAGAGTCATGTAGTGTATGACCGAGCACTGTAGACACTTAAGGAAACGCAGAGTTTTACAGTGTTGAGTTATTGGGAGTCAAGTTTGTAAGGTTTTACTGCGGAGTGACTCTACTGTTGTTGAGAACTGACATTCAATCAATTCGGCACTAAGGTTTCGTACACTTATGAACAGAAAAAGAAAGAAACAAATTGTAACTGACCGTCGCTGGTGAATGTGAGAGGCTGTTCAGCGTCGGGGCAGTGGATGGTCAGCTTGACACTGGTGCCTTGCAGGTAGGAGCTCTCTATCAGGGGGCTGACGACAAGGCCGACGTTGGTGTACGGATCAGAGTGGACAAACTCGGCTGTGATGAAAACAAACGGACAAAGTTAAAACATGATGATCTCATATAGTCAAGGTTTTAAAAATTCAATACCAAAAAACAAATTAACACTTGATTCATCTTGAATTATTACTAAATAAACACATTACTTTTCTGGCTTTGCTTGACAATGTGCTTCACATAAACCTGTCCACACACAGGATAAAAATTAACTTTTAGGACGATTTTTAAAGTTTTAAAAGGCAAGAGATATCAAAACAAAATTTGGCATACCATTACTGGTCATAGTAAGCCACTTTTCTGTGTACATGATGATCGGGTGCAACCTTTGGGGGACGGCCCGTTGGGAGTAAGGAAAAAATCTAATAATGAGAGCATAGCCAACCTTAACAGGACGAACAAGTCAATAATGTGTCAACGGAGGTGATCAACCTGCATTAAAATCATATTACCAAAAACAAAAAAACAATAACTCCCGATGTACTCAACCTTTTGAGGTCAGGTTTGTAGCAAATTGCTCAGAATGCAAAGCCCTATAAAATTATGTATCATATGACGTAGACCAATGAAGTTTTTCCCAATACTTCCTTTAGGGGGCATCCCTAGTGGAAGTCGTCAGGGAAACTGCATTGGCCTGCAATAAATGATACATGATTTAAATGGGATTTGCATTCTGAGCAATTTGTTGCAAACCCGACCTCAAAAGATTGAGTGTATCGAACATCCTTTTACGGTTGGGTTTGTGGCACTGTATTTACTAACATAGATATTTAATTCGATATTAATATTGACCTAAAGATCCTGTTCTCATTAAAGATTTGCTTCTTACTCCCACTGGGCCATCTCCCAAAGGTTAAATCAAATCACCATGTATAAAGAAAAGTATTACTATTACTAGTAATAAAAGGCCTATGCCAACTTATGTTCTGATATCTCTTGTTGTTTGAAAATTATAAAGTCGTCCTAAGACCTACAGATAAAATGGAATATGTTGGCCTGAGATGGCCTTTTAGAGCTCAAACAATTGGAGTAAAGCGACCTAGCTGCATGTATGGTTACCAATTTGAATCCAGTAGTGCAGTATGCAGAGGCAAAGGTATTCTATGTTAGCTTATCTGTAATTGTAACCCTGTAAAAGCTTGATAGAGGGAACATACCACGTATGATAAACAACAAAAAGATTGTTTTATACTAGTTTTGGCAAACTGATGGTCTTGATCAGTTTTTTATGTTCTTATATCCAGACTCAAACCCTTGTCAATGCTACAAAATTCCTTGTTAAAGAGCCATAAATTTATTAAAATGCATCATAATTAAATAACCAACAGTTTTGATTAGGCTGAGCTTAGATTATCCTTTTTGCCTTAGATGGCTGCAAAGCAATGGATTGTTTTTTTTTTTTTTTTTTTTTTTTACTTTAATTTTGAATGCTAATCCTACTTCGTTACTTTCACTAATAACTATAATAATCAATAATTCATAAACTCATACTCTTTTACCATGACTGCTACTAAGAGACATATTTTTTTTACCTTTTCTGTCGATAAAATAATGATTTTAACGTTAAAATTAATATTAAGAGGCCCTACTTAGCGCCCCCCCTCTCAAGGAAAATTATAGACAAACATATTCAAGAGTTTGGAACCCACAAGACCTTATAACCAATTCTTCGTCTTTTACCAAAACAAAATTATTCAGTTGATGGTATTAGGGTGATAAGGACAATCATTACCAACACTTATAAATTCAAATGCAAATCATACAAATTGCATTGAAAATTTTTAAAAAATAAGAACCAAATTACATACCTCTCAGAGCCTTAACCATGGTATGAAACGCCACAAGCTCAGGGTCAGCTAGCATAGGCTTCTGCCTCTCCACCAGCACGTTGTCATACAACTTGCTCTGCCGATAAGACTGTAACAGATATTAGAAAAATATTTTAGTACCCTATTATGGACATGTTTGACTTCCTGTAATTTTTTCAACCCACGTGACAACTTAGATAATTCTTTAAAATACAACAGACATAGGATTAAAAAAATCAATTAGCCGATGATACTAATTACTTAATATTTGTGAAAGTATGTGAATCATTACAAACACCAAATGAATGATTGACAAACACCAAAGGATTTGTGTGGTAGTATAGGATAAAATCAGTTGATTAAAACGTTTTAATGTGGAGAATTGAGGGAAAATTACAGTAGAGTTAAGGAGTCAGGGCAGGTACAGTATCAAGGTTTTAACAATCTGTTAAAACTTGATTGAACAACTTTCATGTGTTTTAAATAGCTGGGTGACTAGGCAGAATCCAAGTAGTCAATGTACATCAAGACACAAACGGAAGAAAAACCACTACTCAATCAAAACCTTTACCAATAAACAGAGCCGTTCCACAAGGCTCCATTCTTGACCCTATGGTGTTCATTCTTTAAACAAATGATTTCTCTTCCATGTTCCACCAGCATGACAACATCAAATGCATAATGTACGCTGATGATACATCAATCTTAATCAGCAGTGACTCACCACTGAGCCTTGCAACTGACACCACCAATGCATTAAATGAAACAGTAAGATGTAGTAAACCTGGCTATCAGCCCATCCAAAACAGTGCAGCCGTAGACATGGGGAACACCCAGAGTAATCTCCAAAACAGAAGCTACACTTCTGAGTCTTACTATAGACTGACATTTCTTGGACAACACACACTAACAACTTGTAGGGGGGAAAAACTTAGCTCTGGAACATATATTTGTTAAGTATTTAATGTGTTCTGTTTCAGTCTGTTAAGTTACAGTATAATTTGATGGAGAAATAGTTCAAGAATGTCTGAAGAGTTAGAGATGCAAAAGAAAGCCATCAGAAAAATTGTCTATTCGAAGAATAGGCTCTAGAGTGACTCATACTGCAAATGTAATGTCCGACGATTACTCACGATAGAAGTCACAGATCCGTCTCAAATTTCAGTAGAATATTTTTTATGCAATTTTAAAGGCCAAGTTCATTGTTGAAAACATTTGGTTGGATATTAATCAAATAAACCTAAAATGTACCTAACTTTTTAATTTTCCCCATAAGAAATGCATTGGAGGCATTTTTAGTCGTCGGTTCTTTGTTTACATTTTGGCAACATCTTTGCGAGTCTTAACAATCAAGACTGAGACGTTCTGATTAGTCTATTGACCGGCTCAATTCCAGTCCAGTCCAAATTATTGGATTCAGAACAGAACGGAGAACAGGAGCGGAGTGAAGTAATCGCATAGACAAAAACAAAATTGTTTTCTAAGGATCAAATTTTTTTAATGTGACAGTCCCTTATGCAAAAGTTTAAATTTCTTCTTCAAATAGACGCTTACGGGAGGTACAAGCGTACACCTAGTCACTAATTCAAATGTAAGATCTCTTCGCAAACTACTCTTTGTGCAAACAGGAGTAATGACTGTAATTTGTTTGTATGTTTGTTTATGCTACACTTTTTTATATGTCACACTAGAAGTAATTCTAATTTTTTATATTGAAAGAGTAAGCTCTGAGAAAAACACTCAAAAGTCATTTCGGCACTACTAAAGATTGTTTAATCATTTGTCACCCCAAATTAGAAGCCTGCTTTCAAAAATTTCAAGAATAAAACTCATAGAATTCTGGTAACTAATCCACGTTATAATATTAAAGAATATTTTGAAACCCTTCTTAAATAACAATACTCGTAAGTTTGAAAATTATGCAGTACTTGTTATTCAGATTATCTAAAATTTAAATGGTTTCTTTGCTTAAACAGTGGAATCCCAATTATCCAAAATGATTCGTATTGGAACTATTTCAGGTTAACGAATAATTCTGATTAAACTAAACTATTACTAATGAACATAATGGGGGTTGATGTTGTTCGCATCCACAGCATTTCATTAAGGCTGGGCGTACTCGAACTAACTTTTTGGCAGCTGAACTATCACACGGGTGATCTCTCAGCTATGCAAGCTACTGGACCATATCCAAACGGCCCTCTCCAGGACCAATTTAGAAGCTTATTCTCAACATTTGGTGGCTGACCAAATGAGCTATACAATATATCCTATATACCGGGTGTAAAAAAGTCCTTCCCCCTCCTTCTAATTTTTTTATTTGTTAAGATAACAAATGTAGTTTGGGGGCTGACAGTAACTGAACACAGAGTACCTTTTGACGTTATCAAATGTTTTTAGTCATGTTAGGGCAAAAGCCCACCAGGAGTCAGAAGAAAATCTTAAATGTAAGCATATGTTGATATGAACATCAAATTAAAGGTCTCACTTGGCAGAGGTACAATGCTGCAAATTAGACTTAAAATGGATGACCCAGACGGAAATGGTAGGCATTCAAAGTTTTCATTAAAATCATATGGGTAAAACTTAAAAATGCAATAACTTTCTTAGTACTCAACTTTTTGACGTCTGGTTTGTGGCTAATTACTCCAAATGTAAAGATGTTTATAATGATGTATGATGTGACAAAAGCCAAAGCATATTTCTGTAAGACTTCATTGGGGGATGTCCCATAGAGGATGTTTAAATTTGGGACTTCTTTTGTCTCTGTTACATCATACATAATTTTAAACGTCTTTGCGTTTGAATTTATTAGCCACAAACCAGACGTCATAAGGTTGAGTATTAAGAAAGTTATTGTATTTTTAAGTTTTACCCTTATGATTTTAATAGCAACTTTGAAAGCCTACCATTTCCGTCTGGGTCATCCATTTTAAGTCTAATTTGCAGCATTGTACGCTGCCAAGTGAGACCTTTAATTTGATGTACATATCAACCTATGCTTACATTTAAGATTTTCTTTTGACTCCTGGTGGGCCGTCCCCCTAACATGACTAAAAATGTTTGATAACGTCAAAAGGTACTTTGTGTTCAGTTACTGTCACCCCTCAAACAATATTTGTTTATCTTAATAAATTAAAAAAAAAAAAAAAAAAAAAAAAAAATTTAAGAGTTGGGGAGGGACTTTTTTACACCTGGTATACATATATATATATATATATATATATATATATATGTATATATACTCAGAAAGTTTTAAATATAGAGTTTAATTAAACTGGTAAATTCAGTAACACAATTTGACTCCAGTTGTTGACAATTAACAGTACGAAATGCTCGCTTGGTGGTCGGATACCGTGTATCACATTACACCGTGAGAGACATCATTCAAGACAAGGTTGTTCATTGTTCTCTTTTCAAAGGATCACTTTTAACTTTCTCCCCCTATACCATAGTATATGGAGAAAGTATTGTTTTCGTAAAAATTTTGAATTCGTTTGATGATGTATATATCTATTTTGGGGCCCTTTTTCCTCCTATAAATGTGTATATCGCCGCCTAAGAAACAACACCGCCTAAGTGACAAAAAGCAAACTTTTCAGGAGAGCCAAAAAACTCGTGAGGGATATAGGCGGTGTTGTATTACAAGAAGAGTACGATATAACTCCGCCTAACTCCAAAAAACACTTGAAGCTATTAATTTGACTCTTAAAATGTTTGTTTTATAACCAAGACAATAACTAACACTATCTATGATATTTTAAAAATCAATGGAAATCAATCAAAGCTGTAAATAAGTTTCACCTTATGCAGAATGAAATCCGTCTCTTGTTGACTACCATGCTAGAACAAAACTGGTGGAGGTGGACATTGGCGGTGTTTTTTTAGTTAGTGAGATAGGCAGTGTTAGAAGAGTCAAGATAGCAGCGAATTCTGTTGGATTTTCACTAAACTACGTCGCAAGGACGTGTAAAAAGCATGTTACCATAGAGATGCAAAAATCTCAATTTTGCCAAAAATGTCACTTGCGGTGTTGTTTCTTAAGCGACGATATGGAGAAAGTATTGGTTTCGTCAAATCTTAGAATTTGAGTTGTTGGTAAATTTAGCCGTTTTGGTGTCGCCTGAGTCAAGAAAAGTGGTTTTCTGAGTGATGTCTGTCTGTGTGTGTGTCTGGATGTAAACAGAGCTAGAGAATGCCCTAATGGTCCGATTTGATGAAATTTGGTATATAGGTCCAAATTCACGATAATTCCTGGTGTCTTTATTCATTTTTTGAATTCTGAATTTTTAAGGGTAGTTTACCCCTAAAAACCCTCAAAAAACGTGAAAAGTCAAAATTTCTCAAAAACGGCTCTAACAATTTTGATTAAAATTTTGTGGTTTACTAAGATTAAAATGTTTAATAAAAGACACCCCTCGCATCTCTGAGAAAATGTGCGTTCAAAAGTTACAAAGCAGAAAGTGTTTTTTAAAAATCAATTTTTGGATTTTTAAAATAGCCATTACATTGAAAAAAATATTACTTATCATCATTAAATTGAGCTCAAAAAACTTAACAATCCAGTACTTTGAATTATTGCCCTACGTCAAGTGGTTGCGGAGAAAATTCTATTTTTCGTTTAGCGGTAAACGCAGTACGATGTTAAACGTCACAGACGCGCGTAGAGTCAAACTAGTGCTGCTCAGCTGGTAGATATCTGACTGAGCATTAATGTTTTGAGGCTTTTTATTTATTTATTTCCAACAATCAACCATTTTATACAGAGTATTACAATGTCATGTACATGTAATATAATGTTAAGCAGTCATTAGCAGATGCAGACAGACAAAAAATTTAAGTCACATTACAATAATGAATTAATAAATAATGCATGAACAAATAATTTAAGAACGTGCAATAATAATACGTGCAACAACAAATATACCGGTAGCAATATACTTACATTGGCAAGCAATTGAAAAATTACTAGCAGAAGGCACAAATGCATTGGTAAATATTAACAATGATTATATAGAACATGCATTATTAATAACGTTGTGAAAAAATGAAAAGGCATAATAGAATAAAAATACACTATGATCAATAATTTACGACAAGCAATGACAATAACGCTCAACAACAAAATGAATAAGATCTAAAATAAACAATGTTAACACCTTTTTATATTCTTGGGAGAAAGTATGAGTCAGTTATCTGACACATTTTATTACTTTATAGTTAACTAAAAGAATATCACACAACCGATCTTTGGCTGATGCTTTATTTAATTCTCGGAAATCAGATAAAAAGTGGGCACCATCTGTTTTGAATTTGAGAATTGGTTTACATAATATCAATCTGCTATATGGAACGGGGTTTCTTCTATGTAGAATAAGTTGTAGTCCTCTATCGGAAGTCAAACATCAGATAGCTAATAATAAGAATGTTGTTGATCAAGTTCAAGAATTTATTGGTTTATTTTTGGTGTGCACGATTTTTCTTCAAAAAACTAGCCACAAATTCCTCTGATAAAACTCTGTTCGTTCTTAGTTTTATTTTTTTTATCCTAATAACGGTTTCAGAATAAGCGGACTATCGGATTACCTAAGTTCAGATTATCAGGACCCCAATGTATTTTAAATTTTATTCTTGTTTAAAAAAATATATTTGTATTCATTATTTAGTTGTTGGATTTTGTATTGAAATACCAAAATAATAAGTCTGTCACTTATATTAATTAGTGATTTCTTTTTAATTGACTTAGTTTATGTTTTTTCTTCGCCATAATTTGTTTTTTAAACCAATGAAAAGGTCTCATGCACAATTTGTGTAATGTATTCTTAAAACAAAAATTATTCTGATTGTGAATACTCTCATAATATTCACTGTAATAATAGAAATTATGACTCATAGCGTTATCATAAAAATTTATCAAAGTAAATTTAAAATAGCTATATCATTGTACTTATATTTTAGTGGAATCGTTCCAGTGTTAGTCAAACAGTACAAGCCAACATGTAATTGACATAGTGGTTTTCAATCTCCTATATTAAAACAATTCACAATGTTTATACTTGTCTAAATAAAGGTTCTCAACTAATTTATTGCAGTTATCAATGACAAATTTTTTAAAATAATTTTATTTTTAGACTTTTAAATGAAATAAAAGACGAATGATTAACCCCTTTCAAGATTAGATTATCATATCATATGAGATACCTGAGTTGCAATGAAACAATCATAATATTTTGAAACCAAAATAATTGCTTGAAAAGGATGTAATAAGGTTTAGTTTAAACTAAGCAACCACTGAATTCAATTCCATTTAGTCTTCAATTCCAAGTCCATAAATAGCCTTGAAAAGTTAGAATAAACAAAATCAGTTAGTTACAAAAATTAAATCTCAACTTATCATGTTTAAAGCTATATGTGTTTATTTAATTTTAACTGATTTACAGAGTACTGACGGCAAGATTTCCCACTAACTTACCTTCCTCTCGACACTCAGCTTGGCAGCGGCATTGCGCGGAGGGAGGGGAGGGGGCGAGAGGGGGGAGGCCTTCACCACGGCTGCGTAGATCGGGTCCGAGGCTTGGCTGCCGGCCACTGACGGTGGCGAGTAAAGATACTCAAACGGATCGTAAGGGTCATAAACACTGCCCGAACACTCTGACTGGTCCTCTCTCATTTCTACAAATGTCAAACCAAATCGTTAATAATTCTCCTCTTTTCGGTGCTATACATTTATTTAATAACAATTTATCTGTACCTTTTGTCTAAACAGTTCAAACTATAATCATGAAGATTATGTACATTTTGGGATTAAAATTATACCTCGATATCAGTATAAATTAAAACTGTCATATGATGAACTTCAGTTATTTATTATTCCTACAATCAGATGTTTATAAAGTCTGTTTATGTTTTACTATCCTTGTTAAGATTTAGAACTGAATAAATGTTATTATAAATATTTTAATCTAATTATTTGACATGGTGGCAGCGGTAAACCTATTATTGAAATGAAAAACAATTCTAAGCTACCGTCTAAAAAAACGCATCAACCATCAAATGCATCTTTATTATTAGAACAAAAGATGCAACAGGCAAAACCTTCAGCAATAATGTTTGAGCCTCCAACAGGTTTTGACTTCAAACACCCAGAACTTTGGGGGAAATGGTATAAACGTTTTGAAAGGTGTAGAATAGCTTCTGGATTGGACTTAGAATCAGAAGAAAAACAAGTAAGTGCTCTTATTTATTGTATGGGACCTGATTCTGAGGAGATTCTGACGACAGTTCACCTTTCAGATGAGGACATGAACTCTTATGAATTAGTTAAAAAGGCCTTTGATGATATATTTATTGGTAAACGTAATTTAATTTACGAAAGAGCAAAATTCAATTCTAGATATCAACAAAAAAATGAATTGTTTGATACATTTCTTGCTGACATAAGTTCGATGGCCGAACATTGTTCCTTCAAAAATCTGAGGGATGAACTTATTCGCGATCGGATTGTTGTTGGTATAACTGACAAAAAATTATCAGCCCAGTTGCAAGAGGATTCCAATTTAACTTTAGAAAAAGCCATACAGAAATGTAAACAAAAGGAATCAATAAATAAACAAGCAGAAGAACTAGAATTGCTAGGCCAACATAAAACTTGTGTAGATGTTGACAGAATTATTTCAGATCGGAAACATACTACTTTGTTGTATGCAAATAGGGGAGCAGATTTCAAGAAGAGTAGAGACGAATGCTGTTGGAATTGTGGGGCTTCAAGACATCCTCGTAAATCATGTCCTGCTAAAGATGCGATCTGTTCTCATTGCAAGAAAATCGGACACTTTGCTAAATGTTGTAGAGGGGACTTACTGAAACGTAAAATTACAAGGAATACAAGTAGTGTTAATGAGTATTCAGGTGAGTTGAACAATAGTGAAGCTACTACAGTAGCATATTTGGGACCAGTACAGGCTTCATCTCATGACTGCGGTCCGTGGTATGTAGACCTTTTTATTAACGATCAATTAGTTAAGGTTAAAATTGATTCGGGCGCAGAGGTTACTGTTCTTCCTTTGGATATCCTAAAAACTGATCTTAAGAAATCAGATCGTATACTTAAGAACGCAGACCAGGGGGTAATGGATGTGAGAGGGATGTTTATTGCAGACTTAAGGTATTGTGGGAAACAAGTAAAAGAGAAGGTTTACGTGGTAGCTGGATTAAATGAACCACTTTTGGGGATGCCAGCAATTAGATCTTTAAATCTCTTAAGCTTAAGAAAACCAGACGTTGGCCTTAATTCGATTACTATTGACTCTTTACTAACTAACTTTCCTGAACTCTTTACTGGTCTGGGTACTATTCCTGGGGAATATAAAATCGAATTAGTTGAAAACGCTCAACCGTATTCAGTTCGTGCCCCAAGGAATATTTCAATTCCCTTACGCCCAAAAGTGGAAGCTGAATTGAATCGCATGTTAAACTTGGGAGTTATTGAGCGAGTTGAGACTCCTACGGACTGGTGTGCACCAATAGTACCAGTTATTAAACCCAATGGTAGTTTACGTTTGTGTATTGACTACACCGAATTAAATAGAAATGTAAAACGTCCTAAGACTATTTTACCAGATGTGGAAGAAACTCTAGGTCAAATTGGTAGCTCTAAAGTATTCTCTAAGCTTGATGCTCAGTCAGGTTTTTGGCAGATCAAAATATCACCAGATACAGCCAAATTGACGTCTTTCATCACTCCCTTTGGTAGGTTTTATTTCAAGAGGCTTCCTTTTGGCATAACAAGCGCCCCCGAATATTTTTCTGCTCAAATGTTTAAACTTCTTAAAGGTATTGATGGGGTATTATGTCTAATGGACGACATACTTATACATGGTCAGAATCAAGAGGAACATGATAGCCGGTTGGCTCAAGTCTTAAACCGCTTAAAAGAAGCCAATGTAGTTCTGAACAAGGATAAATGTTCTATTTCACAGACATCAGTGAAATTTTTGGGTCATTTGATTGACTCTGAAGGTATTAGAATTGATCCTGACAGGATCAGAGCACTTGAGGAAATCCCTCCTCCCAAAGATATTACAGGAGTTCGTCGTTTAAATGGTATGCTGAATCAACTGAGTAAGTTCATACCAAACTTAGCTGACAAAACAGAATCGTTTCGAGAGCTCACAAGAAAAGACAGGCAGTTTTGTTGGTCTGCACGACATCAAAAAGATTTTACTGATATCATTGAAGCGGTAAAAGAATCAGTATCCTTAACTAAGTATAATGTGAACGCAGATGCTATTGTAATTGCTGATTCTTCAGCATATGGCTTGGGTGCAATGTTGCTTCAAATTGAAGAAGGGACACCTAAAATTGTAATGTTTGCTTCAAGAACCTTGCAAGATTGTGAAAGACGATATGCTCAAATAGAAAAGGAGGCTTTAGCCTGTGCTTGGGCTGCAGAAAAGTTTTCAATGTTTCTATTTGGCAAAAGATTTAAGATTTTAACTGACCACAAACCGCTTGTTCCACTTCTTGGGGGCAAAGATTTGGACACCATACCTACTAGAATTCAAAGATTCAAGATGCGACTCATGAAATTCAACTATTCTATAGAGCATATACCAGGAAAAGAAATGTTTACAGCAGACACTCTAAGCAGAGCACCAGTACCAGATACTACGGATGATTTCACGAATGAGGTAGAAGCTCATGTTAAAGTAGTATCTTTAAATTTTCCTGCGACACAAACTAGGTTAGAGCAAATAAAAAACGCTCAGACTAAATGCCGAGAATGTCAAATGTTACTGAAATATATTGAAGATGGCTGGCCTACTTATAAGAAGGATGTTCCGGAATACATGAGAAAATGGTATGTATTTAAGAATGAGATATCCCTAATTGAAAATCTCTTATGTTATAAAGAAAGAATTATAATCCCTTTGGAGCTTAGAAAAGATATTATGAGCAAGCTACACGATGGTCATTTTGGAATTAATCGCACGGTTCTTCGAGCGAAGCAGTCCGTTTTCTGGCCCAGAATTACCTCTGATATTTACAACTTGGTTGAAAATTGCAATACTTGTGCAAAGCACCAACATTACACATCAGAAAAAATGATATGTTCTGACATCCCTGATTATCCATGGCAAAAGGTAGCAGTTGACTACTTTGACTTCATGAAAGGTAAATACTTAGCTGTTGTAGACTATTATTCTAGGTATTTAGAAATGATAAATGTCTCTACTATGACTGTGGATGAGTTGATTAAAAAGATGAAGGCATGTTTTGCTCGCTATGGTATCCCAGAAATAGTCGTGTCTGATTCGGGTTCTCAATTCACAAGTGCAGAATGGCGTTCTTTTGCAACTGATTTTGGATTTAAAATAATTACCTGTAGTCCATTGTATCACCAAGCCAATGGAGAAGCTGAGAGAGCAGTTCAGACACTCAAAAGTATTCTCATTAAGAATAAAGAACCAACTCTGGCCCTACTTGAATATAGGACAACACCAGGCCCCTCAGGCTACAGCCCATCTGAATTGTTAATGGGAAGACAACTGAGAACAAGAGTACCTGCTCTTGTAAAGGAATTGCGGCCAAGAGTAATTGATCACCAAAAATTCAGAGAGTGGGACAAACAAAATCGTTGCCAACAAGGAAAGTATTTTAATCGTCGGCACAAAGCAAGAGAAGAAAAATCACTCACTCCTGGATGCAAGGTGTACATTCCAGATCGCAAAGCCGAAGGGACAGTTGTGAAAAAGATGGCCCCAAGGTCATACAAAGTAGACACAAAGGATGGGTTACTGTGTCGCAATGGAGCTATGTTGAGACTACTACCAACAGCAAATTCTCCTGCAATGACACCAACTACGACTGTGGCAACTCCATCCGCAAACGCTCCTGTGGGGATTACTCAGCAAAAAGGCATTTCTTCCTTTGGGAGACCTATAAACCCACCTATAAAACTAAATGTTTAAAAGTGACTTGAAACCTGAAGAAGAAAGGAGAAAGGGAGATGTCATATGATGAACTTCAGTTATTTATTATTCCTACAATCAGATGTTTATAAAGTCTGTTTATGTTTTACTATCCTTGTTAAGATTTAGAACTGAATAAATGTTATTATAAATATTTTAATCTAATTATTTGACAAAAACTTCCATAAAAACTGCATAAGTTGAATTTTAAAAATACATTCAAGTTCAAAATTTAAATTAAATAAAACACACTACAGAAAGAAGCACGACTAAAGGGTTTTAAAAAGAACCCTGTTAACCACCTTCCATCACAATCTACCTTTGTACTATAGTTTATAAAGGTATACAAAGTTTAGTCTATTTTTTATGTAACAAAAAATCTTTTAATTATTTCTTATTTCTCTTATTGTAAGACACCATGAAATTTATAATACATACCTTAATAAATTTATTAATACACCAGTTCGTTGAGAATAATGCACTAAATTTTTTGAGGGCTAAAATGGCATTCTATGAAATAATAATGCACCTAATGTGGTGTAAAGGCTAATACCAAACAATACCCATAATAAATAAACAATTTTGAAAAAATATTGGCCTAAAAAATTATTTTCTGTCGCAAAATTGTGCACAAAAAGAAGAAAACTTTGCATTGAGAGTCCCGCAATTTGAGTAACCTCCGAATAGCGCTCCATAGAGGGTTAACGGTAAAACTTCAAGTGCATGAAATGTACATTGTTAAATAATTAAAGTAGGTACTGTTTTGTTGGGAACGTACAGAGTGGAAATGCAACTATGAAAATGAAAAACATTGCTATTAAAAATATACAGGATTCCTTTCTTACCTAGATAGAAAAAGAGTACATGCTCTTGCACAAGTTTTACATAAGAATAGTTTAATCATTCACTCCTCCAATAAACATGTTTTGAGCAAGTAAACCTAAAAAACCATCCACTAGGCCTGCTATGAAATTAAGGGAAAGTTAATTGCTACCGGTATTTGTAAATGACAATGACACTTGTAGTCAATACCATACCGGTATAGTATTGTGTGTACTGTCACGGTTGCATCACTTCACTTAGCGCGATAAGATAGTTTAAAGTGACAGTCAACAGTCTACTTTCAGTGAGGTAGGTTGTGACCTTAATAGGATTCTTGTTTGGATGAAATATTGTTTAAATGAATATGTACACACAAATTTGCATATTAACTTGGGGGTTTCAATTTAGAAAGGTTTTCCATGTTGGGCAAACATTTTAACAGTGACAACATTTTATTGTTTAACATTAAAAGATCTGACTAACAAGAAAGACATTTCCCAAGCTTCATAAAAATAAACCGTCAGTTTTTAGGTCATGGACTACTGATTAAATTATAATAGACCAAAATACGTAGAGCTCAATAAAATGAAACAAAATTTTAGGTATAAATGGGAATGCTTTTTTGATTTGGGATTTTTAGTATAATAAAAAATAACAAAGAATAAAAATGTCTTATACAGTAGAACGTCAATAATCGTAGAACGGATTAATTGGGGCCGGACTTTAAAAATGATATAGCATATTTTCTATTAGAGTCCTGAATTGTGTGACGTAATTCCGGAGATGGGAAAAATAAATAACGTCCGAATGGTTTCCTAACTTCGAAAATACGTCACCGAAATAAATGCCACAGATAATGCTCAGACGGAGCAAACAAAAATTCCAGGGGTCGATTAAATTAATTTTGGATTTGAAATAATTTTTAAGCGATGCCAATTAAAATTTAGAAAATTAAAATAAAAACGCACAGGGCTCAGAACCCAACCGTAACTAAAATAACGATCAATTCAAAGTGTTGGGTGCGTTGGTGCGTTCATCCTTGCCCTCGAAAAAGATTTTGGAATTTTACGTAAACTAAAGGTTTAAAAGGTTTAATTAATTAATTAACATTCGCAAGTAGCTGATTCGTAGGCCTCACCCAAATATAAGAATATATTTGAGTTACTTTAGGCGATCACAGAACGACACGCAGGCATGCGTGTCCGAAATGATGAAAATTAATAGGAGAAATAAATCGAGGAAATACGAATAACGTCAGTCGGGTGTCAGGAACCAAAACGAATAAATCAAACTTAACTGGGAATCGTGACAAAAATAAAATTCGGTGTGCGGTCGTTCCAGACAAACCGTGACAGGTTAGCCGGTGAAGAATTAAATTAAAATAAACTATGGAGAGAACGAAATAAAATGGTATTATCGGTATGGTAATTTAGAAAACTGATTTTAAATTAAAGTGGAAAAGAAATACGAACGAAAACTAATGTGCTAACCGGATAGAAAGTACCGGGGAGAAGGCGAAATAACGTGTACGGAGCTCGTCGTGCTGCTCGTTTCGTAGTCGGTCGAAGAATAATCTTTCCACACGAGGTCAGAGCTTTCCTTCCCCCACCACGGTCGGAGGGATCAGCTGGTTAAAATATCGTCGAATTCAACTTCCGGCGTTTGACGAAAAAACTGCGGGCTCACCAGCTGATGCGAAGAAGAAGAAAAGTCCCAACGTCTAGTGCCGGGTCTCAACAAACGCTCTTTGAGGTTATGTTTATGTTTTGGTTAAAGTTAGTTCGGTTGTTGGCGAAGATTATGGTTGAAATAAAAGTATTCAAGTGTATTTAATGAAGGCTATTTGTTGTCAACAGTAATAGTGATTAATTATAGTGAAATCTGGGAAGTTCAATAAAATGTCATTATGCCGGTCCTAGAGCTTGGCTGGAGCACGACGTAGGCCTAACCTAGCCTATAGCCCAGCCTATCCTGTGTTCTCGTTTGTACTATGTGATTTATTCTGGGTAAGTCTTGAGCGTTTGTTTACATAGACACGTTATTTACCCCTCTCAAAATATGACACCTTACAATTGAGACCACTCAGGTTCAGAAGACTGACGTGACTGGTTGTCAAATAGCAGGTAGAAGAACTGGCCGTTTGATCTTCAACACATCCCCCACCCTGACTTCTGCCACCACTACCCAATTCTTTGGTATGCGCCATTCTTCATCAGTCATTCTCCATTAGCCACTCTCCAGTAAAGAGCAAAGAGCAAGGGCAGACGAAATACGATGTTTTATTTCTTGCTAGATAGAAATGCAGATTATTGTAGGTCCAGATTTTTTATGTCCAAATTATCAACGTTATACTGCATGACTTTTAAAAAACAGTTTGCTCATAAAGATTATCATGAACTTATTTTCAATATGGCAGACAGATAAATATATTTGAAAAAATTAATGTTATTAAAAAAATCAACTTAAAAATTATTCTATTTTGTTCTTGAATTATTAATTTACTGAATGATTTAGGAGATGCAAGGAATTAAAGTTGTGGGACAAAAATGAACTTTAATTGCCACTAGATCCTTAACCATTAGGTTTAGAGATAAATGTTAAAGAATAAAAATGGTCTTACGTTTATGTACACAAGCAAAAAATTACATCATAACATGGGGTTTATTTTTGAAATATTTAAGTTGACAGCCATATTGGAAAAATAGCAGACTTAAAAAAAAGAAATCACCATAAAGACAGGCTGTAAAGACAAGTATGTGAAGTTCGTACAGAACCAAAAGTCAAATGGACAACCATTTACCTTTTTTTCAATATCACTTACGGTTTTCAAGTAAAACAGCTGGCATACTTATATCAATCACCCTGTAAAAGTAGTGTGTAGCGGATGGCAACACAGCTGGGAGTGTAACCTACCAGGATCCTCTGGCAGAGACTGTGAGTTTGAGGGCGTCAGCAGAGGGTCAAACGCCTCCAACAGGCTAACCCTCACACTGCGGTCACGCTGTGGTTCTGCATCTGTGTCGAAGGGCGTCAGATCGATCAGGTTGCTGTTGTCACGCTTGCCCACTGCCTTCAGCACATCCAGGCTGTTATTGTTTCCTAGAACACATTGTGAGGGAATCAGCAGAGGGTCAAACGACTCTAACATGATGATTCTGGCACTAAGAATCCTCATCTGAGACAGGAGGGTGTACGGGTCTAAATTGAAGCGAGCGTTCGGGCGATTTGAATTTGCGCGCCACCGAGGAACAGCTGACGTTGGCCGCCCGGTTGGAATCAGCTGTTCCAACTTTTACTTGGTGGCCGCGCCGCGCATGCACGGCGGTGGTGGGGAGGAGAGCCGTCGTCCCGACTCGAGGGACAGGGCCCGTCAGTCCACGGCCTGGCGAACAGCCCGCCACATCATCTTCCTCTCTTCAGGAGTAATAAGCGTGAACAATTAAATAAACGTAGGGCGTCCGACAAGGCGATTCCCTTTTTCATACTTCAGCGTTCGTGCTCAGGTACAGTTACAGTAGTTGTATATTGCAGCGTAGTACAGTATAATTCAGATTCGTTATTATAATTTTTCTTTTATTTAATTTAATTAAATAATTCATACAGGGACTGAATATTTTAAGAGAGTTTTCATACTCTTGACGAGTTCTTGGTTAGACGGTAGACCGCGTGGTTGACCGGAGTACGATATTTTATTTTACTCGAATCGACTTACACCAGTCCATTGTAGGCCCAGGGTGAACTAACCCTGGGAATAAAATAATTGGTTTGTTATAAAAACTTGTCTTTTACCAGCGTTAGGCCCGGGGCGAAACAGCTCCTGGGAAACCCTTTGGACTTTTATTAATTTGTATTAGTTAATAAATTTGTATTTTTAAATTAGTTAACTAAATAGAAACCCGATTTTATTAATTGGCGATAACTTGACGGTGAAATCCAGATACTTGCGTAGTCGAAGAATTCGTTTATTTCATTTTGCCGCGTGGCTTATTTTAGTTTTTATTATTAATCAAAATTTCACCGGGGAATCTAAATTTATTTTTTCCAAATTCAAGGGCTATGATGAGCTAAGGATTAACTTTGAGAACTAGATGTTCATTTTACCTTACATCTGAGCCCTCTAATAAATTACATTAATTAGCCAAAATCAATTTAGAACCCTGGACATTTAACCCCATTGAGCGATTCCAAGGCTGTAGCGTGCAATTTTAACACCACCGCGAATTGCACCGTTACAGGGGATCAGGTCGATCAGTTTGCTGCTGCATTACGCTTGCCCACCGCTTTCAGCCCATCCCGGCTGTTGTTTCCTTGAACACAGAGTGAGGATATCAACAGGGGGTCGACTCTAAATAATTTAATCATGATTCTCATTCAAAATTATTATGAATACATAAAATTATTCAAAGCCAGAAATGAGTAAAACTGGTAGGTTTCTCAAATAAAATAAATATATATCTATTTTGAAACCACCATACATTTTTTATCTATTTTGGTACCATATGAAATCGGTAGTGAACTCACCATTGAAGAGTGAGGAAGACGTGGGGGTAACAGCAGAAGTAGAAGCAATGACAGAGGCAGGGGAGGCAATCGCAGGAGTGGCAGCGCTCGGAGTTCGGGGTAGGTTGAAGCTGAACATGTAAGGGTTGACGGCGGAGTAGCCCCCGGCGGGATGGGGAGGGATGTAGAAGCCGGGGGGTGGGGCTGGGGGGAAGTTGGCAGTCGTTGACAGCGGAGTGATACCACTCAGCTCTGAGCCCAAGGTGCTCAAGTCGAACCCGATATCTCGAAAGCCACTCCTGTAAGCACAATTTAAGGGAGAATATCAACACAGGACAGTACACAGTAGAAACCAACAAATCCGGGCACCGTGTGATCGTACCACTGGCTAGACTTCTAAAGGGCCATATTAAATAACAGGTTATTTAACAATTTGAATGTAACCCTGTATTAATGTGTGTTTAACAAATAAACTATTAGGGTGTATTTAACTATGAAGGGTAGCGTATTTAACTATGAAGGGTAGCGTATTCAACTAATATACTCTTGTTGCACACTCTTTGATTTAACAGTCATATTTAATTCACTTAGGCGTTGCCATCGGGGCCGAAATAATGATAGGACAGAGTACCAGCAGTCGCTAGTGATGAAACTGCGTTTCAAAGTCAAAACACTTGGGCTCATGACAGCCACACACGAATCAGCCACAGTTGGCGGAGGGTGGCGGTAATACCGATTGGATGTTTTTTGACCAAATATCTCTTTCTGTCAATTCCTTAGTTACCTAGATATTGGACCATAATTGCAAAGGAATCAGTCTAATGATTTAAACTTCCAAGTAATATCCACAATCGAGGCACAAAAAATGCTGTAAATAAAGATCACTACCAAAAACAGTAAAGGAGCTAAATATTTCAGATGACTTCTAAAACTGAATCATTTGGAAATCAGCAGTTGAATTGAAATATTTGAATTGAGAAATAAAACTAAAACCTAATTTTTAAGCACTAATAAATTATAATTTCTATGTAAGTCAACTCCCGATTATCCGGGGTAATGACTCGTTAAAGGGTCCCTGATAATCAAAGACCACGGTTAAAGCAAAGAGTTCAATAAATTAGGTAATAAACGAAATAAACAAGTTTTAATTAAGAGTCCGCGGGTTTCCGATCGGGTAAATTATGTTCATTAATTTTTACTGAACAAGCCTCATTGGAATAAGTAAACAGATCTTCTAGTTGAGTGAACTAGGAACAATATAAAAGGGTCTAAGGTGGACAAGAAACCAAGGTCAGGTACTGTATTGTTTGGCATCAGGCAGGCTGCGCTGGATGATGAGGGACGGTAGGGTGAGGGGGGAGAGGGTCCGGTGCTGGGTGAGTGGGGGAGGATTGCTTGGTAAAATTTATTCAAGATAAGAGCACGCGTACAAAGACAAATGATGGTTTATCTTTTTGTCTAATTGGTAAAAATTGAAGAACAACCAATTGTTCAAAATGTATGCTAATTAATGAATTAGGCTAATAAATTCATAGCTTTGTCAAATAAAATTTAATGCCACTTTATCAAACATTTCTTGAAATGCAAAACAAATGCATTTCGAAATGTGTTGTTTAGCGTAATACGAACACAAAATTACTAGGGGTCACTGAACAGTACATGAATCTACACTGATAATCACACACTGAACTGGTAAAGAAGTGGGACCTGTCCTAGTTTCTATTTTTACCACATCCCGTCGGGTGAGTATGTGTTAACCAGCAGTCAAGGTCATTACCCCGCCATTGGGCGTCATCCCCATCCCACCCCACTTCATCACGCCATCACTCTGACTCGTTTTTCCCTGACCACATGACTACAATCACGCCACCAAATAATTTACGGATAAATTTCCGTGTTTCATTGTTTTTTCCATTGATAAATCAAATAATAATTCTTAAATAGATTTCTTTAAAGTATATTTAGCATATAAGATCGCTAAATGATATTGTTTTTGTCTAAACTGAGAAAATAAATAAAATTAAAAGTGACTTTTTATGAACCCGGTTAATTCGCAATCCGGTTTACCCGCCCCCTGATAATCGGGAGTTGACTGAATTGATAGTTGTAAAATCCTCATAGATTAACAGCTGTCGAGTTAGCCAACCAAAAAATACCCGTCCCTGAATATTTCCGCAATCGTATGGACCCTATGGACCCAGTTGCCATTTGTCATTGGGCTATTAATTAATGATGCTTTCTAACAACTGGTCGATGTTAGATATCGACCATGTATCGACTCAGTCTTGTTACATGTAACAAGACTGGGGTTTGGACCATTCCCCATCAAAATGTTAAAAAATGCCACTGGCGTAGATAGACAAAAAAATCCTGTTAACAATTTGTATGTCATCTGTGAAGCTTTCTCACTTTCTAATACTCCATGATTCTTCAGACAAGGCCTTTGATTAATAACCTAATGATCAACGGTAGCCAGGTCCAACTTGAAACCTTTCAAAAATTCTCCTATTTCAATAAGAACACAACAGGTAATACTAAGATTCGAAATTAAACACAAATGTCTACAATACTTAAGGATGGAAAATAGAAAGCTGCATGATAGGTGAAAATATGGATGCTCTCTTAAGTCCTGATAATGGATGGGTGTCCAATTAAAATTGATTGCTATATATATATATATATATATATATATATATATACATACATATGTGTGTCCATTATCATGAAATCTGTCTAACGGAACCTCCGACTTTGATGAAATTTGGTTCGGAGGTGTAAGGCAGCATTCTTCAGGTTAAGTTGAAAAAAACAAAAACATTATCAGGTTTGTATTTTGTGAATTGTATAGATCATGCACTTTAGTTTTGGTTATGAATTTTATTTTACTGTTCCTTAAAACTAATTTATAGGCCTATATATTTACATTAAAATAAAATATTCACTGTAAAAATGTTGTACAATAATTTTTTATACTTCCTCTGAGGATAGTTAATGAGATTATGACTAGATATTTTGTTGATTGAACAAAATGAAAAAGATCTATTGTAAATTCGCTAAGTAAGCAGGTCTGCTGTGATGGGGTATTATTGTTTTATAATACAGTACACTCTCGTTCATCGGACTCGGCGACATCGGAACTCCGCTTCATCGGAACTGAAAATCTGGACATTATTAATTTTTTATTTCTTACGAAATAAATAATTTTCCGTTTTAGCGCCTTCAATTTCCATTCGTTCTATCCGCATAACAGTGATGTATCACATTTTGCATCAAAAGTCATCAGGCGTTTTACATAATCTGTACCCATCGATGTGATTTACGAGGCCGTGGAGTATTCGGATGAAAATAGAAAGAGGAAGGGGGCAGGAAGTGAACAAAACATCCGCTTCAACCGCTTCCCAAACTGTCATTCAGTCTGTCTCGCGTCGCGACTGCACCTGTGTTACGTGAAAGTCAGTTGACTGCTGGAATATGAATATGGAATATGAGAATAAAGATTTTGCATCTTTATTTCCTGCGTTGTTTTTATTCCTATAGGTTCATTGTTACGATGTTCAAAGTTTGAGTGCCTTATTTTCATAAAATCTCTTGTGTTATCTTAAAAACAAGAGTTAATACAATCACGATAGGTCACCGTGCGGGCGTAAATGATGACTCACGACGGACTCCGCTTCATCGGAATTTTTTGACATCCGAACCGAGCGTCCGCCACATTAGTTCCGATGAACGAGAGTGTACTGTATATGATACAATGATATGTTTTTTTTTTTAAAATATATATTACATATTTATGTGTGACCAATTTTATCAACCTCTTAGGTTATCCAAACTAGGCCAGGTCCCGTGAAAGTCTGTTAAAAGAGAGAAACATCTGTTATGTAAGAGAGAATCTACTGCATTAAAATGCTAAGACTAGCCTAAGGAACCAAATAAAATTAAGCTCCTCCAGAAACTTATCCTTTGCCTTACTCAAAATATAACAGTCAACATTTTTTTATGAGATAGTAAGGATTTTTTCATTATCTATTGACAATTTTTGATACATTTTATGTGTTGAATTCAAAACTAAATAAATAATGCATGCTTAAACTAGCTAAAAAAAACTTTTAGAAAGACTAAATTTTTTTAGAAAGACTGATCTATAAACTAAAAAAAGTTAAGCGAAAGCATTATAAGAATAACTGACATAATGACGGTTCTTGTTTCACTTATCTTTTCCTATTGTTTGAGAGCATTGTTACAAAACTAAGTAGCCCTGTAATAAAATACTAACCTCAATGATGTTGAGGGCATAGAAGAAAGATTCTTGATGGAATGTTCTGCTAAGATAGTTGTAGTGGTTTTCCCAGTGTTGCTGTAAGATACAATAAATAAATTAAGAAAGTCTAATGTCTTGAAATATGAATTGATGTAGTAACTTAGTAAACCCATAATTATTGCAATAACAAAAAATAAACTTATAAATTAAGACACTCCGAATGAATGAATGAATTATGTTTTTACTCATTAAAAGTAGGCCTACAGTATTTACAATGTTTCTTATCAACTACTGTAACACATTTAGCAACGGTCAGGAAGTGACCGTCTGCCGAGGTTGTCACTATCGTACTGCAATATGTCACTTTCGTCCATTTCCACAACAAAAAACACACTTTCATATACAGAAAAAAGAACAATAAAAGGAGTAAATCATAGTGAAAAGATACAACCTATTTTAATTAATATTAATTAAAACGTTGGGCAACTGTAGTTTATGTAGACTAAATGAATGTGGAACAGCTCAGCATTTTGTGGCAATTTGGCCTGTTTTAGCAATAATCAAAAAAGTGTATTTGGAGGGAAAATAAAAATTAATGATTTTGAATTTTTGTAATTTTTAAAAGGGGGAGAATCGGTTAGCACTAGGGGGGTTTATGAAAACTGCTTGGAAAATACAATGGGAGCTTATTCAGGAATTTAATCATGATCAGAACAAACATTAATGTAAAAGGGATATTTTTTTATTAAAATTAATTAAAATAAAAAATACCCCCGTCGCAGGAGACCTGCGTACTCAGCAAAATTTTTAACAGGATTCGGTTTTTTTTAACTTTCCACATAAACACCGATGTCATATCCTTAGTATAAATGTCAAATAATCAGATAACAGTTTAAATATCTTTGCCCACAGGTATTGTGTTTTTTAGAATCAATAAATAAATTATCTAATTACCTGGAATTATTGAATATGGAATTATTTTACATATATTACTGAGACAGGTACTTAGAGATTATCATAAAAGTTTAACTTTGAAAATATAAACTATTGGGCCTAAATATTGTTATTGATGTATTCATTTAATTATTATTTGCTATATCAGAAAAAAATAAAGAAATGTATGATGAAAAAAATCAATAAAAGGTATGTTAATTTAAAGTTATGAGCCTCAAAATCTAATAAATGTATTATTAATAAATGTATTTGTTATGTTTCATAAAAAATATATATATTTAATGGAGTTTGTAATAGATTTTTTGTAAACTAGGGTGCAATTTTTACTTTGGACTCAGCCCTGCGCACAGGTCTTTGACCTAAGCAGGGTTTTATTTAATTTATTTTATGTATATTTGTACCATGTTAATTTTTGGTAATAAACTTGATTTTGACTTGACTTGACTTATATATTTTTTTATTAAAAAATTAAATTATAAAAAGATGTTCTTAACATTATAAAACAGGAATTCTATCAAAGAATGATTTAATAACAATGCTTTTCTACTTTGTGCTTGAATGGAAAGTCACACTACTTTGGTTGACGTTTTATTAAATTTGTGAGAATTAGACGAATCCACTGAGCCATTTCTTAGTTTTCTACATCAATTGGTTCAGAAAGAAGCTATTGGTACTAGGCCCAAAAAACACCCCTCTTGAAATTCATAAGCTGAACAATAGATCGTCCTCGGGTGTTTTTGTTTTTTGTGCCGTGTTTTCCTCTTTAGCGAGATCGCAATCCGCTGGACGTAAACAACTACTACTATTGTTTGGCAGTTCCCGTCCTGATAAATTCCCGAGTAAATAAAAATCCCGCCCAATGATCGGGACAATTTTGCTCCCGAAATTTCGCGACACGACCATCCCTAATATTACACTAATAACATTCATTATGTATACTAATACATTACTATACATTTTAATAATAGGAAAGAACAAACAATTATAAGGCACAACATAAAAATCTTCATAGATTCATTTTATGCAGAAACGGGATACAATTATTGATTCATAAAATTATATGGAGTTACCGTATGTACAATTAAACAACTATTAAACAACAATCAACAAACATATCAACTATAATAATATAACTCATATTCAAAATTACTAAAGCACAACAATATGCAGCCTTAAGCGATGATACTGACACAATATGACAATCCGGAACAAATGCAATCGTAAGCTGAACTTTGTTTCTTTGTTTACATGTAGGACGGATATAAAACACACATGTTCAATCCTGTCGATTTCGGCTGTGAGAAAACCGGCTGATAACTCCTTTCCATAAAGGCCTAAAGACCATCCGGCGTCCGAATGAAAGGGAGTCAACTGTTAATCGTATTTAACTTAGCATATGATTCCTGTATTGCTTTATAAATTAGATTTGCAGAAAGTCGCTTAGATTAAGACTGCTAAAAGTTTACGTCAGTCCTGTGGGTCATACTATTACAGGACTAAAATAAATGTTCTTATTGGGGTGAAAATTTCAAAAATTGGGGTGAAAGGAGTGGGAAGGGAGGGGGGTTTGGCAAATTTAATGACACTTACCTTTGTGTGAACTGGTCGAGGTTATCTGTGTCAGTGTTAGAGGTGTTAGTGTTGGTGGGACTGTGGAAGGAGATGAGATCGCTGGTGGCGGGGGTGGCAACACTGTTGCGACGGCCTGTTGGCGGCGGCTTTATCTGGTACACACAAGGTCCACCTGCGACATACAAATACTATAGAACGCATTTTATTTATACACAGTGATGCATTTTAAATCTCGTATAAACACAGGGTGTTTAAAAACCCGAGGGTCATTGGTTCGAATCTCGGGAATTTAAAATATAAACGGATCTCATATAAAACATTATTTGAAAGGTCAGTTTAATAGGTACATTTTGGTTAAAAACTGAATCATGATATCTTTATTTATTTCAAAATCGAGCCGTTTCGGGTCAAAATTAAAATTGCCGGAACACCCTATATCTCTTTTTAAAATCATTTCACATAAATAACTTTTAATTAAAAATACTTGATGGACGGTATCAATCTACTAGGCTTCACGGTGATGTGTGGTATGACCACCTTGATTAGAAACCCAAAATTTCCATAAATGTGATTTTTTTATGTTTGCTTAATCGAAATTTCAAATTTTCAATTTATTTAGGTCAATTCAATGGTATATTGTTTTACTTCAAGTTTTTATAAGACTAAGAGCGGAATTCACAAACCTTTCTCACCTCTAACCTTTCTCAAACCTTTCTCTAACCTCCCTCAAGTAGCTGTGTGAGAAAGGTTTAAGGACAATCAAAGGCTGGTTGGAAGAGCTCTTTATAATTAAAACGTAGTTAAGTTGAAATATTGTGAGGTTATATTGTGTCAGTGTAAACAAATGTTGAATTACTCCCAAATTTATCTAAACTATAATCAAAAATATTTTACAATTTTGTGAAACTAAAGCGAAGTAAATTTATTTACCCTTGCATTAACTGAGTATAATTGTATACAACTCATTTCTATTGAAAATATGACATAGGTTCATAGGGTAAGTAGTAATTAATTTAGGGAGCAATTAGTAGGCGAAGAGGCAGGTAGTGTTAGATATAAAAATGTTGTTGGCTGGTTCGAAGTTAAAATAATGAATAAGTTACTAAAACAATTGGGAAACATTTTGTTAATTGGGTGACTTATTTCTTATGGTTACTAACTGCAGGCTTACTTAGTGTCTAATCCACAGGTCCTTTAGAAATTTCCTATTAAGGACAGTTAAATCAAAGTCGGCAATGACAACCTGATCCCTCGAAGTTGGCTAAAAATCTAACAGAGAAATGTCATTTTAAATATAACTATCTATAAGGCCCATGAACATCTATCTTCTTAATTTAATAAGGGTTTCATGCATTTACATCCCAATTTCTCTCAACAAAAAACCGATTTTTAAGATTGAGATGTCATTTTAAAGCTTATGATTTGGCGTGTGTGCAAAAGGCAATTTAAATGGTCATTTGCATTCCTACTTTGCCCCCCTAGCCTTTGATTTATTTCTAGAAAATGTTAACCAACTTTCATTTTAAGATTTTTTAATGTGATTTCTAACTTAACAGGTCATTTATCTTCAGGTGAATTTTTCAAGTCAAATTTTAAACACAAATAGATTGTGTGTCACTGTGTGCAATCCCACCCACTACCATTGTATATAACACTAATCACTTTGTGCACCCAGCGAGCAAAACAACCTCTTCCGGCAATGGCTAAGCCCATACTAAACCAATACGTTTCAGACAGGAGCGCTATGTAAAATAACGTAGGCGACCACCTGCGCCGCTGTTGCACTACGTTAATTGACCTACCCCGCACTCAACGTGTTAAATGATATTCCTTAATCTTAATTTAACACCAGAAGTGTCAGTAGTTTGCTTTAACTACATTCGTAAAATCCTTCAATTAATATTATTTTATTTTATCAATTTAATAGTGGTAAAAGCAATCAAATTTAATATAGACAGACTGATCTAGGCAATATTAACATACACAGACTAACCAACCAACCACAGTGATATCACAGTTGACAGTTATATTACTGGATTGCTTGCACCAATAGTAAAGAGAGTAGAGTCACGATCCTGCTGCTTTGATGTAAATAGGCCCAAATATTTAAGGGACACATTTTTGTACTTACCAGTATTAAAAGAACCAGGCCGAGGCCTTGAGCGACTCTCTATTGATGTGGAAATGGTTGAGTCAACTGATGATTCTCTTGAAAAACTTCTCTCCTGCTTTAATGCTTTAATTTTTGGGTCTGCAATCACATAGGTAAATTTAAAAAAAAAAGAAAAAATTGAGCAAATGTGTTTTATTAAATCTATAGTACCAGGTTAACCGAGCCTTGCTCATTGGTTTTCTTTCATTTCTGTTATAGTGTCATGGTAATAAAGCTATTAAATTTCCACCAACAACCAACTATATACCTCTTCACAGTTAACAGCTGTTTCAAAAAGACTGCTTAACATTAGTGTTACCGTACTTTATTTTTTAATACGGTACATTTTGTTGTTATTTTGTTACCAAAATAGCAACCCATAAGACCAATGTTAAATATTACGATTTTTAAACTTAAATTTAGACAAAATTTCCTGGGATTGAGGATGTTTCTAAATTTATTTTTGGGCCAAAACACTTTTAAATGCAAAGTTTAAGCAAAATCTAACTGCTAGATTTTGAGATCATGGAACACACATCGCTTCAGACAGTGCTGGTATTATAGTATAGGATTCTATGTACTATATAACGTTTACAAGTGGGGTGTAAGTTATAATTTCGCTTATTATTTTTTTATGCTTAACATGGTCAAAAGGTAATAAAATACCCCAGTTATTGATGGCGAAAATATTTTTTTCAGTGACAGAATTGGCGAGCAGATAGTTGATATTATACCAGAAACTTTGCATTAAAATCATATTGCTGAAAAAAAAAAATGCAATAACACACGATCCACTTGACCTTTTAAGGTCGGGTTTGTGGCAAATTGCTCAGAATGCAAAGTCCTTTAAAATGATGTATCATGTGACGTAACCAAATGCAGTTTCCCAGATGACCTCCACTAGGGACATCCCTAAAGGTAGTTTTGGGAAAAACTTCATTGGCCTACGTCACATGATAAAGGGCTTTGCATTATGTGCAATTTGCCACAAACCCGACCTTGAAAGGCCGAGTTTATCGGGAGTTATTGAATTTATTTGTTTTCAGCAATAAGATTTTAATACAAAGTTTGATCGCCTGCCATTTTTTACTCGATCATTCTTTTGAGGTCGGGTTTGGGCATTGTTCTCTATTCTTAGAGATTTTTAATTTTATGTAGGCTAGCCTACATATTGACCTATGCTTACATTTAAAATTTTCTTCTGACTCCTTGTGGACCGTCTCCCCTTCGAAGTCCAAGTACACTAAGTACTTTAAAAAGTAGTCACTTAGTCACTCAAAATAAATTTGCAAAGTTTTACTTTTGTAACTTAAATACTTTAAAAATTTTAAAATCATTTCCTGACTTTTTTCCACCCTATCATCTCAAAACAATCAGTCTTAGTATGAAAATTATGTGTCTACTCTTCCCTCTAGACCCAGATGTGACGATCACTTTTCGTCAATCCATTATTTAAAAGTGATCATCATGTCTGGGTCAAGATCTCCAGGTCTAGAAAGTTTTACTATGCACAAAATATAGGCTTCACATGACTTAATCATACAAGCAATATACGAGAGACCTCACTATTCTAAGTTCAATCGTCCGCAGCATCCTGTACCACAAGTAGTTTATAAATTATGACAAAGAGAAGTGTTTAATTCTTTAATGAAGCCCATTTTGGGAAGGTCCTACCTTGGTCAGTATTTATTTGGTTCCTTACCTTTATCGGTTTGGCTCTGATACCGATGAAGTTCCATTTTCAGTTTCTCCATCCTAAATTTTTCAAGTGCAAGAGTTTCCAGGCTAAGGGCCTGAGCTTTTTCCAAATCTTCTTGGAACTGTCGATCATAGTCTGTGTCATCTCGACCAGTTTTCGCCATCTGAAAAAACACAGACATATTTAATTTGGTTTATTTTATAAAATGGTTAACAAAAGAAGCTGATTACAGGCCTAATAATTGTTAAAATATGTTTAAGTAAAGCATACTGAACATATTATCACGTTTGATGTGACAAATCAGTCAGGTAATGAAGCTATACATGTTGCCAATGAGCTAGCCAATAAAACACTATAAACTTAGGCCTATAGGTTTGCATCTCTCGAGAACGGATTACAAACTTACAATCAAAATCTCTCCTTCTAGGCCTATTGTCAGTTTGAAAGTGAAGAAAGCAACAGTAAAAAGTAGCAGTTTAAATGAACATATTGCATAATATTTAGAAAAATCGGTTACAGGAAAACAGTGGTTGCTTTAGACTCGTTCAAAACATCAGGCTCTTTGCTGAAACAAATAAGACACCACCCTAAGACATCCAGCCAAAGTAGACCCCTAAAAAGTACCTACCAGAATATTAACATAGGGGCCCAAAAATAATTACTGCCCTAGGAATACTAAAAGTCAAGGTAAGAATCTTATTTAACCAAAACTAATTTGGGCTAGGCCTACAAAGCATTATTGAAGTTTGCAAAACAAGAAGTTAGGCTACCGTAGTTATATTGGGATCATTGGGATCGTTAGGATATCCTTTTCTAATAAGGTTGGTTCCTTTTCTAATAAAGTTTCTAATAAGGTATAAAAAATTATCAAACCAACAAATTAAGGATTATACGGAAATTATACACTCACCTTATGGCAATGGAGAACTTAAAAAATAGGCTAGGTCTAATGGTTTATCGTATGCTATGGATTTAAATATAGTTAGACCTAAATATAGGTCTAGCTTATAAAATTAGAAGTCATTGTAAAGAAAACTACAGTCTATATTTTGTATACATTAATAACATAACTGTTACTCAGTAAAACAATAACTAAGAATTATGTACATCAACACTATCGCCTAACCAATAACAAATTTATGAACAGAAACCTTAACTCAACTGACTTAAGTTTCGATGGTCTTTGAACAGTGCAAGTCCGTGCAACCCATCAGCTGGTACCAACAACTACTCAAAGCTCACCAAACAAACCACATCATTATATTTAGCTCTATAAACATTTCACATGTATGAAAATAAAATTTTATGAACGAAGTGTAGGAATTTTACTGCTATTTAATTAATACTAAACACTACCAGGACTTTAGGAGAAAATAATAAGAATACTGCACGCTAATAGATTGCGTTCATCTGCAATATGGGTACCTACAATATATTGTTCTTTTTTTGCAACTGCTTTAGTTTAAACTATATGTGGATGGATGAAATTTTCCTTCATTTTTATGTGTTGCATGTTATTGACGTATTTCAAGTCTATGTATTTTTATTTATTTACATGGCGAGCGAGAAGTGGTAACGTTGCACCGTAGGAGTTTTTCGCTCCGGCAGTAGCATTGCATTAAATGGAGGAAGTGGCGTGCCATAATCTTTAATAGCCTATATTTTTAATGTTAATTTGAAAAGTATAGTATAATCCTCTATGGTAACTTAGAGGAAGAGCCAAGCGTAATATAATTAGCAGCCATAACTCGCTTAAAGCAGGATAAATGACTAATTGTTAAATTATTAGTTTCTGAACTCTTGAAAATAATGAATCTACATTGTAAAGGAACCCCTAACCGGACTTTGTGTCTTTGGGACCCTATTTTTCTGAACAATTGTTGCTTTTTATTGTACTTGTTATCTAGGTCAGCCTGGTTTCACTGTAAATTATATTATTTCTTGCAATGTCATTGTTTTCTCTCTGTTAATTTGTGTGGCTGTCATATGGTACTACTTGTATATTGTTCAGAAAATAAAGATTTATTTATTTAAATGGAAAATCACAAGTTTTTGTGTTTTTTAATGACTTCGGGGGACTTTGAACAATTTCTGAATATCTTTCAATATTTAAACCTTGGGGACTTTGAAATAAATATTTCTCATGATTTCCTGATATATTTAACTATTTAAACGATCTTGGAACTTGTAATATATCTCGAGGTGTTAGTCTGTTGGTAAAGCGAAAAATTACAGGTGTCTGGGTCTTTTGTCACTTACCCTACCACTCCACCTCCACCACAATCTAGTACCTTGGATGCGCGGCGTCACTTCGTCACTTACCCCGCTATTCACCCCCAACACAATCGAGCACCAGTCCACCACGACTCTCGCGGAGTGCGCTCACTTGCTAGTTCTTTAGTTGAACTTTAAGTTTATTGTGCCCAACACTGAAATCTTAGTGAAATTGTTGGTTTCAGCTCACACTTTAATGCTCTATATGTGTTGTATCACAATGGTTTAGGTGGAATAATGGTTAAATTTTAATGTTTCTCAGCACGTTTAGGGGTTCTCATCAGGGTTTGTTCAAAGTATCCAAGGTAAAGGGGCACAAAGACTTGTGATTTGTTCACTTAACCGCATTTTTACAACGAGAGATTTTTACAGGCATCCAAGGTCATTTAAAGGACACAAAAGCTTGTGATTATTCTGCTTTATCTCAATTTTTTTAAAGATCCCATAAGGTCATGTGTGGGGTGAAATAACAGAAGTTTTACACATCATAAGATCAATGTTTATTGTTGGGAGATGACTTGTTGGCCACTGAGGGGGTTGGGGGGCGAGGGGAAATTTACATCCGAAACCTACCGGCCATTTGGTTAACTAAGGAATAAAAACAAACTTAGATTGTACTATTCTACATGAAAAAAGTTTGCTAAAAAAGGTAAACAATTAATTATCTTTGTTGACAAACCAGCTAGCCTAATTCAATGTAGAGAAAGACAGCTGACTGCAAAATAAAAGAGAGCATCGTATGAATGCTGTATGTTTTTAGTTTAGTCGATAGCTTAACATATGGTGGAATAAAAAAATACAAAAACAAAAAGCAAATTTTTTGGCCAATGGCATGCTCCAGCTCCCCCCTCGCCCCGCAACCCCCTCACTGGCCAACAAGTCATCTCCGTACAGATTTTTTTTTTGGTGCTGTATTGTCCGGAGATTATGAGATTATAACGGAAGAAGTTATGCTTTTTCCTTTACAGACCTTGATGACCGGTAGGTTCCGGATGTAAATTTTCCCTCTCCCCCCAACCCCCTCAGTAGCCAACAAGTCATCTCCCGACAATACTGTACTACCTTAAGCCGCATCCGCACTGCGAACCAAGTTCTTCCGAACTTTTGTTTGTTCGTTGCTAACCTTTTAGAATGTAAATCATATGGCCGGTAATTGTTCTCTAGGAATGTTTGTTGATTTTTTTGTGTTCGCCGAACAATTTCGCCACGAATGTTCGGCTAGTGCGGACGCGGCTTTACTTGGCATATTAAAAGTTCCCAAAGTTATTATATGTAGAGTGAAATAACATAAATTTTGTTTAAGTTTTACTTTAACAAATAAAAAAATATATACAGTGTGTCTGGCTTCCACTTTTAAAAACGTTTCCAGGTTATTAAGCATGAGAAAACAAACAAAAAAAATCATATCAGTTAAACATATGTCCTAAGATGCTTCGTTAAGCCGCTAGCCGCCGTTTTGTTTTTTACTTTTATTTTCGTAACGGGTTGTTGTACTGAGTTTATATTTGGCATGTAACTTAATCACACCAATGCTCATTTTCAGGAAAATGTTATTTTTTCGATGTATTTTTTCAAATGGAGGCCATTTTTTATTTCTTAACTCAAATATCTCAAAAAAGTTAAATTTTATAAAACTGTTAGGGGAGAGTAGGGTAATTGTGCGCAGCGGGTAAAGGTGCGCATCGTAGTTTCTTATGAATGAAATAAGTTAAAAAGCTCCAGTATATGCTGTAGCCTAGCGGGGGACTCAACAACTAATACCCGACCTCGTGGTTGTCGATACTGAAATTTTTGAGGTTATGAGAGGCCAAAATCTAAAAGTCGTGTGTGTCATGTTATTTTTGCACCTCAGAAAATAGTAAGGTTAGGGCAGATCTTTAGATAACTTAATACTTATTTAGTATTACAATTAATGATAGTCTTTGCTTTATCGTTTGAACCAATTAATTTATGGTTTCATCCCTTCTTAAGATAGTGAGAAAATAAAATACTTTCGAATGCAATATCGGGTAATGGTGCGCGGCAGTGGGCACCATGTAGTTATAGGTAAGAAAAAAAATTACTTCCCCTTTTCACATTCTTGTTTACAGATGCTCATAAGCTGTTCGTCCTGGAGTCATGCAGACAGCTCAGGTGCAGACACAGCAGAAAATTAGCCTACGTGTGTTAATTTTGCATTAACCCTTGAACAATTTTGTAATTTTAATCAATACTTTTGTTAAGTGTATTGTAAAGCTCAAAGAAAGTATTATTTAGCTTTAAGACAATCCATATGTTATATTGATATTGAATTTATATTAATGAAACACATTTATTCTAATTATTTCAACCCATACGTCCCTGCGCACCATTACCCACCCCCATGCGCACAATTACCCGATGGGTAGGGAAATCGTGCGCAAGTGCATATTCTTATATAATGGTGTATATTTAATCAATGTTAATATATATGATAATGATAATTTTTTATAAGAAACTACATTAAATACCAAAGAGTTTGACACATGTATTGGTATTTTTTGCCCCCATATTTTCTGGGAAGAATTTTTTTCCCTTAGGTGCGCACCATTACCCTTCTTTCCCCTACAAGAGACAAAAAAAATTGAAAAATTAAATTATCTAAACAGTGATACCAAGTTTGTAAAGCTTTGGCATCTGACAACAAATAACAAAGTTATTGCGATTTTTTTTTAATATCCAAAATTTGCATCAATAATAAACTAAAGTCAGTGTTGTTTTGTAGAAAAATCACAATAACTCCGTTTTTTGTAGTCATACCTTTACAAACGTGGTATCACTGTTTAGATAGTATAATTTGTTAACTTTTAGTCCCTTTATAAATTTTACCGTTTTTAAGATATTTGAGTCTAAAAATTTTAAATGGCCGTCATTTTGAAAATATAGATCGGACAAAAATAACATTTTTCCTGGAAATGAGCATTGGTGTGATTAAGTTACAAGACAGATATGAACTTAATACGACAGACCATTATGGAAATAAAAATTATTCTTTAAAAAAGTGTAAACAACAAAATGGCGGCTAGTGGCTTAACGAAGCATTATAGGACATATGTTTATATGATTTTTTGTTTGTTTTGGCATGCTTAATAACCTGGAAAAGTTTGTAAGAGTGGAAGCTGGACACCCTGTGTATACCCTATCGTAAAAAATTAAGTTTTATTAACAATACACTGCAACATTTTTTTAAAATGTATGAAAAGTATATGAAAAATAATATGGATCTACCATTTAAAATAAATTTCAATAAATGTCTTTTTATAGCTCGGAAGTAGGAATATATCCCAAAACTCTTGGCTATAGCTTTTTTGGCTTCAAACGGTTCATTTGTTTATACATAATTCATCGCACTATTTCCGAGTAACTGAATAAAACATGGTTCTCAGTAAAGAGAAATGCCCGACCGTCAATAAGGACGATAAGGAATGGAAATTAGATTTCGAGTGCTGTATTTATTTCTCTTAAACTTTGCTTTTTATTAATACAAATATGAGGTAATAAAAACAATTGATGGTTGGAATAACACATTAAACTCACAGTTTAATTATTCGTTTTTAATTTTTTCTTGATTGAATACAAACGATTAAATAGGTCCATATGTTTTTAACAAACCTATTAAAAACATGTAAAAAAATAAAAAAATTTAGCACACCGAATGTGATGGAAAATGCTTTACTCTGGAGGGATTTACAAAAGCTGAAAGCAAAATTAAGTAATTCATCATTCAGTGAGGCAATAGACAGGCGGGTGCGACATTGCCCTACGGCACTTTTAGTACTGTAATTGTTCATCTTTTGATTATTCATTAATGAAATGGAGTTTAAAAGCGAAATGAAAGTAAGTTATGTTATCCCTCGATACTTCACGTCTCTGGAAAAATTTACCTTCAGCGTTGTTTTAACACTTAAAGACTATTAATTTAAAAATTGTATAACCGCCTCTTTTAATGGCAACTTCATCCCTTAACCAGCAAAGAAACACGTTTATTCAAATACAAACGTCTCTGCACTTTTTATCTCATGTCTTCATCGCTATGCCTACCAAGCCTGCCTGTTCAGTTGACTGAAGCTGAATATGACGAGGAATTTCTTTGGCATTATTGACATTTTAGAATTCTATGCTTGACCGTTCATGTAACACCGGGCGAACCAGCATTTAAACACCCACAACTTAACCCGACGCCGGACGGTGTGGTCTAGGCCAAAATGGATCCATAATATTATGTACATCATCCGAGCACCAGCCCAATTAACCATTTTATGTCGCTTGGAATTGAAAATGACACTATAAGCAATTAGGCCATACCAGTTTATTGTTTTTTTGACTTCGGACTTTTGTAGAGACAATCAAAATAATTAGAGGGGCCGAAACGGTGCAAATGGATTTCATCGTTAAGTCAATCGTTGTATTCATTTTTTTAAACGATTTCAAACGGTCAATAATAGAGGGACGAGAATAAGTACCGTTCATATAAGAGTAATTTTTAACACCAATATAAATTTTGTTACCCTCCTGAACTTATTTTCTTTTAGCTTAGTGTAATGTTTTAAAAACCATTACTGTTTTTAGCACAAGTTTAATTTAAATAATTGATTTTATAACACCTGATTTTTATTTATGTTATTATTGAGTTTTAAATAAATGTGGTTGAATTATGATGTGATTTAAATCTGTCCTTTTATTTAATATTGAAATATATTGCAATGGTGACGAGAGGAGAAAGGGTAAACGAAGGCAAGAGGAATTCGTAGAAGAGCCTGATTCAGAAATAAGTCCGCCTATGTACAAAGTTGAGAAAAAATACAATGAAAAAACAAGAGACTTGGTGGTTCATATTTAGCTAGGTTAAACAATTTTTTGTTCTTAATGGTTTGAAATGTGAGATAAGGAGGAAGCAGTATTCGCTCAATCTATTAGAACCTAAGATTTTTCATGATCTTAGAACTAATTTAAGTCCTACTAATCCATTGGATCAAACTTATGATGAGCTCTGCACTACTTTGGAGTCAATCTTACAGCCTAGAGGTAGTATCATTGCAGAACAGCACAAATTTTCAAAAAGGGTTCAAAAGAATGGGGAATCAGTAGCCTGTTTTGCTAATGAGCTGAAAAACCTTGGCCACAAAATGTGAATTCAAGTGTCCAAAATGTAATGCTTCTACGTCTGATGTCCATTTAAGACAACAATTTATCTCAAAGCTTAGTGATAGTAACTTTTTGTCAAAATTGATTAAGATGCATGGAAACAAAACTTTCAAACAGTGTCTTGGTTTGGCTCGTTCTTATGAACAAACCAAGGACGAAACTTTAACAATTCAAAAATCAAATTTTCCTTCGTCAAGTGAGTATCAATTTCAGTTGCGGAGACAGTAAGGCATAACCAGGCAAAGTGGAAACATCAGTAAACTAGTTTGTTTTAAATGTGGGGGATACCATCATATAAGTAGATGTGAGTTGCCATCAGACATATATTGTTGGAACAGTCACAAAAAAGGACATACTAGCAATGTATGCAGAGTGAAGTAACAGAATGTTCGCCAAACGGAGAAGGCAACACAAAACGACGAAGAAGTAGAGGGTGACAGTCATCCCTTCATGTCCATGTTGGCTGTTGGAGGTAAGGCGCCAAATGTTTTGTCTAGATTGTCTGACACTGCGTTTAAATCTGAAATGGTTGATAGACCTAGTAAAATCATGTTGGAGTGTATTATTGATTATGTAAGAGTTAAATTTGAATTAAGGACCGGAGCAGCAGTGAGTACAATATCCTTACAACTATTTAAGAAGTTGTTTCCTGGAAAATTTCCTAACAAAACAAAGTTAGGCCTACCATTAAAAACTTATACAGGGGAAATAATTCGGCCAATGGGTTTTTCTACAGTTGAGATATGTTACAAATATCAGATATCGTTTGGGAATTTGTATGTCATAGGCGGCCAAGTAGACAGTATATTTGGTAGATAAAGGTTGAGGTTGATCAGAACTGATCTTCCAGTTTTGAACCAGTTATCAACATCTGTTGATACCGAAAAAGATACGTTTATCCGTGAAATGGAGAGAGAGTTCCCTAACGTATTTATGCCCGGAGTAGGTAAATTTCCACATTACGAAGCTCATTTACATTTAAAACCAAATGCCAAACCTGTATTTCTACCCCCACGACCCATCTCTTTTTCTATTAACGAGAAAGTAAATAATGAAATTGATATGTTGGAGAAGGAGGGAATCATATCAAAGTTAGTCCATGGGGTACGCCTGTAGTACCAGTAGTTAAACCTAACGGTGACATTAGGCTATGTGCAGATTACAAGATATCCTTAAATAAAGTCCTAGAAGCTAATCATTTCCCCATCCCAACTTTGGATGAATTTTTTTCTATTTTCTACTATGAGTGGATGCAAATTTTTCTCAACCAATGACATTTCTCAAGCCAAGCCTACTTAAATATCGTTATGGATGAAGAAAGTGCTAAGGTTTAAGCAATCAGCACTCCAAAGGGTGTTTATGCAGTCCACCGACTTATGTTTGGAACAAAAAATGTTCCAGCGGAATGGCAAAGGTTCATATTCCAAACTCTTGAGCGTATTCCGGGTGTAACACAGTATTTTATGATGATATTAGGGTTGTCAGTAAGACTTTAGCTGATCACAAAAAAATTCTACGTGAATTTTTTAAACGGTTATCCATCAATAGTTTGCGGGTAAACACTAGGAAATGTCAGTTTTCAAAGGTAAAATTATGTACTTAGGCCATGAAATATTAGATCAAGGCATTCACAAATCTAAGGATGAGGTTGAGGCAATAGTTAATGCACCTAGATCTAACAACAAAGATGAACTAAGAAGTTGATTAGGGTTAGTAAACTATTATGGTGAATTTGTCAACGGAATGTCAAGTTTACTACATCCTTTGTTTGATCTAACTAAAAGTGGGAAGGCGTTTATTTGGACTACGGAATGTGAAAAAGCATGGATCCAGACAAAGAACGAGATTTCATCAGACAAGATATTAATGCCTTATGATTCAAAATTTGCCAATTATTTTGTCTGTGGATGCCAGTCCGGTAGGTCTGGGTGCAACTTTGTCAAACTCTTTTCCAGAAGGTTCTGAAAGACCAGTATGCTTCGCCCATCGCTTCACGATCTCTTTCATCAGCTGAAAAATCATATTCACAATTGGATAAGGAAGCTACTGCGATATTCTGGGGGTCAATAAGTTTTTCCAATACTTGTTTTCAAAACGATTTGTCCTGAGAACAGATAATAAACCGCTTTCATCAGTTGTTAATCCCTCCAAAGAATTGCCCTGAATGACAGCACAGCGACTTCTAAGATACGCAATATTCCTACAAGGTTTTGATTACAAGATTCAACATGTAAGTTCAAAAGATAATATCACATCGTATGCTCTCTCTCTCTCTCTCTCTCTCTCTCTCTCTCTCTCTCTCTCTCTCTCTCTCTCTCTCTCTCTCTCTCTCTCTCTCTCTCTCTCTCTCTCTCTCGGACTCCCATATCAGGGAAGCAAGATGAAAATTTTATGGCAGATATTCATAGGGCATGTATAAACCAACTTAAGCAAATGAGTGAAGTGTTGCTAGTGCAATTAGAAGAGAGAAAAACAGAAACTAAAAATGACTCAGTTTTGCAAAAGGTGTATGATTGCTTGTTAAAAGGGGCACCCCAATCACATGATTACTACAAAAGGTGCAATGAAGAATTAAGTTTGGTAAATGGATGTATTCTAAGAGGAGAGCGGGTAATTATACCCTCACGATTTAGAAGAAGAGTTATTAATGACTTGCATTCATCACATATTGGGATTGTTAGAATGAAGGCCTTAGCAAGAAGTTTCGTTTGGTGGCCTCGAATTGATCTTAAAATAGAAGGCTTAGTGAAGACTTGCATTCCATGCCAAAGAAATAAAAAAAACCCCAGCAAAAAACTGGCACCCATGGGAACTAGAGAAATCTCCCTAAATCTCCCTGGACCTGCAAAGCAACTCTCTGTATGAATGTTCTTGGGGGGGGGGGGGAATTTTTTTGTAGTCACTCAATTGATGAGTTTATATTGAAGTTAAATATAGTTGTTCGCTTAAAGATTATTCTCCACATAGATTTTCTTGGCCCAATATCCAATCAATATGTTTTGATAATTGTAGACTTTTTCTCAAAGTGTTTGGAGGTTTGGCCAATGTTAAAAGTCTCATCTAAGAAAACTATTGAGTTTCTTGAAAAAGTTTTTGCAAGATTTGGTCCCCCCAATACGTTGGTTAGTGACAATGCTTCAGTTTTAAAATCTGAAGAGTTTAAACAATTCCTGATGTTTAATGGGATCTCCCACCGAACGAGCGCTCCGTACCATCCGCAAAGCAACGGCCAGGCAGAGCGGTACTACAAGAAGTTAAAAGAAATCTTAAGAATTTAGTGGAAGAAGGGGGTATGCTAAAGAACAAACTTCTAAGATTCATAGCTTCACACTGTCGAACCCCAAGTACTGTTACGCAAAAAGGCCCTGAAGAACTTATGTTTGGACGAAAACTACGATCATACCTGGATTTAATGAGGCCCATTGTGAAACCATCATTTGACAGTGAAGAAAGGAAACAGACAAGCAATCAGGAGCGATCAAATGAGAAGAAAAGGAAAGAAAGAGAATTTGGGGAAGGTGATATTGTGATAGTGAGGAGCTATTTACCTAACGGGAAAAAGGTATGGAAAAAAAATTTTTTTAAAAAGTTGGGAAATTTTATGTATTTGGTTGAGGTTGACAAAATGATCTGGCGACGCCACGTAAATCAAATCAGAAAGTTGGCAATAAAAACTAAATGATTCTATTATGTTTGGAATAAAATACAATGGTGTTTCTTATTATTTTTCAGGGAAGTTGTAACATGAGTTGTAATGTTTTAAAAGGCATTACTGTTTTAGCACATGTTTAATTGAAATAATTTATTTTATAACAGCTGATTTTTTTGTTTATGTTATTTTTGTGTTTTAAATAAACTAGTATACGTATTGCTCGAAATCGAGCAATTTATTTTGATACAATGCAAATATTACTTTTACCTCTAAATCAATGACATCCAACCATTCCAATATTGTGAATATCTGAAATCACGAAAAACTACACGTATTTACATCTGATAAGATTTTAACTGAACTGATTAAAATTAACAGATGTTTAAAATGCTTTACTCAATCCCAATGTTATTTAAATGAGAAATTTTGTATTTCAATGGTGGATAGCGCTTTTATTTTCAATCCGATTCTCATCAGTTTTTGGCGGGAAAAACTACAGATCAAGCCCTATCCAACGACAAAAAAAAAACTTTAAAATCGGTTGAAAATTGTAGGTGGAGTTCTCAACAACAAAAATACCTTAGCGTATCAAATAAGTATAGATGTTATTGAATTATGATGTGATTTAAATATGTCTTTTTGATTTAATATTGAAATATATTACACTTAGTCTGATTTTTATTTATTTATATTTATTCGATAAATATAGCCTACAAAATAATAGCAGTAAAACATTCTTTTTAAACACCGATTTAAATTCTTAACAACACTCTAACTTGTTCTGATTAGGAAATTAATTAGCACAATTTATCTGTTTATAATTAATAATCTATACATCCCATATCGCTAAAACTAACATTAGTTTTAGGTATTGGATATCGATGTTTGAATTCAAATTAAAGAAGTGTGACTATCTATTTTCATAAGTCTGCTGTCTTTAAAACTGAACATTTAAGCGCATACATTGCCGAACCTATTGTGAGGTAGGCGCATACATAAAAGCGCATAAATGCATTCCTATATCGGGAATCAAATTTGTTCCTTGTACACAACAAAGAACATAAACACTTTATAAGCCATAGAAAAAAACAAACTTGTCAGCAATAACTCAACAAGCGCAAAGATGATATGGATATGCATCAACAACTATAACAAACTTATACTGAGTTGCCTATGTAGTGCGACCTTATGATCCTTTTTATATAAACTTCTGAATACGTCAGATAAGATAGTACAATTTCATGCATATTGTAGTTCAAACATATACCAATAAAATATCTTAGAGTACAGTCGTAAATCATAAAACAATTACATTTAGTCTAAGATGATAAAGTTAATGGCAAGCTGACAGTTTCTGCCCCCATCCAGTTCGTGGTTTAGCATAGTCGGGTATGGAAATTATCAATAATTGTGTAAACGCAAGCGGAAATAATAGAGGATTTTAGAAAATATTTGACTTTTATTATTTGGTGTTAACTAATTTTGAATGTGATCTCTTTTGTGGACTTCCAGTAGTAGATGTTGGCACTGCACAAGGATAATAAACGTTTGAATAGCCTTGGGCACTGCACGGTAAATTGACCATGCACAGCTGATTTACAACACTAGTAATAAAACAAATGATTAAAAAATAATGCATTTCACTACCAATGAATATTCATTACGACTCGTTTGTACTCACTATACTATACACTCGTATTAATTCTCATGAAAATCCCACTTAAGGTAAAACACTACTTTTCGGCCTTGTAACTTAACATATTATACAATAGTGTGCACTGTTGGGAGAAACAAGAAAGTTGTTAGTTTTTAGTTTAGTACGTTCTACAGCGAAGCACCTGACTCAAACTACTGACATCTACAGGTGTACGAGTACACAGACCGTTGCTAATCACATGTTTCTACTACGGTGCTGCACTCTACATTTACAGTATGGCCGCGATGTTGTCTAACCGTATATGTCTGTACACCATATTAGCTGTGAGTTTTACAATAATTACCTTTGACAAATTATTAGAGTCCATAAACAACGATCGGAGATAAAGTTTTAACTCTTAAGATTATTTGCACCCACGAAACTCGGATCTCGCACCTTTACTATAAGCATAACTAACAGTCGTATGATTATTTTTGTAAGGTAGGCTAATTATTTTAAATTAATTCTATCATTATTCAATGTCAGCCAGTTGAAACTTATTGAGAGACAAATATTGATTATTATTTTCTGTTTTATAACATTTTACGAGTTGAACACAAAAAAAAATTGTATTAGCCTATCTACTATTAAAATAATGTCAACATCTTTACAGAAATCAAGTTATTATTATCATGATGTTTTATAATAACCATAACGTGCATGCTACCATGCAAGAGCGTTGATGCACCACCTGTTAATGTTAGTCACAAGCCATCATTTATGATGGATGACCTTGAAGTCACCAGGAGATTTAGCTATTCGAAGTTACTACCTAATTGTCCAACATTTATTTACTTGTGCTGGGAATAATAATCTGAATATTTTCAGATTCTCGTCATCGATAGTATTGGCAGTACAAACACGGAAACAACTTTGAATGCTGAGAAACAAGTTTCGTGTAAGCTGTATTTACTATGTTATGATGTTTAAAAAATCAAAGATTCTGAAAAGAAAAGAGCAATAGAGAACCTTAGTTTTTAGCAATAGGAACTAATACTTTTGTAAAATACCAAATAATATGTAACCGTGAAACTATAGGCAGAAAAGAAAAAATTCAACATATTTTTTAATTTAATTGGTAATATGGGTTGTTGTATGGATGATGGTATTCGAAATAATTTAATAAAATGTACTACAGAAGAAACTAAAGAGGTGAAATATATTAAATTATCTACAACAAATAGTATGGACTAATAAATAACTGAATATTTGAAACAATGTGAGGAATAATAACTGTCATATAGGCAATATCTTTCAAAATTTTACATCTTAGGTGCTCATTTTAATTTAACGCCATTGCATTTATACACAATTGGCTGGGTTAAAGAGTGGTTATAGAGCTCGCCTTTCAATCTAAAGTTGATTGTTCGATTTTGAGAAAAGTTATATGTTGGTTCGAAATTGGGCCCAGCTGTTTTGTTAAAAATTGGGCTACCAATTAACGATCCTGGCTAATGAATCAGCTTATCTTTGTCAGCATAAAAGGCTATACCTCATATGATCCACCAAACGCATCACACTCAACCTTAAGTCATAGACTATTCACCTTAAAATAAACACCAGTTTCGTTGTTGTTTCAATATTAAAATATTAAAAATTTTTAATAGATCACTTCTTTTCATGGATGAGTTAAATGAAATACTCTATTCGATAAAAACAAAAATACTAATTCTGACTAAACATAAAATATCCACTGATATTATTTACTAGATATTAAAATATTTATTTTTAAACTTATTTCGATATTTCTACTACTGTAAAATTATTCATAGTCCAATCGACAGTATCGATGATTCACAAAAACTATTGGAAGTACTGAAAATTAATATTACCTTGCACGCTGATAGAACTTATTGTAGATTGTATAAAGTACTAATAGTCATATACATAGTATGACTTCACTAGACAGACATTAAACTTTAATTCTTAACTTTAATTTTTATTTTATCAAAACTTGAACGTCAAAAGGCTGATTTCAGTTGTAAAATTTCTATTTCAGTATTGCGGGTTGCTGTACCAGAGGAGGAGACGGAGTTGGCTCCAAATCCCCCTGCGGACGGCTACAGCAGCCGACACCTGCGAGCGATCTTCGACTGGCCAGACAAAACCTTCTGCCACTACAAGTTCAGGGTAATGCTGCCACGCCTCGCCTCGGAAAGCCTATATCTTATGCGAGGGATCGATAGTTAGTTCTGTCACACAATTCCAAAGGTGATCCGCGGCTTAAGCTAAAAGGCAATCTATAATTAAAATTAAAGTTCAAAAATGCTTTAACTCAGGTTCAACGTGGTCAATGTACGTCATCTAAATAAATAAATAAAGTCTTTATTGCCTTAAATACAAAATTCACCCTGCATGGAAAAAGTCAATATACTTGTTAAATAAAAAAAATGAAAATACAGATGCTCCAAAATATTAGATATTACATGGACATTACAAGTCAGTCATGAACGTTAAAAGTACATAAAATGTTACACTTTAAAACGAGAGGATAACACAATTATTATGCTGTAATGCGGGCCGTTAAAAAAAAATAAAATAGTAACTCCAACGGTGGGCAAAGAACTCACCCCAAACACAGATTCCATATGTCAAGCAAGGATAGACTAACCCAAAATAGACCATTCTCAGAACGTTTTCAGAAAAATTGTTTGAGAGTTTAAGCAAAGAAAACAGGCCAGAAGAAGTTCGCTATCGATGTGAACCCATAGAAACCGAGTGAAAGCGTCATCCACCATAACATTGGGTGTTAGTAGATTTTCTTGCTGGCGAAGATGAAAGTTTATAACACAAGATTTTGAGCTATTAGTCTTGAGGTTCTTGTCTGAGAAGAATTGGATAGATGAATTTAAGTCAATCAAAGTTTGAATTTCTAGGTTTGATACTGAAGAATCGCTAATGCAGAGGGTTGTATCATCAGCATATTGTATTACTTAGGACCTATTTATTGAAGTGCTTAAGCCATTGACATAAATGAGAAAGAGAACTGGTCCCAGAATAGAACCTTGGGGAACTCCAGAATATAATTGTGATTTTTTATATTTTGAATCAGGTACCTGCACATACTGCTTTCGACCATCAAGGTACGAGTTTATCCACTGATTAGGCACCCCACGTATCCTCTAAAAGCCTTCCATGGTGCACACAATCAAAAGCCTCGGAAAGGTCTCGAAACACACCATGTGCATGTTCCCTCTTTTCCAAACCCTTAATAACATTCTCTACAAAACTTGTGACTGCATTGATTGTAAATAAATTTTTCCTATATCCAAATTGGTTAGAATCTAAAATTTGAAATTTATTCAAAAAATTTATGTCTCTCCAAAAATAATTTTTCAAATATTTTATTTACAACAGGTAGAATTGAAATTGGGCGATAGTTAGTTGGATCGCAAGGGTCGTTCTTCTTGATATAGCAACATCTTTAGCTTGTTTAAAACTAGAGGGGAATATTCCACTTTCGAAAGAGGCATTTACTAACTTAGTTAATGGTTTTATGAGAGGCGTGTGACATTGTTTTAAGATCCACATTGATATACCATTTACGTCATTTCATTGTTCACGTGTTTTTCACTAATTTAGATAATAATTTAGAGATAGTCCATTTTTGCAGGAAATGCCATGATTTAAACACCATTGAGTAGTTGGAAATCCAAAATTAAGCCCCAAAACCTATTAAACGACAAGTTATCTTTCGAGTCGAACATAATTTATAGCACAGCTATGGAAATAGTAGACGATAGCGGAAGCGAAAGAAAAGGTCCAGATAAGGAATGAAAGTGAGTGTGAGGGGGAGAGCAACGTGACGTCAACGTTTTATATCGGACCACGCTCAGTCATGACTCATCACCCGTCGGCGATTATTAGCATGTTCCGATAACTGGCCAGTTCGGTGTTTTTAAAATCAATTTTAATGTATTGTTTTCGTGTTAAAATTTTTCGTGTTTCCTTTTAACTTTATGACGATTGATCTACATTTATGTAATCATGGTGTGTGAAAGGGGGAAAATAACTTATTAAAAATTATTGAAAATGTGAAATTCAATTAATGAAATTTACGAGCTTGGTTCAAATGAAAATGTTCGAAGGACCAGGTAAAATTACCAGTGAAATTAACAAATGTCATTAAAAATGTCCTAAAAATAATCAATAGAAGATAGTGAGTCACTGACCATGTAAAATCCTCATAGCGGAGCTTGGAACAAGCCAAGATGGCTGACTGGAGAATGGACGCCAACACCGCCGAGGGCTGGAGCGGGACTCTGCTGGGCCAAGGGAGAGGCGAGTTGCACGCACGCATAATCATTATTATGAGAGCTCTCGTACAGTCACTGTTTTTGTACGCGGTTGACCGAGTTGCCGACACGCACTTGACACAAAGTTCACTACACAATTATTCAATGAGGAGGGAAAATAATATATTTAGAAAAAGAAAATTATACTTCACAAAATATTTAAAGTAAAAGGTAAAAAAGAGCCACAATGGGCGATAACTACGGCGAAAATCAAATAGTACAGTGTGCCTGGAGAACGACTAAACGAAAGTATTTGAGACGAACAGCAGCGACGGACAGAGACGACTCACCGCGTCAGGGGAGGTTAAGGAACAGCGAACACTAAAAAACGGAACTGAAGTGTTTTGATGGTTCAGTGACCAATCACAGGCCAGAGGTCAGTTCAGTTTCGTTTGAAATGTGTTCAAGAGTATCTCACGGCGATATCGCCATATCTCTATCTCTCTCGCTCTGCTTACCGCCAATATTTGAAATTACAATTCAACTTATTTTTATAACTTAAAATAAGTACTTAACACATGGCATAAGCTTGGTGTTTCAAGACTTGAAAATGAGCATGTAATTGCTTGCAACCATTGGTAGTCAACAAAACTATAGGATCACTTGGCAGAAATCCCGGTATTTTAAACTATATGATTTACGTCATTTGATCTCTTTGGTTCAAGCCACTGGCTACCTCGAGTCCACTAACCAGAGCCAGTATACCATTGATGTTAAGGGAATCTATCTATCTATAGTTCGATTTTTTCTCAGTCTCAGAGAAGGTTCTGATTCTGCAATGCTCAAAAAGTGTTCATTAAAGACGTTGAATCACTTCGTGATGGTTCTTTACGTCTTCCATCATGAATGATTTCGGGTATTTCATTTTTCTTTGACTTTTTGAAGGTTTGGCTGTTTATTATTTCCCCATGTAGATCTAAAAAAGTTGTTTGAATTTTTCAATGTTTTATCTATTTTGTAGGATTTTGCAGCTTGAATAACTTTTCGATAAATTCGTTCTATAGTCAGCCTCAAAAGTAAGCTCTCGTTAGTAGTGGCAAAGTGGGGCTGCTGGCTCAGGTCAATGACCCTGAGGAATGCTGACGTCACCAAGGTCACTGACGTCACGAATGACGTCATCGGTGACGTCAACGATGACGTCATATCTATGACGTCATAGGTATGACGTAATAGAAATGACGTCATGACGACGTCATCACCGCTGACGTCACCATAATGACGTCACTGACGTAATTAAGGTCAAGGTCACGAGGAAAGACAAAAAAATTTTTCTTTGCACTTTTGTGGTTCCTAGTATTCGGCTGTGGAGTGAAAATCCACGAGAAACCACAAAAGTGCAAAGAAAAATTTATTTTTCCAGCGACCAGACCGAAAAACCTACCAAATGTGACGTAAGGCATTCCTCAGAGGCCATTGACCTGAACCCTAGCAACCCCACTCTTAAAACTAAAAAAATAAATAATTTTTATTTCCACTTACCCACTGGAGAAACCCGAAGCCCAACTGGAAACAAAATTGCGAACAGCCGACGGTGGTGGTGTCATCACCGCGCGGGAGCCGGACGCCGACTGACCGGACAGCACCGCGCCGTCCAGGTACCAGACCGCGTGGTGGGGGTTAAGTGGTCAGATGCGAAAAAATAAAAAAAATTATTTTTTTCCAACAACTCATCCAAGTTTGTTCTTTTGCTGGACCTCCGTTACTTGGAGTGGAAATATTTGTCAAGAAAATAAATTTTTTATTAATTTCTAAGTGACCTTGACACTTAGTCTGGAATTGGAGTCACCAGCGTTATTTTACTGGCAAAAGTTAGCTCGTCTAAAAGTTTTTGAAACATTTTATCATCCATAGTGATCTTGGTGTCCCTTGAGTAAAATTTTGGATTATTCCTAAGGCAGCGTTTCATTTTTGTCAAAGTGGAAGTCTTGGACACCTTAACAGAATTATTTTGCTTGGCCAGCAAAAATTTTACTCTTAATAATTTTTCTCGCAAAGTTTCAGCCATAGGTGTGTCTCACAGTAAGGTTTGAATAAAACTGAAACACTTAGTCCAGTGTTGTACCTTAGCTGGAAGTAGTGGGGGAACAGGGCTATAGTGGGGGAATGAGTAGTGGAGGGGGTAATGCGGACTGTTGTTGGCAAGTGTAGAAACAGTTTGCTGGGAACTGTCCAAGGAGTAACACGTACTGTGCAGAAAAATGAACCGAGAGACTTGTGTAAAATTTAACTCCAAGAAATATTTAATGTAAGACTAAAAGAGGTAGAGCCAAATGAAAAATAATTTTGTAGGAGACGGGCATGGATCAGTTTTGTAGTAAAGTTCAAAATCCACTTGTGTGGAATAAAATTAAATTGTGAGCGAAAAATATTTAGCCACACCTGCAAAATACAAGTGTAGGAAAATATTAGGAGACCTGTATAGCTAAATAAAAATTAATTTTGTATGAAACAGTCTTCCAGCATTTCAGTTTCTAAGTCTTAACAAGTAAGGAATAAAATATTAAATAAGGAGTGGAAAATAATTTGTTAAGTAAATGTAAGTGTAGCAGTGTAACAAAAATTAATTTGGTGCAAAACAGGCTAGGTTCTGTTTTGCTAAGTTTATTAAGAAGGAAAAATAAAAATTTACTCACAGAAAAGTCCCGAGGCGGCGAGGTGTGGCGTGTTTGTTGGCTAGCAATAAACTGACTTACCTTCTGTTGAGCTACATTTGGCCAGTTGGCCAAGAAACCAGTCTGTTATATAAGCATTATGTAACCGTCTCTGCCGGCTGTGCTGAATCCGGCAAGCTAAAATATTATTCTATAGTACACCTGACTTGGACTGAAAATATTCTAAGTCCCAAGACCCCTCCCCCTCCCCCCCCCCGGCCCCGGACGAGAAGTGAGCCCCCCCCCCCCCGGGGGAGGAGGAGGTGGCATAGCCCGAGGCGTTGCCATACCTTGACACGTGTTGTATAATGAGATCCGGTTAGTAATGTATTCAGGTGTGGCTCTTGGAGATTGTCCAATGCCGCAAACAAGTACGTGTCGAGGTCTGCCTGTTTACGTAACCAGGTCCGGTTCCCCCACTCCTGACCGGCTCAGCTTCGGTTCTCTGAGGCTTAGCTTCCTTGCAGTTGCTTTCAAACACTTCAGCTGAGTGGTTGAAGCTCTGCCCTACAGGATTCGCAATGTAATGTTGGCGCCGCATTATATTGGGAATTCTTTTCTAGTCTAAGG